>CM038675.1:848338093-849538093 GCA_021605145.1 Aegilops bicornis | reverse complement strand
ACACTTACTGAGGACTTGTATTTGCTACTGTTGTGTTGTTGTTCCTATACTGTAGTTGCTTCAGCGCAAGACACTACCATGACTTAATGTTTACAATAGCTGTTTTCTTTGTGTCCAATAGTCAGCGTATATTTTTCTTCAGAGGTAACTGGTCAAATGTTCAGTGTGTATGTCTAAACTTGAATGTTGCAATGCTGTTTTCTTCAGAGGCTACTGTCAAAAACTTGAGCTACTGTCTTGCAAAGATGATGATCATCTTGCTAGTTTGCTGGGTTTTGTCTCCGACCATTGTGTCGTGATGAATTTGCAGGTACCCCGAGAGGCCCTTGAGTTTGCCGGAATGTCGATTAACTTCCGTTCCGCAAATTGGTATTTATATGTCCTATTTTCAGCAAAGGTCATGCTAAACTTTTCCGTGAATTTTAGCATGACTTTGCTAAAAATAGGACATTTGGGGTACTTATGACTAATGCATGGGCCAGGTATCTTAGTACTTAGTTAAGTAGGATCAACTGCCCTGCCATTCTTGCTGCATTAAACCATAGGTGGCAATAGAGCCAAGTGATTAGGCCCAACTTAGAATTCTCCTTAGCATCGATAAACCCTAGATGATAAACCCAACATAGGTGGCAATAGAGCCAAGTGATTAGTGCCAAGTGATTAGGCCCAACCTAGGGTGCCTTGGCATCGATAAACCCTAAATTATGAAAACTTAACTTGGCTGCCCCGGATGCCTCGGTGTCGATGAGAACCTAAATGATGTATGCTTAGGCTTTTAGGGTGCCTCAAGGCGTCGACAAACCCTAAATGATGAAAGCTTAGGCTTTTAGGGTGCCTCGGTGTCGACAAACCCTAAATGATGAGACCATGATCTTGTTCCTTGACAATAACCAACTTTTTGAACAAACTTTTTTCCTATTTAGAGCGAAACATGGCCCACAATGATGAGGCCGGTGGTTCGGGCGGAAAGCAATTCTGGGAGTTGTCCCAGGAGATGGAGGAACAACCTCACCGCTATGAGGACGCCGCGGAAGACACCGATCCTGATTACACAACCCCTAGTGGCGTCGGGGATGACACCACTGATGGTGCCGCTGAGGATGCCACCATCGATGATGGCGGCGCACACACAGATGGCAGCCAACCGAAGAAGAAAAGGAAGGACCGGCGCCGAATGCGCCTCCGCACCCTCAAGGAGGAATTCACTCAAGTGGACTCCGACAGAATCCAACGGAGCCCAAACATATAGTCAAGGGTACTCGGTTCAGCTCGGGTGCATTCTCCGAGCACCGTCTCGATCAACACCGAGAACCTTAGGCATAAGGACCGAGGGAATTTGCAACCTCCTCTTCACGGCTGCACGAACGATACAAGTTCCCGCCAGATTTGAAAACACATGCCTCTCGTGGAATAAAGTGAACAGTGCCGCCCTCACGAAGATGAGCACGGCCTGTCTACCTTGGAGAAGCGGTGAAGAGAATGATTGATAAAGGTGACAGTTATGAGAAGATCAAGGCGAAATATCCTTTGATGAGCGAAGATGAGTACAAGGAGTTCAAGATCAAGTGCGAGAGCGGTGCAACCTCCGAATCAAGTCAGTGGGGGAAAGAAATGCGGGAGTTGAACTTAGGGGAACACAAACTCGGTCCCGGCGGTTACAGAGTGGCGGAGCCTATATGGGACAAGGAGGATGCGGAGCGTGCCGAGCAAGGCCTACCGCCCCGCTTCGAGAAATACAGCGGTGACAAGCAGACCAGGAACTATGTCAGGGCCTGGTACAAGGAGGACCCGATAACAAAGGAGCTTACCACGGATCCGAAGACCAGGGCGCTTGAGCTTGTTCTGGTAAGGAATACACCCCCGCGTAATTAGCTCCATATGGTTGCACTCTAATTAATCCCCAATATTTCTAAATGGTTCACGTTCCTTTCGCAGGACACCGAAAGCAGTAGCGCGGGGTCGTCTCAGAGCACCCCTGTCGACACCCAATAAAGAGGGTGTTGAAAGTAATGAAAAACAAGGATAGGCGCACTAAGCCGACGTCACCTGGTCGTGGTGGCCGCAAAGGCTTGTCCACAAAATGGGGTCATACTATGTCACCGGTGCGGAAGGAGAAAAGACCAGCTCGGAAAGCCAGACGCGCGAGGTTGAAGAACTCAAGGCACAAGTGGCGCGGATTCCGGAGCTTGTCCAAGAGCAAGTGGAACAACAATCGGGAACGAAGCTCAACGCCATGGTGCCTACGTTGATTCATGGGTCGACGACGTGGATTGCGGGCGGCCATCAGGGGCCTCCCCGGTTCCTTTCACGGCCAAGAATCAAGACAGCGCCTGGCAGCGGCGCCATTCGTGTCTCCGGCGGCGGCGCCATTGGTGTCTCCGGCGGAGGCGGTATTCGTGTCTCGGCGCCGGCACGGGCATTGGAGCTTAATCCACCCGGGTGTACGCCGGCCGACACCTCGCCAGCAAGCGCCCCCTCCATCAGTTGCACGCCCGCCGTTGGTGGTGCCTCGACATTAGCCGAGCTCGACGGCATCACGGTAACTAAGCCTCTTGGCCGATGACTTCATCTCCTTGCCTTTGACTGGGCATCCCTGACGCCTTGTACATGTTTTTGTAGGGCACCGCCGATGTTCCTTGCACTCTTCTGCACTTCGTGGGCGCCGAGTTGGTCGATGTCGCCAAGGGCAGAATCGTTCAACCGGGCAACCCCATGTTCCACGGTAATCCGATGCCACCCATAGTGTATAGGGTTGAAGTGGTTCGGTGCTGCCTGCGACGAGCTGTTACCTCCGATTCGACTACCGGGCCGACGAAGAAGATGAGATGACCCTCGGCGCTGCGTAATCGGCCCTCGCTTTGGCGAAGAGCTGATTCGTTTGGGGCGGGGACACCACCCCACAGACATAAGACCGCCCGATCGTGCCGGCGCCAAGCCATGGCAAGAACGCCGCAACGCTACCGGACCTGCCGGACATCCCTATGGCACAGGATCCGGACAGCCCTATGGCACAGGATCCGGACAGCCCTATGGCACAGGATCCGGACGGCGACGACAACGACGACGGTACATTTACCAAAGTTGATAAGTACTTTGTCAACATGGGTATGCCGACGAAGTTCTGCGGGCCTCTTTCTCAAGAACCCAACCAAGACGACCGCGATCTAGCTGGTACGGCGGACCAATTGCAACAGCGCCGTCTGGGCGTTCAATTCTCGTGACACGCCCAGCTCCCGCCTTCACCGAGCCTCGTGATAGCTGAGGTGCGAAATATTATCAGCCCCAACACGCTCAAGAAGGCGGTCTGTGAGCAGAACTCGGTCCCATTACAAGAGATCAAGAAGAAGGGACGGAAACGAAAGACTGAAAAGGGCGCCGGTGCGAGCCAGCCGGCACCGAGTTCGATCCGTGCTCAGGACGGGCCACCTTCACCTAAGGATATCTCGAGGAGGGTGCATGTGGCGGTAGGGCGATGCTACCGCCAAATATGCTGAATGCTGCAACCGGTGCTATGCGGAGTCTGCACGACAGTGTTCTTTCTTTGGAGAAGCGGCGTCTCAGAGAGAAGGATGTGGCATACCTGATTTTCATGGCCAAGGTGCCAGAGGGCAAGGGCTTTGTGGATGGCGACATCGGGGGTACGATCGTCCTGCGGTTTGATGACATCTTTGCTATGTTTAACCTTCATCCGCTGCACTACACCTTCGTTTGGCTGTTTTCGCTGAGTATGGAGATGCGGATCATTAGAGACAAGACCCGGACATCGTGGATAGTCGACCCCTTCTACATGCGTGCCAAGCACTTGAGCAGCCCCTGGGACCGCCAAGTTGCGAAGTTCACACCTCAAGGCGCTATTCGGCAAACCTAGATAAGGATAACTTCCTTGTGGCTTACTTTCCCGAGTAAGTCATCCCTTAACCGCCGTAACATATGATTTCTTAGATTTCGATCGTTCTTTTTTTTCTAACATTCCGTGTTCTGTGCAGTGACACACATTGCACACTCATCCTCTTAAGCCCGAAATATTCCATGGCCACGTATTTCGACCTGAACCGTAACTCCAAGATAGACTACACAGATGTCAAGAAAGTTCTTGATGATGTTCTAGCCGGCTACGCCAAATCTGGAGGCACCTTCACCAGGGCAGTTCGTAAGTACGGCAAGCACATGTTCTCACACAATACGAAGTTCTGCTGCGTCAAGCAGCCGCTGGCGTCGAAGGATGCCTACTACGCCCTCCATCACATGCGGGCGATCGTAATGGACCATCATCAACTTCGCTACCAGATAATCTCAAAGATTGGGCATGAGCTTGTCGGCAGTCCAGACGCGGACCTCGGACAAGAATTCTTTTCGCATCCGATGGAGTTTGCGGACATCATCCATCAAGATGTCCTTCATACCTCGGGGCAGTTCTTCCTCAGATATCAACCGTCCAACAGTGAGATAGATGAAACTCTACAAATGCAAGGTGACAACAACCGCGATTTCATGACCATCACGACAGACGGCGGCTTCATCCATGCTCCTGTCCGATGAGTCGAGTCGAAAGTAGTGATGTGTAGTTCTGAAACATTGATTGGCTCAGGTTGTAATTATACTTTAATGAATTCGTATGTCTCTTTGGTTTGGATAGTCGTTCAACTTAGATGTAATCGATGCTATTTATTAGTAGGACCATGAATCGTGCTATTAATGTCTTGCTTTTCTCTTCCGGTCCTTTTGTTGCATACTTACATATTGCTTATGTATTGTCTGTTGTTTGGCTTGTGCATAGAGATGCCACGTATGTCGTGGTACAAGGGTAAGGTTCCCGAGTCTCTGACGATTGGGAGGAGTGTCGGAGACAGGTTCACCGCTTTAGCGGTAACAGTTACATAAAGGGTACACCACTAGGGCGGAGGCCGAATCTAGATACGCCCGCTATCTAGCGGGAGAGAGGAGGGAGCGTTGGAGGAACCGGATGAAGACCAGTTTGATCGCGATGATGCTCATCGTGATGACCACAACTCTCTTCTATGTGATGGTAGTTTAGATGATCGATATCGACTTGTAATGTGAAGACAAACTCGATACTCGCGGTCTTGAGACTTGTAATGTTTTATCTTTGTTCGGTCTTTTGAATTCGGAGACTAATATGATGAATTGTATTCGGAGACTAATCTTCTATTGTATTCGATGAATCTGATGTTGCTGTGTGCTGCTGTCTATATTCTGTGCAATAATATATTTTGTAACCTGTGCAAAAATCATAAAAGAAAAAAAAACAAATATTCATACTAATGGCGCATCACCAGCAGGTGCGCCATTAGTATGCCAAATGATACTAATGGCGCATCAACACATAATGCGCCATTAGTATGACAAAGCACATGCTTACGTATGGCCCCCCGGGAGGCACACTAATGGCAAGATCGCTTGGTGCGCCATTAGAGCATTAGATACTAATGGCGCACCGGTGGTGCGCCATTAGTAAGAAATACTAGTGGCGTGCTACTAATGGCGCACTGGTAATGCGCCATTAGTAGGCAAAACCAGTGCGCCATTAGTAGGCCTTTTCCTAGTAGTGTAACATCTAAGACCTGAGGTCCCAACCAGGACGCCTGCCGGGTATGGGCACCCACCAGTCCGGCGTGCTCCTCAACCAGGACGCCTGCCGGGTATGAGGCCGCCGCAGCCACTTGCCACCAATCCATCTTCAGAGTTGTACTGCTGCATCGACCTTGCCCGGTCTAGCTGCCGCCGACGCCACCACGACGCCAGGCAGCGTTGACCTCCTGAGCGAGTCCATTATCGCACATCAGACTCCTAATCTCCAGGACGCCATGCCATCGAGATCTGTCACCATCCATGTGTATGATGAAACACCGCTTCACCAACGACGTCGTCCACT
This sequence comes from Aegilops bicornis, assembly GCA_021605145.1. Lineage (NCBI taxonomy): Eukaryota > Viridiplantae > Streptophyta > Magnoliopsida > Poales > Poaceae > Aegilops > Aegilops bicornis. The sequence goes on along the minus strand of CM038675.1, from coordinate 849,532,200 downwards.
GGTCCCTCGAGCCCACGTACACCTCCAAAAAACTCGGTAGGTTTAGCAGGAATGTTTCATACTTTCATGTGCGGCACGAGCTAGCTAGGGCACATGCACGACCAAATAGATGTATAGCAAAACTAGGTGAATGAATGAACGCATCAACCGGCATTTTTGCCCCACCACGAAACAGACAAAAAAACAAGCGAAGCACAGCACAGCACCAGGGCCGGTCCTGGGATTTTAGGGGCCCGGGGCGAAATTTGAGCTCGGGCCCCTTAGAGCATTGCCTTCGGGATCGATTTCATAAGTCTTTCCCGCTTCATGTTGATCCCAATATTCAATATTGCCTTTAATACCCAATAAAATTATTGTACACACTAGGATGCGGAATTGGAAGAGCTATCAAATTAACCATAATCATGCACTAGTTTCTTTTCTAGACTAGTGCTTGCATCTCCGTGTTCCATAGGACATTGCAAAGAATAGATGCAACCCAATCAATTTAATGGGAAATCATATATACGTTGCAATTAGAACCGGAGGTATGTAATGGCTCATAGACAGATGCCACATTATTATTTTTATTTGAGAAAAGTACACTTTTCACCCCTCAATTATTGGCGGAGTTTAGATTTAGCCCCTTAACTTTAAAACCGGACAACTTGCACCCTTAACTTCCGAAACCGGACAAGATTCATCCCTGGTCACGCTTTTGACCGGTTTTGGTGCTGTCCCACCCCGGTTTTGACTGCACCAACTCAAATTAGCATATTTTTTCCAAGTCCGCGTAATGTTTTCAAAGTCGGGTATTTTTTCAAATACGTGAACTTTTTAAAATATGTGTACTTTTTCAAATCTGTACTTTTTCCAAGTTCGCATAAGTATTCAAATCTATGCATTTTTTAAATTTCATGTAGTTTTTTCAAACTCATGTACTTTTTTAAATTGACGATTTTTTTTCATATTCAAGACATTTTTTGGAAAGGATTCATGAATTTGAAAATTTTATGCGAACTCGAAAAAAGTACGTGGATTTGTTTTTTTTGTACGCAAAAATAAGCAGATTTTTAAAAAATATGCAAATGTTTTAAAAAAACCATGGATATAAAAAAGTACGCAAATTACAAAATTGTTCACTGATTTGAAAAAAGTATGTTTACTTTTTGAAAAAAATATGTGACCTTGGAAAAACTATGTGGATTTGAAAAGTGTATGTGAATTTCAAAAAGTTGACGGATATAAAAAATTTACACGAATTTGAGTATGCGCTGGTCAAAACTGGGGTGAGTCGGCACCAAAACCGGTCAAAACCGAGACCAGGGACGAACTTTATCCGGTTTCGTAGTTGGGGTGCAAGTTGTCCGTTTTGGAGTTGAGGACTAAATTTAGACTTCACCAAGAGTTGAGGGACGACCCTGCCCCCCCACATCAGGACCGGGCCTGCACAGCACAGCAGGGCAAAGAAACATGTCACCGCACTGTCATCGTCGTTGCGCTCCGATTTACTGCATACTTTCTTCGTTCCTAAATATTTGTCTTTTTAAGGATTTCAACAAATGATTACATACAAAGCAAAATGAGTGAATCTATACTCTAAAATATGTCTACATACATCCGTATATGGTAATCCATTTGAAATGTTTAGAAAGATAAATATTTAGGAACGGATGAATACATGCCAACCCGTGACATCCACCAAACAATCAAGTCACCAAACATATGTGCATGCATGTACATAGCACCCACGGGCCACCGGTGGCAAACATTTCACGCGAAGGTACAGGAATGCATCTTATTTGGATATGTGTGATGCATGACTTCTTAATCAAAATATAGAAACGGCCCCCTCAAGAAAATGAAGGTACATGATTGAGATATGTTGGGAAGATCATCATGCCATCCATGCATGCATGCATCCTCCGATCCCATCTGCCCCCGCGCCGCTCCCTCCCCGTGGGGACACGGGTGGCGAACCCCCACCCCCCCCCCCCCCTCCCCGGCCTCTCCTCGCCCCACCCATCCCATCCACCCCCTCGCCGTCGCCGGTGGCCTCCGGCAGGCAAAGTCTGCGCGGAGCCGACGGCTGCGGGGCTCGTGCCCCTCGTCAGCTGCTCTTTTGATGGGGAGATCTCAGGCGGCTGGTGACTCTCCGATGCTCGTCTTCACAGCGGCGTCCTCGATCGTGGCAGCGGTGATCGCTGGCGCGCGACGTGGCGTCGCCACGATGGGAGCTTCGTCACGGGCGTGCGGGCGCCGTCTTGGTCATCGCGGGCCGCGACTGGCGCGTGTGGTGGGGGTGAGATTCGGGCTCGGCCGGCGTGCCGTTTGCCGGATCTGGTATGGCGCAGTGGTGCGGCTCAGAACGCGGGCTGGTGGTGGCACCGGTTGTAGGTATCGTGGTGGTGCCATGGCCGGTCAGGCAGCGGCGGCCTGGATCCTTTCGTCCAAGCCCCGACACAGATGGAGGCGGACCGTGCACGACATGCTTGAGGGAGGCTCTTCGTAAAGATCCGGGTGAAAACCTGCTCTCAGCTAGCTGCCAAGGCTGGCGGTGGCGGCGCTGTCTGCATCATTCCCTTCTTAATGGCATCGCCATGGAGAAGTTCAAGACCACACTCTGCTACCTCTGGGGAAACCATAGATCAGTAAATCGGATGATGGCAGCGCTCAGTTATCTATTCCCTCTTGGGGGCGTCATTCTTGGAGGTGTACACGGGCCTTGGGACCAGTGGAAGGCTTCTTTGGTGGAGCGGTGCTTCAGCTTACGCATTGATGGCGGCGGACCTCGGCGGCATGACGCAGTGGAGATTCGGCGTCCGATGCGAGGAGATGGACTCGCGCAGGAGGAAGAAACTGTTTGGCGTCATGGAGGCGTCGATGACAGAGAGGCCTGGCAAGGTCGGTGCATCAGTTCTGCTCTGAGGATGGATCGATGAAAGATGAAGATGACGGCCCTCGCAGCGTGCGGTGCTCACTGGGAGTGTGTCAGACCGGTGTGTGACCCAATCCAGGTAGTGGCCTGGATGGGGCATCCGGCTTTAGATGTTAGGCTTTGTGCGATGTCTGTTTGATATTAGGCCCGGACATTCGGCACACCTTCATCAAGGGGATAGGAGTAGCAACAACGTTGCCAAGATGGTGGCTTCAGACTTATTGATGTATCACCTTATGTGGTCTTTACGAATAATTAATAAAATGACAGCATGCATCCGAACGACAACACAGCCGAGACATCACTACTCTACTTTGCCCCTGCAGCCAGGGGAGCAGATGCTAGGCACGACGCTGGAATCTCCCTTTTCTTCCCCACCAAAATCCTTTACACGTGTGCTCACATGGGGAATAACATTTACAAGCACGACACTTTTCTCTCGAATCAAAATGTCAAATCAATCAGCCAGAAAGGAAATCCAGTTCAATGATGAGATGCCTACGGAGCAAGAAACAACAACAAGTTCTGGTTCAAACGCAACAACAAATATGCTCCACCACAACACCAAGTACCAGACCAGAATCCCCCTGCAGGGCACAGCACCGGGCTATGACTAGGACACTACACTTTGTTTGGCCGCTGCCCTATTCCAGACCAGCTCATATCACAACGATTTAACCAAGCCTTTATGCTTAGGGCATCTTCAACACCAACTCTAAACCGGACACCGCATTTGTCCACGGACAGAGGGACCAGTCGTGAAAATGGATGCAGGAGCCGGTCATCCAATGTTATCCCTTAAATATCCGCCAGTACGGTTTATTTGAAATTCAAATCCGTCCAATCACATACCGCGCGTCAGAACTCGCTAGCGTCGGATCACAACCAAAAGAGGAAAGTATGCATAGTTTTTACATGTCCGATCACAGAAGATTGGATTATCGTCCCTGCAGAACATGCAATAGGAGCCTCCACGCTCTATCTGTCGTCGCTGCCACTGCCTCCTTCTGCCACCTTCTTGTCTGTTGCCTCCTTCTCCACCGTCACGGCCACCTTCTTGTCTGCCGACTCCTTCCCCGTCCCTTCTACTCCGTCATCTTCTCTGCCGCATCCTACTCTTCCATTCTGCCGCTTCAACATCTCGAAACGGACGACTTGCACAATCACCCTTGCGTCTTCATCTAAATCCTCTATCTTCAAGGTCAACATCTTTGCGTCCTCCGAAAAGGATGCAATCTCAACCTTCCTCTCTTCGAGCATTAGCTTCTTGTTGGTCGCCGCCATCAATGTGTTAAACCTTTGCGCCTTTTTTTTCCTCCTTGACGTCAGAGCACTTGATATATGCATCCTCCTTCTTCGAAAAGTTGTCCTAGAATCTCTCCGTCATCTTGGCCGCCGCCCCTTCGCGCTTCACCCTATCCTCCTTCCCCTTCTTTCCCCCGAAACCTCTTCTAACCTTCTTGGGCGGTTCTTTTGTTGGGTCTATTGGATCACCGGTTTCATCCTCGGTGCCATGGGCGACGGTCTTGGCAATGTATAGATTCCACTTGGGTTGTCCATTCAAATTTAACCAGAAATGCATGACAGTGAAGTTCTTCTTCTCCAATTTCAAGAATACACTACACGCACAGGAAGGCTACAAGATAAAACATTGACAATAATTCATATCCAGCCAATACAAAACAATGCATATGCAGACACATTTGATCCTACAAAACAATGCATATCCAGACACAATTGATCCAACAAACAATGCATGTCCGTACACAATTCATCCTACAAAATAATGTATATCTAGACACAACTGATTTACACAATAGTTCATGACTGACCAAATGATCTATGAAACAATGCATACCCGGATACAATTCAAGACCATTATCCTTTAATTTTTTCATTGATCAAATGTTGGAGAGCTAAGATAAAAGCCATAGAAAATTTGCCACATCCTAGAGATATAAGAGGTATAAGATGTTTCCTAAGTCATGCTGGATTTTATAGGAGATTTATTTAAAATTTCTCTAAGGTATCCGCACCTCTTACAAATTTATTGCAAAAATATGTGACATTTTCTTTTGATGATGATTGTGTAGAAGCTTTCGAAACACTAAAAAATCCCCTTGTTACTGCACCTATAATTCAACCACCTAATTGGAACCTAACTTTCTTGATTATGTGTGTTGCTATTGATTATGTAGTAGGAGCTAAACAATGATAAGGAGTAGAGAAGAAACTCAATGTTATTCATCATGCTAGTAAAATCATGGATGGTTGTCAAAGAAACTATGCTACCACAGAAAAAGAATTACTGGCAATCGTTTTCCATTTTGACAAATTTAGGTCTTAAACTGTGTGTTGCTATTGATTATGTAGTAGGAGCTAAACAATGATAAGGAGTAGAGAAGAAACTCAATGTTATTCATCATGCTAGTAAAATCATGGATGGTTGTCAAAGAAACTATGCTACCACAGAAAAAGAATTACTGGCAATCGTTTTCCATTTTGACAAATTTAGGTCTTAAACTGTTGATTCTAAAGTTACTGTTTATACTGATCATGGTGCTATTAAATATGTTATGAACAGGAAGGTGGCTAAACCTAGCCATATCATGTGAGTTTTATTGTTGCAAAAGTTTGATTTACATATTGTTGATTGAAAGGGGAGATACAATCGTCTAGCTGATCATTTATCTTGAATAGAAAATATAGTCGGTAATCCACTCCCTATCATGATAGTTTTCCTCGTGCATGAACAAGTAGCTATTATTACAACTTCAGTTATTAAATATTGGTTTGCTGATTATGCAACTAAATTGTTGCTAAATACATCCCTCCCAATTTTACTTACCAACAAAAGGGATTTTTTTTATTATTCGGTACATTTTTTTTTGGATAAGCCTCATCTCTACTCCTAAAGGCGGAGTTGGTAGAGTCGCCCCAACTCCCACCAACCCTATATTACGCCATGAGCGTCCTACAAGTGACCTTTCGCTCAAGCGCGTCCAATTTGGGTCAGCCCATTTGGCACGTGCACTAAGTCAATCAAATCTTCACTTTCCCAAAAGAATGTCGTGCATTAACTCATCCAAATCAAATCTTAAGAAAATCTCAACTAAATCCAAAGTTTTCTTGCCTTCCACAAATCATACCATAATAAAATCAAATCTTACCAAAACTTCAACTATAAACAAAGTTGGCCAGACCATTGTACGCGTGTGTGCGTTTTTATTTTTCATTTTTTTCTATGTTTTTTTTTCGTTTCATTTTTATGGCCAACCTATTATTTTGTACTCGGCATCTCTACTCCAAAAGAGGGAGTTGGTAGCCTCTCCTCATAGGTTTATTTTCGCCTCCACTCCCACCACCCCTCCCACTGGTTTATTTTTGCTTCACCTCCCAACACCCCTCCCACTGGTTTATTTTTGCCTCAGCTCCCACCACCCCCTCCCACTGGATTTTCTCCCTCCCATTAAAAACCAAATCCCAAGAGGGACACTAATAGAATCATTAACAACAATGGAAAAAATGTCTTGGTCGTTGAAAATCTGAACAAATTCACACGTGGTGGGAATCAGTCTAGAAAAGGAAGAGTATTATAGAAAATAAGTATGAACTAGAACAAAGGCTGGCGAGGAAGGAAGAAGAAGAAGATGAGGTGTTGCTGACAAACGCACTAATGTTAACATGGTGTTGGTTGGCGCCAACGAAACGGGTTGATGGAGATGCTAGGAGTAGAAGATGTTGGGGAAGACGAGGAAGAATAGAACGACAAATATCCCTTCTATCAATGAATGGTGTGTGTGGGCTGGAGATGAAGCTTATTGGTGACTAGAATATGTTCAGGTTGTCACTCGCCTCCCACGTCAATGTGTCTGCGCATTTCTTTTCATTAGTTGCGGAATTCAAGGGACACATGATGCCGTTTCCCATGACATTAACATATTGAGCCGAAGGCGTTGCAAACTCTAAATAGACGCGAGATATGAGAAATGAGAGAAATTTTTTGGCACGTGTTGCGAGACAATTAGAAAACCTAGAAAAAAAATGACATTTTACTGCATCCATTTGCAAAGTTGAATGCACTTTTTAGAATGATCTCTATAACTAATAGAAGATGCCCCGCGCGTTGTTGTGGAACCATTTGTGGCACCTATGTTGTTATATAGAAAATCAGCTAAAACTTTATAATATAAACTCGATGGACCATGTATTTAGTAACATGTTCACAAAGATTAAGTGATTGCTTCAAAACATGTCGTCAATAGAATATTACTGAGAACACAATTCGTCTGCAACAATGAACTTCACATGTTTCCTAGAAAAAAAGGAACTCCACATCCTGAAACGGAGCACTAACTATCAGACATGTATATGAACCACTGAGAGGGTGCTTGGATACGTTTTAGTCCCATGACTAAAAGTAGTGGGACTAAAACTTGCTAGCCTCACCCATGCTTGGACCCAAATACTAAAGAGACTAAAATCAAGTTATTGAGCATTTATTATCCTCCAAACCCTCCAATCCAGAACTCGCATGTGTTAAAGGAGAGGAATTAAATGAGGAGAGGGAGGGCTAATACATATTTTAGTAGGTTTTCTATGACTAAAAAATTTTAGCCTCAAGACTAGTCCTAGCCTCTCTTTAGTCAGGGATGCTTGGAACTTTAGCCTCTAAAAAAGATTATTTTTAGTCAGACTAAAAATAGTCCTTTGAAACCAAGCACCCTCTGAATGTTGTTGGCTCTAAATCCCTGAAACTAAGCTTTTGAATAACAAAAGTGAAGCATCAAAGCTAGTACTTGACAATCTCAGAAGGAGGAAAAAAGTGAGAACAGTGACATGGTTTTCTGAACGTTCCAACTTGCCATGTCTAGCTCTACCAAAACTCAAATAATCAAAAACTTTATGGTGCATCTCACCTTCGTCCATCTGTGTTTAATCTAATCTAATGCAAGCGGTTCCCAATCAACTCTGGTTTTGCAGTGTTGTGGCTTGTGAACTTGCAATCCCAATTAACCCCTAGTACTGTAGGGTGTGTGTGGCCTGCTTAGTACTGTAGCACAGTTCCCTTTTCTTTTCTCATGTGTAATGACTCCTCGTTACATTCAGCTGCTGGGAATCGGTAGAAAGGGTGACATGAGATAGATAGATTTGATGCTAGTGTTTAGTAAACCATGTTACTTGCTCATTCTAAACTGGGATTATTCATGGTGGACGTCTCATGATGGTTCACATAAGTAAAGATGCAGAAATGGGCCTGGAAAAAAAATTGGTGGTCAGCTCTCCTGTTCTTAGAGTGATGACAGACAACTGAGTGATAAAGTAACTTGTGAAGGTGGTATGAGCAGCCCAGCCGTGTCCTTGAGAGTATTATCTGCCATGTGTGCAATTGTGCAAAGACCAGACCAGCAAATACACTTTACCACATGTTATTATATTCTGGATGAGATTAGTGGAAACTAGGAGGCACCGGGAAGGGTCCAAAACCGTCTTTCCAGAGTGGTCATTGCAGTCAGGCACAGACTTTGATCCATCCATGTACTCGCATTGAAAAGGGTTCCAAGTTAACTCACCTCACAGCATTGAGACCTCTTCGTAAATCGTAGTCCTTTGGTTCATGGGGTAGAAAAACCGTAGAAATATGAAAGTCATAGGAAATGAGATGACATGCATTTCAAATCGTATGAATAGGAATAAGAAAGGAGATGCCCTTTGATTCATGTCATAACATTTTTTCATTGAGTCTAGGCTAATGTTTATTTTCCTATAAAATGTGGAGGATAGTAAGAATTCCTTCATAGAAATAGGATTCCATTCATATAAACCAAATGGCTCTAAAAGAATTATTTTATAGAAATCTTATCTTATGAAATTCCTACAAGATTCCTCTAAACCAAAGAGGCTCCATAAAAAAATAAAATCCAAAGAGCGCACCAATTTGATTTTTTAAATGATATTTGTTCCTAGCAGAGCTGAAGAGCTGCCTGCCAGAGTGGATCCACGCCAGGCTCCCTCTGGCTGCATTTTCCCTTCCTTTCTTGCTTCGCCTGAGACTGAATCCTTTCATGGATGATGATTTTTACCTGTGCATGCTGGATCCTCGGCCTCACGGGATCCCCGTGGAGCGTGGCGAGCTTTGACCCACACCACAGCTCGCGAGCGAGGTCCTGACGACTTCGGGCGGAGGAGGCAGCAGCGACTGTGTCAGGGTTCCCCTGCTCACCCATGCGCCGGGCCCATGCGGGAGGCAACACTGCAGGGTGGGGTCCTCTCCGGCGAGCCCCCCACGTGTCCTCCGCCGCTCCATGCCCCCCCTCTGGCCATCTGTGATTCCGTGGTGGCGCCATGAGAGGATACCGTGGGTAAATTGAAATGAGTGCATGTGACGGTGGACCCGAGGTGATTAGGAGAGTCTTAATCAACCAGTCACTGAGGCAGATGCGTACAAGATGGATCGACACTTGCTGATTGCCTTGATATATGATGCATTTGTGCATCTGTGGTCTTAATTTCTAGTGCACACGTGGACCATGGATGATGGATCTCCAACACAAATAATTAGATTAGCACAAGGTCGATCTTACCTAACTACGTTTCACAGTTTCTGGTCGTCACTTTATGTTTTAATATGATACACCAACATTATTTCTTTGCCCACTAACCTTTTCCAGCTGGGGAGATTCATAGAGCCTGCCTGCCTAGACATGTGTGAACAAGGCATATGATTTTCATCGCGGACTCGACCAGAAACGGCCGTCTTCTGCAAGTCACGATCTCCAACCAAGCCAGAGATCCATCACCCATGGCAGGCCGTCATGGCTGGGGCGCTTGCACTGGATGCTTGTGAGAGAGAGTGAGACCCATCACCCATGGCCAGCGTGCTACATGTATGGCCATGGCGATGAGCAGTCCGCATTCTTGTCCATGTTCTTGCTGTACTGCTACTCCACCAGTCCGCATGGTTCCTGTATGTTGCTGGTTCCCTCGCTCCCCTCCATGTGGCTTCAGAATTCAGCAGTACCAGTACGTATTATTGTTTTCTTGGTGGGTTGGGAAGTCTGTGCTGCGCGCCAAGTTTTCTGCGGTCCAAAGAAGTTTGCTCAAGTCACCCTACGTCTGATTTTGTGTACTACTCAGAGTGATTTCGATGAGGACATATAAGAGTACTCTACTCCTAGTTGTTTGTTTGTAAGACTCTTGTGATTTTCCGATCAACATTCTCATGATATATTCAATTTGACATGCATGGCATGGCCGGTGGCTATGGCTAGAACTCATCATTCATGCATGCATATGTATGACACTTCGCTGAACTCATCATTCATTGTAAACAAGTTTCTGCAGTCCAAGGAAGTTCGCTCAGTCATGTACCGCTGATTCTGCGTATTCACAGTGATTTTGATGAGGACATATAGTAGTAGTCGTAGTACTTGTTTGTTTATGGGTGTGGCTAGATCTTAGTTTTTTTTCTTGAGGGAAAAGCCATCACGATGGTTTATATTTCATGTGAAAAAGGAGATACATCGTTCAACACATCCATCAAGAGATCCGCAGGTTCTGATTTCCAAACAATGGTCCGAGACCCCTCCGAGTTCCTAGCCATCAAATCTACCGCCATATTGGCTTCCCGAGGGCAGTGACTAAAAACTATGGAATGAAATTACTAGCAAGAAAAGAACATTCTTCATAGATTGCCGCTGCTGGCCCAAGTGAATTCCCGCCGTTCTGCGCAATGTCGATGACCTCTATGCAATCCGCCTCAACATGTATTTTGTTGCATCCCACTTCACCTAAGAAAGAAAGACGAAAAAAATAAAAAGAAAAAATTTGCACAGATGTCAATGTAAGATCTTGCAAATATAGCATCGAGTAAGACGTAACTAAGTCTTAGTTAACTGAGATGTAGCAAACCTATTTGTTTATACGTATGACTCTTTTCCAATCAACGGTCCCATGATATGACCCGCAAAAAGAAACGGTCCCATGATATATTTAATTTGACATACATGACATAGGCCGGTGGCTAGAGCTGTAACTCATGCATGCATCTATGATTCGTGTTTGCAAGTAGCAATAGCTCACGCCTCATTGTAATTAAGCGGAGCTTTTGCTCAAGGACAAGGACGTTTCTATTTAGTACTTTATAGTGTCAAAAAACGTTTTACATTATGGGACGAAGGGACTAGGACCTTTGCGGGTGATGCGGCTATGACGTGATGTCAATTATTTCTTAATGCAATAATGTTAGTTTGAACAAAGATGATGATATGCAGATGGTTTACTTACTTGTAATTCGCACACCAAAGGCTATGCCAATTTGTAAGCAAGAAATACTACCTGAGCCTTCTATTTTTTTATTCAATATATGTCCTTTCTTTAGAGGCTTATTATTTAAGTACTAGTATCTCCGGTTCCAAAATTATTGAAGTTTTGGCTTTGTCCCAAGTTAAAGGTATGTTTGGTGTTGTAGATCTTACCATATTTTTGTATAAAGCTGGTCAAACTTAAACAAGTTCGACTTAAGACAAACTTAGAACTTCAAATATTTCGAAACGGAGGTAGTATATGTCCTTACTCAGTTTGCTTGTTTGGTTGTCCATTATTTGAGTTGAGTCATAGTTCATGTCACGTATATATGGTCAAGGAGCATCAATATGTGACGGATGAATGTAGAGGCATCGAGTTTTAAGGACGATTACGATACACCACTTAGTGAAAATTCCCGAGTTTTCCCTCTGGTGCAACCAAACTACTTCTCACATTTTCTTGCATCGATCGAAAGGCGTATTTTCTTTTTTTGGATTTTGTTGCTAGCCGGTGGAAGAGTAATTAAATCTGACATGCATGCAGGCATGACGATTTCAGTTCGGCAATCAACGAATGCATTCGACACACCAAATCAATAGCATGCGTGTAGGGTACTATGACGAAAGTTCTTTTACTTTCTCTCTCTCGTTTGTGCTGCACGAACATTCACATGTGCATGCACGTATAAAGCCATGGATCGAATGTGTAGGTAGATAGAGACACGACAGGTGCTCGAGAGCTCTCACTGCTCATCAGGGCCGTTTCCAGGAATTCGGGGCCCCGGTGTGAAAAGGAAAATGGGGCCCTAAATTTTAAAAAAATACAATTACGCAAGCATCTTATATCTTATATATATTTACTAATTGGAGGCACCATGCGAGACTCCACATTAATCCTCGCGTTAAACTGTAATTCGCCGTTAGATCAAGAGATGAACAGTCCAGATTGCTCCTTTGACCATAATTTCCCTCAACAGTGCGAACCTCAATTAAAAAAAAGTCCCCTTAATATACGTCCAGAGTGCATAGCGTAACCCTTCCAATCTCTCCACGAGCTCATTGGAGATGCCATCTCTCCTCCTCCTCCTCCACGTGCTCAATGGAGCCACCGCCATCCCTCCTCCTCAGTGAATTTTTCTCCACGCCTCCACATGCTATCCTGCCCGATCGATCCGAGGCCGCCCACAGACAGTCCATTATTCATCCCCTCTTTAATCTTCCACGTCCTAGGCTACGAGTTCGCCGTTGCAGGTCTGGGCGGTCACGGGTCACTAACCACTAGTAGAAAAAGGATTTATTGTCTGTAACATCCCAAAATTCTAAATTTTGGAATGTTATAATAAATAAATAGTTTTGATCGATTGTTTGATTGATTGACTGAAAGTGGGTGAATTTTGAAACTTTTTGAAAGTTAAATGAGAGGGAATAAAAGGACTTTCCCAAACTTTCATTTTTACTTTTATGATCTTCGGGAATTCAAATTCTTTTCATCACAAAACCCTGGAGAGAAGATGACATGACTTCTTCCATTTATTTAAATGGCAAGGGGTGTTGAAAATATTTGAATTTCATTTGGGAAATATTTCCAATTCCGAAACTTTATGCAACTCAATGATTTTCACGAGCGAAGATAAAATGACATCTTCAAATTATATGAAATATGAGTTGGGAGTTTTTAAAGAATTAAATTCAAAGTTCTTTTGAATTTATTTTCAATTTGGAGTTATTTGAGTTTTATTCAAATTATTTTTCTCCAAAAATAAAATATAAGGAAAATAGGGTAACATGATTCCATACATCAGAAAATTGGAGAAAAATAAATTTGAAATCATTTTGGTATTTTGAAAAATGATTTTTATTGGATTTTATTAGGGCAGTAGCACTCTTTGTTTTATTTAAATTTGTGTGGATTTTATTTGACCATACAAAAATGTTCATATTATAGAAAATCTTTTTCTGAAAATTTTGATATATTATATGCCTATATAATATTTTGATTTAATTTGTTTTTATTATTTTGTTTGCCTGGGAAAATGATTTTAAAAAAACTTTCCGACTGGGCCGGCCCAGCCAATCGGGCCAGGTCACAGCCCAACCGGCGACGCTCGCCTCCCCCGTCCCCGAGCGGGACTCCGCTAGGGAGTCCGCCGCTGCCACGCGCCGCCGCCGACCTCGACGGCCGTGCCCGCCTCGGCCTCCTCTGCCCCCTCTGTAACATCCCAAATTTTCAATTTGGCATGTTATACATAGGTCATCCATGCATATCATATTTTATTGCATTTTTATTTGCTATCCTCGAAATCCTAAGCAACTCAAGGACCCTCGGAGAGAGTTGGGGATTTTTCGATTTTTCATATTTGAATTTCATCAAATAATGAAAGACGAGGATTTTGGATTTTATAATTTTTCTCTCCGGAAAAATATTTCATGTTTAAAAATAAACGAGAGGAGATAATATGACTTCTCCAAAAATAATTGAAATACCGGAGGAAAAATATTAAAATCATTTTTGGGATTTTATTTTACTTATTTGGAATTTTAATTGCCTAGGGAAAAATTTGCATATATTTAAAATTGCATTTTAGGGGCCAAGAAAAGTTCATCTTATTCTAAATATTTTATTTAGGCAAAGAAAACTTGGTTTGGCATTTTTAGTTTTTTATTTATTTTTCAAGGATTTTTACAATTTTCGGCGGAATGTTTTTTAAAATAATAATAATAAGGAATCATACCGATCGGGCTAACGGCCCACTGAAAGCAGGCCGGCCTAAGCCGCCCGCCATTGCTGGCCAGCTGACTCGGAGTCCGAGCCGACCTCCTCGCCGCCTTGCCCCCTTCCTCCAAGCCACCCTCCCTCTTTATATACCCCTCTCCCTTAGCCATCACCACCACCACCGCGCCGGACCGGAGGAGCCGAGCCGCCGCCCGCCGCCCTTAGTGCCGCCCGCCGCCCGCCCGCCCTAGCCGCGCCGCCCATGAGCCGCCGCCCTAGCCGCCCCTCGCCACCCTCGCCGGACCCCGCCGGAGCCGCCGCCCGCCCCGCCGGACGATCGCCGGAGGTAGCCCCGTCGCCGTTTTTTTTAAAAGTAACCCTTCGGTTTTTTTGGAAAACCCTAGCCGTTTTTTTATTATTAGATCGGTTTATTTATTTTGAGAACGTTCACCCGTTCGTTCGTTTTTACGAACATGTTCGTCGTTTAGTTTCTGCTAACGAACGTTCGTTCGTTTAGCCGTTCGTCGTTTTCTTTTATCGGATTTATTCCGCGGTTATTCTGAATTCGATTTCTGAACCAATGTTCAAATTAGTATAACTTTTCGCTTGTTTATCGGATTCAGGCGATTCAAGCGCCTGGAGTTTCATCTCGAAACCCTCTTTCCGAATAGTCGACTTAAACCAGTTTTTCTCTTTGTAAAATTTGACTCTAGTTCAGATTAGTAAACGGACCATGTTTTTCTCGCCGTTTGAGTTTCGTTGTTCCGTTTGGTTTGATTCTTTTTGCAAACCGGAGTTCTTAAGTTGAACTCTCCGGTCAACCTCTTTCAGTTGAAGTTTCGTTGTGCATCTTTGTTTGTTACTTATGTATGTATTGTTTGCTTGCGATAGAATTCCCAGAGTGCGAAGCGTGTTACTACGAGTCTCTAGGGTTCACGGATCGTCAGCAAGGCAAGTAACACTTGATCATACCTTTTCATACCCAGTTTTATGCATTAGCTCAACCCTCCAACATTGCATGATTAGGATGTCATTAATTTGTGGATTGGGAAGTAGATGATGAGGTAGGAACCTATTGCCCTGTTGCTATCAAACCCTTGGGAGTTACTTCTACGTGTTGCTTACATTGCCATGCTATGCTCTTAGACGTGGTTTGGGTTTGAGAGATATTCACGACAGATGTGAGATTATTAATTAATGGTTTACTTTAAGGTGGCAACTTAAATACACATCTGGGTGGATTGAGGCACCTGGGAAAACCAGTGTTGTTCTGCTTTTATTTTTGGAAATCCCGGGTACCCGTGTGATCTTCCTATGGACCGCCACCTGTGCTCAAAGGGAACTGAGATTATTCATGCTAGAAACTTCCGCAGCAGCCGCAAGCTATTATGGGCTCTAGCATAGTTGAGTAAGTTACGTGAAGCTTTCAAGAGGTAGATCAGCAGGTAGTGGCTTTTATAGGTTTGGTATGATCTATCCGAGTAGAGAGTTAATGTTTACGAAAGATCGTGTCTCGGTCATCCATTTCTCAAACACCATGCGGTCACGAGAAATCAACGGAGGCGATCGAGTCTTGTGGGGAAAAGTGCGCAAACCTCCGGAGAGTGTACAATCTAATCATGGTTAGCCGTGTCCCCGGTTATGGACAATTCGAGTATCTAGTACTTGAGTATTCACATGTATCTCATCACTCTAAATTAATACTGCTGGGTTGTTAATCACTTTAATTGGGATTGAGTTGGGGTTATACCTTCTCAATGATGTTTCAACCACCATGATAGTTAATATAAAATTTGTTCCTTTGACATAGGGAAAATTGGCTTTTGCAAAATTGTAACCATAGAGCTTTCCACCAGCCATATATGCATGTAGTATAGATTATTCTTTCATTACTCTCTATGTGTTACATTGCCAGCATATTCCATGTGCTGACCCGTTCTCGGGCTGCAACATTTTATGTTGCAGACTTTACAGACGAGGAGTAAGGATTGTAGGTCGTTGCCTTGCAGCTCAGTTATGCCGTTGGAGTTGATGGACTCACTTTATCTTCCAAGTCTTCCGCTGTTATCGCATTAGATGACCTTAAGCCATATTTTTGTAATAAGTTCTCTTTTGAGACACTCGATGTAACAAGTGTGTGATTGCTACTCTGTTATAAATCCTTCGAGTACTGTGTGTGTCAGCATTACCGATCCAGGGATGACATGTATACGCAGAGACTTGACCATCCGAGGTCGGGTCGCTACAAGATGGTATTAGAGCACATGAGTGTTGGACACGTCCACTAAGATAAAACCTTAGGTCACTCCTCTATACTCATTTCTGACCCCTCTCCATTTTTCCACTCTTTAGGATGACGGAGATGAAGTACAAGTTTGCCCAACCGGATGAAGACACACCCTTCGGACGCCACTTTAAGGAAGTCACTAGGTACCTGAATATTGGAATACCAAGCTTCACCGGACGCATAACGCCACCTTACCGTAAGAAGAATGCTTTGGAAGATTCAAGCTCTAGTTCCGGAAGGACGTTACGCCAAGCACGGAGCCCATAGTATGTGTTTTCAATGCACCAACATGGAGTTTGGGAAAGAGTATGGCAGGTCACATTATCATGGGACGCATTGGAGAAGTCTACAATAAGGAGCTTAAAGACACCATATACCAAATGTGTGGGCGCCGAGACGAGCAATGGGAAGTAATCAGCACCAAGAAGGATAGATCCATTGCAGCCTACATCCAGGAACTAAACCAGCACATTCGACGTCATGAGAACCAGATGTGCAGACATGATGGATTTGAAGAAGGCGAAAACTAAGATCATCGAGCTGGAGGAAGAACTCAAGTCTACACGCGATGGATATGAGGAAGAAATCAAAATACTACTGGAGAAGAACGACGACCTAGTCAAGAAGATTGGAGTCTTCATGGGAGGACCAGCACCCAAGGAAGAAGAGCAAGAAGAGGAAGAAGATCCCGCTTGTCCAGACAACTACATCATCATCGCATTTACATTGACTCAGATCCAAGTGATGATGACTATGAAGACGAAGTCGAGCAGACATCATGGAGTCTTCCACCGATCAAAATTTCTAGATGACCACCATATAATAGTAGTATTACCCCCATGTAACTAGTAGTAGTTGAGCACTTATGCGATAGTCCTAGATCATTTTGTATGCCCTTGCTTGCTTGATTGAATGAATGTGTGATTGCCTCATGTGCATATGGGTAGTGTTTTCTCACTAGACCTCTTTCTATTCTAATCTCTCCCATCTAAACCTTCAGATGCCTCGAGACGTGACCCGGTTTTGTTTTCCCACCGGAGCTCACTCAGTTGATCCAATGCAGAATACCTTGATGCAATTTCTAGTTCGTAACTGTGGCAATGCCAACAACAACAACAACAACCCGCCGCCAAAGGGACAATTTAGCCTGTTTTCTAAGGTTACAACCGCGGTGTTTTCCAAAGAGCACCGAGCCAATAGTTGCAGATATTTGGTTACGCCGTATTGGGAGGGAGTTAACCACCGCAGGATGCACGGATGCTGAAAGAGTGCGCTTTGCCACACATCAATTGGATGGACCAGCAGCCGCATGGTGGGAGAATTACACGGCTACTTTTCCTATAGGCAATGTCACTTGGGACCAGTTCCAACAAGCCTTTCGCACGACCCATGTTTCAACTGGAGCCATGCAGATAAAGAAGCGTGAGTTCCGCAACTTACGCCAGGGAACCGCATACCGTGGCTCGATGCGTGGATGAGTTTAGCAAGTTATCACGCTATGCCCACGATGATGTGGCCACAGATGCCGCGAAGCAAGAGAAGTTTATGGAAGGGCTGAATGATGAGATGAGTACGCAGCTGATGGTGGCAACTTTCAACAACTACCAGGAGTTGGTAGATAAGGCCCTAATCATTGAAGGAAAGCAGCAGCAAATTGAGAGTCGTAATAGGAAGTATGGACAAGGGAAGTATAACTCAGGAGCTCACCAGAAACCTCGCTTAACCCCGAACTCGGGAGGACTAGTTCATAACCATGGAGGACATAACCATACCGGAGGAGGATCGCATAATGCCGCGAAGAATGGGAATGGAAATGCAGCCAACAATAATCAGAATCGCTCAAACCTAGCTACACCCGCCAAGAGAGACTTGAGCCAAGTTATTTGCTTTAAGTGCGGGAAGACTGGGCAGTATGCCAACGACTGCCCTGAAGGAAAGAATGGAAACGGAAATGGGAGCGCTGGGAAGAAGCCCAATCCATTCAACAAAGGACAAGTGAACCACGTCAACGTGGAGGAAGTTGAAGAACAGCCGGACGCGGTAATAGGTAAGTTTTTGGTTCAGTCATTTACCGCTATTGTTCTTTTCGATACTGGTGCATCGCATTCATACATATCAAGGGGATTTGTGGATAAGTTTAAGTTACCAACCCAGACCCTTAGGACCCCTCATTTAGTGAGCTACGCCGAGCAGAGTACATGGCTAGCAAGTGGTGCACCCAGATACCCCTAATCATTGGCGCGCATGTTTTTCTGTCTGACCTAATTATCTTGGAGTCGCAAGGATTGGATGTGATATTAGGTATGGATTGGATGTCGAAGTTTGGAGGAAGTATTGAATGTGCTAGCAAGTCAATTTATCTTACCACCCGAGAGGGAAAAATGATTAAGTATGTATCTAGGCATGTGCCTAGGAGGAGCCAAGTGAATACCCTCACGGGAGTTGTACAAGAGGAAGTACCCGTAGTGAAGGATTATTCAGATGTTTTTCCAGAAGAGTTACCAGGCATGCCACCGGATCGAGACATCGAGTTTCTGATAGAACTAATGCCAGGTACAGGGCCAATATCAAAGAGACCCTATCGGATGCCCGCAAATGATCTGGAGGAAATTAAGTAGCAGATCAAGGAGCTATTGGAGAAAGGTTACATTCATAGAAGTTCATCACCTTGGGGAGCTCCAGTACTTTTGGTGGAGAAGAAGGATAAATCCCTAAGGATGGTTGTTGATTACCGAGCTCAATGAAGTAACGATAAAGAACAAGTACCTTTCATCGATGATAAATGATCTGTTTGATCAGTTGCAAGGAGCTAAGGTGTTTTCTAAGATTGATCTACGATCAGGATACCATCAGTTGAAGATCCGAGAGAAGGATATACCCAAGACAGCATTCACCACACGATATGGATTATATGAGTATACAGTCATGTCATTTGACCGACTAACGCCCCGCCTATTTTATGAGTATGATGAACAAAGTGTTCATGGAGTATTTGGACAAGTTTGTTGTGGTGTTCATCGATGATATTATGGTTTACTCGAAGAACGAAGAGGAGCACGCAGAACACTTACGTTTGGTTCTTGAGAAACTCAGGGAACACCAGTTATATGCCAAATTCAGCAAGTGCGAGTTTTGGTTGAAGGAAGTTGGATTTCTTGGGCATGTTATATCAGGAGAAGGTATAGCAGTAGATCCCAGTAAAATTCAGTCAGTCACTGAATGGTTGGCACCCACTTCAGTCAGCGAGATTCGCAGTTTCCTTGGACTGGCAGGATATTATCGGAGGTTCATTGAATTTTTTTCCAAGATTGCTAAACCAATGACAGAATTGCTAAAGAAGGATACCAAGTTCAAATGGACAGAGGATTGTGAGACAAGCTTCCAAGAGTTGAAGAACGGGTTGACTACAGCCCCAAAGTCTTGACATTGCCGGATATACATAAGGAGTTTCAAGTGTATTGTGATGCCTCTCGCTTGGGACTTGGATGTGTTCTTATGCAGGACGGAAAAGTTGTTTCGTATGCCTCACGACAACCTGAAGCCTCATGAGTTGAACTATGCCATGCATGATTTGGAGTTAGCAATTGTAGTACATGCGTTGAAGACCTGGAGACATTATCTCATGGGAAACTGTTGTGATGTGTACACGGATCATAAGAGTTTAAAGTACATTTTCACACGTATGAGTTAAACCTCGGACGGAGGAGATGGCTGGAACTTATAAAGGATTACGACATGAAGCTACACTATCATCCAGGAAAGGCCAACGTCGTAGAAGACGCTTTGAGTCGGAAGAGTTATGCCAATATCCTTGAAGGTAGAGGACTGCCAAAGGAGTTAGCAGAGGATATTATGGAACTTCAGTTGGAGATTGTTCCAAGAGGTTTTCTTGCAACAATGGAGGTTCATTCGACCTTGTTAGACAAGATTCGAGACGCTCAAAAGGAGGATAAAGAGATTGCTGAGATAAAGGAAAAGATGGGCAAAGGAAAAGCCAAAGGTTTTCGCGAGGATGAGCACGATACCTTGTGGTTTGAGGATCGGATTTATGTGCCCAATAATTCGGAGATCAGGAAGTTAATACTTCAAGAGGCCCATGACTCATCATACTCGATTCACCCCGGAAACACCAAGATGTATTTGGACTTGAAGGAACGTTTCTGGTGGACTGGTATGAAGAAGGATATTGCCGAGTATGTAGCCGCTTATGGCGATGTATGTCGAGAGTGAAAGCAGAGCATCAAAAGCCAGCAGGACTGTTGCAGCCTATGCCAATACCCGAATGGAAGTGGGACAAACTTGGCATGGATTTTATCACCGGATTACCCAGAACCAAAGCAGGATATGATTCAATATGGGTACTTGTGGATTGTTTGACCAAAGTAGCTCACTTCATCCCAGTGAAAACAACTTATACAAGTGCCAAGTTGGCCAAGATATATATGACCAGGATCGTATGTTTGCATGGAGTTCCGAGGAGCATCGTGACGATAGAGGAACACAGTTTACTTCAAAGTTTTGGCATCAACTACACCAGACTTTGGGTACCAGATTGGAGTTTAGTACCGCGTTCCACCTGACGGATGGATGATGACAGAGAGAGTTAACCAGATTACGGAGGATATGTTAAGAGCACATGCGCTAGATTATGGATCTAGTTGTGATGACAATTTGCCATACGCAGAATTCTCTTATAACAACAGCTACCAGGCCAGTTTGAAAATGGCACCGTTCGAAGCTCTGTACGGACGCAGATGTAGAACACCCTTGATGTGGGATGAGGTCGGGGACAGTCAGTTGTTTGGACCAGATTTGATCAAAGACTCAGAGGAGAAGGTTAAACTGATCAGAGATAGACTAAAGATTGCTCAGTCTAGACAGAAGAGTTACGCAGATTCAAAACGCAAGGAAGTAACCTATGAAATCGGAGATGAGAGCCTATCATGAGTATCACCCACGAGGGAGTGAAACGCTTTTAGAGTAAAGGGAAAGTTAGCCCCAAGATTTGTAGGACCGTATCGTGTTTTGGAGCGAATGGGAGAAGTTGCCTACAAGCTGGAGTTACCGAAGGACTATCAGGAGTTCACGATGTGTTTCACGTATCTGGCGAAGAAGTGCCACGCTGAGATGGCCGACCCGTTAAAGGATACGGATGCCCTGGAGGCGATACAATTGGATAGTAATTTGACTTATGAGGAGAAGCCAAGAAAGATTTTGGATTTGACGGCCGAGTCACTCGCAAAGAAAGTTATCAAGTTTTGTAAAGTTCGATTGGAGCCACCATACCGAGGAGGAAGCCACAGGGAGCGAGAAGATGATATTCGCAAGGACCATCCGCACCTATTTTCTAGTTAACCCGAATCTCGAGGGCTAGATTCATCTTAAGGGGGGTAGGTTTGTAACATCCCAAATTTTCAATTTGGCATGTTATACACAGGGCATCCATGCATATCATATTTTATTGCATTTTCATTTGCTATCCTCGAAATCCTAAGCAACTCAAGGACCCTCGGAGAGAGTTGGGGATTTTCCAATTTTTCATATTTGAATTTCATCAAATAATGAAAGACGAGGATTTTGGATTTTATAATTTTTCTCTCCAGAAAAATATTTCAAGTTTAAAAATAAACGAGAGGAGATAATATGATTTCTCCAAAAATAATTGAAATACCGGAGGAAAAATGTTAAAATCATTTTTGGGATTTTATTTTACTTATTTGGAATTTTAATTGCCTAGGGAAAAATTTGCATATATTTGAAATTGCATTTTAGGGGCCAAGAAAAGTTCATCTTGTTCTAAATATTTTATTTAGGCAAAGAAAACTTGTTTTGGCATTTTCAGATATTTATTTATTTTTCTAGGATTTTTACAATTTTCGGCGGAATGTTTTTGTTTTAAATAATAAGGAATCATACTGATCGGGCTAACGGCCCAGCCGAGCAGGTGGCCTGCCGCCAGAGCCCCACCTGCCACTGGCCGCTGGCCATGGCTGGACTCGAGTCCGAGCCGGACTCCTCCCGCCGCCTTGCCCCTCCTCCAAGCCACCTTCCCTCCCTCTTTATATACCGCCTCTCCCTTAGCCATCACCACCACCACCACCGCCCGGGACCCGGAGGAGCCGAGCCGAGCCGCCGCCCGCCGCCCTTGGCCGCCCGCCGCCACGCCCGCCCTAGCCGCCGTCGCCCCCTCGTCGAGCCGCCGCCCTAGCCACCCCACGCCGCCCTCGCCGGACCCCGCCGGAGCCGCCGCCCGCCCCGTCGGACGATCGCCGGAGGTAGCCGTTTTTTATTATTAGATCGGTTTATTTTCCCGGTTTATTTATTTTGAGAACGTTCACCCCTTCGTTCTTTTTTACGAACATGTTCGTCGTTTAGTTTCTGCTAATGAACGTTCGTTCGTTTAGCCGTTTTGTCGTTTTATTTTATCGGATTTATTCCGCGGTTATTCCGAATTCGATTTTTGAACCAATGTTCAAATTAGTATAACTTTTTGCTCGTTTATCGGAATCAGGCGATTCAAGCGCCTGGAGTTTCATCTCAAAACCCTCTTTCCGAATAGTCAACTTAAACCAGTTTTTTCTCTTTGTAAAATTTGACTCTAGTTCAGATTAGTAAACGGACCATGTTTTTCTCGCCGTTTGAGTTTCGTTGTTCCGTTTGGTTTGATTCTTTTTGCAAACCGGAGTTCTTAAGTTGAACTCTCCGGTCAACCTCTTTCAGTTGAAGTTTCGTTGTGCATCTTTGTTTGTTACTTATGTATATATTGTTTGCTTGCGATAGAATTCCCGGAGTGCGAAGCGTGTTACTACGAGTCTCTAGGATTCACGGATCGTCAGCAAGGCAAGTAACACTTGATCATACCTTTTCATACCCAGTTTTATGCATTAGCTCAACCCTCCAACATTGCATGATTAGGATGTCATTAATTTGTGGATTGGGAAGTAGATGATGAGGTAGGAACCTATTGCCCTGTTGCTATCAAACCCTTGGGAGTTACTTCTACATGTTGCTTATATTGCCATGCTATGCTCGTAGACGTGGTTTGGGTTTGAGAGATATTCACGACATATGTGAGATTATTAATTAATGGTTTACTTTAAGGTGGCAACTTAAATACACATCTGGGTGGATTGAGGCACTGGGAACCAGTGTTGTCTGTTTTATTTTTTGGAAATCCCGGGTACCTGCAGTGATCTTCCTATGGACCGCCACCTGTGCTCAAAGGGAACTGCGGTTATTCATGCTAGAAACTTCCGTGTGCAGCCACAAGCTATTATGTGCACTAGCATAGTTGAGTAAGTTACGTGAAGCTTTCGAAGAGGTAGATCAGCAGGTAGTGTGTTTTATAGGTTTGGTATGATCTATCCGGAGTAGAGAGTTAATGTTTACGAAAGATCGTGTCTCGGTCATCCGCTTTCTCAAACACCATGCGGTGCGAGAAATCAACGGAGGCGATCGAATCTTGTGGGGAAAAGTGCGCAAACCTCTGCAGAGTGTACAATCTAATCATGGTTAGCCGTGTCCCCGGTTATGGACAATTCGAGTATCTAGTACTTGAGTATTCACATGTATCTCATCACTCTAAATTAATATTGCTGGGTTGTTAATCACTTTAATTGGGATTGAGTTGGGGTTATACCTTCTCAATGATGTTTCAACCACCATGATAGTTAATATAAATTTGTTCCTTTGACATAGGGAAAAATTGGCTTTTTGCAAAACTGTAACCATAGAGCTTTCCACCAGCCATATATGCATGTAGTATAGATTATTCTTTCATTACTCTCTATGTGTCACATTGCCAGCATATTCCATGTGCTGACCCGTTCTCGGGCTGCAACATTTTATGTTGCAGACTTTTCAGACGAGGAGTAAGGATTGTAGGTCGTTGCCTTGCAGCTCAGTTATGCCGTTGGAGTTGATGGACTCACTTTATCTTCCAAGTCTTCCGCTGTTATCGCATTAGATGGCCTTAAGCCATATTTTTGTAATAAGTTCTCTTTTGAGACATTCGATGTAATAAGTGTGTGATTGCTACTCTATTATAAATCTTTGGAGTACTGTATGTGTCAGCATTACCGATCCAAGGATGACACAGAAGCACAGAGACTTGACCATCTGAGGTCGGGTCGCTACACCCTCCCGCACGCCACCTCGCCGCCCCTCCTCCATAAAAACCCGAGGCCCCGGCCCGGCCTCTCTCCCCTCGTTCACCGCGCCGCCGCCACCGGATCTCGCCGAGCCGCCGCCGCCGGATCTCGCTCCTGCCGTCAGCAGACTCGCCGCCGCCTCGCTCCGTCCTGTCCCCGCGGACACCGCCGACGCCGCCAACCTCCCCGTCTCGCCCCACCGCGTCCACCCGTCGCCTCCGCCGTTGCCCTCGGCCACCGGAGCACCCCCGGCGACCACGTCCGACGCCGGAGCTCGCCGTTCGTCACCACCGGTTTTTGACAAAAAACCGTCTACCCTGACCGGTATAAACCACCAATCCAGATTGGTTTTTTAAAACCGCTTGCTTTTTATTTAGCTTAACGTTTCCTGTTTAGGTTATTTCAGCGAACGTTTTCGTTCGTTAGGTTTTCATAACGAACGTTCACTTTTTAGTTTTTTTTCTTTTTCTGTTATTTTTTGTCCAGGGACCTATTAGTAGATTTTCTTTTACAGATTAGTCCCTGTTTTTCAAACGACCATAACTTTTTGCTCGTAAGTCGGAATCCAACGAAACCAACGCCCACGTCTTCGTTATGATCTCCTCTATCCAGTCATCCAACTTAAACATGTTTTTGAAAGTTTTTAAATTTGAGTTCAAACTGATTTATATTTGAACTTCGTTTGATCATAACTTGAGTTTCGTAACTCCGATTTAGTTGATTCTTTTTGCAAATTAAAGCTCTTGACATAAACTATCTGATAAGGCCAAATTCACATAATTTTGGTACTGTTAGAAATTATTTTATGTTGCAAGAGTTATTTTCTTGGTTTTGATGTTTTCTGAATCGTCTTCTTCGGTCTTTCCGATCTTTTGGAGTGATTGCTTATGTGTGGTTACTATTGCTTGATTACGATAGATTGACCGGAGTGTGATGAGTAGAACTATCAAAAGTTTTTTAGTGCGAATCATCTTCATCAACATTGTAGGCAAGTAACACTTTGATCATACTTTTTCTCATACCCAGTTTTATACATTAGATCTATCCTCAAACATTGCATGATTAGGATCTAATTAAATTGTGGGATGGGAAGTAGATTGAGGTAGTACCTATTACCTGTTTTATTATCAAACCCTTGGGAGTTACTTCTACAGTCGCTACAAGATGGTATCAGAGCACATGTTGACTGTAGGACGTGACCCTAGAAACTGGCAAGCCCATAGGAAAGATTTTTTTCTCTAAAACTTTACTTTTCAAAAGGATCTTTTACCTCTCTTCTTCTTCTAAGCTTATTCAAATATTCCCTTTTAGTGAGACCATACCCTTTTGCCCCTTTTGACCACTCGAAGATTCGACTGGTGAAACCACTCCAAGAAGTACAAGTTATCGGACAACCACTACGGAATGAAGAGGATTTTACCGTGTAAATGGAAACTACAACTGTTGAAGACTCCGAAGACTAGGAGAATTTGAAGGCTTGGAAGAATTTCCAGATTTGTATGACCTAGGAAGGCACCCCTTATGGAACTTGGCAGACTATGGAAGCTGTCAATACCCGAGATGAAGGTGTATCGGAGAAAGACCAGAACATGGAGCATTAGAACTCAAAGTTTTTGTCAAGAAAACCCTAAGACAGGAGATATCAATTATGGAATGAAAGCTCATGGCAGTAACATGGGCATAGACATGGCTAACCATGGTGTTATTTCCCGTCTATGCTATTGTCACCATGCGGAGTTAAGCATGCAGATGCATGGAAGAATTGGATGGTAGAAGGCTGAAGGAGCATCTGTCAGCGAAGGATGCAGTTTTAACATAGCTGGTGCATCACCAGGATCTGGAGCATTACATCAAGGATTTTAAGATGGATCTGCAGGAAGCCGTATTTGATAAGGAAGCGTTTCATGAAGAACACAGGACCCAGAAGCTGAAAGTAGCCAAGAAGGAGGAGCTAAACCACGAGATACCGGAGATTCGTCAGGAATTGAAGGACAGTAGGACCATGATTCATGCCAAGGATGTTGAAACCCAGAAGTTTGGAATGCAACTCCAGGACTATTAAAGGACGTCACAAGAGACTTCGTGTCAACAGAGATGATCTGGCAAAAGAACTTGAGAAAGACAAGCACGATCAGAAGAAGCCATCAGAGACATGAACAAGACTTGAAGAGTTTGGTGACGTCGAAGATTTATTGACCTTTAGAAGACCCAACCCCTGGTATATACTTACGTTAAATGCGACGATTGTGAGCTGTCATTTGTTTGATGTTTTTTCGACAGCCACAATAAAATCTGTCTTTCAAAACCTTTGTTTGTACTGTGTGCATCCCTCTCTATCTCTCTTATCCCACCCCAAAACCCATGGACCCATTAGAGGATGGATGGAGATGAGCTTGTATTATCTGGACCGATGAGTCAATTGGACACAGACCGATGGATTCAGAACATGGAGGATCACATGGAGAATAACCCTATAGCCAGAAAGGATATGGCCCAGCATGCTCTTCAAAGTTTTGAAAGAGGTGCTGCTACTTGGTGGAGGATGTACCAAACCATCAATGGATGGCAAGGAGTAACCAGTTGGAAAGAATTTAAGTTGACTTTGTCAAAGTCTAGGTTTGTGTCCCAGAAATTGGAGCCTTATGGAAATAATATGAAGAAACCTTGTGCATGCAAGCTCTGTGGAGAAATAGGACACACCCATAAAGAACACAAGGATGAATGCCCAAATTGTGAAGGAAGTCATCCAAATTTGAAGAATGCCCAACTAGGCAGATCACTTGTTTCTTGTGTGAAGGGATTACCCACTACGCTGCTCAGTGTCACATTTACCCCATGGTACAAAGAACCATCCAACAGAAGAAAGAAGCAATGAAAGGAGCCTGTGATGAAGGAAGAGATGGAGGACACACCCAAAGAGGAACCAATTAAACCCTGCACCTAGTTTTGCTATTCATGTGGAGAAGAAGGACACATCTCTCAGAATTGTATGAATGGGGATCTAGTAGAATTCCCGACAGAGGAAGTAGAGTATTGTGACGCCCTCGATTCAATCGTACACTAATCATGCACGCAAATGTGTACAATCAAGATCAAGGACTCACGGGAAGATATCACAACACAACTCTAGACACAAATAAAAAAATACAAGCTTTATATTACAAGCCAGGGCCTCGAGGGCTCGAATACATAAGCTCGAAAACACAAGAGTCGTGGAAGCAACAATATCTGAGTACGGACATAAGTTAGACAAGTTTGCCTTAAGAAGGCTAGCACAAAAGCATCTACGATCGAAAAGGCAAGGCCTCGCCTCAGGAGCCTCCTAACTACTCCTGGTCATCGTCGGTCTCCATGTAGTAGTAGGCATCGGCGGTGGCATCTGGCTCCTGGGCTCCGACATCTGGTTGCATCAACCGGAAAGAAGAAGAATAGGGGAAAAGGGGGAGCAAAGCAACCGTGAGTACTCATCCAAAGTACTCGCAAGCAAGGATCTACACTACATATGCAACATTATCAAAGGAAGGCTGTATATGTGGACTGGGCTGCAGAAATGCCAGAATAAAGAGAAGGCCTAGTCCTATCGAAGACTAGCATCTTCTGGAAACCATCATCTTGCAGCAACCGGAGGGAGTAGAGTAGCATAAAGTAAAATAGTAGTAGTGTTATCAACCTCGGCCAGAGATCCTTTCTCGACTCCCTGCGAGAAAGTAATCCCAGAGCCATACTATCCAGTTATCATCACAATCCATTACTCATCACCATCCAGTTCTCATCACAAGTATCCAGTTCTAGTTGTATCGATCGGGATACAACTCCAAGTGTCCGTTACCGTAGGACAGGCTATCGATAGATGTTTTCTTCCCTGCAGGGGTGCACCAACTTACCCACCACGCTTCGATTAACTCGGCCGGACACACTTTCCTGGGTCATGCCCGCCTCGCCAAACAATACGCCGCAACCTGACCTAGGCTTAATAGAGAGGCCAACACCGGACTAAACCTATGCCCCTCAGGGGTCATGGGCCATCTCCCGGAACTCACGCGTTGCGAGGGTGGCGGTGAGCAGACCTAGCTACCTCCTTCAACAAGGCAAAGCGCCACGCAGTCCAACCCGGCCAGCGCCGCTTGTCGACGTCTATTAAGCTTCGGCTGATGCATACGACGCAGAATGCCCATACTATGCCCACGTGATGGTTAGTGCTATCAGGCCAGAGGCCCCTCGGATCAAATATCCAAATCATAGTGGATTAGGAACGCATGGTAACAAGTAGAGACTCACGAAAGATGTGACCCGTTGCTGCCTTGAGGACTTGCGGCAAGGGCTAGGAATGCCCGGCCACGCCTCATAATTATCTCGCGGGCACCGTCCAGGTCAACCCGTCTCCACATCACTCGCAAATATGCTCGCGCGGGTACCCCTCAGGGTCGACCCGTCTTTAGTAACATGGTTCAGTGTAAAGTCATAGTAACCATAGTAACTGTGTGTCTAAACATCAAGGGGAAAACCCGAGGAATCACCCCCGGTGAATTCCACTCGATGTAATCATCAAGGTGAACGTAAGAGGATTCACCCTCGAGGTCCACACTTGAGGGGTTGCACGACAGAGTCGTATCAGAAGTGGTTAAAGAGGAAATCACCCTCGATGACCACGAATCAATAACTACACTACATGGTTAACATACTGAAGTGTAGAGGTCTCACCCTTGACACTCGATAGTAACCCAAAGAGAGTCGAGCAACTAAGGGTAAAGTGATGTGCGGTGCGGGGCCTGGTCTTCGATCCGTTGATCGGGTCTTCGATAATCCGGTAGGCAGTCGGGACAAGGCGGGGTCAGCGATGGATCTCTAACCAACCTATACTAAGCAGTTTAGGATAAGGTGTAAGGTAACAATAAGCGAGGTTACAAAAGGTGCTATGCATCAGATTAGGAGCAAACAATAACAGTAGCAAAATCTAATGCAGGCATGAGAGAATGGAATGGGTGATATCGGGATGATCAAAGGGGGGGCTTGCCTGGTTGCTCAGACAAGAAGAAGGGGTCGTCGTCGACGTAGTTGATCACAGCGGCATCAGCGGCGGTCTCGGGGTCTACCGGAGAGAAGAGGGGGAAGAAACAGTAAATACAGGCAAACATATGCACAACATGATTACAAGCGGGGCTAGAGGTATTCTAACGCAGTGCTAGGCTTTACTGGCGATGGGAGAAACATCCGGGAAAGTTTTCCCGGTCCCGGACGTCTATCAGACAGATGAACCAGAGGGGAAAGGTTGCATGTTTGCTATGCTAGGGACGTGTGACAGACGAACGAAGGGCGTATACAGATTCGTCTCGTCGTTCTGATCAACTTTCATGTAGAAAACATTTTCATCTGAGCTACGGTTTATTTTCTATTATTTTTCAAAGTTTTATTTATATATAGGAATTAATTTTAATCCAAAACAAATGCGAAATTGCTAAGTGCACACAGCACCGTGTACACAAAAGTGTACACAGGTTGACAAGTGGGTCCAGGAGGGGCTGAGTCAGCAGCCCAGTCAGCAGTCAACAGTTGACTGTTGACTAGTCAAACTGACTGGTGGGGCCGTGTGTAAGTGACACATACTTTAATAGTTTTTTTATTAAAATAAGTTATTGCCTCAGATTAAGTTAGTGGCCTTGGGCCCACGGGTCAGTGAGCGGTTAGGGAGTGGGTTAGTGTCAGGGAGGGGGGTTATCCCCACTAACCGAACAGGGCAGCCAGTGCAGAGGCCGGTGGCCACGGCCCAGGCTCACAGGCACAAGGCGCCGGCAGCCACTGGCGGCCGGCCGGACTAGCGGTAGGGCTAGCCGAGGCGGCGAGGGCGAGCCATGGCCATCGGCCCGGCCGGAGTAGGAGGGCGGGTCTTGGCCTCCAGCGTGACGCAGCCACGGCTGCACCAGCAAGGTGGCTGTGGTGGCCGGCGTGGCAGGGAGGAGAAGCAGGCGCGGGGCAAGGCGGCGAGCAGCGAGGTGGCAGGCGCCGGCAGCCAGCGTTAGGCGCGATGGGCCAGCTGACAGAGCGGCGAGCATGCTCGGGAGCCGGCCTCCGTCCATGGCGAACAAAGAACAGCTGGGGCATCTATGGCAACCAATCGAGACAAGGAACAAGGGGAGGTGAAGGGGAACAGGCAGGGGCTCATTTGGGAGGTCGTGGTACGAGCTCGGGAAGCCGGGTGGGGCGGAGCAGGCGAATCGGCAATGGCGGCCGTCGGTGCAGAAGTTCGAGGACGAGCTCGATGGCGGCGATTCGGTGCGGATCCACTCTATTTGATGCACGGGATGGACGAAGTTGACGGTGGCTGTCCTCGTGGTCGCGGTCTCAGGGCTTGGGGAGGCCGGTGGCCGCGTCTGTGGAGGCGGCATGGCGACGGTGTCGCTTGGGCAGGGCGAGCAGAGGAGGTCGCAGCACGGGGGAGAGGAAGGAGAGGCGGCTAGGGTTCGCTCGGGGAAAGAGGGGGGGGGGCTTGGGGTGCCCTTGTAGCCATCGGGGAGGCGGGGGATGGCCGCCACGCAGGACTTGGCCGGCGGATGGGCGCCAAGATCCCCTGTCTCCCTGTAGCAGGTTGAAGGAGAGGGGAGGTGGGCTGGGCCGGCCATTTGGCTAGTTGGGCCAAAGTGCCAAGTAGAATAGGCCCTTCTCTTTTTATTTTATTTTTACTCTGTTGCAGAATATGTTTGCAATATTTTGAGCTGCCAATTGGTCTTTGTAAAAATGTGGAACTTGGCCACATAAATACATTACAATATTTGGCACTACCACAAAAAGTTTTAGAGGAGTTTGAATTGATTTGGATTTTCCACAAATGGAAAAGTATAAGAAAAAGTTGATTCGAAACTGTTTTAATTTCCAAGGGAAATTAAATATCTCAAATGATGTTGAATCATACATGACAATTAGTTAGTGCATATTTTCAACCCATCAAACATTTTTACTTGATAGCTCGAAGAAATAAGAATTTGACTTGTTTTCGGAATTTGAATTTGACACGTGGTCTCAAAACAAGTGAGGTTAAGCAAGAGTAACAATGGTGACAAGGCATCATTAATAGAGGATTACTGTAGCTTAATTATCCGGGCGTCACAAGTATGACCCACAGGAAATAGAAGCCCTGATTGGAATGGAAAAGTCCAGAAAGATAAGTAGATTGGATTCCAGGAAGGATCTGAGACATGTCACCTGTTATAGGTGCAATGAGTCAGGGAACTACCTCAACAATTGCCCAAAAAGGAAGCCAAGGACCCAAGGAGGCTATATAATCACAAGGAAACCTCGAAACTTGTCAGAAGTAATATGTTTCCGTTGTAATGTAGCAGGGCACTTTGCCAGGGATTGTCTGAAGGAGAAGGAGACTGGTGATAAATAGTTGAATTTGTAATGTAAGAAATGGAGTAGTAGAAGTGAGAGCTTTTTCTTTTATATTGAGGTGTTGAGTTGAGACATGTAATGGAAAAGCGAGAGATTGTAATAATTTAAGAATCAATAAAGTTAGCAGTGTTGGTACTGATTTGGATTTTATGAGTTACCCTATGAGGAAAGATGTTGACCAATTTCGAGGATATGCGAAATATGGTCTATGGAATATTGGAACATTTTAAGGGTGGTAGCACCCTGTAAGAACCGTTGACCCCTGGAAAAGATAAGGATACTCCACTGAGCGGATTTCAGACAAAATGAATACGAGTTTTGTCTCGATATGTTTGATACCCCAAGAGTGTGTGGGATGACGTTGGACCAAATGTGATCAAGGAGTCAGAAGAGAATGTTAAGTTGATTCGAGATAGACTGAAGGTAGCTCAGTCCAGGCAGAAGAGTTATGCAGACTCAAAAATGCAAGGAGGAAGTCTATGAATTTGGAGACAGAGCATGTCTCCATGTGCCCCCTCTGTGAGGAGTTAAATGATTTAGAGTTAAGGGAAAGTTAGCCCCGAGATTTGTAGGACCATACCGAGTTTGGAACGTATGGGAAAATTGGCTAACAAGTTGGAGTCACGCGAAGGACTGTCAGGAGTTCATGATGTGTTTCATGATTCCCAGTTGAAGAAGTGCCATGCAGAGATGGCCAATATTCCCCTGTATGGACGCTTGACCCTGGAAAGGATAATGATGTTCCACGAAGTGGAGTATGGACTTCATAAGTATAAGTTTTATCACGGTAGGTGGGATATCCCACGAGGATGAAGAGATGAATTACTATTGGATATAAAGGAGGTATGATGTTGGAAATATGGATCAATGGAAATTCCATGATGAGTCTGAGTAATCACGTCTCAGTTTGGTACAAATAGAAGGAAGAAAGACATCAAAATTGGATGGATTTTAAGTATGCTAGGAAGCTGGAAGTTGAAAGTTGGAATAATGATCTGAAGCCCGAGGATAAGTTCAAGGACTACAAGTGATGAGGTGGGCCATAACCCACAGACCCCAGGACTTGCTAAGAAGCAAGCACACTCTTGCTGAAGGAAAAACCCTATAAGAAGTTATGATTTTATCGACAGACAATTCTATAGGAGTTTACGCAAAACCTGAGAGTTGTTAAGGAACGATAGATGTTTGTTTGGCTTGCAGAATCAATGGATTTTTCGGAACTTGGTTCGTCGACAAGAGAAATTCTGCAATGCTTGTGAGGATGACCGAGTGTTATAATGCGAGATTCGCTAAACCATGTACAAGGTAATGATTTGGGTGCGGGATGGATTGATCACCATACCGACTTACTCTTATTGTTCGCTTTGCTATATGGGATGGTAAATCTGAGTGACTTACCCATAGTAGAGAGACGACGATCAAAACCTTGTTTGAACCTTAGAATGGTATAAGTATTTTTTCCCTTGTACAAGGCAGCTGTTGCCAACCGTAGGATATACGGTGAGGATCAACCCAGACCCATTTCCTACAGGAGAAACCATAAATTATTGACCACCATGAGATATCGATAGTTGTTTAGAATTGGCGCCAGACCCGTCAGCTAAGAAGACACAGTCTCGGAATAACCTTACCAAAATGGAAAGGACAGAAGAATTGCGGTAAAGGTTATGCCACTACCAAAAGAGCCCAGAGAAGTAATTACCCAGAGGATCTGAGAAGATCGACACTGCCAACAATAAGGATGGAGTATATGAGTTTTGATGGAACCGTAACCATGCTTTTAAGGGTGGTAGCACCCGAGACTCCAGAGACGATCGATGGATTTTGAAGACCCCCAAACCCTAACCTATTTCTTTCTAGCCTCTCTGAATCTCGAGGACGAGATTCCTTTTAAGGGTGGTAGTTTTGTAACATCCCAAAATTCTAAATTTTGGAATGTCAAAATAAATAAATAGTTTTGATTGATTGTTTGATTGATTGACTGAAAGTGAGTGAATTTTGAAACTTTTTGAAAGTTAAATGAGAGGGAATAAAAGGACTTTCCCAAACTTTCATTTTTGCTTTTATGATCTTCGGGAATTCAAATTCTTTTCATCACAAAACCTTGGAGAGAAGATGACATGACTTCTTCCATTTATTTAAATGACAAGGGGTGTTTGAAAATATTTGAATTTCATTTGGGAAATATTTCCAATTCCGAAACTTTATGCAACTCAATGATTTTCACGAGCGAAGATAAAATGACTTCTTTAAATTATATGAAATATGAGTTGGGAGTTTTTAAAGAATTAAATTCAAAGTTCTTTTGAATTTATTTTCAATTTGGAGTTATTTGAGTTTTATTCAAATTATTTTTCTCCAAAAATACAATATAAGGAAAATAGGGTAACATGATTCCCTACATCAGAAAATTGGAGAAAAATAAATTTGAAATCATTTTGGTATTTTTAAAAATGATTTTTATTGGATTTTAGTAGGCAGT
Organism: Aegilops bicornis; assembly: GCA_021605145.1. Taxonomy (NCBI): domain Eukaryota; kingdom Viridiplantae; phylum Streptophyta; class Magnoliopsida; order Poales; family Poaceae; genus Aegilops; species Aegilops bicornis. The sequence goes on along the minus strand of CM038675.1, from coordinate 849,497,959 downwards.
AGCACTCTTTGTTTTATTTAAATTTGTGTGGATTTGATTTGACCTTACAAAAATGTCCATATTGTAGAAAATCTTTTTAATTTTTTTTATATATTATATGCCTATATAATATTTTCATTTAATTTGTTTTTATTATTTTGTTTGCCTGGGAAAATGATTTAAAAAAAACTTTCCGACTGGGCGGCCCACCTAATCGGGCAGTCGCAGCCAGCCGCGCCGCCTCCCTGTCCCGGCGGGACTCCGCTAGGGAGTCCGCCGCCGCCACGCGCCGCCGCCGACCTCGACGGCCGTGCCCGCCTCGGCCTCCTCTGCCCCCTCTCGCACGCCACCTTGCCGCCCCTCCTCCATAAAAACCCGAGGCCCCAGCCCCGCCTCTCTCCCTCGTTCGCTGCTCCGCCGCCACCGGATCTCGCCGAGCCGCCGCGCCGGATCTCGCTCCGCCCGTCGCACTTTTCGCCGCCGCCTCGCTAAATCTGTCCCCGCGGACACCGGACGCCGCCAACCTCCTGCCTCGCCCCACCGCGTCCACCCGTCGCCTCCGCCGTTGCCCTCGGCCACCGGAGCACCGCCGGTGACCACGTACGACGCCGGAGCTCGCCGTTCGTCACCGCCGGTTTTTGACAAAAAACCGTCTACCCTGACCGGTATAAACCACCAACCCAGATTGGTTTTAAAAAAAGCCGTTTTATTTTTTATTTAGCGAACGTTTCCTGTTTAGGTTATTTCAGAGAACGTTTTCGTTCGTTAGGTTTTCATAACGAACGTTCACTTTTTAGTTTTTTTTGTTTTCTGTTATTTTTCTGTCCAGGGACCTATTAGTAGATTTTCTTTTACACATTATTCCTTGTTTTTCAAACGACCATAACTTTTTGCTCGTAAGTCGGAATCCAACGAAACCAACGCCCACGTCTTCGTTATGTTCTCCTCTTTCCAGTAATCCAACTTAAACATGTTTTTGAAAGTTTTAAAATTTGAGTTCAAACTGATTTGTGTTTGAACTTCGTTTGATCATAACTTTAGTTTCGTAACTCCGATTTAGTTGATTCTTTTTGCAAATTAAAGCTCTTGACATAAAATTTATGATAAGGCCAAATTCAAATAATTTTGGTACTGTTAGAAATTGTTTTATGTTGCAAGAGTTATTTGCTTGGTTTTGATGTTTTCTGAATCGTCTTCTTCGGTCTTTCCGATCTTTTGGAGTGATTGCTTATGTGTGGTTACTTTTGCTTGATTACGATAGATTGATCGGAGTGTGACGAGTAGAACTATCAAAAGTTTTTGAGTGCATGATTAGGATCTAATTAAATTGTGGGATGGGAAGTAGATTGAGGTAGTACCTATTACCTGTTTTATTATCAAACCCTTGGGAGTTACTTCTACGGTTGCTTAATATGCCATGCTATGCTAGTAGACGCGGATTGGGTGAGTGTATCCATGACAGATGTGAGATTGTTATATAATGGTTTATTTAAGGTGGAAACTTAAACACACATCTGGGTGGATTGAGGCACCTGGTTTCTATCAGGACTTGCCTGTATTTCTTCGGACCGCCACCCAGGCTCAAAGGGATCATGAGATTATTCGAACTAGAAACTTCCGTGTGCAGCCACAAGCCATTATGGGCTCTGGCATAGTTGAATAAGTTGTGTGAACTCTTACGGGTAGACTAGCAGATGTACGGGAAAGTAGGTGTACCGATCTACCCACATGTAAGGTGCTAGCGCTTCCGAAAGACTATGTCTCGGCCATCCGTTTCTCAAACACCATGTAGTGCGAGAAATCCAACGGAGGCGATCGGGTCTTGTGGGGAAAAGTGCGCAAACCTCTGCAGAGTGTATAAACTAATCATGGTTAGCCGTGTCCCCGGTTATGGACATCTTGAGTATCTAGTTCTTGGATTATCCTGTTGATCTCATCACGTTACTTAATATAATTTGTTTGGGTTTAATGAGTACTTTTAATTGGGATTGAGAATGCTGTCAACCATTCTCAATGTTTCACAACCACCATGATAGTTAAACAAATTTATTCCTTTGCAGTAGGGAAAAATTGGCTTTTCGCAAAAACCTTATAACCATAGAGCTTTTCCACCAGCCATATATGCATGTAGTATAGGCTTATTCCTTCATTACTCTCTATGTGTTACATTGCCAAAGATATTCCATGTCTTTGACCCATTTTCGGCTGCAACTTTTCATGTTGCGACTTTTCGCATTTACGAGTAAGTGATACGTTAGGGTTACGATTTCTACACTCAACTTTGTCGTTGGTGTTGATGGGAATCCAGAAGCTTGTTACTTCCGCTATTTTGGATTGAGGTAATAGTTTTACGCTATTTTATACATGTGATTTACCTCTGTTATAAATCCTGGAGTACTGTGTTTGTCAGCATACCGATCCAGGGATGACACTTAAGCACAGAGACTTGATACATTCGGGTCGGGTCGCTACATTGTCCCGGTTGGTAAGGGCCTTTAGTCCCGCTTGGTGAACCGGGACTAAAGGGTCGGTACTAATGCCTCCCCCTTTAGTCCCGGTTCAATCCAGAACCGGGACTAAAGGTCGCGGCCACGTGGAGCTCCACCTTTAGTCCTGGTTGGTAACACCAACCAGGACTAAAGGAAATTTTATGAATTTTTTTTTGAATTTTTTTATTGTCAAATTTCTGAATTATTTTAACCTCTAATCTCTAATCAGCACCCCTCATCACTGCTCAATTTATCCTCTAATCTCTAATCACCCCTCATCATTCCAAATCAACTAACTTCCCGAACGGTCATCCATCCTCCCACTCCCCCAGCCTGAGCACACTTAACTTCCGGGTTCTATTCTCCCTTGTTTCCAAGTCTGCACTTGTTGTTTTCCTCACAATAGTAAGATGTCAATCCTATTAACCCTCAGGAATTTTGCTTGAGCATGAAGTGACACATTTCACTGTTTGAGTTTGAAACTATTGTTTTAAAAAACAATAATTATTTAGAAAACAATAGTTATTTTGAATAATTAGTTTGACCATTGTTTGACCATTGTTTGACCACAGTTTGACCATAGTTTGACCACAGTTTGACCAGATTTGACCAAAATTCAAAATAACTGAAATAATTATTTAGTAACATTAATATTCTAGAATAATTAGTTTGACCATTGTTTGACCACAGTTTGACCACAGTTTCACCATAGTTTGACCAGATTTGACCAAAATTCAAAATAACTAAAATAATTATTTAGTAACACTGATATTCTAGAATAATTAGTTTGACCATTGTTTGACCATTGTTTGACCATAGTTTGACCACAGTTTGACCATAGTGTGACCAGATTTGACCAAATTTCAAAATAACTGAAATAATTATTCAGTAACACTAATATTCTAGAATAATTAGTTTGAACATAGTTTGACCATTGTTTGACCACAGTTTGAATTTTTTTTGATTTTTTCCACTATAGATCTTAAAAGCCCCGTAACTTTTTTTTCCGTTAGGTTTTTGAGGATTTTGATAATGTTTAACGGGTTCACATTCGCAAATTTTCCCAACAACTAGACCACATATCACATGGGAAACTTATTTTCTTTTATTTTTTTGACATTTCCATCATTTTTTTAAACTGAAAAGGCGATCCACGGGGTAGAGTTTGAATGGGATTTTAGTCCCGGTTCATGGCACTAACCGGACTAAAGGTCTAATCTTTAGTCCCGGTTTGAGGCACGAACCGGGACTAAAACATCCCATTTTAGTCCCGGTTTGAGGCACAAACCGGGACTAAAGGGCACAGGTGAACCGGGACTAATGCCTTAGCCACACGAACCGGGACCAATGCTCACATTAGTCCTGGTTCGTGATTGAACCGGGACTAATGTGGATATTGGCCCGGAACCATAGCCCTGTTTTCTATTAGTGAACCCCTGCAGTTTGTTTCTCTCCCTCTTTCTGATGAAAACTCTGCTCTGGATCCTTCTATTACTGCCGCCGTCCAGTACTATCATCTCCTGTGGTGGAGATCAATTGGATGGTCCTGCTACACAAGAGAGAGACAACAGCAAGCACATATGGCTGCCGGATATAAAGAAAGATTTATATGTGATTGCTGCTTGGCACTGACTTCTTACTGCTAGAGAAAAGGTAAACATCAGCACCGTTTTGCCTGGTGATGGCATCATCCAATTCCACATATGAGATTGGCAGACACTAAGAGCGTGTTTGGTTGAGTTCCAGGAGCAAAGTTGCCTGGCCTGAGACCTCCCTGGGTTGTGCATGTCGTTGTTTGGTTGGTAGCCTGAACTCCTAGGCATGTCCCTGACCTGGAGCTCACATGCACCTGATTAGCCTGGGTAGATCACAGGCAGCTTGATTAGCCTGGACCAGGCCGACGAAACCAGACGCCTGGCCTCCAGGCAGATGCGTTTTGCGTCAATTAGCAAGTTGTATACTGCATTTTTTGTCAACTCAGCCGTGCCATCTAATTATATAATATTTAAGTACTTGTCCCAGGCCAGGTTTGCAACCAAACATCACATGCACACAACGGCCTGGCCAGGCAAAAATCCTCCTTCTCCCAGGCTACTCTCAGGCATCAACTTTTGCCAGGCATCACACCCAGGACATGAACCAAACATGCCCTAACTCAGGTAATCGCCCCTGACATACACAAATATATCTCTGTAGACCGTCAATGGACACACAACATGTGATTTTGTATACAGCCTTTCAAGCTACAAAGTTAATGACATTGACATATCATGTAGTCTTTGATAGGGCATGACTATGTTTGATTATTAATTTGTGAATTACATAGGCAGTGCTAATGCTTATACAAATATAGATATATGTTCGTGCATGGAATCATAAATTGTCAGAAGCAACGATTAAAATCACGGGAGGAAGGATTTAGCAGCAGGCCTCCCATGCAGCGAAAGTGTAGCCTAATCAGTATGATCTCCGGCTAAATCAGCACTACATCCGGCGATTCACAATGGCATACAAATCACGGGGCAGATTTGAAGTGGAAATAGCGCCATGATCAACAGAGGGAGTACTAATTAGTGGATCTCTCAAGAAAATCAACAGTGGTTCCATTTGGTTAATATATGTTAGTTGGTGGCATTCAACGAGAAAATCTATATTCTTTTAGTATCTTTCAACACATATCCAAGTACGTATATGTTAGGTAAGAGAACATATACAAATATAAATTACGTTAATACATGTTCTGTAAAAAATTCCATGGACCATAACGTTGTGAAGGTATAACAATCTATTTGAAGTAGTTTCATTACTATTTTATTATATAACGGATGTGACCGAAACATTATAATTTCCTTTCTTTGGAAAACCAATTGCCACTATCATGCATTATCTAGGGGCAGTCTTTCAAAATTTTGATACCTATTTTTTTTATATTTTCTGTAATTGTTTTGAGCATAGTTTTCTGTATTTTATAAAGACCTGAATAAAATCCATATGTACAATATATATCTTAACCAAAATTGGTAACTTCTGTAAGGAATTCAATTTTGTTGCTACCAAAAGAGAACATACACTCTAAGTAACACTATGAAAAACTATTTTCTATTTACTAGCCCGTGCAGTACCTGCACGGGTTGATGACTAGTAATCACCTAGTTATGTAATTAAAATTTATATTATTTCATACAGTGCTTAGAATATTCTGAAGTATCAATGTGAAATACTAAAACCAATAAACTGACCTCATTCTCTATTGAAAAGTGTCATCCGTCTTGTTTTCCTTGAAATGAAATCTTCAATTACATCTTCATAATTAATCTTCTCCAAGACATCATTTTCAAGTGCTATTGTCGCCAAACCATTGAGTCTTTCTTGTGTCATAGTTGAACGCAAATATGATTTCAACAACTTGAGTTTAGAGAAGCTACTTTCCACAGTTGCAACAGTTACAGGAATGGTTAACAAAATCCTGTACGCAATAATAGCATGAGGATAGAATGGGCGCTTCATCAGAATCTCAAGAATATCGACGGGCCCCATAGATTTATTAACTAAATCCTGGATGAAAATTAACTCGTAAAACAATTCAGCTCCGTCAATGTCTTTGTGTTCTCCACTCTTAAGTGCATCCTCAAGATTAACAGAAGCAGCCAGCAAACTCTTATCATCCAAAGATCGCAGCCTATCTGAAGTAAATAAGAAACCAAAAGTTTTTTCATACCCCTGGTATTGCTCAAACCTCCTGGTAAGTGAAAATATAGCTTGATCGACCACTTGCAGAAACTAATTGACCCTAAATGACTCCTCTGCAGAATGTGAAACAATAGATGCATCATCTGTGCCCTCATCGAATTGTCTTCTTCTTTTGATTTTCCGCTTGGTGCGGAACTCTGGGTGAATATCCATCTCAAGTGCAATTTCTTTTGCATATTCCAATGCTTTTGAAAAGTCAGTTTCTCTATACTTCTTGAAAAAGGAGAGCAGACCCTGTATAGACTCAATTGCAATATCAATAAGCATGTCATTTGATTGTATCTGCTTGCTGACCAAATTAACAACAGATAATATATCATACCAGATAATTATTGACATTAAAAATTCAAAACCACCAAGTTCATTTTCTGCCAATGATTGTGCTTCATTACTTGTCAATGGATCCTTATCAGGTTCAGCCACTTGTAGTAAAGCCTCCCTTATTTCTGGCATTTGAATCCGTATAGCCTTAACACTCTCAACATGACTCTCCCAACGAGTAGATGAAAATGACTTGACAGTCAACTTCTTTAAGTTATCTTTGAGAATTTGCCATCGTTTAGTCGAATTAGCAAATATCGTATAGATGCGTTATATAATTCCAAAGAAGTCTGTTGCTTTACGGCAAGACTTTGCCATATCGCATAGTGCCAGATTTAGACTATGGCAACCACAAGCTGAATAAAAATGCCCTTGGATTCTTTTCCAGAAATTTCTTTTGTACCCCTTTATTGTTTCCTTTCATATTTGACACATTATCATAAGCATGTCCTCTCACATTGTCCACATCAAGGCTAAGATTATTCAACTCCTCTTCTAGAACATTAAACAAACCTTGCCAGTGGTATCGTTCACCTCCAAAAAGCCTAAGAAAGATTCTTCGATGCAAACAAAAGCAGAAGATGTATCTACATACCTAATTATCAATGACATTTGTTCTTGGTGGCTTGCGTACAATCAAGAATAACTAAGAAATATTTTGCTTCCTTTACCATTTCAATGATTCTTGACCTGATGGCAGTAGCGAGCATATTTATTAACTCATTCTGTATAGAAGGGCCAAGGTAGTGATCACGAATTTTTTCATTGGTGATGCGGTCAACATGCTCTCTGATAACTGGGTCAAATTCCGCCAACATTTCAATCAGTCCTAGGAAATTCCCATTGCTCTCTTGGTACAACTTGCTATTGGTGCCACGAAATGCTATATTATGTTCCGCAAGAAATTTTACAATCAACAAAATCCTGAGCAAAACTTTTCTCCAATGCTCCTTTTCCTTTTCAAGTTCTTGCTGAGCAACTTTATCAATTGTTTGATTCTTCAGCATCTTGAGACGGAAGTCATACCATGCAGTCATATTTGCGATATGCTCTCTACTTGATTCATGCTCTTTTAGTCTAGCCCCAAGATGAGCCCTCATTTACTAGCTGTCCTCTCACATGCCCCCTTTTTTAATAATTTGCAACAAAAACAAAATGCTTTATCGAGGCCGCTGTTGTACACAAGCTACTCTCTGTCAAACTTTTCTCCATTTGAGAGAATTCTACTAAATTATAATGCAGAAAACCTTCTAGACAACTTGTCATAAGGACCATACTCAATATCTTCTCTTTTAGGACCCTTTTGCAGCAAGATATCAATCTTCTTCAGATCAAGTCCATCCCAATTTCTAGGATCAAATATATCAGGCTAAACGGAATTATTCATGTCATCCGAAATATTAGGATCATGATCTTCATCTAAAATATTGACATCATTACCTTCATCAATTTCTGTAGCGGCAACCTCAACCTCTACTGCATTATCATCGTGACCATCATCAATATTACCATCTGGAGTATGATTTTCAGAATTAGTTTGGGGATTTATCACAACATATTTATCAAGAGCACCCCTTTGAATTTCAGCATCTTCTTCTAATTTTTGTTTCTTCTTACGCTTGAAGGCACCAGAATCATACTTTCCTCCATAACTAGAATGCATGATTGTTTCTGTTTCAATGAAATATATACTCTTTCAATTTATTTGAACTGATGAGCTCACATGAAATATAGGCTTGTGACATGTATAGGTAGTTCAAAAAACTTACAATCAGATAGAACCTTGATTTTGGACTTGGACGATAGTACGAGCAGCTACTGAAATTCTTGAATTTGTGACTACTTCTGAACTTGAACGACTGCACAAAAAATCATTCCCAAACATATTAACACAACTTTGTAATTAGTATCAAAATTAGAGAAAAGGGGAGAGCGTAGGGAGCAGGGAGGGCACCACACCGGTTGGTCTTCTGTTCCTGTTGGGCGGCACCGCGGCAGTGTTGGCTGGCCGCCCGCCGGCGCGACGGCGTCCAGCGCTAGAAAGTAGTCCGCTTCTTGCCCGTCGCCTCGCTGTACCTGCAAGGTTGCAACGCGATCGCCACCGAGCCCCCGATTCAGTCGAAAGCGATGGGGAGATGGAAATCCTAGCGATCAGATCAGGCAGGAAACAGGAAGCGGAAGTTACGGAACGTACTGCACTGGGGCTGCCGTTTCATCTATCGATCAATCCATCTCATCCACGCGACGGGAAAGTGAACCACCAAGACTTGACCGGACCAGGCCCAAGAAGGTCTAAAACTGAATTTTTTTTTCAGACTATACATATATGTATCTGGACTCTAGTTGGGGGCCTCAGGATTTTGGGGTCCCTGTGCGAGCGCACAGCTCGCACAGGCCCTTGGTCGGCCCTGCTGCTCATTCATGCACAAAAGCGAGACACCGCACATGCATGGATGCGGAAACATTTCGTGTTTTGACCCTTTTGACAAACAAAATCAAGATCTGTTCTCGGTTTGAAATATTTTCATGATTTGACCCTTTTGCTACCGCCAGGGGCTCTGGCGGGAGGGTTAGACAGCCTACTAGAGAAAAAAGTACTATTCCCGTCATCGTCTTTCATGGCGGCATCATGAAGAAGTGGGCGCGAGGAGAGGGAGCGGCCTCCGCGGCGCCGACCTCCATGGCTCCGGCTTGGCGACGTCGACGGTCGGTCCTGGCTTGCTTTGTGTTGATGTCTTCACCGAACCATCATGACGAGGTGGGGCCGAGGTGTGGCAGGGTTTTGCCGTACAGGCATTCTGTAACGAAATATGCAAGTGCCCTGGAGGTAGGTTCACCCTACTGCCATGTGGGCTGGCGGTAGGCTGTCTGACCCTACTGCCAGGTCCCCTGGCGGTATGGTCCTGTGTTTTGCGATGTAAAGTTTCTGTAACAAAATATGCAAGTTCCCTGGCGGTAGGTGCACCCTACCGCCATGGGGGTTGGCGGTAGGTTGTCTGACCCTACCGCCCTAGTTCATTTGGTTGCTTGTTTTCAAATTCAGTATGACAGCAATATCACATAAAGTTTCACAAATATGACAGCAATATCATAGATTTTAAACAATTAAACTTGGGCATCACATAGATCCATATTAAGATAACTTGAAGTGCATAGAACATTCCAAACACATAGATCCACAAATAGCAAACACATAGGTTCACGTAGTTTCACAACCACTAGACAAGTTCAACCAAACTAAAAGAACCAAGTATCGAAGAGCATAATCAGTTGCTCCTTCCCCTCTTGGAGGTACGGTCCTCGTTACTCTTTGAACGAGTCTCTTCGGTCTTCTTCTTGGGCCTTCGAGGAACCGGTCTCTGAAAAGGGTCCGGACTCAGCAAATCCTTCTTCTTCGGATTCCTCTTCGGCAGGTGAGATGCTTGAGATGTTTGAGTTGGTGTAGGTCCATAATCTTCATCGTACTCCTCCTCCCCGTCGCTCTCATCCTCCTCCTCCTCCTCCCCTTCTTCATGTGTGGCCTCCTCCTCATCCTCCTCCTCCTCCTCCTCCTCCTCCTCCTCGTCCTCCTCCTCCTCCTCCCCAACCAACCTAGACGACGAGGGAGCATGGCTCGATGAGCCGATGAGACCATGTGTGGCTACAGGCTGATAAGCTTCAACTGACCTAGCTCCAGCACACCTAAGCAGCCCTACCAGCTTGCGACAACGCTTCATGAACTTCTGCACTCACAGTGAAACAAGGGCATAATAAGTATCAGATCGACTGATTGCAAGTGAACAAGATGCATCTGTTCTGAGGAGGCTGAAATTGTACCTTCATCGTCTCCCTCACTTTGTTCTCAGATTGTATGCTCCTGGGGAGATCGCCTAGTGCATCTGAGGCTTCAAAGATGCATCTATTCAGCTCACCATACTGCAACGGCATAAGTCAGTCACGATGACGAATAAACTAATTTAAATACAACCGTCGGTTCAAACATACCACTCTGTTGATGAGGGGTGCAAACTCCCTAAATCCACTGTGCATGTTTCTGATGCCGGTCTGGTAGGCCTCTTCCTCGGGGTCATCCCTCTCCAGCTCCGCGATGTCTTCCGCTGTCCACCAAGGCCTGAGACGAAGACAGTGCTTCTGGTCATCATCGTACCACCTCATGTGTCGGCCCAGGTAAGCATCCCAGTCAGTCACTTTCCCCTCCACGTCTTTACGGTTCCTCCGTCGGTCCCACTCCGTCACATGAGTCTTATGCTGCTCTCCCCAGTTTGTGATCGACTGATTCTTCTGCCGGCTCATCCTACAAGGCATAAGCAACAAGAATCATCATAAGCGCAATGAGATCATCATAAGTAACAAGAAACATGATAAGCGATGAAGAACAAAGCGCTCACAGGTGGAGCGCATGGCCGCGAGTATCACTGGGCTGGCCCGGTGGGGTATGTTGATAAATCCCAAACTGCGTGGCCACGCAGTGTGGCAAGTGCCACTCGACGACGTTCACGCAGATCATGGGCACGATGCACCGCCAGAGACCACGGTCCGCATCGCACATCACGTTCAGATCAAAGTCCCACTGTCGGTCTTGTCGATACGGCCACCAATTTACCTATTACATATACATTGGTAAGTTCCCACTCTCGGTCAAAAGTGGAATCAAAGAGAAAGGTGTTGAGCGAGTTCATATACCTGCGTATGCGTCAAAGAGTCCAACTCGTTGGTTTTGGTCTTGTATGAAGTCTTGTTTGGGCCCGTGTAGAGTTTGACAACGTCCCACTCGTAAGCTATGGTGCGGTTTCGAGTCTCGTCGTCGTCTTCGCTATAGTCATCCCATGGGCGTCTTGGCATCTTCTCCGGACGCCCCACCGGCAGCCACTCCCACATCCAAATGGAGAAGGCCCAGACAAAGCCACCCATATTGGACTTGTCTCCCGTCCTCTCTGCTAAGGCCGTCAAGCTGCAAAACATCAAATGAGGATCAAATTAAGAAAATGTCATGGACACACTTTCGTAGGTAGGTAGGCAATTAGACATCTCTTACCGAACGGTATAGGTAGGCGAGAGATGCGGTCCCCCAACTATACCTGCATCCCGATCCATGAGGAAGAACAGACACGCCTGTGGCTATGAGTTCCTGAGCTGTCTGGAAACACGACCTCCGAGAGAATATACCATGATAGGCCCTCGCGTACAACTCCACGATCGCCTCATCTGCGCCTTCGGGGCATGTCTTCCGTCCTCCGAGAGCCGGATCAACGGCACACCGGATGCACGTTATTCTTGGCAGCGGGGGCAACATGGCGAGGGTGGTAACCTTCTGCTGCCAGTTGGTCCTCTCCACTCGACCGGTGAGTGCATGACCCTGGATCGGTATGGCAGTAATCATCTCCGAGTCCTCGAGGGTCACCGTCATCTCCCTGCATGGCAGATGGAAAGAATGGGTCTCCGGTCGCCACCGGTCAATCAGAGATGTGAGAGCTGCGTGGAAAAGCGTCGGCGGCTGACGCTTGAACTGCATCACAAAACCCAACAGACGGGCTTTCTTGAAGAACGGCACGTAGCGATCGTCATACTCCGTATGCCCATGAACCCCGTGACCCCTCATGCGCAGTGGCTGGAGCATCTGTCAAAAAGTGAACGCCAAAAGGTAGGAAATTATTTTCATCGGTCCGAAAACTTTGACCAATATTTCATTCATATCACTTACCTCTCCGTTCTCTATGAACCGGGCACGATGACCCTTGTCGAATGCCCAGTCCAGCATGGAGTATCGTAATGATGTTGTCCGCAAGAGGTGGCCGCCTTAATAAAATTTCATAAACAAAAGCACCATAAGCATAAACCATACATAAACAAAAAATGAACTCAAATCATATCAACATGCATCATATCAAAATAAAATTTTAAGCATATTCCTCCTCCAACAACAACTACACATGATGGATTAAATCATATCAACATGCATCATATCAAAATAAAAATCCTCCAACATATATCATATCATCAAATTTTTAAATATTTTTTTCCAAACAACATCTTCATATCATCATATCAACATGCATCATCAAACTAGGGTTCATCTTCACACTAGATCATATCATCATATCAACATGCATCATCAAAATAGGGTTCATCCTCATATCAACATTACATCATAAGGTTCATCTTCACACTAACATATGAACTATTGATTAGAGTTCATATCCAATACCACTAGTTACTAAAGAACTAAAAACTACAACTACAATCAATCTTAAGTTAAAAAAATTCCAATCTAAGTTCAAAAATATGAGGAAGATGGGCTGGGGTGCGGGGGTTTCGGGGGAAATAACTGCCCGGACCCTACCGCCAGGGGCTCTGGCGGTAGGGTTAGACAGGCTACCGCCAGGTGCCCTGGCGGTAGGGTGCGACGGAGGGGGACGGCGGCCGTCTCCACGCGCTGACGTGGATAAGTACCCTACCGCCAGGGGCCCTGGCAGTAGGATGTCTAATCCCGGCGAGCTACATTTACTACTAGTCGTTCTTACTACACTTACTACTACCACGTGCACGTGTGTGGAGCACGAAGGTTGATGGAATGAAAGATGGATGGGAGAGGGGAGGTGGGACCTGACAGCGCACCGCGACTAGGGAAGAAGAGCCATACGCCTATGGCCATGCACGCATTGCCCCCCACTTCTTCTTCCATGCACACCGCGATTGTTCCTTCCTTTCACATTCGCCTTTCGCTTTCCTCATGTTGTCTGTACCCCTCTACGTACCTTTAACACTAGCTGCTGCCACTGCTAATTAGCTAGAGCTATAGAGCAGTACTGTTTTGCTCTAAGGAATAACCGAGATTCCCTGGCTGGGGAAAAGAAACATTTCTCCGGCTAGATTCTCTCGGCTAGTGTGGGCACGCATACATAGCATAGCACTGGAGCGCTCTGCTTAATAATGCTGTTTTGTAGCTAGCCGGCTTGCTAATTTGCCTCCTCTCTCTCCTTTCACTCTCTCTATAGGTGGCGGATGCAAGCGCCCAAACACGTCAAAAGGTGGCCCGGCTGGCCGGCGTCCAAAACCGCGGTGGTTTTGGCCGTAGCTCCACACCGCCGGCTTTTCCCTTGTCTCATCTGCCCTGCGCCGCGCCCACAACATCTCTCTCTCCCCCATTCTTCTCTCTCTAGATCTCTCTCTCTCATCGGGAGCAGTGCGAGATCCCGGCAGGCTTTTCTCTAGTCGATGAAGACACGAAGTGAAGCCTTTGTATGTGCCGGGAACACACTCAGAACTTGGATAAATTATAATTCTTTTGTGTCATGTAAATGGATGCATGTGATTTCGACGAAAATTTCAGATTTTTTTATATATTTGCCCATGTTAGTGCTGCCTGTAATCATGAAAAAAATCATGCAAAAAGATGATTTTTTTTTCATTTCATCTATAAAAGATCAAAAGTTCCGCGCTATAAAATAACAAAAAGTAGAAAATTGTGTTACTCCATTTGTGTTTCAACACAGGTAGTACTATTGTTGTTTTGTTGAAAAATATTTGAAAGGCAACCTAGGACATAATGCATATTTTTCTCTTTCATATATTTATATTGATAAAGTTATTTTGGCATACAATAGTATATAGAATCTCACTAAATATACAAACTGGCTATCATTATAGCCAATAAAGCGTAATAGAACATACAATTGTAGAATACTTATAATAGCTAAATGGACATGATAAAAAGTCAATTATGGAAAATCTTTTCCCTAATAAAGCACCTATTGTTTCTGGTAGTACGTCATTTAATTTACCCTATAAGTTAACAAAAATTACCCGCCAATGCCACCCGTAAGTTAAAATCAATACGGTTTTACCAAATTCGCCGCCGCGCTCGTTTCTTTAAGAAGGTGATGCTGCATATATATCAAACAGATAGAGCCATTGCAGTGGTTAAAGCCCCTTTATTTTACCCTGGTCACCAGGGTTCGATCCCCAGGTGCCGCATACTTCCCTCACCTTTTGTCACTCACCTCCCATCCCAGTGCGCATTAACTGGGCCGGCCCGTAGCAGTGGTGAGGCCTCTTTCTTTTTTTGCATTTCGTCTTTTGTTTTTTTTTTCGCATTTCTTTTTTTTTGTTTTTTTCTTCTTCAAATTAATTTGGGATTTCTAAATTTCAAAACATTGCGTATTTTCAACAACGTGTTTGAGAAATCATAAAATGTTTGTGATTTCAAAAATGTGTGGGAAATTATAAAAACTTCACGGTTTCAAAGATATTATTGATTTTACAAAAGTCTTTGCAAATTATTTAAAAAAACACAAATTGAAAAAAAAATGTTGGGAAATAAAACCAGGTACATTATTTTGAAAAAATAATCGTGTATTCAAAACAAATTCGTGAATCTGACAAATGTCCATGAAATTTTAGAAATTATTGAAAAAACTCAAAAAAAAATTGCAAGTTTGGGGTCGATGAGATTTGTTTTTAAAGTTTGTGGTCGATGAGATTTACCATGTCGACTATATTGCGATCACATGGACATCTCATCCATCATCAGCGAGGGTGGGAAATTATAAAAACTTCACGGTTTCAAAGATATTATTGATTTTACAAAAGTCTTTGCAAATTATTTAAAAAAACACAAATTGAAAAAAAAATGTTGGGAAATAAAACCAGGTACATTATTTTGAAAAAATAATCGTGTATTCAAAACAAATTCGTGAATCTGACAAATGTCCATGAAATTTTAGAAATTATTGAAAAACTCAAAAAAATTGCAAGTTTGGGGTCGATGAGATTTGTTTTTAAAGTTTGTGGTCGATGAGATTTACCATGTCGACTATATTGCGATCACATGGACATCTCATCCATCATCAGCGAGGGTGGGAAATTATAAAAACTTCACGGTTTCAAAGATATTATTGATTTTACAAAAGTCTTTGCAAATTATTTAAAAAAACACAAATTGAAAAAAAAATGTTGGGAAATAAAACCAGGTACATTATTTTGAAAAAATAATCGTGTATTCAAAACAAATTCGTGAATCTGACAAATGTCCATGAAATTTTAGAAATTATTGAAAAAACTCAAAAAAAAATTGCAAGTTTGGGGTCGATGAGATTTGTTTTTAAAGTTTGTGGTCGATGAGATTTACCATGTCGACTATATTGCGATCACATGGACATCTCATCCATCATCAGCGAGGGTGGGAAAAAAGATAAGTGGCAACATGGCGACTCACTGTGTTAAAATAGAAGACGCTCATATGTCAGGGTATTGAGTCATACTTATTTGGCTAGATTGTAATTTTTTATCCCCGGGTTCTGCAGATTTTTTCCCTCTTTTTGTGATGCACCTTCCCTTCCCTAGTGCGCGTTCATGGGCCGGCCCGCAGGGCGTGACTCCTCTATTAATTCGAGATTTCCAAATTTCAAAACATTGCGAGTTTTGAAAAACATGTCTGAGAAATCATAAAATGTTTATGAATTCAAAAATGTGTGGGAAATCATAAAATTTTCGCTGTATTAAAAAAATATTAGTGATTTTACAACTGTTTGTAAATTATAAAACATGTTCGCAACATGGCGAGTCATTGTGTTAAAATAGAGGACGCTCGTATGTCAGGTTATTGAGCCAAATTTATTTAGCTAGCATGTAAAATTTTTCCCTCCCGTTGCGACGCACGGGCATGTTTGCTAGTTATATATTAATTATATACAAGGTTAGTTTATTAAAATGAATAAATTATTCTCCGTTTCACTTTTTGTGTTTATTTAGTAATTTAAATTTCTGACATATTCCTTTAATTTTTCGGTGCCGCCTGAAGTACCATCATTTTCATAAAAATTAGATTATTTCTACTAAACGATATATATCCCGCCAATGACACTATCACAACATGAACTCCACTATATTTTAGTTTAACATCCAAACTTGCTCGGCGAGTATATTCACCATTAATTAAATATTTATGTGTCACAACACCACAGCATTTTATTTATGCGTGTTTCAACCGGAAAAAAAAATTCATATATCACTGGTTATTTATTTTTCACCCATTAATTTAGATGTACCTAGAAAGAAAAAAAAATGCATGATTCATGTCTTGGCTTGAAACTGAGTGGAATATTAAAGGTTACTTCACCGAAAAGAAATTGTCGGAAGTTATGGGTAATCCTTATCTAATTATACTAAACATTTTAACTTATTCACAAAATATTTTTATTTAAAATCTTAACAAGATTTTAAAATCAATACAACCTTCGTCTCAAGATCTTATTAGCTATATTTTTTTAATAGTATGTCTAACAACATTTTAACATTAAAGTCAAACTTATTGTTACACATTACAAAAGTCAATTATTATAAATATGTCAGTGCTAAATTATAATTCTTTTTAGTCACGTAAATCATGTTATTTTAACAAAATTAATTATGTACAATTTTGTTGACTAAATGTAACCAAAGTTTAAGGGAAGAATCACATTCATAAGAGTAATATGTCCCACACCCGCAAAAAAAGGGAATAATATGCCCCTCTTCGATGTAGTATTACAAAGCATTTACATGTTTGTGTGGGTGGGTGTGCACACCATGTTAATATCTATAGATGTCTTTGTAGAGGAATCTAGAATACAGGCATCTAAAACTTATTGCAGCAGAGTTTTGAAAATTAGGATTGTCTAGCCTAATTCTAGGTAACGTAAAATTCTAGAATGAATGGTGTGTGAGCAAGTTTTGTTGTTGTTGAGTTCACTTCTCTCACCCTCGCAGTTGGCATTGTTCATTCATCATATTTTTTCCATGGTGGAATATTGTCATAATTACTTGATTGAGTTTAGATAAGACAGACTCTCTAACCAATCCAAAATAGCTCAACCAAACAGAATGCATACACTTTAATGAGTTAGTTTGGAAACTACTATTGTACCAAAAGTAGTAAATGTTAAAATATGATATCATTGCTTGGCATGGTGCAACATACCCCATTCTCATTTGAAACATATGGATGCCCCCCCCCCCCCCCCCCCCCACACACACACACACATAGACAAAGAGTAGTATAGGGATTGTTTCCCTACCCTATGAACCTAAAATCGGGAATCAACCATGCTTTATAGAAAAGCTATGGAACTTGTTGATTACATGAATAATAGGGTCAATAAAAACGAAACATCAATTCTAGATGAAAACACATTGGTAGGTCGTTACCCCGTATAGAATTATTATGTATTCCAAATAAATCACCTACCCAACATGACCTTGGTTCAAGGTCAATTTGTTGGCCAAAATAATAAAGTATTACAAGACATACTTGCTAGTCATCTTCAGAGGAAAAAATTTCCTTCATGTTGTGCTGACGATTAACCAAAACATAGATGTCCAAACAAATGATTCCGTTGAAGCAATCGAAGAATAGAAAACGATAAACACAATCAAACATTTGTGCCTCCTCGACAGATGTAAGAACTTACTCTAAGGATTATAGGTGAACTTTCTAGTCATCTTCTTGTCCATGAGCCACTTCTTCGCATGCTCATCCAAGAGGGGCTCGTCCACCAAAATTATCCCCGCATCTTCCGCACCCCGTGCGAGTTGCAACCTCTCCTTCTCAAGCTCTATGTCACCAAATGTCTTGGCATTCTCGAGCTCCAATTCGATAGTCGCTTGTTGCTTCTTGAAATCAATCTTCTCCCTTTCAATTTCCAGCTTCTTCTCTATCCTCTTCCGGTCCCATTCCATACTTTCCTTTTGCGCATCCAACATGAGCTTGTACCTCTCCTCCTTCTTGTTCTCCCTAACAAAAAAAATGCCCGTCCATGTGGATCATATTTTGGTAGCCCCGACATCAAGGGCGGCACGTGCCTTCTCCCACTTGTTTCCCATGATTTGGAGGTTTTCCTTTGGCATGGTGACTTTTCCATTCATCATGACAAGATCGTCCTCTTCATCGTTCAACCCAATTTATTGGTTCGATCTTGAGCCATCATTTCACTTCTTGCCGGCCTTGAGGTCGGCCACAAGCTCGTCCCACTTTGGCTTTCCATTCAGTATGACCCAGCAATGGTTCAAAGAAAATGGCTTCTTCTCCACCTCGTGACAAGCAACATATGTATGACCACCGTCTAGCAAGCAACATATGTATGAGCACAAGAAGCATATGCAATGGACGGGAAGATGAAACGATCTTGAGAATGTCGGACCTCTCGCCTTTGGCGTCTTGGTATTCAACTCTTGCTTCTCGGATTGGGATCCGGTGTTGTCCCAAGTTCAAATGTGGTGGTGGCCTCCAATTCATACTCCATTTTGGTCGGATCTTCGTTGTCATTGATCATGTTCGACAAGAGCGCCTCCTACATGATTATGGTTTAAAAACAATCATCATGAGCAAAATGAACTCGTGGTATATGCTAAAATCTGATCGGACAAGACTAAAGAAAACACATCGACTCTTGTTTGATCATTTTGCAGAACATGTCGAGGGCAGCCCAGGCACTGCCGGAGCCTATGCTCATCCGCGCCTGAACGAGATGTGGCTAGTCACATACGTCGATCGCTGGCATCCGCGTGGGTGGAAAGCTGCCCGGAATGGCATAGTCGACGGTCCAATCATCCTTTGTCCCAAGGGGGCCGGACGACGTAATCCGGGTAGGCACTCAGCGGGAAGGGGTGCGTGGATCCGGTCGCGGCGGAGGAGACAGCTGCTTCACCACGTCTGAACCTCCTTGCGTCGCCGCCACCGCCTCCCTCTCTCGCTGCCTGCGTCGCCGCAAGTTGCGGTTGACGTTCTCCGCCTTGCAAGTCGCCGCAGACGAATTGACGCCGCCGACGGAATAGGCCGACTGCGTCTCCGTCGCGGAGGTGTGGGTCGGGCTTGAGGACATCTCCGGCAGTGTATCGGGACCGGAGGTAAGGATTGGGAGCATGGGTGTAGGACGGCGAGGGTCCGTGCGCGGGAAAGGTTAGAGGGCTGCGGGAGGAGAAGGAAGGGTTTTGTGGATTTGGTGCAATTTGGAGTGGGGTCGGGCCATTGAGTCCGACGTGGCAGACGTGGCACGTCCCATATCCGCCCGATTATTAGGCTGGATATGGGAGGTGCAAGTTAGTCCGGACATTTAAGGCCCGTTTAGAGCAACTCCAATGGGGCGACCTATTTCGTCTGCCGCCGTCCGTTTGGGTCGGCGCGGGCACAAAAGGCGGGCCAACGCGTCGACCCAAACGGACACGTGTCCGCTTGGCGTCCGCATGGCGACCCATTCCCGACCCATTTTTTAGCCGTATTTGCGTCCGCACGGACACGAGACGGACGAGCGCGCGCGCTTACTCCTCTTCCCGGGCCCGCCGGTCGGTGGCAGCCACCACCATTCCCCCCCCCTTTTCCCAAAAAACACTCCCGCCCGCGCGTGCTCGCTCCCGCCCGAACCAGCCATGGACCTCGACGCCGCCGTCGGCCTCGCCTCGTCCGGCGCCGCCGCCCCCGCCGGGAAAGGCAAGCCTCGTGCCCCGTGCAAGACGGCCGCGACGACCAAGCCAAAGAAGGCGCTGACGCCCGAACAACAGGCGCGCGAGTCGGCCATGAGGAAGGGCCGGAGGCACGCCTCGGACGCGAGGGATGAGGCCGCCGCTCAGGTCGCCGTCGTCGCCGCCGCGCAAAAGGAGGTCACCAACGCCCGCATCGCGGCGGCAATGAGGGAGGCGCTCTACACTCTAGGGTTAAACCCTAGCCAGCACGGCCTCGTCCAAGCCGCCGTCGCCACGGCCATCACCGTCTCGTCGTCGTTTCCGAGGACGGTGCTTCCCGACTCGCCCCGCGCGTCGGTTTGCAACCTGATCCCCGGCTTCCATGTCTGCCCGCAGGCCTCCCGCCTCTCTGGGGAGTGCTTACCCGAAGTGAGTGTGATCGCGCCTTCCACGCCCGCGCCCGCGCCCATCAACCTCAACTCCACCCCGGTGGCCGGTGGATCGTCATCCGGCGGCGCGAGGAAACACGCGTGTTAGACGCCGGCCGACGTGCTCCCGGACGCCCACAACCTGTTCGACGAAATGCCGTCTGCCGCCGACGAGGACTACATGCAGAACCTCATCTTCGAGGGCGGTGCGCCAGCCGGTGGCGACGATCCCGACAAGACATAAAGCCAGGACGGCTGCGCCGCGTTCACGCTAGCTGCTGGCTATGATCCCTTCCAGGCGGCCTTCATGCGTGATCAGGCCGGCTTAGACCTGGACGGCTTCCCCCTCGACCATGACTTCTCGGACGACTACGGGCAAGTGGAAGAATACGAGTGCGACATCGACGTGGAGCCCTTGTTAGAGGACTCACCCACCAAGCCGTCGATCCAAAGCCGAAGCGCGAGAGCAAGCGTACAAAGGCGTACACGGTGGCCGAGGGCAAGCTTCTTTGCGAGTGTTGGCGAGACATTGGACAAGACCCCAAGACGGGCGCCGAGCAAAAGCGTTCAACCTTTTGGATTCGTGTCCACCGAGAGTTTCATGAGCGCAAGAAGTTTCCGCCGTACCAATTTGTGAGCACGCGCTGGTGGGTCTCGATTTCCAACCGGTGGAGGGTGATCCAACAAGAGTGCAACAAGTTTTGCGCCACTCTTCAGAGCGTCAAGGCCCGCCCCGTGAGCGGCATCGGCATGCAAGACATGGTATGCTAGCAAACCGCCCTCTTTTGTGTCATCAAGTTCATCCTTTGCGTGTTCATTTGCATATCACTTGCCCATATGCTTGCATGGAAACATTTTGTAGGCATTTCAAGCTTTGGAGGCATTCAAGGTGCAACACAATGTCAAGTGCTTCAACCTCTCCCATTGCTATCGGGTCATCAAGGACGAGGAAAAGTTCAAGGCGCAATATGCCGCAATCAAGGCGCGTGGGGGGAAGGAATCCGTGGAGGATGTTACGGAGGGCGAGCCGGCACGGCCGCGGGGGAAGACCAACTCCAAGAAGGAGGACAAGCGAGATGCGGCCACCAACGCTCTGATCGCAAGCATGGACGGCATGATCAACAAGAAGGACTCAAGGGAGGAGGAGCGCCGGCATTTCAAGGCGGAGAAAATGGACGCTCTGATGGAGATCCAAAGGAGGAGGCTTGACCTGGACACCGAGAAGCAAACCAAGATGTTCGAGTTAGAGGCGGAGAAGCAAGCCAAGATGCTAGAGATCGAGGCCGCCAACGCCAAGACCAAGGCGAAAGAAGTGGCTCTCGCGAGCATGATGACCGGGGTGGAGATCATGAAGGTGGATCTCAACACCGTGTCGCCAAGGAAGAGTTCGTGGTTCGAGAAGATGCAGGCCGACATGCTCAAGTTCGACGACGAGTGATCTATCACTACAAAAAAAAGACACATCCGTGACATTTTGGGCCGAACGAAATTTTTTTCTGTCATACATATGACACTTCAATGACGATAATTGTGACGAAACCCGGTATCATCATAGATGTGGTGGGCTCCTACTTCTATGACAAAAAATCATGAAGAAAATGGGCTTTTTGTCCTGGGCGGGCAGGAGACACAGCTGCATGACATTCTTTGGGCCGTCCATGATAGAAAAAACCGTGGTAGAAGCGAGCGGGAGGAAAATTTCGGGGAGTTGCCGGTTACGGTGGGAGGTCGGGGGCGGAGCGATGCGCGTTTCTCTCGTACATACGCGCGTGTGTGCGGGGCGTTGGCTCTAACTGAACCCGAGCGAGGCGTTGGGCTCTAACTGAACACGAGCGATTGCACTGCAGGCTACGCGTTACTGAACCCGAGCGATCGATCGATGGCTATTAACTGAACCCGATGGAGCGATTCCTTCGCTACTGCTGCTAACTGAAGCCGATCGATGCTGCCTCTGGGATGAACAGTGAGCGTTGCAGGGGGGGGGAGGGGGGGGTTTGGGTGAACAGTGAGCGGTGGCGTTGCCTCTGGATGAACAGGAACCCGTGGTGTGGAGGGCTGGATGAACAGTAGACGGTGGAGGGGTGGCCGTGGAGGGGTGTGTTGGAAATATGCCCTAGAGGCAATAATAAAAGCATTATTATTATATTTCCTTGTTCATGATAATTGTCTTTTATTCATGCTATAACTGTATTATCCGGAAATCGTAATACACGTGTGAATACATAGACCACAATACGTCCCTAGTGAGCCTCTAGTTGACTAGCTCGTTGGTCGACGAGATAGTCATGGTTTCCTGACTATGGACATCGGATGTCATTGACAACGGGATCACGTCATTAGGAGAATGACGTGATGGACAAGACCCAATCCTAAGCATAGCACAAAGATCGTGTAGTTCGTTTTGCTAGAGCTTTTCCAATGTCAAGTATCTCTTCCTTAGACCGTGAGATCGTGTAACTCCCGGATACCGTAGGAATGCTTTGGGTGTACCAAACGCCACAACGAATCGGGTGACTATAAAGGTGCATTACAGGTATCTCCGAAAGTGTCTGTTGGGTTGACACGGATCGAGACAGGATTTGTCACTCCGTATGACGGAGAGGTATCACTGGGCCCACTCGGTAATGCATCATCATAATGAGCTCAAAGTGATCAAGTGTCCGGTCACGGGATCATGCATTACGGTACGAGTAAAGTGACTTGCCGTAACGAGACTAAACGAGGTATTGGGATACCGACGATCGAGTCTCGGGCAAGTAACATACCGTCGACAAAGGGAATAGCATACGGGTTGCTTGAACCCTCGACATCGTGGGTTCATCCGATGACAACATCGAGGCGTGTAGGAACCAACATGGGTATCCAGATCCCGCTGTTGGTTATTGACCGGAGAGCGTCTCGGTCATGTCTGCATGTCTCCCGAACCCGTAGGGTCTACACACTTAAGGTTCGGTGACGCTTAGGGTTAATAGGAAGACTTGTATGTGATTACGAATGTTGTTCGAGTCCGGATGAGATCCCGGACGTCACGAGGAGTTCCGGAATGGTGGGAGGTAAAGATTTATATATGGAAAGTGGTTAAGCGGACTCCGGAAAGTTTCGGGGTATACTGGTAATGTACTGGGGCCACCGGAGAGTTCCGGAGGTCCACTGGAGGGGCCACCCCTCCGGGGGCCACATGGGCTAAGTGGGAGGGAGCCAGCCCGGGTGGGCTGGGCGCACCTCCCACCCAGGCCCATGCGGCTAGGGCATGGGGAGGAAACCTAAAGGGGCGCCCTAGCTTGGGGGGCAAGCCACCCTCCCCTCCTCCCCTTTGGCTGCCGCCCCCATCTAGGGTTTCCCCTAGATGGCCGCCCCCCCCTTGCCCTCTCCTCCTATAAATAGAGGGGTGGGGGGAGGGCTGCACACACCATTAAAGGCGCAGCCCCTCCCCTCCCCAACACCTCTCCTCCTCCGCATAAGCTTGGCGAAGCCCTGCCGGAGAACAGTTACTCCATCTGCATCACGCCGTCGTGCTGCCATTGGAGTTGTCTTCCTCAACCTCTCCTTCCTCCTTGCTGGATCAAGGCAGAAGACGCCACGTAAATCCGCACGTGTGTTGAACGCGGAGGTGCTGTCCGTTCGGCACTTGGTCATCGGTGATCGGAATCACGTTGAGAACGTCTTCATCATCACCACTCCCTCGAACGCTTGCATTACTCGATCTACAAGTGGTATGTAGATGCAAACTCTCTCTCTTGACTCGTTGCTTAGATGAACTCATAGACAGATCTTGGTGAAACCGTAGGAAAATTTTAATTTTCTGCAACGTTCCCCAACAGGGTGGTTGAACAGGACCCCTTGGTGTGGAGGGCTGGATGAACAGTAGATGGTGGAGGGGTGCCCGTGGAGGGGTGGTTGAACAGTAGCCGGTGGAGTAGCGCGCGGTGGAGGCTGGATGCACAGGAGCCTGTGGAGGCTGGAGGAGGTCGACGGTAGCCCGTGGAGGCTGGAGGAGGTCGACGGTGGAGTTGAACAGTATCCCGTGGAGTCCCGTTTTGCGGTACGCCACACCTCTCCCCCCCCCTCGTTTCGACCGTAGCACTCCAACACAAGTCCGTTTTGCGGTACGCCACACCCCTCCCGATGAACAGGACCCCCGTTTCGACCGTAGCGCTCCAACACAAGTCCGTTTCGTCCATTTTGCGGTATGCCACACCCTCCCGATCAACATGACCCCCGTTTCGACCGTAGGAGGTCCGTTTCCTCCGTTTTGCGGTACGCCAGGCCCCTCCCGATCAACATGACCCCGTTTCGAACGTTGCCGGTCGAACACAAGGCTGTTTCCTCCGTTGTGCGGTACGCCAGGCCTCGTTTCCATCGCCTGTTCCGTTCAAGCCCTCCCGATGAACACGACCATGCATTCCGTTCCGACCCAGCCGGTTGGCTCCCATGAACACGACGACGACGCTGTTTTTCCGTTCTGACTCAGCCATGTACGTATGCGCGATAGGCGTTAGACCCTGCCTGAAGGAAATATGCCCTAGAGGCAATAATAAAGTTATTATTTATTTCCTCATATCAGGATAAATGTTTATTATTCATGCCAGAATTGTATTACGTGGAAACATGATACATGTGTGAATACATAGGCAAACAGAATGTCACTAGTATGCCTCTACTAGACTAGCTCATTAATCAAAGATGGTTATGTTTCCTAACCATAGACATGTGTTGTCATTTGATTAACGGGATCATGCCATTAGGAGAATGATGTGATTGACTTGACCCATTCCGTTAGCCTAGCACTTGATCGTTTATTATATTGCTATTGCTTTCTTCATAACTTATAGAAAGTTCCTACAACTATGAGATTATGCAACTCCCGTTTACCGGAGGAACACTTTGTGTGCTACCAAATGTCACAACATAACTGGGTGATAATAAAGGTGCTCTACAGGTGTCTCCAAAGGTACATGTTCGGTTGGCGTATTTTGAGATTAGGTTTTGTCACTCCGATTGTCGGAGAGGTATCTCTGGGCCCTCTCGGTAATACACGTCACTTAAGCCTTGCAAGCATTGTAACTAATGAGTTAGTTACAGGATGATGTATTACGGAACGAGTAAAGAGACTTGGCGGTAACGAGATTGAACTAGGTATTGGATACCAACGATCGAATCTTGGGCAAGTAACATACCGATGACAAAGGGAACAACGTATGTTGTTATGCGGTTTGACCGATAAAGATCTTCGTAGAATATGTAGGAGCCAATATGAACATCCAGGTTCCACTATTGGTTATTGACCAGAAACAGTTCTAGGTCATGTCTACATAGTTCACGAACTCGTAGGGTCCGCACGCTTAATGTTACGATGACAGTTTTATTATGAGTTTATAAGTTTTGATGTACCGAAGGTTGTTCAGAGTCCCGTATGTGATCATGGACATGACGAGGAGTCTCGAAATGGTCGAGACATAAAGATAGATATATTGGATGACTATATTCGGACACCGGAAGTGTTCCGGGTGATTTCGGAGAAAATCGGAGTGCCTTGGGAGGGTTACGGAACCCCGGGAGATGTAATGGGCCTTATGGGCTTTTGTGGAGAGCGCGCGGGGCAGCCAGGATGGGCCGCGCGCCCCTCCCCCTCTGGTCTGATTTGGACTAGGAGAGTGGGGGGGGGGGGCGCCCCCCTCTTTCCCTCTCCCTCTCCCCCTTCCTTTCCCCTCCTAGTAGGAGTAGGAAAGAGGGAGTCCTAGTCCTACTAGGAGGAGGACTCCTCCTCCTTGGCGCGCCCACAAGGGCCGGCCAGCCTCCCCCCTTGCTCCTTTATATACGGGGGCAGGGGGCACCCTAGAACACACAAGTTGATATTCGTGATCGTTCCTTAGTCATGTGCGGTGCCCCCTCCACCATATTCCACCTCGGTCATATCGTCGCGGAGTTTAAGCGAAGCCCTGCGTCGGTAGAACATCATCATCGTCACCACACCATCGTGCTGATGGAACTCATCCCCGACACCCTGCTGGATCGGAGTCCGGGGATCGTCATCGAGCTGAACGTGTGCAGAACACGGAGGTGCCGTACGTTCGGTGCTTGGATCGGTCGGATCGTGAAGACGTACGACTACATCAACCGCGTTGTCATAACGCTTCCGCTTTCGGTCTCACGAGTGCGTGGACACACTCTCCTCTCGTTGCTATGCATCACCATGATCTTGCGTGTGCATAGGATTTTTTTGAAATTACTACGTTCCCCAATTGGCATCCGAGCCTGGTTTTATGCGTTGATGTTATATGCACGAGTAGAACACAAGTGAGTTGTGGGCGATACAAGTCATACTGCTTACCAGCATGTCATACTTTGGTTTGGCGGTATTGTTGGATGAAGCGGCCCGGACCGACATTACGCGTACGCTTACGCGAGACTGGTTCTACCGACGTGCTTTGCACACAGGTGGCTGGCGGGTGTCCGTTTCTCCAACTTTAGCTGAACCGAGTGTGGCTACGCCCGGTCCTTGCGAAGGTTAAAACAACAATAACTTGACGAACTATCGTTGTGGTTTTGATGCGTAGGTAAGAACGGTTCTTGCTCAGCCCGTAGCAGCCACGTAAAACTTGCAACAACAAAGTAGAGGACGTCTAACTTGTTTTCACAGGGGCATGTTGTGATGTGATATGGTCAAGACGTGATGCTATATTTTATTGTATGAGATGATCATGTTTTGTAATCAAGTTATCGGCAATGGCAGGAGCCATATAGTTGTCGCTTTATTGTATGAAATGCAACGCCTGTAATTGCTTTACTTTATCACTAAGCGGTAGCGATAGTCGTAGAAGCAATAGTTGGCGAGACGACAACGATGCTACGATGGAGATCAAGGTGTCGCGCCGATGACGATGGTAATCATGACGGTTCTTTGGAGATGGAGATCACAAGCACAAGATGATGGTGGCCATATCATATCACTTATATTGATTGCATGTGATGTTTATCCTTTATGCATCTTATCTTGCTTTGATTGACGGTAGCATTTTAAGATGATCTCTCACTAAATTATCAAGAAGTGTTCTCCACAGTATGCACCGTTGCCAAAGTTCGTCGTGCCCGGACACCACGTGATGATCGGGTGTGATAAGCTCAACGTCCATCTACAACGGGTGCAAGCCAGTTTTGCACACGCGGAATACTCGAGTTAAACTTGACGAGCCTAGCATATGCAGATATGGCCTCGAACACGGAGACCGAAAGGTCGAGCGTGAATCATATAGTAGATATGATCACCATAGTGATGTTCACCATTGAAAACTACTCCATCTGACGTGATGATCGGTTATGGTTTAGTTGATTTGGATCACGTGATCACTTAGATGACTAGAGAGATGTCTGTCTGAGTGGGAGTTCTTAAGTAATATGATTAATTGAACTTAAATTTATCATGAACTTAGTACTGATAGTATTTTGCTTATCTATGTTTGTTGTAGATAGATGGCTCGTCTTTGTTGTTCCGTTGAATTTTAATGCGTTCCTTGAGAAAGAAAAGTTGAAAGATGATGGTAGCAATTACACGGACTGGGTCCGTAACTTGAGGATTATCCTCATTGCTGCATAGAAGAATCACGACCTGGAAGCACCGCTGGGTGCGAACTTCTTTGCAGGAGCAACGCCAGATGTTATGAACGTCTGGCGAGCAAAGTCTGACTACTCTATAGTTCAGTGTGCCATGCTTTACGGCTTAGAACCGGGTCTTCAACGACGTTTTGAACGTAATGGAGCATATGAGATGTTCCAGGAGTTGAAGTTAATATTTCAAGCAAATGCCCGGATTGAGAGATATGAAGTCTCCAATAAGTTCTATAGCTGCAAGATGGAGGAGAATAGTTCTATCGGTGAGCATATACTTAGAATGTCTGGGTATAATAATCACTTGATTCAACTGGAGTTAATCTTCCGGATAATAGCGTCATTGATGTAATTCTCCAATCAACGCCACCAAGCTACAAGAGCATCGTCATGAACTATAATATCCAAGGGATGAACAAGACAATACACGAGATCTTCGCAATGCAAAAAGCTCCGGATGTAGAAATCAAGAAGGAGCATCAAGTGTTCATGGTCAACAAGACCACTAGTTTCAAGAAAAAGGGCAAAGGGAAGAAGAAGGGGAACTTCAAAAATAACAGCAAACAAGTTGCTGCTCAAGACAAGAAACCCAAGTCTGGACCTAAGCCTGAAACTGAGTGCTTCTACTGCAAGCAAGCTGGTCACTGGAAGCGGAACTGCCCCAAGTATTTGGCGGATAAGAAGGATGGCAAGGTGAACAAAGGTATATGTGATATACATGTTATTGATGTGTACCTTACTAGAGCTCGCAGTAGCACCTGGGTATTTGATACTGGTTCTGTTGCTAATATTTCAACTCGAAATAGGGACTACGGAATAAGTGAACACTGGCCAAGGACGAGGTGACGATGCACGTGGGAAAAGGTTCCAAAGTCGATGTGATAGCGGTCGGCACGCTACCTCTACATCTACCTTCGGGATTAGTTTTAGACCTGAATAATTGTTATTTGGTGCCAGCGTTGAGCATGAACAATATATCTGGATCTTGTTTGATGCGAGACGGTTATTCATTTAAATCAGAGAATAAGGGTTGTTCTATTTATATGAGTAATATCTTTTATGGTCATGCACCCTTAAAGAATGGTCTATTTTTGATGAATCTCGATAGTAGTAATACACATATTCATAATGTTGAAGCCAAAAGATGCAGAGTTGATAATGATAGTGCAACTTATTTGTGGCACTGCCGTTTAGGTCATATCGGTGTAAACGCATGAAGAAACTCCATCTTGATGAACTTTTGGAATCACTTGATTATGAATCACTTGGTACTTGCGAACCGTGCCTCATGGGGAAGATGACTAAAACACCGTTCTCCGGTACTATGGAGAGAACAACAGATTTGTTGGAAATCATACATACAGATGTATGTGGTCCGATGAATATTGAGGCTCGTGGCGGATATCGTTATTTTCTCACCTTCACATATGATTTAAGCAGATACGTGTATATCTACTTAATGAAGCATAAATCTGAAACATTTGAAAAGTTCAAAGAATTTCAGAGTTAAGTTGAAAATCATCGTAACAAGAAAATAAAGTTTCTACGATCTGATGGTGGAGGAGAATATTTCAGTTACGAGTTTGGTCTACATTTGAAACAATGCGGAATAGTTTCGCAACTTACGCCGCCTGGAACACCACAACGTAATGGTGTGTCCGAACGTCGTAATCGTACTTTACTAGATATGGTGTGATCTATGATGTCTCTTACCGATTTGCCGCTATCGTTTTGGGGTTATGCTTTAGAGACGGCCGCATTCACGTTAAATAGGGCACCATCAAAATCCGTTGAGACGACTCCTTATGAACTATGGTTTGGCAAGAAACCAAAGTTGTCGTTTCTGAAAGTTTGGGGCTGCGATGCTTATGTGAAAAAACTTCAACCTGATAAGCTCGAACCCAAATCGGAAAAATGTGTCGTCATAGGATACCCAAAGGAGACAGTTGGGTACACCTTCTATCACAGATCCGAAGGCAAGACATTTGTTGCTAAGAATGGATCTTTTCTAGAGAAGGAGTTTCTCTCGAAAGAAGTGAGTGGGAGGAAAGTAGAACTTGATGAGGTAACAGTACCAGCTCCCTTATTGGGAAGTAGTTCATCACAGAAATCAGTTCCTGTGACACTTACACCAATTAGTGAGGAAGTTAATGATGATGATCATGAAACTTCAGATCAAGTTGTTACCGAACTTCGTAGATCAACCAGAGTAAGATCCGCACTGCAGTGGTACGGTAATCCTATTCGGAAGTCATGCTACTAGATCATGGTGAACCTACGAACTATGAAGAAGCGATGGTGAGCCCAGATTCCGCAAATTGGCTTGAAGCCATGAAATCTGAGGTGGGATCCATGTATGAGAACAAAGTGTGGACTTTGGTTGACTTGCCCAATGATCGGCAAGCAATAGAGAATAATTGGATCTTCAAGAAGAAGACTGACGCTGACGGTAATGTTACTGTTTACAAAGCTCGACTTGTTGCAAAAGGTTTTCGACAAGTTCAAGGGATTGACTACGATGAGACCTTCTCACACGTAGCGATGCTTAAGTCAGTCCGAATCATGTTAGAAATTGCCGCATTTTATGATTATGAAATATGGCAGATGGATGTCAAAACTGCATTCCTGAATGGATTTCTAGAAGAAGAGTTGTATATGATGCAACCGGAATGTTTTGTCGATCCTAAGGGAGCTAACAAAGTGTGCAAGCTCCAGCGATCCATTTATGGTCTGGTGCAAGCCTCTCAGAGTTGGAATAAACGCTTTGATAGTGTGATCAAAGCATATGGTTTTATAAAGACTTTTGGAGAAGCCTCTATTTACAAGAAAGTGAGTGGGAGCTCTGTAGCATTTCTGATATTATATGTGGACGACATATTATTGATTGGAAATGATATAGAATTTCTGGATAACATAAAAGGATACTTGAATAAAAGATTTTCAATGAAAGACCTCGGTGAAGATGCTTACATATTGGGCATCAAGATCTATAGAGATAGATCAAGACGCTTTATTGGACTTTCACAAAGCACATACCTTGATAAAATTTTGAAAAAGTTCAATATGGATCAGGCAAAGAAAGGATTCTTGCCTGTATTACAAGGTGTGAAGTTGAGCCAGACTCAATGCCCAACCACTGCAGAAGATAGAGAAAAAATGAAAGGAGTTCCCTATGCCTCAGCCATAGGCTCTATCATGTATGCAATGCTGTGTACCAGACCTGATGTGTGCCTTGCTATTAGTTTAGCAGGGAGGTACCAAAGTAATCCAGGAGTGGATCACTGGACATCGGTCAAGAACATCTTGAAATACCTGAAAAGGACTAAGGATATGTTTCTCGTTTATGGAGGTGACAAAGAGCTTGTCGTAAAGGGTTACGTCGATGCAAGATTTGACACTGATCCGGACGATTCTAAATCGCAAACCGGATACGTATTTATATTAAACGGTGGAGCTGTCAGTTGGTGCAATTCTAAACAAAGCGTCGTAGCGGGATCTACATGCGAAGCGGAGTACATAGCTGCTTCGGAAGCAGCAAATGAAGGAGTCTGGATGAAGGAGTTCATTTTCGATCTAGGTGTCATACCTAGTGCATCGGGACCAATGAAAATCTTACGTGGCGATCTTGGTGCAATTGCCTTGGCAAAGGAATCCAGATTTCACAAGAGGACCAAGCACATCAAGAGACGTTTCAATTCCATACGGGACCAAGTCCAGGTGGGAGACATAGAGATTTGCAAGATACATACGGGTCTGAATGTTGCAGACCCATTGACTAAGCCTCTTCCACGAGCAAAACATGATCAGCACCAAGACTCCATGGATGTTAGAATCATTACTATGTAATCTAGATTATTGACTCTAGTGCAATTGGGAGACTGAAGGAAATATGCCCTAGAGGCAATAATAAAGTTATTATTTATTTCCTCATATCATGATAAATGTTTATTATTCATGCTAGAATTGTATTACCCGGAAACATGATACATGTGTGAATACATAGAAAAACAGAATGTCACTAGTATGCCTCTACTAGACTAGCTCATTAATCAAAGATGGTTATGTTTCCTAACCATAGACATGTGTTGTAATTTGATTAACGGGATCACATCATTAGGAGAATGATGTGATTGACTTGACCCATTCCGTTAGCCTAGCACTTGATCGTTTAGTATATTGCTATTGCTTTCTTCATAACTTATACAAAGTTCCTACAACTATGAGATTATGCAACCCCCGTTTACCGGAGGAACACTCTGTGTGCTACCAAACGTCACAACGTAACTTGGTGATTATAAAGGTGCTCTACAGGTGTCTCCGAAGGTACATGTTGGGTTGGCGTATTTCGAGATTAGGTTTTGTCACTCCGATTGTAGGTATCTCTGGGCCCTCTCGGTAATACACATCACTTGAGCCTTGCAAGCATTGTAACTAATGAGTTAGTTACGGGATGATGTATTCTGAGCGAGTAAAGAGACTTGCCGTAACGAGATTGAACTAGGTATTGGATACCGACGATCGAATCTCGGGCAAGTAACATACCGATGACAAAGGGAACAACGTATGTTGTTATGCGGTTTGACCGATAAAGATCTTCGTAGAATATGTAGGAGCCAATATGAACATCCAGGTTCCGCTATTGGTTATTGACCAGAAACAGTTCTAGGTCATGTCAACATAGTTCTCGAACCCGTAGAGTCCGCACGCTCAACGTTACGATGACAGTTTTATTATGAGTTTATAAGTTTTGATGTACCGAAGGTTGTTCGGAGTCCCGGATGTGATCACGGACATGACGAGGAGTCTCGAAATGGTCGAGACATACAGATCGATATATTGGACGACTATATTCGGACACCGGAAGTGTTCCGGGTGATTTCGGAGAAAATCGGAGTGCCGGAAGGTTACCGGAACCCCCCGGGAGGAGTATTGGGCCTTATGGGCTTTAGTGGAGAGAGAGAGGGGCAGCCAGGATGGGCCGCGCGCCCCTCCCCCTCTGGTCTGAATTGGACTAGGAGAGTGGGGGGGGGGCGGCGCCCCCCTCTTTCCCTCTCCCTCTCCCCCTTCCTTTCCCCTCCTAGTAGGAGTAGGAAAGAGGGAGTCCTAGTCCTACTAGGAGGAGGACTCCCCCTCCTTGGCGCGCCCACAAGGGCCGGCCGGCCTCCCCCCTTGCTCCTTTATATACGGGGGCAGGGGGCACCCTAGAACACACAAGTTAATCTTCGTGATCGTTCCTTAGCCGTGTGCGGTGCCCCCCTCCACCATATTCCACCTCGGTCATATCGTCGCGGAGTTTAAGCGAAGCCCTGCGTCGGTAGAACATCATCATCGTCACCACACCGTCGTCTTGTGGAACTCATCCTCGACACCCTGCCGGATCGGAGTCCGGGATCGTCATCGAGCTGAACGCGATGTGCAGAACACGGAGGTGCCGTACGTTCGGTGCTTGGATCGGTCGGATCGTGAAGACGTACGACTACATCAACCGTGTTGTCATAACGCTTCCGCTTTCGGTCTACGAGGGTACGTGGACACACTCTCCCCTCTCGTTGCTATGCATCATCATGATCTTGCGTGTGCGTAGGAATTTTTTTGAAATTACTACGTTCCCCAACACTGCCCGTATGTACGTACGTGGCCGTATTTTCTTTCTTGCATCCTCGCCGATGTACGTACGTGTACATGCTACGTGCGCGCCTCTACTACGACACGTGCGCGCCTCTACATCTACGACACGTGCGCGCCTCTACATCGACCAGTATGTACGTACACGTTCGCGACCAGAATGACAACGCTATGTACGCTTCGACCAGGTGGATCCCGACTGTCAGGAACTTCTTTGCGTGAGAAGATGTAGCTGGTGGGTGCCAGCAGTCAGGGGGCCGAATCGTATTTTTTGCCCGGACGCACTTCCTTGCGTGCGAAGATGTAGCTGGTGGGTCCCAACAGTCAGGGGGAAACATTTTTTTCGCGAAATACGGTGGCCCGTCCGGTGGGTCCCCGCTGTCAGGTGGAGGAATAATTATTTTGCGCGTAATAAGGAGGCACTTCCTTGCGGCCGCCGTGGACCCAGCTGTCAGCCTCTCCACGCACAGTACCCTTCTGATGGAAGTCGATCGTTGACCACATTGACCACGCCGCGCCGAGAGCACTACGGCGGTGGACGACGGCGAGGCCTAGGGAGGGGACGACGCGAAGCCGGGGAAGACGCAACAGTGGATGCCCACGCGAAGAGGAGTACGAGGGTGAGGCTGTCGTCGCCGCAGAATAACAGGGGTTCACTACTAGGAAAAACCCTATACACCGAACTTTAGCAGCAGCGTGGGTCAAGAAAGCACGCTGGTGCTAATTAGCAGTAGCGCCTGAGGTAACCGCGCTGCAGATAAAGATATAGCAGTAGCGCGTCTTGCTCTACACACGTTACTACTAAAATTCCCACGGCTTAGCCCATAAGCTACACATAGTAGTAGCGATCTATGACGAACCGCGCTACCACTATGCTGTTTGTAGCAGCGCGTTTTAATGTAAACTCGTTGCTGCTAAAGGTTATAAAATTAAATGGAAGGAAAATGGAAAGGTAATTGAAAATGAAAGAAATAGAATAAGGTGAAAGGAAACAAATAAAATGTGAAGGAAACTAAATGAAAAAGGGAAAAAAGAGAAAGGAGTAGCAGTAGTGTGTATCAGCGAACGCGCTGTAGCTAATGTAGCAGCAGCGCTTTTTCTCGAGCAGCGCTCTGCTACTCGACTTAACCACCGGCCGGGTTCGTCCTTCCCCACGCCCACACTTTCCCCAAATCTCTCCACTCTCACCGCCCGCCGTCGCCCGTCGGCCCCATCTCCGCACCCTCTCGCCGCCCGACCCCCGACACAACGCCCGCCCCGCCCCGACCTCAACGCCGCCGGACGCCGCCCCAACCTCAGATTCAACGCCGCCCCGCCTCGACCTCAACGCCGCCCGACCCGCCTCGACCCGACCTCGGCCGCCTGCCTCTCCTCGTCTTGAGGCACCCAAGGTGAGCACGCCCGCTCTCCCTCTCCCCTACCCGATCTGCCTAGGTTTTTTTTTTTATATTTTAGTTGCATATTAAGTTTATTTTTATTTATATTAAAATTTTAGTTGCATATTAAGAACTAGGTACTAATAGTGTCTCACTACTCAGTTTTGCCATTAGAAGTTACAACTGCTCAAAAATGCCATCGATCCGTGAGATGCTTGCTCAAAAATGCCATTAGATATCTAAAAAATGCCACCATTCCGTTAGATGTTTGCTCAAAATGCCATTAGACATTATTATTGTCATGTCAAACCCGTTGACCATGTTATATGACAAAAATAAGTCTAGACCCATATGTCAGTTCCTAAGTGTATCCCTACTTGTCAGGAGTAACCAAGCGAATAATTTTACAGGAAAATAAGAACGTTGTTAGGATTAAGTGGGCCCCACACTTTATTGTAGTGAGATAGAGGAGAGCTGGCATGTTGGTTCATAGGTATTTATGTCACTATAACATAGAAAAAGGGTTTTGAGATCACAATAATGGTATCCATTGGCATTTTGAGCATGTACCTAACGAAGTGATGGCATTTTTGAGCAGTTGAAATTCCTAGTGGCAAAATTGAGTAGTGAGACACAACCGGTGGCATAAGTGATAAAAACCCTTTTATTTATAGTAAGTTTATTTTTAGTAAGAACTTGTTGAATTAATAGAACTAGTTAGTAAGAACTTGTTGCTATTTTTTAGTTAAAGCAATTTTCCCGCCTCGACGTGGACGATGCCTATCCCGCATCCTCATCGTCGAGTCGGCGGAGGACGACACCTGCTTGACCAGATCGGCCATGTCCGGGATTGGGCTCCGCCGGGGTGGTACTGGGAGGCGCTACCTACCGGGGGGCGCAGGTTGGTGAGGAGCCAGCCTGTCGTTGACCCGAACCTTCTTTGGTGGCGGTCGCGTGAGCCAACGACGATCCAGAGGCTAGAGGACTCCGCGGAGGTTGTGCTTCACCGTGTCAGTGAGGAGGACGCGCACGTCCGTCGCTACTTGTTTGCGTTGGAGCACAGGTCGTTCTCCAATACCTGGCAGGTTCTCTGAGGATCTCACCGGAGCTATGATCCCGTGATGGTTCCTTCTCTGTGGGTGTCCACCGCCAGCCGATACCCGTCGTGTGCTAGGGTTTTAGTTGTATTAGTGATGTTATATGTATGACACTAATCGTGATGTATTAGTGATAATATTCGACGATGTAGGGACGCATGAGATGATTTACTTTTGCTTATTGAATGCATGCTAATTTGAGTCCTATAAGATATTTTGAAATGTATATCTTGTGTTGCTCAATATCCAAGTGGCCGGTCATGTTTGCATGTTAGACCTCCGAGTGGCCTATGTTTTGCCGAAGTGCTGATTCATTTCCGTTCCGGCAAATTTCAGGCGCTCGATATGTCCTATTTTAGCAAAGGTCATGCCGGATTTTTCCGTGAATTTTGGCATGACCTGTAGGAAATATCGGGTGCACCGGATTTGTCTGTTGAGTATCCTGGTAGTTGTCTTCGATCGATTTTCAATTAATGTTTTAACTATGAACATAGGAAATGTCCGTGACCTAAAAGGATTTCGGTATTTGCAAATACAAATAAGACGAAGCGGCCTATGCGACGGAATCTTCCTAGATGATGATAGGCGCTCAAAGATCAAGTCGACGAGAACTTCAAGTGGATATGATGAAGTCATAACGACAAGTCTTTTTTTCGTAGCTAAGCATGACATCTGCTTCATTTGCTTGAACTTATATTTTTTTACTATTCTACTAGCGTATCCCCTGTCATGCAAGAGTTTTTGTATTGGATAAGATAGGTTTCAGTCATACTGCGGAGGTAAAGGAAGTTTATTTGAAGACCGAGCATGGTTATATTTTCCATGCAAAATTATACAATTCAGACGACTACACCTATTTTGGATGCAAAACATGGCGGGCACTATGCAAGACTTATGCATTTGAGCCTGATATGGTTATCACTTTTGATATTCATCCGGAAGATGACATTGAAGGTAATACCGACATATCGGGTCGATGTGCGACGCCTCGGTTATACCATTATGTAAGTTTCTCAACCATATTTATGTCTTTGATATTGTTTATTCAAAAATAGTTGACAACTAATTTGTATTGTCACTTATTTCGGTGCAAGCAAACATGTCCAGCGCTTGGTAGACAGGACCTACTACTGTCCCGAGGCTGAACTAAATCTGAGGAGCTAAGTCATTATGTTTAATGGCTTGAGGATCTTGATACTGTCAAGGCAAATTTCCTTCTGGATTTATAAATGTTAGTATTGAAAGCGATGCGACCAATAGTGTTCGTAATGAACTACGGTCACATCCATTTAGGAAGGATGGTAAGATTTTTACTATTTGTCCTCATTGCATCTTTTCCATACATTATTTTTGAAGCTAAACTTCATTGCTAAGTATGTTACCATCGATGTTCTTCAACAGGACTCCGATGAATGTTGTGCCTTATGGGATCGAGACTAAAGGTACCATGAGTATTATCGACCACGGCCAAGATATCCTCTGATTACTCTAGTGCATTCAAGATTAGCGACGGATGCTTAATAGTGCAAGACTGGACCAAATATGTGTTGGGGGAGCGCAGAGAAGTACTAGGGGCCAGCAAGCAGGCGCTTTCCACGATTAGGAGACAGGTTCATCTGCATGCTCCAACTTGATCAAGGAGGAGAGCTACACATGTTTTATGTTGTTTTACCTAAGAGAGAGCAGCAGGAGTGATTAGCTAGCTAGAAATGAGTTTCAGGATGATGATGTGCTACACTATTACTATGATGATAAAATAGCTAGTGTTGGTGGTAATGACGATGATGATTATTATTAGCTAGTGTTAGTGGTGATTAAATAAATATTGTTGGTGGTAATGACCATGATGATGATTAAATATCTTGTCTTTGGCGGATTAGATTCAAGTGGAGGCAACATGTGGTGTACATCGAAAGTACTACTAGTCCAAACTAGATCAAGTTTGGATTAGTACTATACTTTTGACATGCACCACATATTGCCTCCACTTGATCCTAATCCACCTTCATTTGACACACTATTATGGACATAATGATGTAAACCTCATAACTAGTATTGTACCAATATTTGTATGATGGCGCATAAATACAATAAAAATAAAAAAATAAAAAAATGTACTAGTAGCGATGGGCAGAAAACACGCTGCAAGTAGTTACCTTAGCAGCAGCGTGGTAACTAACAAACGCTATGACTATTTGTCCTAGCGATGGCGGTGGCACGCTACGCTTGCTAAGCAATAGTTTTATTAGTAGCGCTTATACCCGCGCTACTGATAAAAAACCCGCGCTGCTGCTAGCCTTTTCCCTAGTAGTGGGTGTGGGTGAGTAGAGGGATGGCCTGGCCAGCGGTGGGAGTAGTAGGGGGCGGTGAGGCCTCAGCGGCATCATAGCCGGCCACGGGAGGAAGGAGCACGCGGCACGACCGGCGCTGCTTTGGGCGGCTGGAGCACGAAGACCAGAGGTTCAAGAAGCACTACGGTCGTTGGATGGACATCGTACGATCACTGGAGCTAGAGTCGTTCATATTGACTAAGCTGACAAAGCCCGCCGTCCCCCTAAACTTAGTAGGCCCACAAGTCGGCCTCCCACCAAGGTGAGTCCCGGCTAGCGGGAGTATTCATTTTTGTGCGTAATGAGGAGGCATTTCCGGTGGGTCCGAGCTGATAGCAGGGGGAACGTTTTTTTCGCGAAATACAGAGACCCTTCCGGTGGGTCCCAGCTATCAGGTGGAGAAATCATTATTTTGCGCTTAATAAGGAGGCATTTTCCTGTGTGGGCCCCAGCTATCCGATGGCTGTTGTTTGTTGACCATCACTGCAAGAAATATGTTGAATTATGACCTTCTATAGTGACCACGGGTCAAATAGTCATAAATCTATGACCATTTCGAACCTATTTGTCGTAAGCTTTGTGGGAGGGTCCAAACCCTAAAGCATAACGACTATTTTGATCAAAAAGGTCGCAATTTTCTTACATGAAAAGGTCATAAGCAGACAACACTAGTTTACTTCTCTATTTCTACTAGATTACGACAAATCTAGATGGTCATATCTGCTAAGTTGTAATGCCTGAATCCATGTGTCATCCACCTCAGCAATTTCGCCTATGTGTAATGTACATGTGTCGTTCACCTCAGCAGTTTCATCTACGTGTCATGTCCATGTGTCAATTTCTGCTACATTTCTCTATAATGGGTGGACCCCACCAGCAACCTGACATGCGGGGCTGACCAGATACATAGCACATGGGCCCCAGCAAACTGACATGCAGGGCCGACCCACAAACTGCCACGTAGGCCAAACAGAACAGACAAGTGGGACTCACAAGTGACTTGACGAGTGGGACTGCAAAACTGAAAAAAGAAATATGCACAGAGTGTGATTCGAACCCGCGCCTTAACTCCACAAACGTGGTGGCCAAACCACCAGACCAGGACACGATTTGTGATTCCAAACCACACTCACCCTTTTTGAAGGCACTCCCATTTCCTGGGCTTGGGCTGGGAAGCCTTCCCTTCTTTCCTTCTTCATTTTTTCTTTAACATTGTGGTCTGCTGCCAAGTGTACCAACGGCCCATAGCCTACTACAAGGTGTTTTTAGTTGGAACACGTGTGATTTTTTTACTTTCATTTTCGTTTTTATTTTTCTTCTTTAAAATAATTCATGATTAAAAACATTTTTTTATAAAAGTGATTTTTGGAAAAATGTTCCTGAAATAATAAAATGTTCGTGCTTTAAAAAGTGTTCATGATTTTCAAAAAAAAATTGTGTACTGAAAAAATGTTCGTCAATCCAAACAAAAATTATGTGAGATCAAAAAATGTTCATGATGTTTTCTTAAATTGTTCATAAATTTAAAAAATGTCCATCGATTCAAAAAAATGTATTCTCCTAAATTTTTTGTAATTCTTCACAAGCTATTCCCTTTTTGTCATTTAAAAAATGGATAAACTACTAAATATAGGTCCTAAGATTTTTCATAAATTTTGGAATGTATCTTGCAAT
Source organism: Aegilops bicornis (assembly GCA_021605145.1). Taxonomy (NCBI): domain Eukaryota; kingdom Viridiplantae; phylum Streptophyta; class Magnoliopsida; order Poales; family Poaceae; genus Aegilops; species Aegilops bicornis. The sequence goes on along the minus strand of CM038675.1, from coordinate 849,457,851 downwards.
TAAATTGCTAAATCAAGGTCTTGATAGTTTCCAACTCAAACCAAATAGAAAGAGGGAAATATTTGGGCATGGCCGTTCTTAGCTAGTGGCTGAATATTGCGAAACTCTTTGGTGGATCTATGATGAAATAGCTGCTTGGGTACCTAATAATACATTCGAAAAATAATGAGGAAACTATTAAGCAACTCTAGTTCAAATTTGACTCAGTTTCTACTAAATTGGCCGAAATTTGTTAATTAAACAAGAGGTGGATGAAAAGGTTTTGAAACGCAAAAATTTCATTAATTGCATATATACCTAGAAATGAGTTTTGGAAAAAATAAAGAGCAAACTATAAGGCAGTTGTAGTTCAAATTTGACCTGCTTCCAACTGGATCGGCGAAAATTTTTCTTTTTCACCAGAGGTGGATAAAACCTTTGGCACCCAATCATTTGGTAAATTGTGCATTAAATATGGCCTAATATATTATAAAAATGATCTGGTCCCATTTTGCAACAAATATATGGTAGGTCATTCACAAAATAAACTCTTTTTGGGCACTCAAAAAGATGGGAAATGAATTTTTCGTCCAAAGAAAATGAAAACTTTCTTAGGCAACATTGTTTTCCATCCCAAGATAGACCCTTGTGCACAATATGAGATCATTTAAACAAATTATGCCATGAATGTGGCCATAAGATTGATCATTTGGCTTGAAAGCCATGAATCTTCGCACATGATAGCTCATTTGTGAGAACACTTTTTAAAAGAATTCCTGTATTACAAGTTTATTATTTTTCCTTGTAACCAAGTCACATATAGTGACATAATGCGAAGGTTTTCCAATTTTTTGAATTTTTTTTTGAATTTTTTATGCCCATTTCAAAATGCGGTCAAAGCGGCGGGAATGACCGTTCCTAGCTAGTGGTTGAATCTTGGGATTTTTTTGGTGTTTCTCTGATTAAATAGATACTTATTTACCTAGAAATGAATTTTGGAAAAATTAAAGAGCAATCTATAAGGGAGCCGCAGTTCAAATTTGACCCACTTCCAGCTGAATCGGCGAAAATTTCTCTTTTTTACGAGAGGTGGATCAAAGCTTTGGACACCAAAACATTTGATCAATTGTACATTAAATATGACCTAGTATTTTAGAAAATTGATTTGGTCCAATTTTGGAACAAAATTGGGTAGGTTCTTCACAAAAAACCATTTTTCAAAAGAAAAATGATTAAAAATAGCTAGAAAGATAAAAATGCATGCAAATTGGTGATCATTCGTAAAATGTGGTATAACTTGAGTGAAAATTTTAGATGTGCAGTTTTGCAAAATATTTTTGATAGCCGCTTCACAAAATGCCTCTAGTTTTAGTACTTAAAACTATTTTATGTCATAAATTTTCTGAACCAATCAAGGATTTTCCCACGGATCTTCCCACTGTAGCCGATCTGGACCGTCCACACCCAACGGATCCAACGTCTCTCACTCATTCTCAAGTCTTAGCCACCCAACCCAAACCCTAGCAACCCAATCCGGATCTCTCTCCCCCTCTCCCCGATCCAGATCGACGACAATGTCCTCCTCCTCGCCTTTGTCGCCGCCCTCCCCCCTCCCAGTCGCTCCCCTTTGCCCTCCTTGCAGCAGATCGGCGCTGGGCGCTGGTGTTCACCGCCTCCTTCCTGAGGCTGCCGTCCCGCATGTTCAAGCAGCAGAAGTGCGACAGGGTCGATGCCATCACCACCTCCCCGTCCCCGGCCTCCTTCCGCGACGCATCCCGCAGCGGCGCCCAACGCGGCGCCTGCCGACTGCCCTCGCGACTGGCTGCTTGCGGGGCGACGACGGTGGCCTCATCGTCCCCGGAGGCCGTGGTGCCTCAAGGCCGACCTGGCGCCCCCTCCTCGCCCTTCCGCCAACTCTGAGCTGGGGTTCGGTTTGCGTGCAACGGCGGTGGCGTACGAGGTGAACATGCCACTGGTGGTCGAGGACGTGCAGGTGGCGCCGCCGCTGGCCGGCGTGTCCGCGTCAAGGTCCTCTCCACTGTGCTCTGCCACACCGAGTACTACACCTGGAGCGGCAAGGTCTGTCATCCCCCATCCTCCTCGCCCTGCGCGTCCTCGAATTTAGGTTTCAATGGCCGCGGTTGCCCAGGGCCTGTAGCCAGCGCTGGCACTGCTGCTAGTCACCACCTCCCCCAACCCCAGCGACTTATCCTTGGATTTTCCCTACCGTCAGTGTTATTCCACTGTGTCAGTGGTTGCGATGAGACTGAGTAATTGGGGATTAATTGACTTCCATGTAGCATTGTACGAGTTGTTCCTCATAGTGTCGGGTTAGGTGTAGAGTGAATTGACATGATGTACAGTAGACAATGTTTGTGCAAATCTGAAAGCCTACTGCATGCTGTAGAGATTTACTAGAATTTGTGTTCGTATGATGAAAGGATTTGTTTTGCTATGCAGGATCCCGAGGGCCTCTTTCCTTGCATTCTCGGTGAGAAGGCTGCTGGGTAAGCCCACAAATTTGTGTGATTTCAGGTATTATCATCCATAGCTAAAGATAACTGTGGACTGATAAGTTTGCTTCCATAGCTGCTGATAGAATTGTTGAGTGTCAGCGAAGGAGTGACCGACGTGCAGCCAAGGGGACTGCAAGATGTGCACTAAGTAAGGATCCGATCTGATTGGGCTCTGCTTGTGCTCGTGGTAGATCGTGTGGTCTGCCACATGCCTGGCAAGATGCTCTTGTTGATTCATATTTTATAGGTTAGTTTATTTCCAGATTTTTATGCATGCCACCTTGTTGTGATTAAATAGGTTAGTTTATTTCCAGATTTCTAAAATATACTCTACTTACTATTCGGAGTTGATTGCAAATTAGTTCTGGTGCCTCCGCAGTGGAGTAGAGTGTGGGGAGCCAAGTAGAAAATAAGATTTATCTCTTTCAATTCATTTAATTTGCTTACTAAAATTAGGTGGCTGCCTTGATACAGTATTGTACAGTTGGTCTGCCCCAACTCTGTTGAACTGAACCTTATAGTTTGGGAGTTAGTTTTTAGCTGCCATCTAGCTCTTTAAATTGAGTTAATTTGCTTATGGAAATTAGGTTGATGCCTTGATGTACTGTTTTTCTTGAAATATTTGATATTCATCCATCGTCCAAATTTACTAGAACACCAGATAGAAATCGGGACCGATGCCACTCAACAGAATTTTCTAGACATTTTATTGGATCGTCAGCTGGTTGGGTGGCAGGGTGTGTTTGGCTAACAGATTGCATTGGAATTATATTCTTCATCGCCTAATGTTCTTGTTGCTGATAATAGGGCCTGTAGATAGCAATTTATTTTCCTAGTGGTTACTTATGCTGATTGCGTCTCACACTGAAAGAAAATGCGCAATGAGCTTGTTTGACTTTTTTGATGCTTGTAATATACTTGATCAGGGTAGTGCTGTTTCCTGTGATCTTTCCTATCATTTGCTAGTGTGATGCTTCAAGATGAAACATTTTAACACCCAAACTACTGTAAATAAGCGTTCTGCATATTGAGGATTAAGTATTCATGATATGTCAATAATGTAGTTGATCCTCACTGTTGCTAAATGCCATTGCTTGATATGATATAAGTATGAGCACTTAACCATTGTACAGCTGTTTGCATATTATTTTTGTAAATTCTTTTATCAATGATGATAGTTTGCGCAAGATGTACATATGTTTTTTTTTTTACTTGAATCTGTTATGCCCTTGATTTTTCGCTTAGCTTGACCAAGAACAACAGCATCCTTGATGCTTACTAACCCCCACCTCGCTCTTGCTCTCTCAGACCCGAAGGAGCCCGTATGGAAGGCACCTCCTCTCCGGGCGGTGAGAGCGTTGAGGGGTCGTGGGTGCAGCTAATGGCCATGTCCGTTGCTGTGCCTGCCATTACCCTCTCTACAAGGGCGCAGCCAGGAAGACGCTCAGCAACCAGATCGTCGTCCACTCCATGTGGAGGGGACAACTCAAGCGATAGTAAGTTTCTAGTATTCTCTAATGTGTTGATGTGGCTTGTTTACCTCATCCTTGTTACACTTGATTTCCTTATATGATTTCTACTCGACGGATCTGATAGAGATGATTCGTTCAAAGTAGTACTGTATATGATTCCTGTTTTATTATAGTTTTTCATTTGTACCGGTCCTCTGTTGCATGGCTACTATTTTCCCTTTCCTAATCGCGTTGCACATTCATTTTTGGTACTGGAAATGCGATAGTATACAGGCAATTTCAGTTCCTATAGTAGTCCAGCAGGCATTGCTTTGTAGTTGGACATTGGTAATTAAGAGAGGGCGTTGTATGCTCTTCGATTATTTGTCTAGTGATTGCCTGAAGCATCTATCTTCCTTGATTTCAGAATGGAGAAACTCGTGTCATTTCATATATGATCTGAATGAAATGTCTAGGACTTGCGGCAGTTTATCTGATATTGTATACTGTACTAAAGAAACAACATATGCGCTCCTGAAACGTACTAAGTTCTTCTCTGCTCCATGTTCCCATTCAAGCTACGTGCTCGATTTAAATTTCAACAATGGTTTGTTTCACATTCTTACCTGTTTAGTAAACCTTGTGCCATGCTTATTTCATGTAGCTTAATAGTAACTTGCAAAAAAAAATAGCAAGTAAGATTTGTTCTGCTTGTCTGCTACAAAGTTTTCAAATAACTACTAATTAATTAGTAGCATGTAGTTTGGATATACAAAAGCATGTGTTGTCCAGCCCATGTAGCAATCGATGCTAGTCTGTATTGAGCAAACAGTGCACCGCGCTGTAGCTAGCCGCGCGCGGTAGCCGCCGCACGAGACGCTGGTGTGCGTCGTGTGAAGTATAGATTTTCCCATCTTATTTTTAAATGTCAGGTGTTGTATTAGTATTATGATGTTATCTTCTTAAATTGCTACTACTAGGAAATATATTCTTGAATAGTTTTCTTATAAAGTTTCCTAGTCATTCAGAACCAACTGCAATATATTGATGGACATAGTACCCTGCTCATGTGTACATCTTTCTTTAAATGTCAGGCTGACATGGAAAGTGCTATGGAACAAGAGGTACCAGAAGGTGGAGAACCAAATAGTTATGCTGCTATTGTTGCTGAAATTCTCACTAAAGAATGTCCCTCCAACACATTCCTTCATTGGTTGTGTTGTGTTGGCTGGTGCCATCTTATGTTACTGGATACTAGTGCACAATATGGCATGGCCATATTATGAACATTGGTTTTGTTATTTTGTTCGGTGCATCTTATGAACCTGTGGTGTAAAGATAATGCTTGGCCTAAGTTATTGAAATCCTGGAGAATTATATTATTATTGTCATTATATTCTCCTATGTTGGTTGACTGCCAAATTGTGCAATGCATTTTTCTTTTTGAGACACTGTTGGTTGTTGGTCACTCTTCAATAAGGGCTGAACTGAAAATACTAAATTGTGTTAGTGGGCTGGACCGTTTCAAGGCTCTTTGACAGAAAAAACAAAATGTTTTTGTTGTGTAGATAAAAGGGCTGGCCCAATTAATGATGGATTAAATAAATGGGTTGCACAACTCAGCCCAAGAACTGATCTGTTGGGCTTGGCCCATGCTTGTGGCCCAAAAGTAAATTTAAAAGTGGGCTGAATTATTGGGCCCAGCCCATTAAAACAACTGATTTGCACCGATCCTACATGGCATCCATGTCATCGCATGTGCCACGTTGGCTCGGCCACATCAGATCCTACGTGGTCTGGGCTCATTAGTAATGACCATAATTTTGGTCAAAGATTTAACGACCTAAATTTTGGTCAAGGGTGGCCATGACAAAAATTCTGGAAAAGGTCACGTTTGTTCGTTCTTGACGGCCAACTGTTGACCTTCCGAATTTGGTCAAAAAAAGGTCAATAAACGAAAGCAATGACGAATTAACGACAAAAATGGGGAGTCATAATTGGCCATATTTCTTGTAGTGCATGTTGACCTCGCCGCGCCGAGAGCACAAACGCGGTGGACGAGGGCGGGGCCCAGGAAGAGAACCATCCGGAGCCGGGGAAGCCACCGCATAGGATGCCCACGCTGAGGGGAGAACGAGCGCTGACTGGTCGGCTGCGGGGTGAGGCTGACGTCGCCGGAAAATAACATGATGTGTGGGTGGTTAGAGGGATGGCCTGGCGGCAGCACAGCCAGCCACGGGAGGAGGGTGCGGGCAGTCTCGACGGCGCTGGTTTGGTCGGCTGGAGCAGGAAGATCAGAGATTGAAGAAGCATGGCGGCCGTTGGATGGACATCCAACAGTCGCTGTTGTGTGTTGACTAAGTTGACAAAGCCTTGCGTACGCGTCAAAAAAATTTAGGACAGCGTCATCGTCAACCTAGTAGGCCCAGAATTCAGTCTCCAAATCTGTGGAAAACACCATACAACCCATTAGCTCATATTCTTTTTATAGCATTACAGACCATATATTCTGGGCACTGCTAAAAAATTCAACGAAATTTCGTATATTTCGGTGGGGTCCGCACTCTTTTAATCACGAAATTTTGAGTCACGTTAAAAATAATTTTCAAAAAATATATCAAAATAAAATTCAAAAAACAATTCTCCGCAAAAAAAATGAATGAAATTTAGAATCTTAACTAGCAAGATGCCCGTTCGTTGCTCGGAACATGAAGATGCATTTGTATGAGTAGTTTATCTTGTGGGTGAAAAGATGATATTTTAATGTAACTGCCAGTTGGCTTTGGTTTTATAAGAGTAGAGAGTAGAGAAATCCTGACAAAATGATATTTTAATGCAATTGCTGGTTGGCTTTGGTTTAAAAATTTACAGCCCATTTCTTACAACTTATAGCCCGTTTTCTGGGGAAGCCCATTTCTTATCCCTCCTCGTCTTGAAAGATTTGCAGCCCAGCAGGGCTGAGAAAAGCAAGTAGGCCTCGGTTTTGGTATTCTCCAAAAAAAGAACTGGGCTAGCCAATTTCAGAAAGAAAGAAAATATAAAATGGGCTCGTCAGGTGCTTAATAAAAGCGTAAGCGTGGGCTAGACGGGCCACAGCCCCCGCACAGCGCGCAGTTGAGCTCCGTCTCTGAAACTGAAAAACAACTGGGCGAGCTGCTGGGTCCCTGGTGTTATCCGCTCGTTGTGTAATTTTCTCGTTTATTGACTACATTGACAATGGCGTGGAACCTAGTTGTCAAACAATTAGGAGGAAGTATTGTTTTGGCTTGTAATAACGAGGCACCTGCTTGCGAAATGCAATGACCCTGGTGGGTCCCTACTGTCAGCCTCTCCACGTACAGTCATCTCCTGATTCCTCTTGGTTGTTGACCATGTTGACAACACCAGACGGCGGCGAGCACAGCGAGCTAACCAAGGCGGAGAACGACGGCAAGGCCTTGGACGGGAACGAACAGCAGCCATGAAAGATGCGGCAGTGTAGTGGCAGGTCGAGGGGAGTACGAGGGCAACAACATGCAAGTCAAGCATACAAATGGTACAAAAGCCCAAGGATTAATTGTTCATCAAATTTTTAGACAAAACCCAGATTGAACATGACAGTAACATCTAACCCAACCTCTCTTTTTTGCAGTCAAAAACAAATGGATCGGTCTGATCCATAAAATCAACATCCTGTGCAAAAAATTTTATTTTAGGATGTCTACAACTTGTTGTAAATAGAAGCCGAGCACGTTTAGAAGCCCATTTGTCCACCTGAAACTTATTTTTTTGCTGTTCAACATGTTCGTCCGTGAGAAATCTCTTGCTGTAAAAATTAAGCCTCATGGACAATAGTAACCTCGCATTCAACAAGAAGAATGTGACAAAGCTTCTGTTTGCCTAGTTGGATGCATATCGTCCCATCGTTATTGTCCTCAAATGAATGTCATGAGAACTGAGAAAATCCTTGTGCTAATTACGCCTACGATTGGTTATATGTTTTTGTCCATGTGGTTCTGCCTAAGTAGACATGAAGATTGAAAACAGTTAAGGTCTGAAAAAAGAGTATGTCGAAACAACGACATCTGAACAGTTAATTCTAGTACAATATATACGGGCTTTCAATGTGCATGAAATCATCACCTCTATGTATAAATTCTCCAGAAATCGAAAGCATCGCAGCAAGCCAATAATTATGTCCAGATCAAAACTATACATTCTGATATATATGATCTTGACAGAATCCAACAGCATTGATAGGCTATCAATGGACGAACTCTTCATTGAGCATATAACATAATATTAGTACCCAAAGTGTACTCCAAGATGATATAAAACTTATGCGCATAAATGAAAAATGCAGCATATGATTACAAATGTGTAGATGATAATATACGGTACCTGAAAAGGTGAGGAGCCAAACACCAACTCCTTGCGATTATTAAACGGGTCACGAATTACACCCAAGGTCTCCAGTTTGGGCGCAGAGACGAAAGTTATTTCTGAAGGTGTATAACAATAATGAAGGAGCAAACTTTCAAGTGAAGGGGCATCTTCGATGATGAGCTGATGTCCTTCAAAATAAATTCCAATGCTTTGAAGGTGAGGCGACTTTATTTGGAGACAACTGATACCGATTTCTATTCCCAAAACAATCAGCAAGCACTCCAGGGTAGGGCAACTAGAGTGGATGATGTTGTGTAGTGAGGCCTCCGACAGATAAACCACCACAAGCGAAAGTTTTTTTAGCAGTGGGAGTCGAAGCATTTGTACTAGATTGTCTGGTAGATGGCACCGGGCGAAGGTGGCGGTGTGGAGAGAGGAGGAAAACCGCGAGATGGACAACGGTGGTGTGGGCACGAATTCTTGGTATGTTCGTGGTATGAAACTTTCATGGTAATGGTAGAACTCAAACTGCTGGAGTTTTCCGGATTCAGGGGATGTCAGCCAAGCGTCCACCTGGCCGGGTATGGACAGCATGTAGCTTGTCGGGATGCAGAGGCATTGAACGGGGCCCTGCTGGTGAGAAGAGACGATGGCTCTGATGAGATCAAATCCAGGAAGAACAGATATCTGACGACAGTCGAGATTGAGGGGCGCGATGAGCCATAGAGGGCGCCACCGAGTTGAGAGGACTTGTGTGTGGCAGCAATCCTTGGTGGGGAGAAGCGAGATGATCTCCTCAAGGATAACGTTCGGGAGATCGCTGATGCGGTTCACCAGAGATTCTACCGGTTCCTCAGATCTGGGTGCGGGGGGGGGGGTCTCGCCGCTTCTCCCAGCTGGGCGATGCGGGATCTACAACCGGGCTGCCGCCAAGGGAGCCTCATCTTCTTGGCGCTGGGGCCAGCCAACTCCATTTTCCTTGTGGGCGTCGCGCCGAGCTCACGGGTTTGAGCAGAGTAGCCAGAGATGAGCCTAGTGGCAGTGCGAGTGGGGAAGAAGGAGGGCTGGGGTTTTTTGTAGGAGTGGAAGAAGAGGACCAGGCGTTTTCTGTACGAGTGAGGAAGAAGGTGAGCGGGGTTTTCTCGACGAGTGAGGAAGATTGGGGAGCGGGGGGAATTGGGTGGGGAGACGGAAGCGGGATAGCGAGCTGTTCGTGTTTATAAGGCACGCTGCACTAACTACTCATTTTTTCCCAAGAACCGCTCTCTTATTTTATGCTTGCATGATCGCCATGCATGCAGGATGCATGTGCCCGCCGGCCACTGCATGCGCCTGGTTTGTTACTAGGACTATTTAATAGGGTGGTTATGGAGTAAATTAAGGAGATTTATTTTCTCTGTGTGCATCCACCAAATTAGAGGATGAGGTACTGGATGCAGACACTCACATTAAACTAACATTCAGAAGAACAAAAGTTCAGCATGTCTATGCATCTCAATGATTCACCATACTATAACCAATATACAAAACTGTGAGAAGGTGTGGAAATAAAGAAAATCGGTCGATGCTTCTCTGAGCAAAGGGCCTCCCTGCGCACGCATTAATTTCCTGGGCATGCTTGTTTCTTCTCAATGTTGCGAGCACTTTGAGCATGTTGGCAACTCCACAGCTATCTAGCTGCCTCATCTTGCAATTGATGCTGACACATTTGCAGCAAACACATGAGGCAATAGAGATGACTCAACATGGGTCCATATTGTGCAGTTCCCCTGATATCCTATTCATTGTCCTGAATCTGAAAAGATAGGAAAATAGTAGCTATACTTAAACGGTGTTGCAAAACAGTAGCACATATCAATAGCTCGGCATGACAAAACACGATCATCTGGACGAAGGGGATACTGAACTGCCTGAGGAACATTACATATAATTTCATAAGTCCTTGGTTGAGTTCCACCTTCGGATGCACTGCTTGTTTGCTCCTATAGACATGACAGGATCGTTCCACACTGTATTCAGCAAGTCAACGTACGAATAAGCTAATTTCATCTTGCGGTGGTCATTGTACCTAGTTACGAATGTAGGAATACCTGGAGCACCATGAGGTTAATGAAAGCAGGTAGATGCAGCCATATAAATTTTGTGCGGTGCTACCAAAATTGAGGTTTCTATCCCTTCCCGTTATGAGAATTCTTCTTGAAGTTGGTAGAATGTGACGGCTTGTTCTTTGCATCAAACTTGCCTTCCTCCTGAGATTTGTTCTTGTTGTTTTGGGGATGGTTGGGCTGGAAGTTCTTCTCGTGTACCATGTGGGCACTAGAAGCTCCCTCGGCGACCCGAGCACGTGTGTCTTTTGCTCTCGCCTTCTCCTCAAAATCAAGAGTGCTAATGAGATCCAAAACAGAAAACTCATGTCTCTTGTTTTTCAGAGAAGTAGAAAAATCGTTCCACGAAGGTGGAAGCTTGGCAATGATGGTCCCAGCAACAAATTTGTCCGGCAACACACACTTAAAGTACTCAAGTTCCTTAGAGAGTGACTGTATCTCATGAGTCTGCTGAACAACAGAGCGCTCATCAGTCATCTTGTAGTCACAGAATTGCTCCATGACGTACAACTCGTTGCCAGCGCCCGAGGGCCCAAACGTGGCCTCGAGCGCAGCCCACATGTCTTTGCCGCTGTCAAACAACATATACGAATCCACAATGGAATCGTCAAGAACACTCAGCAGGGCGGCTTTGAAGAGGGTATCCATGTTCTGAAAAGCTTCCTGCTGTGTAGGATTAAGATCGCCCTCAGGCTTACCCTTAGTGGCATCATAGCAGCACATGATCTGTTACCAATATACTGCTCTTGTGCGCCACCTTTTATATTGCACCCCCTTAAAAGTTGGCGGCTTCAAAAGCGCAGCAAAACAACTCAGAGTAAATTGCCTGTGATCAGGTTTTTGGATTGGATTGTTGAATATATGAGAAATTTAGTATGAGATTTAATCTGAATCAGCAGTAAATAGATCATGACGACAATTGCAAACATCAAAGTAATGATGCGGACTAAACCAGGAGGACAGAATCACATACTGTATAGCGGGAGAAGAACCGATGTGGTTGATGTTGTCACTCATGTCGTTGATGAAGAGGTTACCGAGGTCGGGGAAGAAGACTGTCGTTGAGGAAGTCGTCACCGCAGCAGCGATCAGGAGTGTGCTGCCCAAAAACCTGATCGCCCCTCTCCCGTACAGGATCACGAAAGGCGGGGTTCGGAGGACTGATGTCCCTTCTCGCGGTGCATGCCGGAAGGAGGGCTGGAGAAGAATTGTGTGGCGGCGCTAAGATCTGGAACGGTGCGAAACCATATGATACAGCGACGGCTAGGGTAGAGCATGTCAGGTCGGAGTATAATAGTAGGCCTTTGGCCCCCAAACCCCACGTCCAAGTCAATAATAGCTCAAAAAAAAGTCAACAATAGCCCCACCAAGGTTTGTCTCAAAAAAACCCGGAGTAATTAAGGCGTCCGTTAGTCCCTTTAGTATAAATACAATATCATTAATAATGGCCCCACCTTTTGTCTCACAAAGTAGAGTATGTTGGAGTACAACCGGCTACACGTTTACAATCCGCTTCTCTTCTCTCTCCTTCGACTAAGCACAAATACTATATTTAAATCCTTATAGCCTGCTTATGTCATCTAATTATAGTAGTACTTGCTCTAAAAGTTACTATCCACTGTGTAGTCTGAAATGCCGGGCGTGAAGTGGGCGGTGCCCTCGGTCGGCACGCCGCTTCAACGGCAGAAGCAGTGAGAGGTCGTGTCGCCCTGACTTGCCAACAATGTGGAGCGGCGGGCTCAGCTGGCGCCGGGCGGGAAGCGCGCACGGGAGGGGGGAGGGGTTTTTGTTGGGCCAAGAAGGTGAGAAGCCAACTTGGGATCGGTCCGAACGGGAAATATCATGTGCTCCCATACTCTGCATATGACACTAGTGTATGTTACTACTCCCTCCTTTCGGGTTTATAGAGATGTTTAGAGTAACATAGTAATATGTTACAGTACAAGTTACTCCCCACTATGACCAGCCTTGGCCTCTCCTAGTGCTCCACCATGTATAGCTGCTAAGCCTGCCACGTAGGCATAAAATATGATGTGGCATCAATAAACTAAGCACATATGCATTGAACACTTGAGTTACTAAGCCATTTAATGCACTTAGCACCTCATCTAAAGAGCATTAATAGTATAGCCAGCTGCTGGCTATAAGCCTACAGCCCATCTTATAGTCAACATGTACTACAAAGTGCCTAGGAGCACGTGCTAGAGCTGGCTCTTCACGAAGAGCCCGCTTACCTTCTCTCTCCTCTTCTCTTTCCTCCAACTAAGCAGAAATATACTACTGTTTACTCCCTCCCTTCCGGTTTATAGGGCTCAAATCTCAAATCTCATCAACTAAGGCATTTTGTGAGTGGAGGAATGTATCTCATACATTACAAAACTACCCAATTAAACTCATGCATTAATTTGGATTAATTACAGTGCATGCATGCTTGGCCACTAGATGAGTAGGAAGATTACATGCATTGGTATGTTCCTTTTTAATTCTTGCATGCAAAGATTTAATGCACATTGGAAACTAAAAATGAGATGGAGATGAGCCCTCTAAATTGGAAAAACAAAAAAGTTGAGATAAGCCCTATAAACCGGAAAGGAGGGAGTATTCCTTAGGCTGGCCATAGTGGGGATAACATAAGTAGTATCATGCACTTGGGACTCGCAAACATGCTTATGTGGCAGACAATTAAAGAAGAGAGATGGTTATAGTAACATAGGTAGATACCGTAACAAAATAAATGTGATGCTACTATGTGTCATGCATGGCAATAAATGAGACCATCTATGATACCAATCTATGATACTATGCACTATAGAGATAGTAACATAGACTAGTAACAGATGCATGTTACTAGTCTAAGTTACTCCCCACTATGACCAGCCTTATAGCCCGCTGAGTCAGCTCTATTGTACTTGCTCTAAGCACATCTAAGCACTTGCTAGCACCCCCTTGACCGTGGACCTTGACGGTGTACGTCACCTTGTGTCTCATAATTGTCCTCGTCATCATCTGAGTCCTAGAAGATCTCACCCACATCATCATTAGCATGCAACCGCCTTGATAGACAACGTGCGCAGAAGGAGTAGAGGCAACTGGGGACGCACCACCACCACGTCGTGGGCACCCCGTATGTGCTCGTGTGCGTGCAGCGTGCGTGTTTTTCCATCGGTGCTAGCTCTAAGGCCGAGGCTGCGGTCGTCTTCGTCGCCGACTAGTAGTTGCGCCGTTGCGTGCGAGCTTCGCCGTAGCACGACGAACCGGACGTCGCCGTGGATGGCGCACGCCTCCATGCAGCCGAGTGCATGCGCATGCATGTGTTATTCACGTGCATTCTGCGGCCGAGCGTGTGTGCATGCACGTCTTGTGTACGTGTGTTGTGTGCTCCATGTTATGCGCGTATGTGCATGAGTTGGATCGGATGGAGTTAGTGCGTTCTCTTGTGTACATATTTTAGAGTGGAGATTCACTCATTTTGTTTCGTATGTAGTCCCTTATTGAAACATCTAAAAAGACTTATATTTGGGAACGGATGGAGTATAAAACATCTTTAACTTAGCATCCTGATGTACCGTTTCTAGTGGTTAGCGAAAAGTTCATGTTCTTTTAGTTGTTTATAGGTGGGCAGACGGCAAAAAACAGGGGAAAACGCGCAAGGTTCCTTGCAGACACTCCACCGTGAGGTTCCTTGCTCCTCCTCAGTCGTCGGGAATCTATGCTCTTCAACTCTTTTCTTTTACGTGAGCTTTGTTCATCCTTTTCCCAACACGCGAGACATCTAGCATCAAGGTGCATGTGTCATGCAAGAAAATGGAGATAATCAGATAAGCAGTGCGTAAGTGAGTCGTGCGGGGGGGGGGGGGGGAACCCTTTTCCGTAAGTGAGTCGTGCACTTCAATGGCACCTACGCAATATTTTTTCACCTCGATGGCACGTGAATAGTGCACGTACTCAACGACGGAGCACGGGATGGAAGCAATGACATTGTCAACCCTTTTTTGGAGAGAGTACATACTACTAGTAAATAACTTTGATGTGTCCCGTCAACTCGCAGAACGACAAGAAGCTTGATTACGCCTTCTCCCTCGCCAACGCGTGCGCGGTGGCTCGCAGCATGAGGAGAAACTTTTGCTTACAAGCAGTGGACGTGCAGCAGTTCATTTGGTGTCAGATTGCCAGAAGCACTACTGTAGAACCATCGACTTCCGGAAGAGGCGAAGAGCCAAGCGCAAGGTCACCTACTAACCTTAGGCTAGGCATAGTGGGAGTAACATAAGTAGAGGTACCTCCTTTTTTTATTCTAGAAACAACCACACGCGAATATCAAGGTGCTGGTTACGTAGAACAAATTTCCTGCAGTCCGTGCTCAGCACTCCTCTATCTCTCTTCTCAGCCAGCCAGCGGACGCGCGGAGCCCATCGTTTGTTTGCACATCTTTCACCTCGACATGCTGGTGATGAAAAACAAATCCAAGAAATATCTTCGGTGGCCGCTTTTGGAGTTACTCAAGAGTAGTAAGATTCTATTTACAGTTTAACCCAAGATGCACATCTCGTGGCTTCAACTTATCAACTACCACTCTATTTTCTTTCATGACACGACCTGGATGCTGGATGTCCCACATGTCGGCAAAAGGAGGAAGAACCCGACCAAATCTTCGGTTGTGCTCTCGAATTAGACTAGTTGTGCTAACTTAAAAAATTTATTGTGTACTCCCTCCGTTCCAAAATACTTGACTTCCATTTGTCCAAAAATGGATGTGCCTATATACTAAAACATGTCTAGATACATATATATTTTGACAAATACTACCTCCATCCGGGTTTATTGGTCCCCATTATATTTCGGGCCAAATTTTGACCATAGATTAAACTAACAAAATGTTTACGCATGTCACCAAACATTATATTTTTGAAAACTATGTTCAAATACGAATCCAATGAGATAATTTTTCTTGACATGCATTAACATTTTGTTAGTTAAATCTTTAGTCAAATTTTGACACAAACTACAAAGGGGACCTATAAACCAGGACGGAGGTAGTAGAACGGAGGGAGTAGAATGGATGCAAGTTTTTGTATTGGGAAGAAGAGCACATCCATATATTGATAGAGCGTTGGAGTTGGCCTTACAAGTGGGACCGCAGTTGAGGAAACCGACTATCGGCAAACCCCCACCTCGCCCGCCGCGCGATGGCTGAGTTAGAGAAACGATGATGTTGAAGAGATTGCTCTAGCACGGACTCCAAGAAATATGGTGTAAGATGGAAGTCGTGCTGGTGGCGTGTGCTGTACTCCTGGACATGAATGCTTGTTTTGGCCCATGCCACTCTACTACTCCTACTACTTACTATATAGTACTACTAGTATCGAGGATTCGAGGTGCTGGTTACGTAGTACAATATGGCTACAGTAAAAACACCCGCACGACGCGCGAAGCATGTGAAGCTAGTACAAATAGTGTACTACTATTGTTGATGATTGGCCTCATCCGATAACCTATTGCAATGAACGTTTCATCGGAATTAGTTGCCAGGTGCCAACGAGTATATGGGCGCTGCTCGTCCTCATGCTCGTGATCATCGCCATCGTCATCTCCCCCTTGGTTATAAATTTTGTCAAGTATAGCTGGTGGAATTTTCACAGGACCTTGGAAACACAAGAAGAAGGTTATTAGTAAAGGGAAACTTGCTAACCCGCATGCATGTGGATGAAACAATTATAATTACGGTGGAAGACAAACGTACCGAAATCATAATGATTCCATGCAAAAACAGTGCCACGAGTGGTGGCAGCAAACACAAGGCCCTCGTATTCAATTGCATCACAGTACTCATCCGTGTACAGAAACTGATTTTTGAGCAATGTCCATCGAGTCAAACCAGAAACGACGGCAACAAGCTTGTCGAAGATAGCAACAACTTCATAGTTATTGTAATTCCAAGAGCGGGTGGGAACTCGAGAAATTGCTATATTCCGTAGAAGAGAGTCACCATGATTGTATTTGAACGTGCGTACAATACCGGTGTGCTCAACCTCTGGGCAGTCTGCTGAGATTTTTGGAAGTGGAATCCGGTCACGAGTGTAAACATTCACAAGTTCCCACTCGCAGTTGGACCCAATGTAAACAACCCAATCTCCATTTGCGCCTGCCCAGGCCTTGCCCTCAAGCGATGGCATCTTAACATCATACGTATCATTATCAAGCGGCATCAACTTGCACAGGGCGAGGCCTCCGTCGTGACGGCGCCAGTCATCAGGGTCACGGCGAAGAAGATAGGGGAGATCAAACCGCTCCTTGACTCTTGGGTTCCTTGTAATGATGTTATTAGTTGAGTCAAGAATGGGCTTGAACGAACCTGCCATGCTAGCCGAGGTGATGACGTCGCACCGATCAATGAGTTCCTCCACCACGTCATCTTTCAGATCGGGGAAAGAATAACGGGGTCGTTTCTGTCCTGTTCCCTCCATGGAGAAGACGATCGAACAATGGCAGAAGAAAGCGTGAAGGGCTGAAGGAAAATGGAGGAGGGAGAGGAAGAGCGTGCGACAGCAGTTCCAAATCGAGAGGGAAAGGTGAAGCGTCGGTGGACGGTTGCCAGTTTGCCACGGTTCACGAAGGAGCGCCCCGGCCTACACGTTGGTTCGGGAATACTCCTACTACTCGCCGTCGTCTCACTGATATGTTGGAACGGGTCCACATGTCAACGAAACATGGTGTGTAATTTCTCGTGCAAAATGTGATCTGGCCGCGTTGGCCCGAAGTGCCACATTAGTTTTTTTTAAGTTTGCCGCATTAGTTATCGACCTTTATTTTTTTAACATGCAATCTGAATGGATAGCTCCTGTGGTCATCACACGTGAGCGGATATAGTGCTGGTTGATTCGCCCGAGCAACTTTACTGTGGGAATATGGGAGTACCAAATGATTCAAGGAACAGAGAAACGATGGTTGCTTCGTCCGAGCAACTTATTGTGGTGAAGGTGGGGCTCTGTGATTTGACTGCTCACTAGTCATTACTACTGCGGCGCAACGACCGGGTGAATCTTTCCCTGAAGTTGTGTTGTGCACTCAATATTGCTGCATGGCAGGTGGAGCCGGATGAAGGATGTCCAACATGTCGGCGAAACGAAGTTGAATTGTTTCTGGCATTGCTATCAATCCTTCAGGATTTGTTTATATGTACGCATAATGTTGATGAAATTGTACTGTGATGCTATGAAGGTTTCAACTCTGGTTCCCGCAGGAAAAAAAAGGTTTCAACTTAGGATTCATGTGTCTTGCATCGAGATTATCTTGTTACAACATTCCATCAAATACAAATGAAACTACCATGGCTAATGCATCTCAATGGTTCGCAGATCAGCGCCAATATTCACATCACAACTGAAGACAAAGTTGTGAGAAGGTGTACAAATAAAGAAAAAATATATAATTGATCGATGCTGTTCGTAGGCATGGCTCCATTTCCTTGGCACAGTGTTCATTGCTTGGCAGCTAGTTTCACCCAGCTCTGTAGCCAAAAAAGAGGTGTATGAAGGACACCACAATCCGATCATTTTGTGCAGCTCCACTAAAATCGGGCGGACCATCCTTGTTTGCAAAGATATCCAGTCAGTGTGATTACAATAATAGTGGAACTAGATGATGAAACATAACACACATAAATAGAAGCCGGTCACCTCTACGATCTCTCTTTAGGACTAACTCCTTGTCGGAGAAGATTAGGCACGGAGTTGGATGAGGAGGATAGCAAAACCAATCTCCCTTTCCGTAGTCCCACAGAAATGTAAAAACGTTGCCCGTGTGACATTTTGGCGGAACTGCACAAAACACTCTTCAGAAAAGTGATTTGTGCAGTTCACCAAAAGGTCGCAATAGCAACGAGGTGAAAATGGATAGCCCTGTTTGCAAAAGGAGGTCGAAAGGAAACAATTACTGCCCAATAACACGAGTTGAAGACACATACGCTGACAAAAAAGAAGCATGTTCCATGTAAAAAGGGAAAGATAGCACATGGTGGTTTATCAAAAATGGTTTGAGGACGAGATTGCAAGATGGAAAGTACGCCGGCCGAGATACGATTTAAGCAAACAACTAAAGAAGATCCACATGCAGCAACGTGGGAAGATGGGCAGTGGAGCAAGGCCGGAGGAAGTTGTACCTGATGGTCATCGGGATGTTACTAGGAGGGCGCCGGCGGCCGGGATCTGCCCATACTGCGGCAGCGAGCAAGTGGCGAAGGCCCTACCGCGCCGGAGCTTGTTCTGAGAGAACGGCGGGTACCGTAGATCGGGACGAGCTGCCTCAACACCGTCGAACGGAGAGACGATGCACATCCTCCCTTTCCACCGGCGGACGGGATGCGTCCGGATCACTGACCAACGCTGAGAGAGAGAGGCCACGACGGCCTTGTTTGAGATTGTGTGACGAGACTCACGAGAGACAAACCCATTTTTCCATTTGCCCCACAGCAATCGTTTTATATTCTAGGCGTGGTACCCGATCCTCCTTCGAGTAAAGAACCGCTACACGCGTCAAATTACCACGTGGGCTGCCTTTTCGTACAGAAACGAACTCCGCCGTGTACCCGCGCGGGTGTGGCCGGGAACGAGACATGAGTACGTGCATCCTGCGTGCACTTCTTCTTTAGGTGCAGGTACGTACGTGGGTGGGTGTGAGAGAGATGGTTCGTGCGAAACAAAGGCAATGTGTTGATTATATCTCAATCAGAAAAACGTAACATATGCAATGTGTGTGAAATGGAGTCATGGACGTGAGATATCGATAGAACTGAAAACAGGGATGAAGTGTGTGGCTGCGCGATCGATAAAGAGTGCCATCGAATTTGTGTTTGCCCACGTCAAAGATACAGGGCGGCTGGCCTACTGGAATTTGAGAGGGCAGAGGTGCAGTTCTTCTCCGTGGCATGGATACCTACCTACAAAGTTCGACTATTGGTGTGCGTGTGGGGGGGGGGGGGGTAGAGACCGGTCGACTAGTATATGTCTGGGGAAGGAGAGAGACCTAGCTATGTATTGAGGGAGATCGATCGACATCCATGGATATGTGTAGCAGAGGAATAAGGTTGGGAAAAAGACAAAGGTAGAGCGTCGGAGGGTTGGTGGTGGAGTGGCGTCTCACAAATGGTGGGAGGGGCCTGCTAGACAAACGGAGGGTATGAGTGCAATATCAATAAGAGAGGGCGGGGGATGTCTGTCTGTCTATGCACGTGCGTGTGAGAAACGGGTAGGGAGGTATTCAAGGATGATGAGGGGAGAAGATATGGTTGTGGTAAGCATGCGTAACTACATAGTAAGATCAACCGTCGTGTGTCCGAGAAAAGGAGAGACATAACTAGCGAGGTAAGTGTATCGGTGCTTGGTGAAAACGAATTCTAGTCGACCTGGCTATATGTAGGGAGATCAGTTCATATACACACCTGCATGTGTTAGAAGCAAATAAGGTCCGGAGGGGCAGACAGGGGAGAGAGTGTGGCTAGGAGGTGGTGCGAGAGGCCTACCATGTCGAGGGGGGGGGGGTGGGGAGTGTGCGAGCATGTGAATAATGAAAAGAGGGGCGGGAGTGTGCACCTGCGTGGAATCGTATTGGACATATGGGGGCATGGACGGTGAGAAGAGTAGAGGGGAAGTATATATGTGTTTGTTGTAGGCACACTTGGCTAGAGAGGTATATCGGCCGGTGTGTGCCAGAAAGAAGGAGCCGGGGGCCTACACACACTGCTGGTGGACGACCTAAAGAGAAATAATGAACGTGTGCAATGGAGGGGACGCTAAGTGTGTGTGAAGGGGGCGGGCGTGTGCATGCACGATAGAAAGTTAGCGCTATTTAGCTACAAATAGAAGAGGATCGTGAAGTTGTAAAAGACGAACAAAGATCATAATTCATTATAAAAAGGTGGATACGGATACTTGAAGAAGATATCATAATGTACAACATTGATTATAATTTGGGCTAGTGTGTGGCTTTTGCAACTCAGGTCTAAATACTTGTCATAATGTAGGGGGCGGGGCACTATACTTTATGTGATAAACACGGTGTACGTATGGAACATGGTTTAGATTATGAATATATAGTTAGAACATCAAATGTACTATTATTTGGAATCAACATCAAGTGTATTCAAAAACATAGAATTCGAGTTCATGTAGTACACATAGTTCATATCTATCTCTATAGTAATCATGTGGTGTGTTATTAAGGTAATACACGAATGATGGTTGAAGTTGGCAACAATCATGATTGTAGATTCTTATTGAAATAGAGAAACGAATTCAAATTTAGTTTGAATTGCAGCGGTAGTATAGACATTTGGAATGCACTAAAATGTTGGTATGAGTAGGTTACATGCATTATACAGCAAAGCGAAAAAAATTAATCGGACATAACATGGATTAATACTCCCTCCTTCCATCTATATAGGGCGTAATGAGATTTTTAAGACCGCCTTTGACTATTGACAAGATTAATAGTACATGACATGCACAATGTGAAAATTATATCATTGAAAGAACCTTTCATGCACGGAAGTTAATGGTGTGCTTTGTGTAAGTTGCATGTCATATATCATTGCTCTAATATTTGGTCAAAGTTAGCATCGAAAACGCATTAGGCCCTATATAGATGGAAGGAGGAGTAGCTTTGAATAGCATTTGTATAGTAAAATGGGGCAAGACTCTCTTTGTGTGGTGTGAATAGTTTTATTTTTTTGTTTTCTTTTGGTTGAGGGAAGTGCGAATTGATTTGGTACGCATAAGTACAATATTACTACACGTTAGGCTTGTCCCTAAAATTCAACCCGCGTCTTGTTATATCCCGAAAATTCAGATATCGTGCTCCCAAAACTGGCGCCTTCACAACTCGCGCCTTGCTATCCCGAAATTACAACGCGCGCGAAAACTCCCTCCAGCTGCCAAATCCCGACACGCGCAATCCCCCTTCTAACCCTGAGCTGAAAGGGCCGCTAGTTCAAATCGGTGGGGGGTACTTTTGTAACACACCCTACATTTGGGACAAGCGCGTCCCTAAGTCATGCTTCACCCCCTCCCATCGCCCCCTTTTCGCCATTCGAAATCCCAGGCCGCCATAACCTCTCCGCTCCAGCTGTGAAACCCCACCCTCCTCCGTCCGCTACGTCACCACTGCCCAGCCAAAGCCTCTTCCCCGACGACATCGTCCACCGCAACAGCTCGACGTCCCTCGTCCACCTCCCCGGATGAGGATCCGTCGTCCATCTCGCCGTTCCGTCGGTTCAGCCGCCCCGTCCTCCACCTCCAAGGAGCTGCTCCGACGGTCGCCTCGTCTATCGCGGCTGCTCCATCCCCACAGTGCCGCCTTAACCTGCTCCACCAGAACCGCAGCATCCTCACCGACTCCTCGGACAAAGCCGAGGCCTACTCGGCGCCACCAAAGAGGTTGTACACTCATCGCATCGCACCTTCTCCTTAACTCGACCTCCCGGCACCAACGGTGCTCCATCCCGCACTGCCATGGAGCGGCTACCTTCAAGCCGGCGCCGCGGGCGACATCTCCATGGCGGCTCTCCCCCAGTGCGAGGCCCCTTCGGCGGCGGCGTCCATACCAGCCGGATCTGCTGCTGCTCGGCTCGCCGATCGCCGCCGCCCAGCTGTTGCTGCTCTCCCCTCGCTTCGTCTTGCTGCTCTGCTCGGATTAAGCCACACTTTTGTCGACTGAATCGACTTTTGGGTCCGTCGATTTTCAGGGGTTGGGGGGGGGCTCGCCGGAGTTAAGGAAGAACCACCCGCAGCGGGGACGGGGGCTCGCCGGAGAGGTACCCACTATTTATCTTAAGGTTCAGGGAGGGGGGGGGGCTAGATGGCTGGCCGGGGCGGCGGTGGCGAGTTGTTTCGGGGCGGCGAGCGGCGCTGGGGCCGGCGGTTCGGCCGGTGGTGGCAGGCGGCTCAGGGGTGTGCAGGTTGAAGATGAACTGCAGGCCCTCCCTAAACTACATGTCAAGTGTCTCTCTGCTACCATTGCGTTCAGTTTCGACAGTAGCATTCAGATTCCACAGTTAATTTCAGTTTCAACAGTTAAGTTCAGAGTCAACAGTTTTTACCTCATCTGTTGTAGTCAGGTGGTTTTTGGTGATGTTAATTTTACATCCATTTTTCATCATCTATTGGAGATGCTATTAGAATCCCACTTGAGATTGACGATGTCTGTCTTGTGCTGCTTCAAGCTTGACGTCTTACGGCTCACCGGAGCTGCTCCAACGACAGAACGATCCATCACAACAGAGCAGTGCCCTGGACGCCGTCTACAGATTCCTCAGATCTTCCTCCACACCTTCGACAGCCACCTCTGCCTCAACTGCTTCAGCGACCAACCCAATGATGCTGAGGTCGACACGGCTACGGCAAAGAGGTTGTACACTTGTTGCGTCACTTATTACTATACATTCACGTCGATCCATTAGGGCTATTTTGGTTCAACGAAAAAACATAGCAATAGGGAATTTTCCAATGGCACTCTACTATTAAATTATACATGCATTTTGTTGAAAGGAATGAAGCAAAACATCCACCTGGACCTACTTTTCAAAATCCTATGCATGAAAACAAGAACAAGTGCATTAGTGCCGGAATAACATTCTAACTGTACATGCTTTCATATGGTTTCTCTTTATTTTGGCCATGTTTCTTTGCATTCCTCTCCTCTTCCAATTCCTGTAAACCAAACACCCAAGTTGATAGAAATCCTGTGTTTACAAATGCTCTGGTTACCATGTGCATTTTCCTATCCTATTCCGGTGTTTTTCCTATCCCTGCGTTTTAAGAATCATGCAAGCCAAATGAGCCCTCACAGAATTACTTCAGTTACAGGTACGTGTCGAAGGGAACTTTGTGTGGTTTGTCCTGCTCCTACCGCGACGTCGTCCACCTCACCTGAGCTGCTCCATCGACAGAAGCATCCACCAAACCAGACATCACGACTCCTGACTGTGTTTCGCCGCCTCAGATCTCCTTCCCTGCCGCCGGCACGCACCCCAACGGCATCACCATCATCGACTCAGCAGATGAACCTGAGGAGTACACGGGTCCACAAGAGAGGTCGCACTCTTTTGTTTCTTCTTATGTTATGCATTGCTTAAACTTACTCGCTACTTTATCGTCTCCGTTTCAGCTCTTGGACTCCCAACTCAGGTCCAAATTCATGATAAAACTTGAGTTCTAAATTAGTTGTGGGGCACATATCGAGGCAGCAATGAATAGTATGTATGTCTAACATCTGGTTCACCTAGGGTATGCCTATGTTGTTCATCTTGGGTGGGAAACAAATAGTAAAGCAATCATCATCTGTCTTTTTAATTTAAAGCAATCATCAGCCTGCTATCATTATTTTTGGATCCATCCACTGGTTGTTACCATCACTCTAAATTTCTGCATGCTCTCCTTACATAATCTCACCATATTTTTTCGTATGCATGTCAGATATTGTACACAGTCATGCTGAACATGTAGAGAAAAAGAGAATGGTTTTGCGCGGCAATACAATGTCATGCAGACATCACTCCATGGTGGGTTCAATGGCAAACCCTCCCCACCCCTCTCCAGATTGTAATCCAGAGGAAGATATCTATTCTGAGGTGGATTCAGACGCCGCTGACCACTCCTATTTACCCCCCAAGGTGTTTGCTCTACCTTGGCATGATGATGTTAGTCATATCATGCATATGTTGCCTTGTAGTGCCTACTTTTGACATCATATATGTCATCTGCTTAGTTTAGACATGTTCTGTAATACCACCTGTTTAGTTTCTATATCATATATGGGAATTATCCAGTCTCATGTCTTTTAGCCAGCCATAATATATGTGAAATGTGCAATGCCATCCTGTTTAACCATGCATCATATATTTGAATGATATCTTGCCCATCCTTTTCTTCATTACATTTCCATTTGTCGACAATGTTTGTACATTGAACTACTCTTCCTGTGAATCAGCCATTTGGGTGGGAGATGGAAAAATCTGGAGTGAAAACAAGGCCTTCAGAGCAGACAGTGCTACCTGTCGAAGCAGATCTCTTGTTGGGTCCCGATAGCTCCTCAGAGATGGATTCAGAGACAGATGACCAATCCTATTCCCCTACTGAGGTGTATGCTCTAACTTGGCATGGTTATACTGCTCATATCATGCATACGGTGTCTTGCGGTGCATAGTTTAGACATCATATACACAATATTCAACACCATGTTCTTAGTTCAGACATCATATCGAATGTCCTCTGTTTAGCATATAAATCACATATGTGAATTAAATGATGCGATTCTTATTACTTAGATAACATATAGGTGAATTATGTCATGCAATCCTGTTTTGTTATTCATCATATCTTTGAATTATTTTATGTTATGCTATCAAGTTTAGATAGACATCATATATGTGAAATTATGTCATGCTATCCGTTTTAGTTAAACAATATACATGTCAACTATTTCATGCCCTCTTTTTTCCACACTATCTATTGCATCTATCTCTCATACAATGTTTGTACATTCAACTATGTTTCCTGTTTGTCAGCCATTTGAATTGGAGCGGGTGATGCCAGTATCTAGCAGAATAAAAACACGCTCTTCAAATAAAACAGTGCTACCTATTGGTGGAGATAGCACCTCGCTTGTACATGCACAAGAACCAGCCCTACCACACATAACCCAAACTCTCGCAGATTGTACCCCTACTGCGATGGACAGAGAACCAGCTTCACCCAATCTAACCCCAACCCCAGCCGATAGTAACCCAGTTCCTGTTGACACAGCACCATCTCCACCACAGAGCTCCCAAACAAGAGAAGTTAGTAAGGCAGCTCCAGTGCCCAAAGGGCCAGTACTATCACGGCGAACCCCAGCTCCACCAGTTAGTACGCCTATTCCCGTGGAGGAAGCACAACCAGCCAGTCGTAGTTTAGCATCTATCACATTTGATGTTGTTAAATCGTGTGCGTATCTTCCCATCTTGGAAATATTATACTGAAGATGAAGGAAAATGCCAGTTGCAGGTGTTTGTCCAGGAATTATGTGTAAGTAATATTATTCATGGCAATTACTTTGCTTCGTTCCATACATCCTACCTCTATGATGGTTATAATACAACAAAATTTCCCATTTTTCTCTATAGAGAAGGACCGATTTGAAAACTCAGGATGAGGTAACCTGTGCTAATACCTCTGCTATCTTCAAGAATGCTTGGTGCCAGTATCGGAATTACCTAAAGAAAATGTACTTCACCGGCAAAGAAACTCATCAAATTCCCTTACGTTCTCCTGAGACACATTTACTGGACGATGACTGGGAATGCCTTGTTCTGTACTGGTCCCGAACCAAGAATGTGGTAAGGTCTATGAGCTCATTTTCTATTTTTAAGTATTATATTCTTGCGTCTTACTGTACTTTGTTCTTGTAGAACAAGTACCTAAACCTGAAGAACAACTGTTGTAATTTAAGATTCCATTCCTATCATAGTTCAAAAAAGCGCTAGGCGTTAATTGTGCGTTTTGCCACCGCCTTGCACTTTACTGACCAAAGCGCATGCTTATGCGTAGTTATGCACAGATTAAGCGTAGTTATGCGCAATGCGTTTTGCCAACGCCTAGATCCTAGGCGCGCTTAAGCGCTCGCTTAGGCGCGCCTTTTTTAACTATGATTGCTTTGCTCTTGTATCATTGTATTTACTCATACAAACTTATTTTTAAATTGAAGGATCCAATCGAAACTCCAATGGCACGACAGGTATGTTCACGCATGTTTCTTTAACAGGTTTGCTCTTATCAATAGCTCTTTTGATTTCAATTTCAGTTGTGTATACAGTTGACTTTCATATCATGCACATTACTAGCATCACAACAGAGCCAATAGTGTTGTTGTACATGTAGACCCGTGGTACCCATCTGAAATCTTGTTGTGCCGTGTAGTTTCCCACGCTTTGTATTCTTTCACTGCTGCTTTGTCTTGAACTGATATGATTTGAACCGTGTCTCTATTTTGATTTGGCAAGACAATGCAGTGACCATAGGACATAGATATATGTTTGTTTGATGCTTTTATTATGTACTAGTACTTGGCAATAGAAGACTTGGTAGTTTAATCCTGTCCACCTTACTAATGAATTGGTTCACCGAAATGAGTTTCATATACTAGTACATGCTAAACTTGTTATGTGTCTGCTTGTTTCTTCTTTTAGAATGCTGACAGAATATTGGGGAAGAGTGCCTTATTAAGCAACGGTAAAGGAAGTAATGCAGATAAGGTTCAGGATAGTGACACATCCTTGTTGGTCTCCAACAAAGCTGATAAAACAGCTAAGGAAGACTATCTTGAAGACAGTGAGACAACCCCAAAGTCCTGTCTTGGTTTAGTGTTCGAGTTACTGGCCACTACCGCTTGCACAAGCTATTCAAACTCACTGTATGAATCAGTTTGGTTTCTTGAGTCTCAACTGCAAGCTAAAAGAGATCGATCAGTCTTTGCGACAAGAAGCGGAAGGACTGCGGAAGTCCCTGGAGCATTCTGATGCATACTTTCTGATGCAACAGCAAGCGTTGGAGGATTTTAGCACCAAACAGGACAAAGCTAATCAGCTTGCTAAGCTTATTGCCAGCATGGTGGATACCCAGGATAACGTTTCTTGAGCTCTTCTGAAGTTGTTTCAGTTATGCTCTTGTTTTGCTGCCGTGTTTATTTGCACTGGTGGCCAATTTTGACGGCCAAGTGTACGTAATATTCTTCTTTGTTCCCTATATTTGCACCGGTGGCGAACTTTGATGCCTAGTGGATGTAATATGTGTAATAGTGGTAATAGGCTAGCCTTAATTGCTTGCTTATTTATTTCCTTATTGTCTTGTTTAGTTGTTTGCTTGTAGTCACTGCAGTTCTTTTTCTGTGTTTTTCTAGTGGCCACAATAGCCTATTTTTGGTAACTAGGCCAAAATAATCATGGCAGCCCACGGACTGTTGTAACCATGGGCCTCCTGCAGGCCGTATGATCCATGGGCCTTCGTTCAGCCGTAGGACCATTGGCCTTCTATACGGGCCGTAGGATCCATCAGCCTTCTATACGGGCCTTAGTTATCAATGGGCCTTCTACGGGTCGTAGGGTCCATGGGCCTTCTACGGGCCGTACTATCCATGGGCCTCTTACGGGCCGTAGGATCCATGGGCCTTCTACGGGGCGTATCACCATTTCGCTAATCATGGGACATACTATTCGTGGACCGTAACGGGTCGTTAATAGGCCGTATTTGATAACTCTATGAAAACAGCCCAACGGGTTTTTTTTACATGAAAACGGCCCAACGTATTAATGGTCCGCAAACGGGCCGACTGTAACGACGGGCTGAATTTGGCCCACAAGCAGAAAATGACAGTAACGGGCCGTATGTAACCGGTCGTAAATGAGCCCAAGAATCAATGGGCCTGAGAAGGCCGAAAGATAACTTAATGGAAACGCCCAATGGAATAACGGGCCGTTAATGGGTATAAAGTGATACACTTTGTTTATTACGGGCCGTTTCACCACGGGCCGTTAATGGGCCAAGAGTTACAAAGGTCCTCATATGGGCGAAAGAAGTCATGGGCCACACACGGGCCGAAGTTAAAACGGGCTGAATCATATTGGACGGCCCAGATGACGCCATCGGGCCTAATTCGGATAGGGCGAACGGGCCCCGGGTTAGCGGGTCGTAAATGGGCTATATGCGAACATGCCGCTAACAAAGCTTTCAGGCCGCCCGCCACCTTTGACCAAGTCAAACGGGCCGGCCTTTTCACAGGAATGGGCCTTTGTTGGGCCGTGCCGCGTGTCACCGTATCATTGGCGCCTTCGGTCCAATGAGCGGATGACATCTGCCCTAACGGTGAGCCGACACGTGTTTCCTCCAGCCAATGATGATTTTACACGTGGAAAATCCCCATTGGTCGGGGCTGTTAACGGGTTATCGGATCCAAAAACCGACCCGATAGCTTAAAGGTGTTCCGTTACGGTGGATGCCACGTGTCGGTCACTCTTGACGAAAGCAATTCTATGACGCGCGATTTATTGTCATGGAAGTGGACACTTCGGTGATGATAATTTTGGTAATGTCATGAACACTTCTACGACAGCACAGGTATGACTATCTTGATTCTGTCATAAATTTGTCATGGATGTACATGCATGACAAAAAACGCGACCTAGTGTGACAAACATGTATCATCACGGAAGTGTATTTTTTGTAGTGTATGGCGGCGAGCGCCATCTTTTTTGTATGCCGGCAGGTGTGCCGGCATGACCACGGGAGCCGCGATGCCATGGTCAAACTCAAGTTCCACCATTTTTTGTGTGCTGGCATGTGTGCCGGGCGGCTGGCGAGTGGGCCAGCATGAACTGTGGTGATATTTTCTGAAGCCGGCATTGTATGCCGGTGCTGGCATGGTGCCGGCATGAGATATGGCCGCGCTGGCATGATCGCCCGCGGACCCTTTTTTTTAAATTTGAATGTGGAAATGAAATTTGTGGGCGCATTGGGCGAGCGGCCGACCTAACCGGACAAAAAACGGACAAATACGCCATCCGTTTGGGTCGGCCCATTGGAGTTGCTCATAAGAACTCCGTCGAGACCGAAAAAAACGTGACCGAACAGTGGCCGGGTGGCTCAGACTGACGGACCCATGCACATGCGTCCAGATGCGTCTAGTCTTGCCGATTGATCGGATTCTGAAGCATAGTCTTTCAACTTTATACTAATTTTATATTATATTTAATATAAAGTTGAGTTATCTATTTTGAAATGGAGGAAGTAGACATTAGATAAGTGTACATATATTGGCCCTATTTGAATCATTGGGGTAAAAGCTAGTTTGAGTTAGTTGGGTGCTTAAATAACCTAAAAACATCCAAACAGAAAGGGTTAGAGTAGATTAGTTTTATCTAACCCAACTATCCTAATAGAGATGTGCTTATTTGGGTTAGAGTGGGTTAGAAAATAACTCTAACTCTAACTGTGTTAGAGTATCCAAACAGGACCATTATGTACACATGCACGGAGACACTGCCGACCGACCGGCCACGCCAGCAGATATCTGCCTTGTACAGTACGTGACTCCAACACGCATGCATGTGCATACGCGTGGCCCACTGATTTGCTAGCTACACAGAAACTATGTGCAGTTCCTGCTGTATTATGCTGCGTAGTATACGAACTGAATTTATATTGTCATCGTGTTTATGGATACGAAAGTATGTCGAATCCGCGGTGCTTTGTATTGTACTATTGTGATGTCTTTTTTAGTTTTTTAAAAAAGGAGGAAACCCCCGGTCTCTGCATCTGGACGATGCATACAACCATTTTATTAATTATTAACATAAAATTTTACAAAGTCATAAAACAATAAGACTAAAGCCACCGTCTAAGCAACATCTGTCGCTACTCCTATCCAGTTGATGAAGCGGTGCTGATAGTCTGGGCCTAATACCAAACAGACCTCACGGCCAAACGTAACATCTAAGACCTAAGGTCTCAACCAGGACGGCTGCCGGGTATGGGCACCCACCAGTCCGGCGTGCTCCTCAAGCAGGACACCTGCCGGGTATAAGACCGCCGCAGCCACCTGCCACCAATACATCTTCACAGTTGTATTGCTGCATCTACCTTGCCCGGTCTAACTGCCGTCGACGCCACCATGATGCCAGACAGCATCACCCTTCTGCGTGAGTCCATCTCCGCGCATTGGGCGCCGAGTTTTCACTGTGCCACGCCGCCGAGATCCACCGTCATCAATGGGCAAGATAAATCACCGCTCCTACTCTTGTCCCCTCCAACCAGCACTTGCTCCAAAATGATGCCCCCAGAAGAAAAACGACACCGAAGGCGCCGTCATCGTCCTACCGGTAGACCCAGACCTAGCATTTCCCCCGGAACTTCACGATCAGGTTGACGTGACCTGCAACGACGATGCCTTATGAAGGGAACGACGTCCGCGCCGCCGCCATCGTCCGCCAAGACCGCAGTCAGGCGCGATTTTCACCGGAAGCCACATCGTCCCGATCTCACGGTTGGCTGGAACCGAGCGAAATCGAGCCATGAAGACGTATGGTGCTGTCGGAAAGCCGGTTGAGGACCTCCGGCTGCCCCACCCCAGCCCCATCACGCGCCGCCGGCTGGCCATAGCCTAACCACGACGGATCTAGCCCGGATGCCAGATCTACGGCCGCCGCCGCCGTCCATCACATTGCGGAGAATCTCATCGGAGGACCTCGCCAGCCCTGGGTTCGCCGGCTGCCACCGCACAGCCAGGACGCCGCCATGGCTGCCGCGTGAAGACCCCGCACGAGGCGCCCCAGCCGCCTAATGGGAGATCTGTTGCTTCCCTCCTGCCCTAGCCCTTTAGGCGTCGGGCGCCGCCACCACCGCGGCCAGCGCCGGCTGCAGCGGCGGCAGCGATCTGCCTCGCGGGAAGGCTGGCGATGCGAGGAATAAGGTCCCCTTGGCGTCGCACTAGGTGGCAGCGCGAGGGGGTCGCGAGAGGGAGGGGTCCGTTTGAGTTCTGTTGTATCTAGTTCGTTCGTACTATTGTGATGTATAGCCATGCAACATACGAATATACGTTTTGTCAGCTTTGGGTGCAGCTCCATGTCACGTACGCTCTGTTTGGCATACTACCTAGCTACCACGTGATATGCATGTACTCCCTCCGTTGCAAATTACTCGTCGTGATTTTAGTTCAAATTTGAACTAAAATCACGACGAGTAATTTGCAACAGAGGGAGCAGCTGGCACTGCGGAATATGCTGGACTCTTAATTCATGCATGTAGCATGCATAAGCTAGCGTAAACTACTAACATGTTGAAAGAACATGCGGTGCCCCCTTGTTTGGTTTTGATAATTGATGACTATCTCTATGGACTAATGGTTGCATTGAGTTATATTTGAAGGATTTGTCCATAGGCATTTCTTGAAGTCCATGTGTTGGTTTCAAGGAGTTTATGTGTTGACCAAGGTGCTATTAAGGAATTATCCAAAGACCGGTCATGTGAGTGTTGAGCTTATTGCAAGCATGTCTTGAAGAATAAGATTGTGTGATCATTCATGTCCACCTTCAAGACATCATCCAAATGAAGAGAGTTGGAAAGATTCAACACACAAAGCACAAGATGTACCGAGGGATCAAGTGATCCCATGGTATGGTTGCAGAGTGCAAGTTCAAGTGATGCATAACGAAGAGATCAAGTGCTTGAAGCTTGCCGTCCATTGTGGTGACGCAATCAACTAGTCTTCATCGAGCCAACACAATCAAGAAAGGTGGTCCAACTTGAGGGAGTCAAGATCGTCATCATCTAGCTCAAGTGGACTTTGTGCAAGGCAAAGGTTTGCCCTTGATAGGATTTCTATTTTACCGGTCTCATGGTAGTTGTGGGAGACCGGGTTATAGGATCGATTGCCGTACTATCAAGGGGGGCTCTCGATGAGTTGCTTGATCGTATCGTTCGTAGAGAGCTCAAACCATTGCATCCTTGCATCATCTTTTTGGGTTCTTGTTTGGTTCTTCTCCTTGTGAGATTTGGAGCTTATGGTCATTTTTATGACAAGCTCGAGCTCATCGAAAACGGAGTTCACTTGCATCTTCTATGATGTTTTCGATGTTGGAGGATATGTCGTTTCTTCTCTGTTGGAGGTTTCACTCCTTTGTTTGTTAGGCATACCTCCTCTGCCTCTTCTTACTATATCCAGTCCAAGTTTCGATGCTACTCGTTGTCTTGTTTCCAACAAGCTTGAGTTTGCTCAATTCGGAGCTCATTTGTAGAAGTTATGGCAGTTCTGGTTTTATTGTGTCCCTCTGTTGTCTTCTCTGCAAAATGAAGGACTCCTAGTGTTGCTAATCTGGGCATGCGGTAGTCTTGCTCCGAGCGGCAGCATCTGCAGGCCCTTGCGGTAGTACCGCAGTCCCCTGCTGTAGTACTGCAGGTGCTCACGGTAGTACTGCTCTACGGGAGCGGTAGTACCGTGGCATCTGGCCAGGCGCAGCTGCTCGAGCGGTAGTAGGGGCGGATGTAATTTTTTACATCCGGCGCGCGCCGTAGTACCGTGGCTCTGGCCAGGCTTAGCAAAGATGAGCGAAGTAGGGCGGATGTAATTTTACATCCGCCCTACGCTGTAGTACCGCTCTTCGTGTGCGGTAGTACCATGTCGGATTTTTGCGCAGGTCCTCCCTCGGCGGAAGTAGGTACGGAAGTAATTTTTTACTTCCGTGCTTTCTCTGCGGCTAGTGCTGCCTGCCTTACGGTAGTACCGTAGGGGCGCGCGGTAGTACCGCTCCGGCGGTTCTACCGTTCGTTGCCCTGTGCAACAGGCCTTCATCGGCGATGCTGCACTTGCGGTAGTACCGCAACCTGCAGCGGTAGTACATGCGGCCGATCATGGGTAGTACCGCAGCTCGGCAGGTAGTACCGCGTCATGCGGGCTGAGTGAGGGGATAACGGTTGGTTTTTCTCCCCACCTATAAAAGGGGGTCTTCTTCCCCCTTGAGACCTAATCTTTGAGTTCATGTTCTTCCCCCATTGTTGACCTTCTTCGAGCTTGCTAACTCTCAATCCCTCCAATGATTCTTGCTAGTTCTTGAGGGAAAAGAGAGAGGAGATCTAGATCCAAGTTTCCACCAATCACTTTCTCCTCTAAGTGAGGGGAACCCCTTGGATCTAGATCTTGGAGTTCTTCGTGTTCTTCTTTCTTTCTTCCTCTCATTTTCTTCCCTAGCATTAGTTGCTTTGGTGGGATTTGGGAGAGAAGGACTTGGGCACTCCGTGTGCCCTTGCCATTGCATTTGGTGCATCGGTTTGAGTTCTCCGTGGTGATACGTGGAAGTGAAGTTTGAGAAGCTTATTACTCTTGGGTGTTTGGGCACCCTAGAGCTTGTTCCTCTTGGGTGCCTTGGTGCCCTAGACGGTTGGTGGTGTTCGGAGCTCAATCATTGTGGTGTAAAGCTCCGGGCAAGCGTCGGGGTCTCCAATTAGGTTGTGGAGATCGCCTGAGCAATTTGATCTGCACCGTGACCGCCCCAAGGGTTGCCAAAGTGTACGGGTTCGGTGACCGCCCCCAAGGGTTGCCATTTGTACGGGTTCGGTGACCACCCTCAAGGGTCCCTTAGTGGAATCACGGCATCTTGCATTGTGCGAGGGCGTGAGGAGATTACGGTGGCCCTAGTGGCTTCTTGGGGAGCATTGTGCCTCCACACCGCTCCAAACGGAGACTAGCATCCGCAAGGGTGTGAACTTCGGGATACATCACCGTCTCCGCGTGCCTCGGTTATCTCTTACCTGAGCCCTTTACTTATGCACTTTTACTTTGTGATAGCCATATTGTTCTTGTCATATATCTTGCTATCACATAGTTGCTTTTCTTGCTAAGCATAAGTTGTTGGTGCACATAGGTGAGCCTAGTTGTTGTAGGTTTTGTGCTTGACAAATTAACCGCTAGGTTTATTCCGCATTTGTTCAAGCCTCAACCGTAAATATTTTAAAGCGCCTATTCACCCCCCCCCCTCTAGGCGACATCCACGATCTTTCACATGTGTAAAACGTAGGTTTGGGAAACTGCTCGACATCTTAAACAGGGTGTGGCTATCTCATTATATAGAGGTACCAAGGGGTACAATACAATGTTACAATATGTATATATAGGCTACGTATATATACAGTCTAACACCCTCCCTCAATCTTAACTATAGCCTGAGGTACAAAGCAAGTTAAGATTGCGCCTACACCCTACAAACTGTGGTTGTGAAAGAGGCTTCGTGAAGATGTCAGCAAGTTGATCCTTTGATGAGATGAACTTGATACAAAGTATCTTCTGTGCAACTCGTTCCCGAACAAAATGATAGTCAACCTCAATGTGCTTCGTTCGAGCATAGAACACCGGATTAGATAAAAGATATGTAGCACCGATGTTATCACACCATAGAACTGGAGGCCGAGCTGGAGAGACTCTCAATTCCCTCAATAGATATTGTACACATATGATCTCATCAGTCGCATCAGCAACCGCTTTGTACTCAGCCTCAGTACTACTGCGAGACACTGTTGCTTCCTTGCGAGCATTCCAGGCGATCAAGTTAGAACCTAGGAATATTGCATAACCCCCCGTGGATCGCCTGTAATCAGGATTACCAGCCCAATCTGCATCTAAAAAAGCGGAGAGCTCACCGGTCGGTGCAGGCCGAAGGAGCAAACCATAGGAGGCAGTAAGACAGATGTAACGCAAAATACGCTTAACGGCTGACCAATGAGACGTTCTGGGTGCATGAAGATACTGGCACACGCGGTTAACTTCATATGAGATATCAGGCCTGGTAATAGTAAGGTATTGCAGACCACCAACGAGACTGCGATACTCATTAGCATCATCGGGTGAAAGAGACTCTCCATCAAGAGCAGACAACCGATCAGTGGCAGGCATCGGAGTGGTAGCATGTTTGCATTTCAGAATTCCAGCACGATGCAACAAGTCCAAGGAGTACTTCTTCTGAGTAAGAGTCAATCTAGCAGAAGACCGTGAAACCTCCAGACCAAGGAAAAAATGCAGAGCACCTAGGTCCTTGATGTAGATAATGATTTGGTGCATTGATAATTGATTGATCGTGCACTAGGCACATATATATAGGTATAAGGGGTGCGACCGGTATCTTGTCTCCTAAGATACACGTACATACAGAGGGAGACAGATACTACTGGTACTGCATACAGGACCCAGACCTATGTACATGTACACATGTTCAACACCCCCTGCAGTCGAAGCGTTCCCGGTGACGCAAAGACTGGACCGAAAGCCCTCGAAAGTCGAGGTAGGTAGTCCCTTCGTCATCACATCGGCGAACTGCTGATCGGTGGGCACATGTAGAACACGAACACGACCAAGTGCGACCTGCTCCCGGACGAAGTGGATGTCGAGCTCGATGTGCTTCGTCCGTCGGTGATGGACAGGGTTGGCAGCAAGGTACACCGCGGAGACGTTGTCACAGAAGACGAGCGTCGCCTTGGTGACCTCACAGAGCAACTCCTGAAGTAGCTGTCGTAGCCATGAACACTCCGCGACGGCGTTGGCCACAGCCCGATACTCGGCCTCGGCGCTCGATCGTGATACCGTGGGTTGTCGTTTAGACGACCACGAAATCAGAGAGGGACCGAGGTAGACACAGTAACCGGAAGTGGAGCGTCGAGTGTCGGGACACCCAGCCCAGTCGGCGTCGGAGTAGGCGACAAGGCTGGTGTCCGGCGAGGCCGTCAGGGTGAGACCATGGCTGTGGTGCCACGCATGTACCGAAGTATACGTTTCACGAGAGCCCAATGAGTTTCATGCGGAGCGTGCATGTGAAGGCACACCTGCTGGACATCATACTGAATGTCCGGACGCGTTAGTGTGAGGTACTGAAGCACACCGACAATGGAGCGGTAGAAGGGAGCGTCGGACACCGGAGAGCCCTCGACGGCGGATACCTTAGCCTTTGTATCGACAGGCGTGGAAGCAGGCTTGAAGTTAAGCATGCCCGCTCGCTCCAGAAGCTCGTAGGCGTACTTTTGCTGGTGCAGGAAGAAGCCAGTAGCCCGGCGCACGACCTCAATGCCGAGGAACTAGTGGAGAGCCCCCAAGTCCTTGAGGGCAAACTCGGTGCCGAGGTGAGCTGTGATCTGCTGAAGAAGCGCTAGCGAGGACGCGGTCAGGATGATTTCATCGACGTATGGTAGGAGGTACACGGTGGCAGGGCCCTGGTGGTAGACAAACAGGGAGGCATCGGACCGTGTGGACCGGAACCCCTGCTGCTGGAGGAAGGCCGCGATCCGCTGGTACCAGGCCCGAGGTGCCTGCTTCAACCCGTATAGGGAACGGAAGAGCAAGCACACGTGGTCCGGATAGGCGCCGGCGACGAAACCAGTTGGCTGCTGACAGAACAACTGCTCGTCGAGATGGCCATGCAAGAAAGCATCAGACACATCGAGCTGGTGGACAGGCCAAGCGCGAGAGACAGCAAGCTGGAGAACAGTGTGAATCATGCCCGGTTTGACAACCGGGGCGAAGGTGTCGGTGAAGTCCACGCCAGCGCGCTGGCCAAAGCCGCGCACCACCCAACGCTCCTTGTAGAGATCGAGAGAACCGTCGGGGAAGGTCTTGTGGCAGAAAACCCACTTGCCAGTGATGACATTGGCACGTGGTGGCCGCGGGACAAGCTGCCATGTACGGTTGCGCTGCAGGGCGTCAAACTCCTCACGCATCACAGCTAGCCAGTTCGGATCCCGAAGGGCTGCGCGAGCGGAGGTAGGGAGCGGGGATGGTGTCGAGGTAGAAGCCGCGCACGCTTACTCGTCCGACGGGTAGCGCGTGCTGGGACACAGCGTCCCGGTCCGAGCCCGAGTGACCACACCAGTGAGGGGTGCAGCCGCGGTGGCGGGGGCCACGGCGGGGGTCGAGGCGGGAGCTGCGTCAGGGGTGGCCGCGGGAGCCGCAGCGGGGTCGGCCGAGGAGCCGGCCGAGGAGCCGGCAGAGGGGGGCGCGGCGACAGGGACCATGGCGACATGGGCCGCGACGGGGCGGCCGAGGAGGTCGCTATGCGTCGGGATCGCGGCAGGGGGGCGAACGCCAGGCCGCCGGCGTGGGTAAGCGGGCAGGACCGACCTGTGGCACGATCGGGCGGTCCGCCAGAGGTGGTGGCAGGGACGAACCGCGCTGCAGAAGACTCCGAAGGTGACGGTACCTGCTGAAACGGGAACACGAGCTCATCAAAGTACACATGCCGCGAAGTGAAAACACGGTGGGAGACTGGATCATAGCACCGGTAACCTTTGGTGTTGGGAGGATAGCCAAAAAAGATGCAAGGGAGGGACCGGGGCGCGAGTTTGTGAGGAGCAGTGGACGCGGTGCTAGGATAACAGAGACACCCGAAAATGCGAAGACCATCATAAGATGGAACCGCACCGAAGAGGAGCTGGTGAGGGGTGTAGTTCAGTGAGGAACGCAGCAGGCGAATGTTAATGAGTAGGCTGGCGGTCGCGAGCGCGTCCGGCCAGAACCGAGGAGGCACGTAGGAGTGGAAGAGCAACGTGCGGACACGGTCATTCAGCGTGCGAAGGACGCGCTCGGCGTGACCATTCTACTGAGACGTGTAGGGGTAGGTGAGGCGAAAGATGGTGCCGTGGGACACAAGTAAATTGCGGACGGCGACGTTGTAAAAATACTTGCCATTGTCAGTTTGCAAGTCGAGAATAGGATGACTGAACTGTGTGGTGACATATGAATAAAAGGCGGTGAGTGTGGCAAGAGCGTCGGACTTGCGACGGAGAGGGAAGGTCCACACATAATGAGTAAAGTCATCCAATATCACCAGATAGTATAAATAGCCCGTGTTGCTAGCAACCGGGGACGTCCAAACATCACTATGCAATAACTGAAACGGAAAGGTGGAAACATTTGTAGACTCGCTAAAGGGAAGACGGACGTGCTTGCCAAGATGGCAAGCCTCACAAGTGTGATCGTCGACCTTATTACATGAGAAGGAAAAACTCTGAAGAATCTGACGCATAACGGTGGAGTTGGGATGACCAAGACGGGCATGCCGAAGATCGACACTGGCGGCGAAGGCGGCGGGGCGACGGGTGGTGGTGGCGCCGGAGGGATGTGTTGGAAATATGCCCTAGAGGCAATAATAAATTAGTTATTAGTATATTTCCTTGTTCATGATAATCGTTTATTATCCATGCTATAATTGTATTGAAAGGAAACTCAGATACATGTGTGGGTACATAGACAACACCATGTCCCTAGTAAGCCTCTAGTTGACTAGCTCGTTAATCAATAGATGGTTACGGTTTCACGACCATGGACATTGGATGTCATTGATAACGGGATCACATCATTAGGAGAATGATGTGATGGACAAGACCCAATCCTAAGCCTAGCACAAAGATCGTAGTTCGTATGCTAAAGCTTTTCTAATGTCAAGTATCATTTCCTTAGACCATGAGATTGTGCAACTCCGGATATCGTAGGAATGCTTTTGGGTGTACCAAACGTCACAACGTAATCGGGTGGCTATAAAGGTTCATTACGGGTATCTCCGAAAGTATCATTGGGTTGGCACGAATCGAGATTGGGATTTGTCACTCCGGTTGACGGAGAGGTATCTCTGGGCCCACTCGGTAGGACATCATCATAATGTGCACAATGTGACCAAGGGGTTGATCACGGGATGATGTGTTATGGAACGAGTAAAGAGACTTGCCGGTAACGAGATTGAACAAGGTATCGGGATACCGACGATCGAATCTCGGGCAAGTACAATACCGCTAGACAAAGGGAATTGAATACGGGATTGATTGAATCCTCGACATCGTGGTTCATCCGATGAGATCATCGTGGAACATGTGGGAGCCAACATGGGTATCCAGATCCCGCTGTTGGTTATTGACCGGAGAACGTCTCGGTCATGTCTGCATGGTTCCCGAACCCGTAGGGTCTACACACTTAAGGTTCGGTGATGCTAGAGTTGTAATGGGAAATAGTATGTGGTTACCAAAGGTTGTTCGGAGTCCCGGATGTGATCCCGGACGTCACGAGGAGTTCCGGAATGGTCCGGCGGTGAAGATCGATATATTGGACGAAGGGTATTGGAGTCTGGAAGTGTTCCGGGGGTACCAGGCTATGGCCAGCATGATCGAAAGGTGTTTCGGGAGCCCTGGCAAGTGTTGGAGGGCCTCATGGGCCTAAGGGGAAGGGGCAAACCAGCCCACTAAGGGGTGGTGCGCCCCTCCCAGCCCCTCTCACGTAACCAGGAGAGGTGGGGCGCCTCCCCTTGGGCAGCCCCTTCCCGGCTTGGGGGGCAGTTTCCTAGGGGGTGGGGTCGCCAAACCCATCTAGGGTTTCCCCTGTGGCCGCCGCCCCTCCCTAGGGAACCCTAGGGCGCCTCCTCCACCCCTTACCCCTATATATAATGAGGGAGAGAGTGCAACCGCACCCTTCCTGGCGCAGCCCTCCCGCCTCAACACTTCCTCCTCCTCCGTAGTGCTTAGCGAAGCTCGCCGAGAACCACGAGCTCCATCACCACCACGCCGTGCTGTTGCCGGAGTTTTCCTCAACTTCTCCTCTCCCTTGCTGGATCAAGAAGGAGGAGACGCCCCGGCTGTATGTGTGTTGAACGCGAAGGTGTCGTCTGCTCGGCGCTAGGATCATCGGTGATTTGGATCACGACGATGCACGACTCCATCAACCCCGTTCTCTTGAACGCTTCCGCTTAGCGATCTACAAGGGTATGTAGATGCACTCTCCTTCCCTCGTTGCTGGTTTCTCCATAGATAGATCTTGGTGACACGTAGGAAAATTTTGAATTTCTGCCACGTTCCCCAACGATGGCATCATGAGCTAGGTCTATTGCGTAGATTCTTTGCACGAGTAGAACACAAAGTAGTTGTGGGCGTTGATTTTGTTCAATATGCTTACCGTTACTAGTCCAATCTTGTTTCGACGGTATTGTGGGATGAAGCGGTCCGGACCGACCTTACACGTACACTTACGTGAGATGTGTTCCACTAATCGACATGCACTTGGTGCATAAGGTGGCTAGCGGGTGCCGATCTGTCCCACTTTAGTCGGAACGGATTCGATGAAAAGGGTCCTTATGAAGGGTAAATAGCAATTGGCATATCACGTTGTGGTTTTGCGTAGGTAAGAAACGTTCTTGCTAGAAACCCATAGCAGCCACGTAAAACATGCAAACAACAATTAGAAGACGTCTAACTTATTTTTGCAGGGTATGCTATGTGATGTGATATGGCCAAGAAGAATGTGATGAATGATATGTGATGTATGAGATTGATCATGTTCTTGTAATAGGAATCACGACTTGCATGTCGATGAGTATGACAACGGCAGGAGCCATAGGAGTTGTCTTTATTTATTGTATGACCTGTGTGTCATTGAACAACGCCATGTAATTACTTTACTTTATTGCTAACGGTAGCCATAGTAGTAGAAGTAATAAGTTGGCGAAACAACTTCATGGAGACACGATGATGGAGATCATGGTGTCATGCCGGTGACGATGATGATCATGGAGCCCCGAAGATGGAGATCAAAAGGAGCAATATGACATTGGCCATATCATGTCACTATTTAATTGCATGTGATGTTTATCATGATTATACATCTTATTTGCTTAGAACGACGGTAGTAACTAAGATGATCCCTCATTAAAATTTCAAGAAAGTGTTCCCCCTAACTGTGCACCGCTATGAAAGTTCGCTGCTTCAAGCACCACGTGATGATCGAGTGTGATAGATTCTTACGCTCACATACAACGGGTGTAAGCCAGATTTACACATGCGAAACACTTAGGTTGACTTGACGAGCCTAGCATGTACGCATACATGGCCTCGAACACAAGAGACCGAAAGGTCGAGCATGAGTCGTATAGTAGATACGATCAACATGAAGATGTTCACCGATGATGACTAGTCCGTCTCACGTGATGATCGGACACGGCCTAGTTGACTCGGATCATGTAATCACTTAGATGACTAGAGGGATGTCTATCTGAGTGGGAGTTCACACTACAAGAATCCTGTTAATACATGACAGATTTAGTCCGTCACTGATCAATGAAAAACTGTCATGGGTGGCCTTCCATGACGGATTTGAAATCCTTCATGTATATCGCGTCATAATTTGACATGGTAGCTTCCATGACAGTTCTTGGCCGTCATGGATCTGCGCCAGGCCCGCCCAAGCCCAATATTCTATGACGAAACAAGCCGTCATGGACATACGCCATGTTGGAGTTTTGCTTGACCAATTGGAATGACATGGCATCCTACGTGGACGCTGCTGGACAATTGTTTTTGCGTTTTCCTTCTTAACCCACATCAGGTGGAGATAACAGTTAGATATTTTTGTTATCTACAAATTTCACGCCTAATATTCAAACAAAGACATAAATAAAAATTAATTTTCACATAACAGCCCAAACTTATTACAATCATGGCAATGTTCAGATACCAAAATACATATTTACATAGATAGCTCATCAAGTATTTACAAACATTATTACTACATCACTTTGCATTTTCTTGGAACAGATCTGAAAAGGAGCCTCTAAACAAAATTAGTACATAACTCTGCATTTTCTTGGAACCGATCCGAAAAAGGAGCCCTGATTTCTCTATGTATTTCTCGTGTATCCGATTTGAAAAAGGAGCCTCTGCTTTCTTGGAACCTGCACTAAACAAAGGCATAAAAAACACATTAACCAAAGATGTGGACAAATCTGGATAAGTGAAAAGAATTATCAGCTAGGTACAATGTAGATACAAACTATGGCTGAACTATTTTAAGATGACTAAGCTTCAGCAAAGACAGGATATCTAACCCTACACCAGTTTCTAATAAGTAAAACAGAGTACAATGCGGAAAAAGTTTTCTTTTTACAACGTGTCTAGATGTAGGCCTTTAGTGTAGATTCAGGAAACAAAAAATTATTGGGATAGTAGATCTAGTATAACTTCCTGGCAAAAGAATTACAAGCATAAATTGCTACACTTTCTTTTATTTAAGTTGGCAATAAAAGATCAAAACTACATCATGAAAAATAAATGCAACAATTGAAGTTTCGAAAACTAAACACTAAATAGCACTTGGCTCACAAGATGCTTCGAATAGTCTGAAGTGGAACCACATGGACAAGCAATAGAGAAACTTTACATATTTTGGATCTGTAATAAATATCAAGAAACTTACACAAGACACATGCTCGAAATATCAAATTCCAGATGAATACAAGAGTTATACGAAGCTGGTACCTGGAGTCGCTTCCGGACAACAACATTAGCCCTTGACAATAAACAGCAAGACATGTTTTATTGTAAATATTTGATTAAACTTAATAGAACGAACGTGCATGTTGAGCTTTTGATATATGAATAACTGCAAGGGCGTTGGGCATCAAAAATACTATTGCCATTGGCAAGTGTTTGTTCTAAGTTCAAAATTCTAGTAAAGTAACAAATATGTTTTATGTATCGCAATTTATCCTCGAAATGCAAATCTGGTATATCCATAAATCCAACTCGTATTCAGGCATTGACCAACCAATATCAAAACAAAACATATGATGCCTACTTTCATGAAGCAAGAAAAATATAGAACTATGGAATCCAGGAAAGTATGAACAAAACAAGTACGAACTGCATCATCCTTGAAGCTAAAATAAATTACAGCCTTATCTACTAAAGTATGCAATATATGTTGGAACATCACACCCCACTATTTGCCACAAATGTAACTTGGACAAAATGGTCAGCTAAGTAGATCCCATAGAGATAAATCAAGAGTCATGAGATTTGAATGTTCAGTGGAAGGATAAGATATGATAGTACTCTTCTCCTCAGCGAAAAGGCAGATAACACCATCACCTGCCCCGCTGGCAATTACATCCTTGCTGCATGCACGTAGTAGCAAGGAACCAATAGGAGCATCTCATAGGCGTTTACTTGCTAAAATAAACTAGTAGTTGCTTAACTAACTAGCAGATCTCACGATTTCTACATCGCTAGTGCTCGCACGCTGAGAAAAGAAGATGGAAATAGCAAGCTGTGCTACTCTGTCGTTGGCTGTAACATGCGAGTATGAGGAAAGGAAGTAGCCACGTTTTCTGTATCAGGTTCAGTGAAGAAAATTTGAGAGCAATCAATTGGAAAGAAAAGAAAAACAGAGCGAGAGGGTCGACCTTGTTCTGTGGGGAATCATGGTGGGCGGGGCGGGACGACCTCGCTGTCGAACTTGTCCAGCTCGTCGGACTCGAGCGTGGGGTCCCGGTCGTCCGTCAAGGAACTGGAGAGGCGGAGAGCTCCTGTTGATTGGGGATGGGAGAAAGAAGGAATAAAGGAGAGGAGACGAGGGGGAAGTAGGGACGGACCTTGCGCGGGGCCTCGTCGTCGCTGGCGTGGTCAAGCTCGGCCTCACGCAAGTCATGGTCGTCATCCTCTCCTCGTCCGACGCTTGATGCTCGAACCTCCGGATGGAGAGGGAGCTGCGCGACCGGGAGATGAGGAGGAGGCCCCTGGTCAGATCCACGGCCCGGCTACCAGATCGGCTAGGGTTGGCTGCCGCCGATGGGGCGCTGCAACCGCCGTCGCC
Source organism: Aegilops bicornis (assembly GCA_021605145.1). Lineage (NCBI taxonomy): Eukaryota > Viridiplantae > Streptophyta > Magnoliopsida > Poales > Poaceae > Aegilops > Aegilops bicornis. The sequence goes on along the minus strand of CM038675.1, from coordinate 849,414,255 downwards.
CGTCGATCTCGGCCGCCGTCATCGGTTGGAGGCGAGGAGGTGGGGAGGAGGACGGGGACAAGCAGAGGCGTGGCGTGAGGACGGGACGAGGAGCGGCTAGGTGTGGCGGCGCGGATGGGGAAGAGATTGGGGACGGGGAAGTGTGTTAGGGTTAAGTTTTATACGGGTAAAAGTTTCGGGCTTTAGGCGGGCTTTTGACGGGCCTGCGGGGCTGTACGAGGCTGTTCATGACAGTTTTCAAAACTGTCATGGGAAATCCGTCATGCATTAACAGGTTTCTTGTAGTGTCATGAGATGAACTTAATTATCCTGAACATAGTCAAAAGATGTTTGCAAGTTATATCGTAAGCTCGCGCTTTAGTCCCACTGTTTAGATATGTTCCTAGAGAAAATATAGTTGAAAGTTGACAGTAGCGATTATGCGTACAGTAGAAAGCTTATGTCCTTAATGCACCGCTCAGTGTGCTAAACCCCAAACGTCGTCCGTGGATGTTGCGAACATCAGACATACACGTTTTGATAACTACGTGATAGTTCAGTTAAATGGTTTAGAGTAGAGGCACCAAAGACGTTTCTCGAAACATATAAGATGTTTCGAGGGCTGAAATTGGGATTTCAGGCTTGTGCCCACGCCAAAAGGTATAAGACCTCCGACGATTTTCTTAGCCTGCAAACTAAGGGAGAAAAGCTCAATCGTTGAGCTTGTGCTCGATTGTCTCGAGTGCAACAATCACTTGAATCGAGTGGGAGTTGATCTTCCAGATGAGATAGTGATGTTTCTCCAAAGTCATTGCCACCAAGCTGCTAGAGCTTCGTGATGAACTATAACATATCAGGGATAGGTATGATGATCCTTGAGGTATTCACGATGTTTGACACCGCGAAAGTAGAAATCAAGAAGGAGCATCAATTGTTGATGGTTGGTGAAACCACTAGTTTCAAGAAGGGCAAGGGCAAGAAGGGTACTTCATGAAATGGCAAATCAGCTGCTGCTCTAGTGAAGAAACCCAAGGTTGAACCCAAACCCAAGACTAAGTGCTTCTGTAATAAGGGGAACAGCCACTGGAGCAGAATTACCCTAGATACTTGGTAGATGAGAAGGCTGGCAAGGTCGATAGAAGTATATTGGATATACATTATGTTAATGTGTACTTTACTAGTACTCCTAGTAGCACCAGGGTATTAAGATACCGGTTCGGTTGCTAAGTGTTAGTAACTTTCGAAATAAAAGAGCTACGAAATAAACGAAGACTAGCTAAAGGTGAGCTGACGATATGTGTTGGAAGTGTTTCCAAGTTTGATTTGATCAAACATCGCACGCTCCCTCTACCATCAAGATTAGTATTAAACCTGAATAATTGTCATTTGGTGATTGCGTTGAGCATAGACATGATTGGATTATGTCTATCGCAATACGGTTATTCATTTAAGGAGAATAATGGTTACTCTATTTATTTGAATAATACCTTCAATGGTCTTGCACCTAAAGGAATGGTTTATTGAATCTCGATCGTAGTGATACACATTTTCATGCCAAAAGATATAAGATAGTAATGATAGTACCACCTGCTTGTGGCAATCGCCATTTGAGTCATATTGGTATAGAACGCATGAAGAAGCTCCATGTTGATGGATGTTTGGACTCACTCGTTTTTGAAAAGTTTGAGACATGCGAACCATGTCTATTGGTGTATATGCATGAAGAAACTCCATGCAAATGCACCGTTTGGACTCACTTGATTTTGAATCACTTGAGACATGCAAATCATACCACATGGGCAAGATGACTGAAAGCCTCATTTTTCAGTGAAATGGAACAAGAAAGCAACTTGTTGGAAGTAATACATTTTGATGTGTGCAGTCCAATGAATGCTGAGGCACGAAGTGGATATCGTTATGTTCTTACTTCACAGATGATTTGAGTAGATACTGAGTATATTTACTTGATGAAACACAAGTCTGAATTATTGAATGGTTCAAGTAATTTCAGAGTGAAGTTAAAGATCATCGTGACAAGAGGATAAAATGTCTATGATACGATCATAGAGATGAGTATCTCGAGTTCTGAGCTTTGGCACGCTATTAAGACATAGTGGAAATTGTCTCACAATTAATACACTGGAACACCAGAATGTGATGGTGTGTCCGAACATCATAGTTGCACCCTATTAGATATGGTGCGTACCATGATGTCTCTTATCAAATTACCACTATCGTTCATGGGTTAGGCATTAGAGACAACCGCACTCACTTTAATAGGGCACCACGTAATTCCGTTCCTGTTTGAACTATGGTTTGGAGAAATCTAAGTTGTCATTTATTAAAAGTTTGGGGTTGCGACACTTATGTGAAAAAGTTTCAGGTTGATAAGCTCGAACCCAAAGCGGATAAAATGCATCTGCATAGGACACCCAAAACAGTTGGTTATACCTCCTAATTCAGATCCGAAAGCAATAGGGATTGTTTCTTGAATCAGGTCCTTTCTCGAGGAAAAGTTTGTCTCGAAAAGTTGAGTGGGAGGATGGTGGAGACTTGATATGGTTATTGAACCGTCACTACAACTAGTGTGTAGCAGGGCACAGGAGTTGTTCTGTGGCACCTACACCAATTGAAGTAGAAGCTTATGATAGTGATCATGAAACTTGGATCAAGTCACTACTGCACCTCGTGGGGTGACAAGGATGCGATCGCTTCAGAGTGGTACAGTAATCCTGTCTTGAAGGTCATGTTGCTAGACAACAATGAACCTACGAGCTATGGAGAAGCGATGGTGGGCCCATATTCCGACAAATGGTTAGAGGCCATGAAATCCGAGATAGGATCCATGTATCAGAACAAAGCATGGACTTTGGTGGACTTGCCCGATGATCGGCAAGCTATTGAGATAAATGGATTTTAAGAAGAAGACGGACATGGACGGTAATGTCACCGTCTATGAAGCTCGACTTGTGGCAAAGAGTTTTTCACAAGTTGACTACGATGAGATTTTCTCATCCGTAGCGATGCTTAAGTCCGTCGGAATCATGTTAGCATTAGCTGCATTTATGAAATCTAGCAGATGGATGTCAAAACGAGTTTCCTTACCGGTTTAAGTAAGGAAAGGTTGTATGAGATACAATCGAGAAAGGTTTTGTCGATCCTAAGGATGCTTTGAAAGGTATGCTAGCTCCTGTGATCCTTCCATGGACCGGAGTAAGCATCTCGGCGTTGGAATATACTCTTTGATAAGATGATCAAAGATTTTGGGTTTATACAAAGTTTATGAGAAACTTGTATTTCCAAAGAAGTGAGTGGGAGCACTATAGAATTTTTGATGAGTATATGTTGTTGACATATTGTTGATCGAAATGATGTAGAATTTCTGGAAAGCATATAGGGTTATTTGAAAAGTGTTTTCAAGTGAAAACCTGTATTAAGCTACTTGAACATTGAGCATCAAGATCTATAGGGATAGATCAAAACCGCTTAATGGTACTTTCAAATGAGCATATACCTTGACATGATCTTGAAGGTGTTCAAGATGGATCACCAAAGAAGGAGTTCTTGCACGAGATGTAAGGTATGAAGTTAAGACTTAAAGCTCGACCACGGCAGAAAAGAGAGAAAGGACGAAGGTCGTCCCCTATGCCTTAGACGTAGGCTCTACAAGATGCTATGTGTGGTACCTCAAGACCGGAAGTGTGCCTTGCCATGAGTCAGTCATAGGGTACAAGAATGATCCAGGAATGGATCATTGGACATGATCAAAATTGTCCTTGGAGTAAATAAGGACATGTTTCTCGATTATGGAGGTGATAAAGAATTCGGCGTAAAGGGTTACGTCGGTGCAAGCTTTAACACCTATCCGAAAGTGACTCGAGTAGCAAACCGGATACGTATAGTGGAGCAACCATTTGGAATAGCTCCAAGTGGAGCGTGGAAGCAGCGTTTACAATATGACCTAGAAATTTGCAAAGCACACACGGATCTGAAAGGTTCGGACCGTTGACTAAAACCTCTCTCACAAGAAAAACATGATCAAACCTCAGAACTCATTGAGTCTTAATCACATGATGATGTGAACTAGTTTACTGAGACACTAGTAAACTCTTTGGATGTTGGTCACATGGCGATGTGACCTATCAGTGTTAATCACATGACGATGTGGACTAGATTATTGACTCTAGTGCAAGTGGGAGACTGTTGGAAATATGCCCTAGAGGCAATAATAAATTAGTTATTAGTATATTTCCTTCTTCATGATAATCGTTTATTATCCATGCTATAATTGTATTGAAAGGAAACTCAGATACATGTGTGGGTACATAGACAACACCATGTCCCTAGTAAGCCTCTAGTTGACTAGCTCGTTAATCAATAGATGGTTACGGTTTCCTGACCATGGACATTGGATGTCATTGATAACGGGATCACATCATTAGGAGAATGATGTGATGGACAAGACCCAATCCTAAGCCTAGCACAAAGATCGTAGTTCGTATGCTAAAGCTTTTCTAATGTCAAGTATCATTTCCTTAGACCATGAGATTGTGCAACTCCGGATACCGTAGGAATGCTTTGGGTGTACCAAAGCGTCACAACGAATCGGGTGGCTATAAAGGTTCATTACAGGTATCTCCGAAAGTATCTGTTGGGTTGGCACGAATCGAGACTGGATTTGTCACTCCGGTTGACGGAGAGGTATCTCTGGGCCCACTCGGTAGGACATCATCATAATGTGCACAATGTGACCAAGGGGTTGATCACGGGATGATGTGTTACGGAACGAGTAAAGAGACTTGCCGGTAACGAGATTGAACAAGGTATCGGGATACCGACGATCGAATCTCGGGCAAGTACAATACCGCTAGACAAAGGGAATTGAATACGGGATTGATTGAATCCTCGACATCATGGTTCATCCGATGAGATCATCATGGAACATGTGGGAGCCAACATGGGTATCCAGATCCCGCTGTTGGTTATTGACCGGAGAACATCTCGGTCATGTCTGCATGGTTCCCGAACCCGTAGGGTCTACACACTTAAGGTTCGGTGACGCTAGAGTTGTTATGGGAAATAGTATGTGGTTACCGAAGGTTGTTCGGAGTCCCGGATGTGATCCCGGACGTCACGAGGAGTTCCAGAATGGTCCGGCGGTGAAGATCGATATATTGGACGAAGGGTATTGGAGTCTGGAAGTGTTCCAGGGGTACCAGGCTATGGCCAGCATGACCGAAAGGTGTTTCGGGAGCCCCGGAAAGTGTTGGAGGGCCTCATGGGCCAAAGGGGAAGGGGCAAACCAGCCCACTAAGGGGTGGTGCGCCCCTCCAAGCCCCTCTCACGTAACCAGGAGAGGTGGGGGCGCCTCCCCTAGGGCAGCCCCCCTTCCCGGCTTGGGGGGCAAGTTTCCTAGGGGGTGGGGGCGCCCAAACCCATCTAGGGTTTCCCCTGTGGCCGCCGCCCCTCCCCTAGGGAACCCTAGGGCGCCTCCTCCACCCCCCCTTACCCCTATATATAGTGAGGGAGAGAGAGGGCAGCCGCACCCTTCCCCTGGCGCAGCCCCTCCCTCCTCCAACACTTCCTCCTCCTCCGTAGTGCTTAGCGAAGCCCTGCCGGAGAACCACGAGCTCCATCGCCACCATGTCGTCGTGTTGTCGGAGTTTTCCTCAACTTCTCCTCTCCCTTGCTGGATCAAGAAGGAGGAGACGTCCCGGGCTGTACGTGTGTTGAACGCGGAGGTGCCGTCTGCTCGGCGCTAGGATCATCGGTGATTTGGATCACGGCAGTACGACTCCATCAACCCCGTTCTCTTGAACGCTTCCGCTTAGCGATCTACAAGGGTATGTAGATGCACTCTCCTTCCCCTCGTTGCTGGTTTCTCCATAGATAGATCTTGGTGACACGTAGGAAAATTTTGAATTTCTGCTACGTTCCACAACAGGATGCACTGGGTAAAGCTCGTCCGGGCTATCACAACGGTGGAGCACCATCCATGTACGGGCGTCCTTCACAGAAAAACCGTTATGGTCAAATTCAACAGTTATAGGATTCTCACGCGCAAGACGACGAACGGAAACGAGATTAGTGACTAAGTCAGGAGACACAAGAACATTAGACATATGCACATGAGTGGAAGTAGAAGGAAAAGACATATGACCAACGTGAGTAATGGATAGAGAGGAACCGTTACCAACGGTGATAGGGGTGGGAGTATGAACGGGAGAGGCAGACATGAGGTTACCGGGATGAGCAGTCATGTGAGCAGTGGCGCCCGAGTCCATGTACCAGTCACCACCACCACCATAGGAGCTCGGTGACGGGGCGGAGTGCAGTGCGGCGAGTAAGGCCGGGTCCCACGGCAGTGGCACCTGAGGAGAGTAGAACCCTCCAGGCCGGGCGCTGAGCAGCCCAAGGCCGAGCGGGCGGCACCGTGAGGTGGGCGCGCCCCATAAGCCGCACGCGGCGGGCGCCATAGGCCGGGCGCGTCCCGTAGGGCGGGCGCCGGGCGGGGCACCATAGCCGCTGTAAGGAGCGGCGTTGCGGCGAAGAGGGCTCAGTGACCCACGGGCGGGGCCCGAGGATACCCGGAGCCGGAGCCCGAGGGACCGGCATGGAGTACGCGCGTGACGACGCCCGCCCACGGGTTGGTGTCAGACGTCCATGGGAGTCACCTGCCATCTGCTACGACGAGGGCCCCCTCCCCGGCGCTGTTGCTTGCGGCCGCCCCCGCGGAGGTTGCCGCTGCACCCGCCACCATGCTGCTGGTGTTGGGGAACGTAGTAATTTCAAAAATTTCCTACGCACACGCAAGATCATGGTGATGCATAGCAACGAGAGGGGAGAGTGTTGTCTACGTACCCTCGTGAGACCAGCGGAAGCAATCACAACGTAGAGGAAGTAGTCAGACGTTCTCCTCGCGATCCAACCGATCCCAGCGCCGTTACTCCGGCGCCTCCAGTTCTTGGCACACGCGTTCAGCTCGGTGACGCTCCTCAGGCTCCGATCCAAAGAAAGCTCCGGAGAGAGAGTTCCACAAGACGACGGCGTGGTGCAGGACGATCTTGATGTTCTATCGACGCAGGCTTCGCCTAAGCACCGCCACGATATGACCGAGGTGGAATATGGTGGAGGGGGGCACCAGACACGGCTAAGAGATCCAAGAGATCAATTGTTGTGTCTTTGGTGCTAGCCCCGCCTCTATTTATATGTTGAGCCCCGGGTCGAAACTTGGAGCAAAAGCCTCCTCAAAGTCGGTTTTGCCCGAAAGGCAAGAGTCCCACTCGGACTCCAGGACCAAACGCCACAAACCTTGGCGTCGCCCGAACGCCATGGGCCTCGGCGTCTGCCCAGGCCGACGCCAGGTCTCCGGCGTTTGGCCCCGCCTCCGCATAAAACTCCTTTTGCACCGACCTAAAGCCTCATGGGCTTGACCCCTTGGCCTAAACATATCATCCAATATATGAATCTTTACGTCTCGACCATTTCGAGACTCCTCGTCATGTCCCCGATCTCATCCGGACTCAACTCCTTCGGTACATCAAAATACACAAAACTCATAATATAACCGTCATCGAAACCTTAAGCGTGCGGACCCTACGGTTCGAGAACAATGTAGACATGACCGAGACACGTCTCCGGTCAATAACCAATAGCGGGACCTGGATGCCCATATTGGCTCCTACATATTCTACGAAGATCTTTATCGGTCAGACCGCATAACAACATACGTTGTTCCCTTTGTCATCGGTATGTTACTTGCCCGAGATTCGATCGTCGGTATCCAATACCTAATTCAATCTCATTACTGGCAAGTCTCTTTACTCGTTCCGTAATACATCATCTCACAGCTAACTCATTAGTTGTAATGCTTGCAAGGCTTAGTGATGTGTATTACCGAGAGGGCCCAGAGATACCTCTCCGACAATCGGAGTGACAAATCCTAATCTCGAAATACGCCAACCCAACATCTGCCTTTGGAGACACCTGTAGTACTCCTTTATAATCACCCGATTACGTTGTGACGCTTTGGTAGTACCAAAGTGTTCCTCCGGTAAACGGGAGTTGCATAATCTCATAGTTACAGGAACATGTATAAGTCATGAAGAAAGCAATAGCAACATACTAAACGATCGGGTGCTAGGCTAACGGAATGGGTCATGTCAATCAGATCATTCTCCTAATGATGTGACCTTGTTAATCAAATGACAACTCCTTTGTTTATGGTTAGGAAACATAACCAACTATTATTAACAAGCAAGTCTAGTAGATGCATACTACTGACACTGCTTGTCTATGTATTCACACATGTATTATGTTTCCTGTTAATACAATTCTAGCATGAATAATAAACATTTATCATGATATAAGGAAATAAATAATAACTTTATTATTGCCTCTAGGGCATATTTCCTTCAGTCTCCCACTTGCACTAGAGTCAATAATCTAGATCACATCACCATGTGATTAACATCGATAGTTCACATCATCATGTGATTAACACCCATAGTTCACATCGCCATGTGACCAACACCCAAAGGGTTTACTAGATTCAGTAATCTAGTTCACATCGCTATGTGATTAACACCCAAAGAGTACTAAGGTGTGATCATGTTTTGCTTGTGAGAGAATCTTAGTCAACGGGTCTTTCATATTCAGATCCGTTATGTATTTTGCAATTTTCTATGTCTACAATGCTCGCACGGAGCTACTCTAGCTAATTGCTCCCACTTTCAATATGTATCTAGATCGAGACTTAGAGTCATCCAGATTGGTGTCAAAACTTGCATCGACGTAACCCTTTACTGATTTAACCTTTTTTCACTTCCATAATCGAGAAACATATCCTTATTCCACTAAGGATAATTTTGACCGCTGTCTAGTGATCTACTCCTAGATCACTATTGTACTCCCTTGCCAAACTCAGTGTAGGGTATACAATAGATCTGGTACACAGCATGGCATACTTTATAGAACCTATGGCCAAGGCATAGGGAATGACTTTCATTCTCTTTCTATCTTCTGCCGTGGTCGGGTTTTGAGTCTTACTCAATTTCACACCTTGTAACACAGGCAAGAACTCTTTCTTTGACTGTTCCATTTTGAACTACTTCAAAATCTTGTCAAGGTATGTACTCATTGAAAAAACTTATCAAGCGTCTTGATCTATCTCTATAGATCTTGATGCTCAATATGTAAGCAGCTTCACCGAGGTCTTTCTTTGAAAAACTCCTTTTAAACACTCCTTTATGCTTTGCAGAATAATTCTACATTATTTCCGATCTACAATATGTCATTCACATATACTTATCAGAAATATTGTAGTGCTCCCACTCACTTTCTAGTAAATACAGGCTTCACTGCAAGTCTCAGTATAAACTATATGCTTTGATCAACTTATCAAAGCGTATATTCCAACTCGAGATGCTTGCACCAGTCCATAGATGGATCGCTGGAGCTTGCACACTTTGTTAGCTCCCTTTGGATCGATAAAACCTTCTGGTTGCATCATATACAACTCTTCCTCCGTAAACCCATTCAGGAATGCAGTTTTACATCCATTTGCCAAATTTCATAAATTGTGGCAATTGCTAACATGATTCGGACAGACTTAAGCATCGCTACGCTTGAGAAAATCTCATTGTAGTTAACACCTTGAACTTGTCAAAAACCTTTTGTGACAAGTCGAGCTTTGTAGATAGTAACACTACTATCAACGTCCGCCTTCCTCTTGAAGATCCATTTATTTTCTATTGCTTGCCGACCCTCGGCAAGTCAACCAAAGTCCACACTTTGTTTTCATACATGGATCCCATCTCAGATTTCATGGCTTCTAGCCATTTAGCGGAATTTGGGCTCACCATCGCTTCTTCATAGTTCGTAGGTTCGTCATGATCTAGTAGCATGACTTCCAGAACAGGATTACCGTACCACTCTGGTGCGGATCTTACTCTAGTTGATCTACGAGGTTCTGTAGTGACTTGATCTGAAGTTACATGATCATCATCATTAGCTTCCTCACTAATTGGTGTAGGAATCACTGGAACTGATTTCCGTGATGAAATACTTTCCAATTCGGGAGAAGGTACAAATTACCTTATCAAGCTCCACTTTCCTCCCACTCACTTCTTTCGAGAGAAACTTCTTCTCTAGAAAGGATCCATCTTAGCAACGAAAAACTTGCCTTCGGATCTGTGATAGAAGGTGTACCCAATAGTTACCTTTGGGTATTCTATGAAGACGCACTTCTCCGATTTGGGTTTGAGCTTATCAGGTGAAAACTTTTTCACATAAGCATCACAACTCCAAACTTTTAAGAAACGACAGCTTAGGTTTACTGTTAAACCATAGTTCATATGGTGTCGTCTCAATGGATTTAGATGGTGCCCCTTTTAACGTGAATGCAGCTGTCTCTAATGCATAGCCCCAAAACTATAACGGTAAATCGGTAAGAAACATCATAGATCGCACCATATCAAATAAAGTGCGTTATTCTGACGTTCGGACACACCATAACATTGTGGTGTTCGGTGGCGTGAGCTGTGAAACTATTCCACATTATTTTAATTGAAGACCAAACTCGTAACTCAATTATTCGTCTTTGCGATTAGATCGCAGAAACTTTATTTTCTTGTTACGATGATTTTTCCACTTCACTCTGAAATTCTTTGAACCTTTCAACTATTTCAGACTTATGTTTCATCAAGTAGATATACCCATATCTGCTCAAATCATCTTGTGAAAGTCAGAAAATAACGATACTTGCCACGAGCATCAAGACTCATTGGATCGCATACATCGGTATGTATTATTTCCAATAAGTCAGTAGCTTGTTCCATTGTTCCGGAGAACGGAGTTTTAGTCATCTTGCCCAAAAGGCATGGTTCGCAAGCATCAAATGATTCATAATCAAGTGATTCCAAAAATCCATCAGCATGGAGTTTTCTTCACGCGCTTTACACCAATATGACCTAAACGGCAGTGCCACAAATAAGTTGCACTATCATTATTAACTTTGCATCTTTTGGTTTCAATATTATGAATATGTGTATTACTATGATCGAGATCCAATGAATCATTTTCATTGGTGTGTAACCATATAAGGTTTTATTCATGTAAACAGAACAACAATTTATTCTCTTACTTGAATGAATAACCGTATTGCAATAAACATGATCAAATCATATTTATGCTTAACACCAAATAACACTTATTTAGGTTCCACACTAATCCCAAAAGTATAGGGAGTGTGCGATGATGATCATATCAATCTTGGAACTACTTCCAACACTCATCGTCACTTCCCTTCAACTAGTTTCTGTTCATTACGCAACTCCCGTTTCAAGTTACTACTCTTAGCAACTGAACCAGTATCAAATACCGAGGGGTTGCTACGAACACTAGTAAAATACACATCAATAATCTGTATATCAAATATACCTTTGTTCACTTTGCCATCCTTCTTATCCGCCAAATACTTGGGGTAGTTCCGCTTCTAGTGACCAGTTCCATTGCAGCAAAAGTACTTAGTCTCAGGCTTAGGTCCAGACTTGGGATTCTTCACTTGAGCAGCAACTTGCTTGCCGTTCTTCTTGAAGTTCCCTTCTATCCCTTTGCCCTTTTCTTGAAACTAGTGGTCTTGTTAACCATCAACACTTGATGTTCTTTCTTGATTTCTACCTTCATCGATTTCATCATCATGAAAAACTCGGGAATTATTTTCATCATCCCTTGCATACTATAGTTCATCACGAAGTTCTACTAACTTGGTGATGGTGACTAGAGAATTCTGTCAATCACTATCTTATCTGAAAGATTAACTCCCACTTGATTCAAGCGATTGTAGTACCCAGACAATCTGAGCACATGCTCACTAGTTGAGCGATTCTCCTCCATCTTTTAGCTATAGAACTTGTTGGAGACTTCATATCTCTTAACTCGGGTATTTGCTTGAAATATTAACTTCAACTCCTGGAACATCTCATATGGTCCATGATGTTCAAAACATCTTTGAAGTCCCGATTCTAAGCCATAAAGCATGGTGCACAAAACTATCAAGTAGTCATCATATTGAGCTAGCCAAACGCTCATAACGTGCATCTGCTCCTGCAATAGGTCTGTCACCTAGTGGTGCATTAAGGACATAATTCTTCTGTGCAGCATTGAGGATAAACCTCAGATCGCGGATCCAATCCGCATCATTGCTACTAACATTTTTCAACATAATTTTCTCTATGAACACATATAAAAACATAGGGAAGCAACAACGCGAGCTATTGATCTACAACATAATTTGCAAAATACTACCAGGACTAAGTTCATGATAAATTAAAGTTCAATTAATCATATTACTTAAGAACTCCCACTTAGATAGACATCTCTCTAGTCATCTAAGTGATCACGTGATCCAAATCAACTAAACCATAACCGATCATCACGTGAGATGGAGTAGTTTTCAATGGTGAACATCTTATGTTCATCATATCTACTATATGATTCACGCCGACCTTTCGGTCTCCGTGTTCGAGGCCATATCTGCATATGCTAGGCTCGTCAAGTATAACCTGAGTATTCTGGCGTGCAAAACTGGCTTGCACCCGTTGTAGATGGACGAGAGCTTATCACACCCGATCATCACGTGGTGTCTCGACACGATGAACTTTGGCAACGGTGCATACTCATGGAGAACACTACTTGATAATTTTAGTGAGAGATCATCTTAAAATGCTACCGTCAATCAAAGCAAAATAAGATGCATAAAGGATAAACATCACATGCAATCAATATAAGTGATATGATATGGCCATCATCATCTTGTGCTTGTGATCTCCATCTCAAGCACCGTCGTGATCACCATCGTCACCGGTAGCGACACCTTGATCTCCATCGTAGCATCGTTGTCGTTTCGCCATCTATTGCTTCTACGACTATCGCTACCGCTTAGTGATAAAGTAAAGCAATTACAGGCGTCTGCATTTCATACAATAAGCGACAACCATATGGCTCCAGCCGATTGCCGATAACTTCGGTTACAAAACATGATCATCTCATACAATAAAATATAGCATCACGTCTTGACCATATCACATCACAACATGCCCTGCAAAAACAAGTTAGACGTCTTCTACTTTGTTGTTGCAAATTTTACGTGGCTGCTACGGGCTTAAGCAAGAACCAATCTCACCTACGCATCAAGACCACAACGATACTTCGCCAAATAGACTCCGTTTTAACCTTCTCAAGGACCGGGCGTAGCCACACTTGGTTCAACTAAAGTGAGAGAGACAGACACCCGCCAGCCACCTTTAAGCACGAGTGCTCGTAACGGTGAAACCAGTCTCGCGTAAGCGTCTGGCGTAGTGTCGGTCCGGGCCGCTTCATCTCACAATACCGCTGAACCAAAGTATGACATGCTGGTAGGCAGTATGACTTGTATCGCCCACAACTCACTTGTGTTCTACTCGTGCAAAACATCAAACCATAAAAACCTAGGCTCGGATGCCACTGTTGGGGAACGTAGTAATTTCAAAAATTTCCTACGCACACGCAAGATCATGGTGATGCATAGCAACGAGAGGGGAGAGTGTTGTCTACGCACCTCGTAGACCGAAGCGGAAGCAATCACAACGTAGAGGAAGTAGTCGACGTTCTCCTCGCGATCCAACCGATCCCAGCGCCGTTACTCCGGCGCCTCCGAGTTCTTGGCACACGCGTTCAGCTCGGTGGCGCTCCTCGAGCTCCGATCCAAAGAAAGCTCCGGGAGAGAGAGTTCCACAAGACGACGGCGTGGTGGCGATCTTGATGTTCTATCGACGCAGGCTTCGCCTAAGCACCGCCACGATATGACCGAGGTGGAATATGGTGGAGGGGGCACCGACACGGCTAAGAGATCCAAGAGATCAATTGTTGTGTCTTTGGTGCTAGCCCTGCCCTCTATTTATATGTTGAGCCCGGGGTGAAACTTGGAGCAAAAGCCTCCTCAAAGTCGGTTTTGCCCGAAAGGCAAGAGTCCCACTCGGACTCCAGGACCAAACGCCACAAACCTTGGCGTCGCCCAGACGCCATGGGCCTCGGCGTGGCCCAGGCCGACGCCAGGTCTCCGGCGTTTGGCCCCGGCCTCATAAAACTCCTTTTGCACCGACCTAAAGCCTCATGGGCTTGACCCCTTGGCCTAAACATATCATCCAATATATGAATCTTTACGTCTCGACCATTTCGAGACTCCTCGTCATGTCCCCGATCTCATCCGGGACTCAACTCCTTCGGTACATCAAAATACACAAAACTCATAATATAACCGTCCTTGAAACCTTAAGCGTCACGGACCCTACGGTTCGAGAACAATGTAGACATGACCGAGACACGTCTCCGGTCAATAACCAATAGCGGGACCTGGATGCCCATATTGGCTCCTACATATTCTACGAAGATCTTTATCGGTCAGGACCGCATAACAACATACGTTGTTCCCTTTGTCATCGGTATGTTACTTGCCCGAGATTCGATCGTCGGTATCCAATACCTAGTTCAATCTCGTTCTTGGCAAGTCTCTTTACTCGTTCCGTAATACATCATCTCACAGCTAACTCATTAGTTGTAATGCTTGCAAGGCTTAGTGATGTGTATTACCGAGAGGGCCTAGAGATACCTCTCCGACAATCGGAGTGACAAATCCTAATCTCGAAATACGCCAACCCAACATCTGCCTTTGGAGACACCTGTAGTCCTCCTTTATAATCACCCAGTTACGTTGTGACGTTTGGTAGTACCCAAAGTGTTCCTCCGGTAAACGGGAGTTGCATAATCTGATAGTTACAGGAACATGTATAAGTCATGAAGAAAGCAATAGCAACATACTAAACGATCGGGTGCTAGGCTAACGGAATGGGTCATGTCAATCAGATCATTCTCCTAATGATGTGACCTTGTTAATCAAATGACAACTCCTTTGTTTATGGTTAGGAAACATAACCATCTTTGATTAACAAGCTAGTCTAGTAGAGGCATACTAGTGACACTCTGTTTGTCTATGTATTCACACATGTATTATGTTTCCTGTTAATACAATTCTAGCATGAATAATAAACATTTATCATGATATAAGGAAATAAATAATAACTTTATTATTGCCTCTAGGGCATATTTCCTTCAGCTGGGGGGCAGCGGGAGGCACGGGCGGGAAGGGGAAGTACCCCAGAGGCGCGGGGGCGGCGGCTGCTGGCGCGGCGCGGGTGGGGCGGCCGATGGAGGGGCGCCGCGTGAGGTGCCGGCAGCGAGGGCGTGGTGCTGCACGCGCTTCTTGACTCCCTTCATCTGGCGCTCCTCCAACCTCAAGTACGCCACAAACTTGGGGAAGGAGGGCTCCGGCATCAAGGTGAGGTTGGAGGCGGCGTTGCAGAAGTCCTTGTTGAGGCCGGTGGTAAGCGTGCTGAGGAGGACATCGTCGTCCACCTTGGCTCAATGTCACGGAGCTCGTCCGCCAACGTCTTCAGGCGGCGGCAGTAGTCATCAATGGACTGTTCATCCTGGTGACAGTCAAAAAATTCCTGCTGCAAAAAAAACGCGACGCTGAAGCTTGTTGTTAGTGAAGAAGCCATTCAGCTTGACCCATAGGGCGCGGGCGTCGTCGCCGGCGCTCACGACCCTGTGGAACAAGTCCTTGGAGATGGTGGTGAAGAACCACCTGATGAACGTGCACTAGTAGAAAAGAGGGCTTTGGTTCAGGCCGGGTCAGAACATTAGTCCCGGTTCAGTCCAGAACCGGGACCCATGGGGGCATTGGTCCCGGTTCGTGAACCCAGGGGGCGGCTCGGCCACGTGGGCCATTGGTCTCGGTTCGTCTGGACCTTTTGGTCCCGGTTGGTGGGACGAACCGGGACCAATGAGCCTGGTTCCTAGCCCACCACCATTGGTCCCGGTTGGTGGCTCGAACCAGGACAACTGGCTACCCTTTAGTCTCGGTTCATGCCACGAACCGGGACCATTGAGGTGCCTATATATACCCCTCGCCCGCGAGCAGAGCACTCCACTGCTCTGTTTTTCTCTGGCTGGGGAGGGGAGGGCTTTGTGGTGCAATAGCTCACCTCCTATGCACTTGAGGTGTTCGATGAAATGCCCGTCCCCGTCTTCACTGTCGTCGATCGCCCGCGCTGATCTCGTCGCCGGCACCACCGTGGTGAGCCTGTTGTTCTTATCTTCTTTCTTAAAAAAAATTCTTGCTTTAGATAGATACTTGTCTAATTTTCTTACTATTTTATTGCTTGTTATTATATAGTGCGATGGTTTTGGTATCCGACCCCGTCGGCCCTCGTCCTATCTATGATTCGGATGTGGTATATATTATCTTTATAACTATTGCTTCATTTATTGTTTATGAAAATTATACCAACCAACGTGACATAGATTTTATTTATCTAGGAGGTATGTGAACCGGAAATTCCAACCGATCCTATTGTCGAGAGGTTAAATTTAGTTGAAGAAGAAAACAATTTCTTGAAGGAAAAAATAAAAAAACTCGTAGGAGAAGATGATATTGGAGTTGCATGTTGCGGATGTAAATGCGATGATCACAAGATCAAGATGGATGCAATGCGCTTGAAGATTAGAAAGATTAGAAAATATGCCATTCATACCGAGGCTTGGTATCATTATGCCGTTGGATCAATTGTTACCTTGGTTGCGATTATGATCGCATTTGTTTTCGCATTGAAATGTTTTACAAAGTTTCAATGTATGGTTTAATTAATTTAGACGCTCTGGAGAGCTTTATGTTGTTAGATGAGAACTATGTATGTACTTTGGTTTTAATGTGATGATGAACTTCTATTAATTTGGTCACTTAATTTTCTATTCATGATGTTCTGTAATGGTTTTTGACAGACTTAATTATATATAATGCACGCAGATGAACCGGCAATGGATGTACGGTGACAGACACACCTCCGAGTACATTAAAGGCATGCATGATTTTCTCGAAGTGGCTGAGGCAAACAAGCAGAATGGTTTTATGTGTTGTCCATGCCCTAAATGTGGGAATACAAAGTCCTACTCTGACCGGAAAATCCTTCACACCCACCTGCTTTACAATGGTTTCATGCCACACTATAATGTTTGGACGAGGCACGGAGAAATAGGGGTTATGATGGAAGACGGCGAAGAAGAAGAGGACGATGACAACTATGTGCCCCCTGAATATGGTGATGCTGCAACGGGGGAAGCTGCTGAAGATCAAGAGGAACCAGATGATGTGCCCAATGATGCTGCAACGAGGGAAGCTGCTGAAGATCAAGAGGAACCAGACGATGTGCCCGATGATGATGATCTCCGCCGGGTCATTGTCGATGCAAGGACGCAATGCGGAAGTCAAAAGGAGAAGCTGAAGTTCGATCGCATGTTAGAGGATCACAAAAAGGTTGTACCCCAATTGCGAAGATGGCAACACAAAGCTCGGTACCGTGCATGGAATTGCTGCGATGGAAGGCGAGAGAATCTTGTGCTCGACAAAGGATTTGAGAAGCTACTGAAAATATTGAAGAAGAAGCTTCCAAAGGATAAAGAATTGCCCGACAGTACATACACAGCAAAGGAGGTCGTATGCCCTCTAGGATTGGAGGTGCAGAAGATACATGCATGCCCTAATGACTGCATCTTGTACCGCGGTGCGTACAAGGATCTGAACTCATGCCCGGTATGCGGTGCATTACGGTATAAGATCAGACGAGATGACCCTAGTGATGTTGACGGCGATCTGAACGCATGCTCAGTTTTTTAGTAAAGTTAATCAAAAACTTGTGATTCACATAAATTTCAAAGAATTCAAATTTTAACTATTCAAATTTGAAAACTAATGACACTAACAGAAAGTTTACAATTTTTGTGACTTAAAAGAAAAATAATTAAACATAAACTTTAATAAAATACATAAAAATAGTAACAATAAGTATTTTGTTGTAAGTAGAAACAAAATAAAATAAATAAAGCAACAAAGAAAACTAAAAACAAAATAATTTTTCTAAAACTAATGGCACTAACAGAAAGTTTATAATTTTGCTGACCTAAAAGCAAAAAGAATTAAAAAATAAAGCAGAAAACAAAAGAAAATAAATAATGCAAAAAACAAAAAAAACTGGAAAAAAAATTATTTTTATAGTAAAGTTAATCCCAAACTTTTGATTCACACAAATTTCAAAGAATTCAAATTTTAAATATTCAAATTTGAAAAGTAATGGCACTAACAGAAAGTTTATAATTTTTCTGACCTAAAAGCAAAAGAATTAAAAAAATAAAGCAAAAAACAAAAGAAAAAATAATGCAAATAACAAAACAAAAAAACTGGAAAGAAAAAAAAAACTGCCACCTATTGGGCCACCACGGCCTGAATACGACCAGAAACCCAACCTGGGTCAGGATTCAGGCCTGCAGAATGCCCAGTAGGCTCACAGGCAGCACAGTGTGAGACTAGGCCCGTAAACCTGCATTTGAGAGGAGCTCGAGACGGTTGCCACAGTGGGGCTTATAAACCACTCCGAGCCCCTCTCAACTAGCGAGGTGGGACTAAACTTTGGCCGCGACACGGGCAGCGCAGGGGCCTTTGGTCCTGGTTGGTGGCACCAACCGGGACTAAAGGGGGGCATTGGTACCGGTTCGTGGCACCAACCGGGACCAAAGGCCCCTGCTTCCCGCCCTTTGGGCTGCGAAAACTGGCCTTTGGTCTCGGTTGGTAGCACCAACTGGGACTAAAGGGGGCATTGGTCCCAGTTGGTGCCACGAACCGGGACCAATGGCTTTGCCATATAAGCAAACACTTAGCGTTTTTCAGTCATCTCTGTAGTTGCCCGCGCCGACGACGCCGCCAGGCTATCCGATTCACACCCCGCCGACGCCGTCGCCGCCCTCGTCGCCGCTCGCGCCCCGCGCCATCACCATCATGCGCCGCATCGACGCCGTCGCCGCGCGCCACCCATGTGATCGCGATCACCTCCCGCCGCCCAGCGCGCCGCCGCCTTGCCACACCGTGCCGCCATGATCACCTCCCGCGCCTCCCCGACGCCGTCGCCGCCCCGCGTTGCGCCCCGACGCCGTCGCCGCCCCGCGTCGCCCAGACGCCATCGTCGCCCCAACGCCGTCCCCTGCCCCGCGCGCCACCGCCTCTGCCTCAGGCCGGCCCCGACCTCGCCGTCGCGGACGCCGCTCATAGTGAGCCCCCGCGCCCTGCCCTGCCCCCTGCCGCCACCGCCGCCAATAGTGATGCTTTTTTTGCATATATGTTGATGATATATGTATGATTTTTTGCATATATGTTGATGTAATGTTTTTTGCATATATGTTGATGTATGGATATATGCTTTGTATGTATGTTTTTTTGCATATATGTTGATGTATTAGGTTAGTTTCATTTTTAGAAAAGTTTTATATATTTACGAAGAAGGAATAGAAGGAAGAAGAAGGAAGAAGAAAAAGTTTTATATATATATATGCAAAAGTTACATTTTTAGAAAAGTTTTATATACCTAGCTAGGAAAGGAAGAAGAAGAAAAGGAATGAGAGGAAAAAGGAAAATAAGAAGAGGAAGAAAGGAGAAGAAGAGGAGGAGAAATAAATAAGAAGAGGAAAAAAGAAGAAAAAGAAGAGGAGAAGAAGAAAGGAATAGAGGAGAAGAAGAAAAAATAGATTCTTCTTCTCCTCTATTCCTTTCTTCTTCTCCTATTTTTTTTCTTCTTTTTTTTTCTTCAATCGTCTCCTCGAACTATTCCTTTCTTCTTCTCCTCTTTTTATTTCTTCTTCGTTTACTTATGTTTTATCGGGTCTTTCATCGTCGATATACCCCTCCCGATAACTTCAACACGAGGGGGGGTCGATATACCCCCTCCCCGATAATATTATTTTCCCAGATACGTATGTCGTCGTTGTCGATATAACCCCCTCCCGATAACTTCAACACGTGAAATTCGATATACCCCGATAACATTATTTTCTCGTGTATGTATGTCGTCGTTGTCGATATTACCCCCTCTCGACTATGATAACTTGTACAAAAACTCTCAAGGACACCCAAACCCTAGAAAAAACGATGTCGGTCTCCTACCCCCTCCCGCCGCACCCCTACCCGACAAACTCTCTCGAGGCCACCCCTCTCGCTCGACCAAAACTCTCGAGGACACACAAACCCTAGAAAAAAAACGATGTCAGTCTCCTACCCCTCCCGCCGCGCCCCTACCCTTGAAGCGTTGCCGAGGCCACCCCAAACCCGGAATAAGCTCGATCTACGTTTGCCACTAATATACCCACCTGCTGTCATGTTTGTGTAATAATTGCCCTGTTGTAATATTTGCAGAAACAATGGAGCACATACAAGACGAGGAAGCAGAAGAGCTGTTGGGGGAAATAATCTTAGCCGGAGGTGATATCTTCTCCTATCTTAACGACAATGATGGTATGGAAGAACAGGGTGAAGAAGCAGGCTACAGTGAACGAAGAATGGAGGAGGAAAGACATGATTATAATGGCTCCGGTGACCCAATGACGGTGCAAGAAGCGTGATGACGGCTCCGGTGACCGAACCGAGTCCGGCCAGGTATATATATATTAGTTAATCCTGTGCTGACTAGCTAATTGATGCACTCATTGTTTTGGTATATATTTACACATATTAATTAACTCTCGTCTTTCTTATTTTTTTCTAGCCCTCCGGATCGAGCACAACTTCGGTAAAGAGACGAGGCCCGAAGAAAAAGTTGCGCTCGGATGAAAGGTTTGAGATCACAGCAATCGTGCGCGACGGCCAACCAATTGAACCCATCCGGACAAAGGACACATTTGCTACTCAGTGCGGGGTTCTTGTTAGGGACAAGATCCCGATCAGCATCCACCAATGATATAAGCCTAAGAACGAAGACGCTGAGGTGTCTTATGTCAATGATATGCCGAAAGATGATCTTTGGACTGAGCTGAAGGCAAATTTCACCCTACCGCCTGAGGAGGATCCAGAGAAGCTAGTTAAAGAGCAATTAATCAAGTCTCATGCTCTTAAGAAGATGGCAGACCGATTCAGGAGGTGGAAGAATGAGCTGAAAAAGTTTGTTGACAAAGAAGAGACACCAGAATTCATCGGCAAATATGAGAAGATCAGAGATCACTGGCCCGCATTTGTGGCCCACAAGACATCGGAAAAGAGTAAGAAGATGTCGGCGACAAACAAGCAAAATGCTGCGAAGAAGAAGCTTCACCATCGCACGGCGTCAGGTGGCTACCTTAAAGCCCGGCCTAAGTGGGGCAACGCTGAGAATGATCTGCTTGATAAAGGGATCGAACCAGAGACAATGAACATGGCAGACCATTGCCAGACTTGGTTCTTCAGGGCTGGCGGAACCTTGGACCATGTATCAGGGAAGTGCCGTTGGACGGACGAGCAATTGAAAATACCAGTCAAGAGGCTTCAGCACTATATCGATGCAGCCCGGGAAGGGACGTTCATTCCAGACAGAGAGAACGACGAGCTCACAATGGCCCTCGGGAATCCTGAGCACCCTGGACGGACATGAGGCACGCCAGGCTCCGTTCCGTGGCAGGCTGGGTTTCCGGACGCAGGCGGTTACAAATGCCAGGAGAGGATGAAGAAAGTGCAGCAGACCGAACTGCAGGCGTTGCATGCAAGGATACAAGCGATAGAGGAACGAGAAGCAAATCGCAGCAAACGAACTGCCGAAGCTTCCCCCGAAGCTACCCCGCCATCTCAGCGGAGAAGCAGCGTGGCTTCCACCGAGCTGCTTCAACCGGAGCATGTCTTGACGGCTCCTGCTAGCTACCCCGTGGATGCTATCACGGAGTCTCAAAATTGCCACCTTATGATGCAATGGCGGAACTTAAAAGTCAGGGCGGTTGTCGGCTCTGTTCGACCTTCTGAACCCGGCGCAACTTTTCACTGTCGTCTGATTCCAGAAGGATATGTTAGGGTGACGGTGGACGAAATAATGGAGGGATTTGAGGACCTCCAGTTTGACCACCCTACCGGTGAAGGGGAGACTTGGTTGGGTTCTGCTCTGAAGACTCCATGCCTATGGCGGAAGGAGTTCATCAACCTTCCGAACTGGACGCCTCCGCCTCCTCCTCCTCCTCCGGTGAGTCAGGGCACTCCGCCTCCTCCGCCGCCTCCTCCTCCGGCGAGTGATGATCAGGGCACTCAGCCTCCTTCTCCGGTGTGTGGCGGCACTCCGCCTCCTTCTCCGCCTGTGCCGGCGCGCCCGAGCAGCCAGCTGCCTCTTCTTTCTCCGTCTCGCCAGCAATGGCAGAAGAGACCCGCCGCCGCCCCGGCTGCTCCGGCGCATCGTAGTCCTTCTCCGCCTCGTAAGCAAGCATGAAAGAAGACAGCCGCAGCCGCTCCATCTGCTCCGGCGTCTAGCAGTACAGCCAGAGGCGGGAGGCAATACAGATACGGTCCATCTCTCAAGCCTCTAGAGAAGTTACCGTACGAGAGGACCGAGGAGGAAAACGCGAAGATCGTGCAGACCGAAGTGAAGGACTTCTTTGAAGGGTTGAAAGCAAAGAGACATCCACCTCCGGAGGAGAAGGTAGATGCGGTGAAAGCAAAGCGCACTATCGATGCCCTGAGGAAACCACCAAAGTCTCTGCCGAAAACCAACTATGAGCGCATTACTGAAAAGACATAACTCGAAGCTAACCGGTCGGGAACTACTGTCAGTGATCAAAGGTTAAAAGAACGAGCAGCTGGGAAAAAAATTGCCCAGCTCGGTGAACAAGCAAAGCAATCGTGCCCCCCGCTCAATGTGTCTAGCGACATCGTCGCTAATGCTCCGTGGACGGTCCCCGGTTATAACAATCTTGGAGATTACCTACCTGACGATGTACATTTTGATTTCTTGGAGGTGGACGAACACAGATACGAGTACGGGAAGCCTCTGTCAAAGATGAAAAATCTCTAACAATGATGATGCAAAGATTCCGTAATTGGTACATGAAAACCTGCAGAGAGTCTTGGGGGACGAATACTTTGTATCTGAGAATTAAAGAGGACACGACCTCGCTGGAACTGATCTGTTGCCTTTTCCATTTGAGGAGTTCTTCGAGTTCTTCAATCAAAAGGCCCTTGATAAACTAACGGTCTTTTGCTACTGTCTGTAAGTACTATTTCTGTCATTAAGTCTCTATATATAGCTCGGCTCTTTCTTTGCATGTATTTATAATTAATTATCCTCACTATATTATCCAGATTGAAGATCGTCGAGTGCAAAAAAGCAAGAAATGTATGATATTGGGTTCATTAACACAAATATCATATATGAATTTCAGGTTAAAAAGAAGGCCGCAGAGGCCGAGGCCAACTTGCTACAATCGTTGATCAAAAATCAAAACAAAGATTTAATACTCTTTCCTTACAACTTCAAGTGAGTGTTACTGTCGTGTGCATATTCGGTGTCCCTTATTACTCGAGCGAGGCTATAGTAATGTAATTGATGAGTTATGCATGCGTGCGCAGCTTCCACTATGTTCTTCTGGAGATTAAGCTTGAGCGGGGACTAGTAACCGTCTTAGAATCGAGACGAAAAGATCCCCAAACCTATGCGGACATGACTAAAATTCTCAACAAATAAGTTCAATCGATCATTATCGCACCATATCGGCAACTTTTTGTTCATTTCCTGATATCTCAAGTAATAATAATTATTTTCTTTGTCTTGCAGGGTTTGGAAACAGTTCATCGCAGAAGCTCCGGGACTGCCGAAGGAGCTGCGATATACATACCCGAAAGTAAGTACTACTAGCTAGCTGGTTGCGTGCATCTCCCATTGATTCTATAGCTATACTTTCATCAATGCCATTTATAATGCTTCATTATCAGTTTGATTGACCTCTATTTCTCGTAAAGTGCTTGTGGCGGGAAGAAGGGAATAATTTCTGTGGATACTACGTGTGCGAGTTCATCTACAACGCGACTTTGAAAAATAAGCGGGGCTACTCTAAAAGACAATATGAAGTGCGTAAGCAATAATATTCACAATTTCATTTTATTACACCATCATTTCTGTTGAGTTTCATTCATATATGTATTAACCCCCTTCTTCAAATTAGACGTGGCAGATGAGGAATGAACTCCTAGGACAAGATCGCATGAAAGCAATTCAAGAGGAATTGGCGGGATTCTTCCTTGACCACGTCATCAATAAAGTCGGAGAATACCATGTGGAAGTTGATTTCAAATGCTAGGGGATTGTAAGAGATCTTACATATTGTATATGTATGTAGCGATGGCGTCGGATAGATAATGTCTGAAAACTTGTTGTTCGACCAATCTCTCGGAGAAGGAGAGGTCGATCGATCACTTCTCTCAGTATGCATGACAAACTTCTGTACTTAATGGTTTCCTTCATTTTCTTACTAGCTAGCGTTGACCAAGCACGGACATAAGAGAGGACACTTCTCTCTATTAATTATCTAGCTAACACAATATATGAAACACCTAAATTAACCCCCCAAAACCCCAACCCCCCCTCCCCTTAAAAAACAAAAACCCGACCACTGAAATCTTGTGGCGTGGATGCCTTTTGGTCCCGGTTGATGCCACCAACCGGGACCAAAGGCCCTCCTGCCTGGGCTCGGTGCACCGGCCACGTGGAGGCACATCTGTCCCGGTTCGTGTTAGAACCGGGACTAAAGGTCTAGGGCATTGGTAACGACCCTTTAGTCCCGGTTCAAGAACCAGGACAAAAGGCCCTCACCAACCGGGACTAATAGGGGTTTTTCTACTAGTGGTGGCGTCGATCGTGGTCCACTCGGCGTCGTCCATCATGGCGCGGGAGTCCACGATGCCATCCACGTGGTCCACGACTCGTTCTCGCGGAAGAGCAGCGTGAAGTACGTCTTCCACGTGAAGTACGTGGAGTTGGAGGCGTCGAGGATGACGGGGACGCGTGTGTGGACGTTGATGTCGCGATCTCGGCGGGGTCGACAGCGAAGGGGTTGGAGTAGGTGGAGGCGTTGGACGACATGGTGGCGGGGTCGTGGGGAGGCGGCGGCAAGACGGCCGAAGAGAAGGCGGCGGAGGCAAAGCGGCGTGGCGAGAGGCGGCGTGGGGAGGAGGCGACGGAGGAGGGAGGGCGCGGAGGCGAGGAGGCGGCGGCGGCGGCGGCCCGAGGCGGCTAGGGTTAGCGGAAGTCGGGAGATCGACTTGCGATAGATACCATGTAGAGAATGATTTGGTGCATCGATAATAGACTGATCGTGCACTAGGCACATATATATAGGTACAAGGGGTGCGACCGGTATCTTGTCTTCTAAGATACACGTATATACAGAGGAAGACAGATACTATAGGTACTGCATACAGGACCCAGACCTACGTACATGTACACATGTTCAACACTTGACAACAAAATCACCACTGCTGACACGTCGTTGTTTCTCCTTCAGCTCATGTATACAACAACAAAAAAAGTACAGATACGATATGCACATATCTTTCTTGGCAAAAAGGGAAATGTTTGCAAATGCACGCTTAGTTAGGACCAGAAGATGCCACGCAGCAGGCAAGCATTCGCACCATGGCACGCCCGTGATGCATGCCGTCGTTTTTCCCCGGCCGTCCGTCAGCCCGTCGTTGTCGAGCTGCATGCATGCGGTGCATAGCTCCACATACATAATTAGTACGCGCATGGCGGTGCATTGCATGCATCATGAGAAACGAAAGAGAAACGGAGGGACATGGAGCTTAGCTTGGCTTGGAAGGACCAGCTAGCTGGCGAGCTAGCTGAGAAAGAGGAGGGCAAGCGGTAGATGCCACGGCTTTCCTTGGGAAACGCGACTGCCTGCGTGATCTAAGCCTGTCCTGTGGGCCCACAAAAGACAGGCTCGGAACGGACCGGACCATGCATGCAGTGATGCAGAGGCTACGCGTGCATACAAATGCACACACAGAAACTAGGTCGGTAGGTTTAGCACTTGGGAATGTTTCGTGCAGCAGCATTGCAGGTGAATGAGCGCATCATCACCAGCCGTTTTTGACCCCACGAATGAAACAAAAAAAAGGCCAGGGGAAAGCACTGTGCATGCAAGCCAACCCGTGACATATGTTGCACCCGGCCAAAACATATGTGCATGCGTGCATGTACGTAACGCCCACGGGGGACGAGCATTTCAAGGCAACTCCAACGCATAATTCTAAACGGATGTCTGTTTTGTTCGGATTTCGTCTGTTTGAGGATTGGAATGGGGCCGTGTCCGCCCGTATTTGGTTTTGCATCGGCCAGGCGCCTAACGCACGGCCGCATCTTGTCTGCAGACAATTTATTATTATTATTTTCATTAACGATTTTTGTGATACATTGAAATACATTCACCAAATCTTGGCTGGAATTACACGCCCAAAGAAAACAAGAACTACAAAAAAGCATTTTAAAAGATATCCAACTTTCATAGCTGCTCCTGTAAGTTGGATTAGTGCCTTCTTGATGCATTCATTGTTGATATGCGGAGTCTTGATTTTGAATGCTTTGTTTTTCTTGGTGTCTAAAAAGTAGACGTTGCTTCCGCGCATCTACTCTCATCTCTAACGTCTACTCTAATAAGAAGCGCACGGACATCTATTAAATTATGTGCTATCGGTACATCGATATATTCTTCCTCCTAAACAAAAAGTTGCATCCATCCTACACGATAAATATTTGATTGTAAGCAAAACAAAACGAATCTGGAATCAAAACCGAAGCTAAACTAGCACGTACCCCATCATTTTTGCACCTGACAAACACCTATCCGGGGTGTTTCGGCGTTGTAGACACGCGGCGCACGACCTTTAGTGGACAGTTGTCGCACTTTATGAGCGGCATCGGTGCGTCGACGAGCATTTGAGCCAGCACCGAGCCTGGACGATGGCCATTGGTGTATTTGACGAACTGCCGACGAGGTAGAACCGAGCAGCTAGAGGCAGGGTCGATACTACCAGCGCCTGGGCGTTGCGGAGCTGTCTTGACCCGTGCCGATCCATGGCGCGCCCATGACCTCCGATGGCTTTCGCGGCGCTAAACCGCTAGATCCGCTCCAAATCTGGGCGCCGGTTGCGCTGAAAGCGGGGCGGGGGTTGGACATAGCTCGTGGTGTGGAGAGCATGCGGTCGTGCTCGACAACTTCACGGCCGCAACAGAGGCAGCGGAAACGGCTAGGACGAGAAGGGAGAGGGGCGGGTTGTGCGGCCGGAGTTTTTTTTGGGGGGAAGGGGGGGGGGGTTGGTGTTGAGGGAATAGGAAAAAGGAATGGGTGTGTCATCGACGGGCGGTCCAAGGACGGACAAGGCACGCGTCGCGACCGTCCGCGCTTGTCTGTTTGGCCGCAAACGCGGCCCAAACTTGGGCCGGGATGGGTCGAAAGCTGACCGAAAATGGACATTTGTCCGTTTGCTCCCGCGCGTTCGGTCGAGGTTTTTGTCCGATTTCCTCCAAACAGATGCGGGCGGACAATTTGAGGTCGTGCGTTGGAGTTGACCGCGCACTTGAGAGTCATGCATCACCTAGCTAGCTATCGAGGCCGCATCTTTGCTATTTGTTTCGATCACAGCTTATCACATTAGAAAGAATTTTTCTGAGGT
This sequence comes from Aegilops bicornis, assembly GCA_021605145.1. NCBI lineage: Eukaryota > Viridiplantae > Streptophyta > Magnoliopsida > Poales > Poaceae > Aegilops > Aegilops bicornis. Next base: position 849,386,684 of record CM038675.1, on the reverse strand, counting down.
GGGGCGAATTCTAAAGCATAAAATAGAAACTACAGTAATCCAATAGGCACTATAAAGTAATTTAATTTTTCGTTGTGAAATTTGTAAGGCAAATAATATCAAGATCATTAGAGTGTAAATTGTCAAACTATCATACAACGCAAATCCATTCATAAATATCTACTCCCTCCATTCCCTTATACAATACCACTATGAAAAATACATTTTTGCATCTATACAAGGCCACTAACAATAATCGAGGCAAAAATTAATGATGTTTCCTGTACTAGCCAATTGTTTAATACTTGCATGCTTGTAGTCATAATGATCCTATACTACTTCCTTCTCATTTCTTTCTTGCATGCATGCGTGCGTATTATGATCCTTATTAACAAAAAGAAAAAGTTGGTTTCCAAAGCCAATTGTTTAATACTTGCATGCTTGTAGTCATAATGATCTTATACTACTTCCTTCTTATTTCTTTCTTGCATGCAAGCGTGCGTATTATGATCCTTATTAACGAAAAGAAAAAATTGGTTTCCAAAGCAGACATTAAATTTTACTTTCGTATCTGTAATTTGAGTTTGTGGACTTATATAAAGGAACGGATGGAGTACCTTTCTCTTTTCCTTTCCGTCCATCTTTCTACACTTTACCTTTCTCCTTCTTCACTACGGCGTCCTGCGTCCTCGCTGCACGCCTACAGCATGGAGCCCGACGCGGTGTGCGCCCTCGTGGTAACTACTAGGAGGCACCGGGAAGGGTCCAAAACTGTCTTTCTAGAGTGGAAATTACAAACAGGCACTGACTTTAATCCATCCATGAATCCATCTTACTCCACTGAAAAGGGTTCCAAACTCACCTCACAACTTTGTGACGTCTCCCTAAACTAAAATAATGTAAACTTTAAACATCCATTCCCACATTGCCAGCGCTAGTCTCTACCAGTAGGCTAATAAAGAATTAAAATCCAAAGACCGCACCAACTTGACTTCTTAAATGATATTTCTTCCTAGCAGTGCTGAGCTGCTTGCCAGAGTGGATCTTCTGCGGCTCAACCTCTGGCTGCATTTTCCTTTCTTGCCTGAAACTGAATTCATCCATGGATGATGATTTTTACCTGTGCATGCAGGTTGCTGCTGGATCTCCTGCCGCAGTGGATCCCGGGACGGAGGGGGGCCCACCGTGGAGCGTGGTGAGGTTTGACCCACAGCGCGCGAGTGAGGGCCTGACGGCTTCAGGCGGAGGGCTCCGGCGAGCCCACCTCTGACCATCTGTGATTTTGTGGTGGCGCCATGAGAGGATACCTGGGTGAAAAGACCAGCATGCGACGGTGGGCTGGGTCCTCCGCCTCAGCGCATGGACCCGAGGTGATTAGGGGAGTTTCTATCAACCAACCAATCCTTGAGACCTATTTCAATGCATGGGTTCTTAAATGAGATGCTAAATGCATTAAAAGGCTTAGCAACTAGACTCCTCAATGCATTGGTGCTTAGCTTTTGGTTGCCAAGCTCCCTTCATTTAATTAGGTATAGACTCAGATTTATGTTTCCATCTAGGTACATGCGCTTAGCATTTTTCTTCCTGAGGTCACCATACTACTTTCTTTCTTTTTAATTAACATGCCAGATCAGATTTTTTGTTTAGTTAGCAACCTTAGCACCTGTACAAGGTGAAGCATTGGGAGGGGCCTGACGCAACTACGTGCAAGATGGATCAACACTCGCTGATGGCCTTGATATATGATAGATTTGTGCGTCTGTGTTCTTAATTTCTAGTGTACATGTGGACCATGGCTCTCCAACAAATGATGTAGGTTGGCAAAAGTCAATCTTATTCTTAACTAACTACATTTCGCAGTTTCTGGTCATCACTTTATGTTTTCGTATCATCATATGATACACCAGCATTATTTCTTTGCCTACTAACCTTTTGCGGCTGTAGAGATTCATAGAACCTGCCTGCATAGACATGTGTGAACAAGGCATATGATTTGCATCGCCGACTCGATCAGAAACGGCCGTCTTCTGCATGTCATGATCTTGATGCGGCCACCAGCCCAGGTCATGGCTGGCTAGGGTGCTTGTGAGAGAGAGTGAGACCCATCACCCATGGCCAGCTACATGTTACTATGGCCATGGCGATGAGCAGTCCGCATTCTTTTCCATGTTTTTGCTGTACTGCTACTCCAGCAGTACGCATGGTTCGTGCATGTTGCTGGTTCCCTCGCTCCCCTCCAACTGGCTTCAAAATTCAGCAGTACTACTAGCAGTATTATTTTCTCGGTTGATTGGGAAGTGTGTGCTTACGTGCCAAGTTTTCTGCGGTCCACGGAAGTTTGCTCACTCACCTACCTCCCATTTTGTGTAGTACTCGAGACTCGAGAGTGATTTCGACGAGGACACGTAGGCATACTCCCTCCGTTTCATTTTAGTCTGCATATAAGATTTGGTCAAAGTCAAACTTTATAAAAAATATTAACATATCCAATACTAAAGTTATATGTTATGAAAATTAATTTTATCATGCATTTAATATTATTAATTTCATAGTATGGATGTTGATATCTTTTTTCACAAAGCCAGTCAAATTTTACAAAGTTTGACTTTGACCAAATCTTATATGCAAACTAAAAAAATGAAGGGAGTACTGTACTCCTAGTTGTTACCTCTTCCAATGCAAAGGTGATTAGAAGAGGTGCTAAATGCATTAAATAGCTTAGCAACTCAATCCACCAATACATAGGTGCTTAACTTGTTGTTCCTAAGGCTGGTCGTAATGGGAGTATCATAGATAATATATGCAATGCCGACTAAACAAATTTGTTTATATGACATAGAATTAAATAAAGAAAGAGAAGGTTGAGTATCATATCATGATACCGTATCATATTAAATGTTGTGCTACTTTGTGTCATGCATGTCAATAAATAAAGTCATCCATGATACTAACATATCATGCTATGCACTACAGATGTAGTATCATACATTAGTATCATATGCATGATACTAGTATATGATACTTGCTATTACGACCAGTCTAAGCTCACTACATTTAATGGTTTAGCATCTAAACTGTTCAACGCATTGGTCAACTTTTTTAATTTAAGTGATTTGCCTAGGTTCAGGTGCTTAGTACTTGTTCTTTCTCGGGTCATCAAAGTGCTCTTTCTCCTCCTTAATTACTGCGTCATATCATTTTTTTTTGCCTATATGGCATTCTTAGCATCTGTCCACCATAGAGCACTGGAAAGAGCCTCAACAGTCTCATGATATATTCAATTTGACATACATGATATCGGCCGGTGGTTATGGCTAGAACTCTTCATGCATGCATGTATGATTTGTTTCTGCAAGTAACAACAGTTCACCTCTCATTATAAATAAGTTTCTGCAATCCAAGAAGTTCGCTCAGTCACTACCTCTGATTCTGCGTATTCATGGTGATTTCGATGAGGACATATATTAGGAGTAGTGGTACTTGTTTGTTTATACGTATGACTCTTTTGCAATCAACTGTCCCATGATATATTTAATTTGACATGCATGACATCGGCCGGTGGCTAGAGCTGTAACTCATGCACGCATGTATGGTTCGTGTTTGCAAGTCGCAATGGCTCAGGCATCATTAACTGTAATTAAGTTGGTGTTTGCTGAGCTTTCATTCAAGGACGAGGACGTTTGTATTTAGAGCATCTCCAACAGCCGCGCAATATAAGCGCCGCGCCGGAAATTTTTGGTTTTTAGCGCGCGTGCAACCACTCAGCGAGCTTCAGCGGAGGCGCAATAACCACACGCGCGGCAAAAAGATTTCAGCGCGCGGTCCAAAACGCCATCGCGCGCTGTTTATTTTGTGCGCCGGCTTCCGCGCACCGCACACTCGAGCGCTCGCGCCGCACTCTCTTCGCCGTGCCACTCTCGCCGCGCCCACGCCGCCGCCGGTGAATTGGCCCGATGGACGGACGCGCCGGCACCCCCCTCACCCCTTCCTGCACCCGCCACCCCTCCGCGGCCGCCGCTGCAAACCCTAGCGCGGGGAGCTTTGGCTTCGCCTCCGCCGGAGCTCTTCCAAGCACCGGCATCACGCGCGGCCTTTTCATGCCGCCACGGACGACCTCGGCGGCCGGTGGCGTCGCGCTGGCGCCTGCCGTGAAGCCACGTGCCCCCTCTCGAAGCTCCCAAATGCGGCGCGGGCGAAGAAGGGCAAGGTATCCGTGAAGAAGAACATGGGTGGCTTCAGAGCTACCATGGAGACCATGGGAGGCATGGGTGGCTTGGGAGCTACCATGGGAGGCATGAGTTTTGCGTCTCTCATGGGAGGCATGGGAGCACCTCCGGGCGGCATGGGCGGAATGTCTTCTGTGTGCCTCATCACACACCTTCCGTTGAAGATCTTGCGAACACATTCGGAGCTGCACATGATGATGCGGCGCGCGACAATGAAGATGATGAAGAAGAATCGTCTTCGGATGAGGATGATAAATCGGAGGAAGAGGAGGATGAAGACGAGGACGAGGAATGATTGTTGATGGGCCATTCGTTTGTGTGAACTTTTATGTCATGAACTTGGTTTGGATTTTGAACTTGATTGGATGATGTTGTGGGCATGAATTTGAACTTTTATGTGATGAGCTTGTTTGGGTGATTTTAAACTATGCCATCACTAGTGCAGAACCGGGCAATAGCACCGGTTCGTAAGGCCCTTTAGTGTCGGTTCCATAACCGGCACTAAAGTGTGGGCACTAAAGCCCCCCTTTAATCTTGGTTCGTACGAACCGGTGCTAAAGGGAAACCACGTAACGAGCCAGCTCCAGGGCTGGAGCCCTTTAGTACCGGTTGGTAAGACCAACCGTACTATAAGGTTTGGGGGGTTTTTAGTTTTATGATTTCTTTTTCATTTAATTTTGTGTTTCCATTTTAATTCTTTTTCGTTTGCTGGTATTTTACGATACTACACATTGTACACGTGATGCATATATATATATATATATATATATATATATATATATATATATATATATATATATATATATATATATATATATATATAATAGAATTTCTAGTAGAACCAATCGTGCATATATATATATATCATCAGTGTCTCACAAACCATCATATTAATTAATTCACACATACACACATGTATAGCTATATACAATTTCTCCTACATATGCATGTTGCCTTGAGCCAGTGGCATTAGCCTAATTGGTGCCTTCGGAGCACGATGACAATTGGAAGTGGTTTTCATGGGGGGCGGTAACGGGTAATAGTATTCTCCCTTCGGATTTAGGACCTGGTCGAGCAAAAATCCCGCTATTTCCTCTTGAAGTGCTTCTCTGGCGCTCCGTTTCTAGGAGCTTCTCTCGCACCTCTGTGAACTGTTAAGAAGGAGATCAATATGCATGTGTATTAGTTGTGTGACTAGATATCGATAATGGTGTAAAAATTGTGAATAGTGTTTTGATAAGCGTACCCATTCCTGTCTTTGAGATCTGCTCCTTTGGACGCCATCATGCGAATGTTCTCACAAACGCAGAATGCACACAGATCAGTCCCCTCCGCCTGCTTCAGGGCCTTTACGAGAATGGAATATGATCAGATAATAATTAATCAAGCATGATAATTAAAGAGATGGCAGCTAGCTAGCTAGCTAGTACTATAATTACTTACCTTGGGTGAAACCATTTAAGCTTTTGTTTCCATTCTCCACGGGGTCACGCTGATGAACCTTGCCCAAGCCCTCCCCACCGACAAAGAAAATGAATAAAGGGGTTATTAAATAGTTCATATCATGAAAAATGACGAACTAAATAGGCGAGATATATAGTTAATAATGATTGAAATTACCTGTTGACTATCCCAAACAAGATGTTATAGTCAGTTTTTCTTTGAGTAGTGAGTCCAGTATTTCAACTGTTCCGGCGTCAACTTTAATGATACACAAGACCCAGTGAAATCTACATGCACACACGTTTGCATGTCTTAATTAAGCGGGCATATGTAAGCAAAAACATGTAGCTAGCTAGTAGGCAAAAATAGAGAATTTGTAGTACAAGACAGTGTGACTCACTTGAAGTTGTAAGGAAGTAGTATATCTTCATTGTATTTGAGACGCTTCAAGAACTCTAGCATGTTGTCCTCTACGGCCTTTTGATGACGTGGATTTATTTTCCATGTGTATTCATTAACGGTGTTTGGGTCAATGAACCCAATGCCAAAGCGTCCACCTTTTTTCATTTCATACATCTTCATCCTGCATATAATACCACAGAAAAGAATATAGTAAGGATAATTACAGGTAATGATTGATCAAAAGGATCACTACAACTAGCTTGAGACTTAAATTACAGAAAGAAGTCACTTACAGCAACTGACGATAGATTTGTCGAGTGCGTCTTGATTGTATAACTGAAACATTTCAGAATACTCAACGGACACAGCTTTCTCATGGAAGTAATGCTCCTCCTTGACATTCACCATGAGGGACAATCGATCGGAAATCTTGGTAATGTTCATGTACCATTGATGCAATTCATACATTCTCGTTGGGAGGTTCTTCACCTTGTCTGGCTCGACCAAAGGTTGGTCCCGGACATATTTCCGTTTTATTTCATCCTCTCTAAGCACAGGCATGGGCTCGATCTCGAGGAGTTGTCCAACAGTGATTTTGAGAACTTCAGCCTGCATTATATGGTCCTCCGTTATTACCACATTGCCCACCTCAGAACGTAAACTGTTTGCCCACAATAATATTGGGCAGCGTCTTATCACGTGTTGTTGGCACAACAAGCGAGGGATCGATTGCGCCGCTGTTCTCCCAAATTGGGGAATGGTTTTCCGCATTTTTGACAGCTGCTTCTTGTTTGCTCGATCCCGAGCTCGCCTCCTTACGTAGGCGTGCTCGATTTAACTTCACGATGTGGCGCTCATAGTCTGTGTCAACAGGCTTGGGAGCTGGTGGTTGAGCCATACGAATGAAGTGGTCAATCGTTTCCTCAGGCACTTTCTCCCTTGGCGGCGGTGGCAGTTTCGGTGCGAAATGGGCTTCCACCTCGGACTTCAATATGGCTGCGATTTCCTCCTCGGACCTGTCATAAGACCTCTGCGGAAGAGAAGTGAGGCTTGGACCATATTTATATCGCTTGCCTCCGCCTGTACTCCCTGTACTATCTCGACTCGTACCGCTACGCACCATAGCTGCGGGGTGTCTCTTCTGGACATCGAGGCGGCGGAGACGCCCGGCTAACGGGCTGAGTTGGACGAGGAGGAGTGGCCGCTGGCTGTGCGGACTTGGAGGAGGAGTGGCCTGAGGTTGTGCGGACTTGGAGGAGGATTGGACGTCTGACGCTGTGGGCGGACTTGGAGGAGGGGAGTGGCACGACACTTTGCGGACTTGGAGGAGGAGTGGCACGACACTTTGCCGGACTTGGTGGACTTGCAGGAGCAGGAGGCTGCTGACTCGGTGGCGGACTTCAACGAGGAGTCGGATGACGCGGTGTCGGTGGCCTTGAAGATGATGCAATCCTTTTTCCATAGGATGATACGATGGTTGGCGTCTCCGAAAGCGCTCGTCGTCACCTCCGAGAATGTCAAGCTCTAGCCCGAATATGGGTCCACCACCTCGTCAACCATGACACGAGCATAGCCCTCTGGAATCGTGATGCAATGGTAGGTTGCTTTGGGGGTAGCTGGAAAAGCAACGCCGTCCGCCACCTTCATGGATATGTTCTTCATTTTGACGTGTAGCTCATGGCTAGTGTTCTCCGTGATGTCATCCACGGGTATCTACCCAACATTGCGTCGTCCGGCGAGACCCACGCTGCTTCTCGGCATGGATGGGCGGTGCTATCCAATGCTGGATCATTCGCTAGCTGCTGCAGCTCCGAGACCCCCTTTTGCCGGGTAAGTGAGTCGATCTGCTCCTGCTGCCGCGGAATTTGACTACCAATTCCGCTTGACTTGCTTCTAGGCCTTGAAGGCGTTCATAGTCCCGCTTCCTCTGCTCCTCCTCCATCTTCCTCTTCTTCTCCTCCGCAATCTTCTTTCTCGCACGGGTTACGTAGTCGGTGTTCGGTCGAAAACCCCTCATACCACGGAATAGCGCCCTTGCCTCGTGTTCTTCACAGGTGTTCAGGATTTCCCAGAACGCAGCGTAAGCTCGTCGTTCTCTGTTGGGCTGGAACACCCCGATCGTGCCTCTTCTATTGCAACAAGTATCACATCGTCGGCTCCTTCAGACTTGCCCTCGTCGAAACATTGCCTGTCTTGGGCCCAACTCCCCCATGCGCATAGAACCAAGTCCGACCACAGGGGGCCAGCTCTTAGTAACCGGAGTGGCACCTGCATCCTCCATCTCTTTCTCAGACTTATCCCACTTAGGCATTGACACCGCATAGCCACCTGGCCCAGCTTATGGAACTTATCCTTTTTTCGGCATTCTTCTTATTTATTCTCGACCGTTCCTTAGCTAATTCCGAATCCTTGAATTTCACGAAATCGTCCCAATGAGCACGTTGGTTCTCTAGTGTTCCCTCGAATCTGGAGTCTTCCTTCCTCCCTTGACGTACTTGTCCCATTCACGATTCTTGTGGTTCTTGAATGCAACCGCCATCTTCCTAAGAGCAGCGTCCTTGACTTTCTGCACATCTCATACGTGAAATGATCTGGTAGGGTGAAATGTTCCATGAGAGTATCCCAAAGCAGATCTTTTTGATTCTTGTCGACAAAAGTAACATCTGGACATGGAGCAGCGTCCTCTTTGCCTTTTTGTCCTTTGTCTTTTCTTTGGCTCTCTCCATTCTTGAAGGGAGATCGGGAGTTGGTCCTTCACAAGAACTCCGCACTTACGAACGAACTTGTCCGCAATCTTCTTAGGCGCTAATGGTTCGCCATTAGGTCTGACTGCCTCGATACAGAGGGGGAATGAAAATTTCGAAGTGTTGTATATATGGAAGGCACCTTTAGTACCGGTTGGAGCCACCAACCGGTACTAAAGGCCTGTTTTGGCCAGCCCAAGCGGCGGGAAGCGACCCCCTTTAGTACCGGGTGGTGGCACAAACCGGTACTAAAGGCCCCCCATTTAGTACCGGTTTGTGCCACGACCCGGTACTAAAGGCCTCGCGCTGCCACCCCAAAGTTTAGTCCCACCTCGCCGGGCGAAGGGTAGCCGCACTGGTCTATAAACCCAGCCGCGGCTACCACTTCGAACTCCTCTGTATAGCAGGCTTGTGGGCCTAAACTCTGCGCGCTGCCTTGTGAGTCTGCTGGGCCTTTAAGGCCTGTAATTACACACCTGTGGCCTATCAGGCCCATAGGGCAGCGCCCCAAATTTTTTTTATAGTTTTTTTCTTTTCTGCTTTATTTTCTTCTATTTATTTTTGTATAGTTTTTTCTTTTCTGTTATATTTATTTTCTTCTATTTATTTGTGAGTAGTTTTTCATCTAGTTTGCCAAAATTCAACATTTTCAGAGTTCATTTTGTAGTGATTTTCAATTTCACGGTCATTTTGTAAACGATTGAAAAATAGCAAATATAATTTTTTTCTTTTCTGCTTTATTTTTTTTCTATTTATTTCTGAGTAGTTTTTTGTTTTCTGCTATATTTATTTGCTTCTATTTATTTTTGAGTAGTTTTTTATATATTTTTTATCTTTTCAGCTATATTTTTTGTTTATTTTCTGATATTTTTCTTTTACGCAAAACTTGATGGTCAAAGTCTGGAGTTATAACTTAAAAAAAAGAAATGTCGACGTGCAATTAGTTTTTGCCATAACAGAAAAAGTCCGGAGTTGTAATAAGTTATTAAAAATAGAAAAGAGGTGCAATGCTCGTTAATTTGCTTCAAGCCTTTCGGAATAGTGTAAACTGCACTGCGCATAGCTCCGTGCGATCTACCGTATTCTGAAGGCTTGAAGCTAAGCAACGTGAGCATTGATCCTCTTCTTCATAAATCTCTCGCACTCGGGGCTTATAAACCGCTCCTAGTTCCTCTCACTTACGTGAGGTGGGACTAAAAACAGCTTACGTCTGGTTCATCCATGAACCGGTACTAAAGGTGCTCGTGGGGCCCCACCTTACGACACAACCTCATTAGTACCGGTTCATTAGTGCGAACCGACACTAAATGGTGATGGTGGGGCCATAGCTTTGACCGAGGCTGACACAGCCTCTTTAGGTACAAAAAATTACAAACTTTCTGTTAGTGCCCGTAGTTTTCAAATTTGAATAGTTTAAATTTTGAATTATTTGAAATTTGTGAATTTGTTTGCACATAAAATTTCTTCGCGTTTCAAATGCCAAAACACATAACTACCCTAACTATTACAGAGATTCCCCTCTCGGTGCGAAACACAGAAGAAAGTGATGATAGCTAGTGAAGCCGATCACATCCCTGATCTTTGTGTGTGAAACTTTTTCTTGGCGTGTGTCCCTTTGCGTGTAACCATGGAAAATCTTCATCATTTAACGGGATGCTCGGGTCAATATTCACCGTGAATGGAGCAATTTCATCAAACTTTTCATAATCTTGACTTGTCTGTCTTGTCATCCACTCCCACGATGTTTCTCTTCCCAGAAAGAACTATGTGCCGCTTTGGCTCATCGTACGATGCATTCGCTTCCTTATCTTTTCTTTTTCTTGGCTTGGTAGACATGTCCTTCACATAGAAAACCTGTGCCACATCATTGGCTAGGACAAATGGCTCGTCTGCATACGCAAGATTGTTGAGATCCACTGTTGTCATTCCATACTGCGGGTCTTCCGTTACCCCGCCTCGTGTCATATTGACCCATTTGCACCGAAACAAAGGGACCTTTAAACCACGTCGATAGTCAAGTTCCCATATGTCTTGTATATAACCATAATATGTTTCCTTTCCCGTCTTGGTTTACGCATTAAAGCGGACACCACTGTTTTGGTTAGTGCTCTTCTTATCTTGGGCGATCGTGTAAAATGTATTACCATTTATCTCGTACCCTTTGAAAGTCATTATATTCGAAGATGGTAACTGGGGCAGCAAGTACAGGTCATCTTCAATAGAGGTGTCATGCATGGTACGTGTGTGCAACCAGCTGGCGAAACTCCTGGTTTGTTCACGTGTAATCCAGTCATCAGACCGCTCCGGGTGTTTGGAGCGTAGCAAATTCTTGTGTTCATCCATATACGGAGCCACCAAGGCGGAATTATGTAGAACTGTGTAGTGTGCTTCAGTGAGAGAATGTCCGTCCATACATATTATTTGTTCCCCTCCTAGCGTGCCTTTTCCATCCAGTCTGCCCTTATGTCGCGATTCAGGAACACCAATCGGCTTAAGGTCAGGAATAAAGTCAATACAAAACTCAATGACCTCCTCATTTTGATGGCCCTTGGAGATGCTTCCTTCTGGCCTAGCACGGTTATGAACATATTTCTTTAAGACTCCCATGAACCTCTCAAAGGGAACATATTGTGTAGAAATACGGGACCCAAAACATTAATCTCTTCGCATAGGTGAACTAGGATGTGCGTCATGATGTTGAAGAAGGATGGTGGGAACACCAACTCGAAACGACAAGACATTGCACCAAATCATTACGTAACCTTGGTATGATTTCTGGATCGATTACCTTACGAGAGATTGCATTGAGAAATGCACATAGCTTCACAATGGCTAATCGAGCGTTTTCCGGTAGAAGCCCCTCAATGCAACCGGAAGCAGTTGCGTCATAATCATGTGGCAGTCATGAGACTTTAGGTTCTGGAACTTTTTCTCTGCCATGTTTATTATTCCCTTTATATTCGACGAGAAGCCAGACGGTACCTTAATACTGAGCAGGCATTACAAGAAGATTTCCTTCTCTTCTTTGGTAAGAGCGTAGCTTGCATGACCCTGATGTATGCTGTATTCTCCGTGCATACGTTGCTGGTCCTCCCGTGCCTCAGGTGTATCTTTTGTCTTCCCATACACGCCCAAGAAGCCAAGCAGGGTCATGCAAAGATTCTTCGTCACGTGCATCACGTCGATTGCGGAGCGGACCTCTAGGTCTTTCCAATATGGCAGGTCCCAAAATATAGATTTCTTCTTCCACATGGGTGCTTGGCGTCCGTCGGCGTCCTTTGGAACAGGTTGTCCGCGGGACCCTTTCAAAAGATTACCTTCAAATCCTTGACCATATCATGTACATCAGCACCAGTACGGTGGCGATGCTTCGTCCGGTGATCCACCTCACATTTGAATTGCTTGCCTTTCTTTCTTCCGGGATGCCTGCTCAGAAGAAATCGGCGATGTCCCAGGTACACATACTTCATACAACTATTCAAATATATCTGTCGGTATCATCCAAACAGTGCGTGCATCCGCGGTATCCCTTGTTTATACATCACGAAAGGTTCTTGAGAGCAGGCCAATCATTGATGGTCACGAATAGCAACGCCTTTAGGTCAAATTCTTCCCCATGTGCTCATCCCACGCCGCGTACACCTGTTCCATTCCACAGTTGTAAGAGTTCTTCAACTAATGGCCTTAGGTACACATCAATGTCGTTGCCGGGTTGCTTAGGGCCTTGGATGAGCACTGGCATCATAATGAACTTCCGCTTCATGCACAACCAAGGAGGAAGGTTATACAAACATAGAGTCACAGGCCAGGTGCTATGGTTGCTGCTTTGCTCCCCAAAAGGATTAATGCCATCTGCGCTTAGACCAAACCAGACGCTCCTTGCGTCATCTGCAAATTCCTTCCCGTACTTTCTTTCGATTTTTCTCCACTGCGACCCGTCAGCTGGTACTCTCAACTTTCCGTCTTTCTTACGGTCTTCTCTGTGCCATTGCATCGCCTTGGCATGCTCTTTGTTTTGGAACAAACGTTTCAACCGTGGTATTATAGGAGAATACCACATCACCTTGGCAGGAATCTTCTTCTGGGCGCTCGCCCTCGACATCACCATGCTCATCGCGGCTGATCTTATAGCGCAATGCACCACATACCGCAAGCGTTCAAAGCCTCGTACTCACCGCGGTAGAGGATGCAATCATTAGGGCATGCATGTATCTTACGCACCTCTAACCCTAGAGGGCGGGACAACCTTCTTTGCTTCCGTACTCTCGGGCAATTCGTTGTTCTTTGGAAGCATATCCTTTATCATTACCAGCAACTTTCCAAATCCCTTGTCAGATACACCATTCTCTGCCTTCCATTGCAGCAATTCCAGTGTGGTGCCCAGCCTTTTCTTGTCACCTACGCAATTCGGGTACAACAATTTTTGTGATCCTCTAACATGACTGCAACTTCTTCTTCTCCAAATCACTTGCACAGTTTCTCTTTGCATCAGCAATGGCCCGACCTAGATCATCAACGGGCTCATCTGATGCCTCTTCTTCAGCTTCTTCCCGCATTGCCGGCCCAGCTTCTTCTGCATTCTTGGCTCAGCTTCTTCCCCCATTGTTGTATCATCGTATTCAGGGAACCCATGGCGGGATAGCTGTAAATCCTCTTCTTCTTCATTGTCTTCCATCATAACCCCTATTTCTCCGTGCTTGGTCCAAACATTATAGTGGGGCATGAAACCGGACTCAAACAAGTGGACGTGAATGGTTCTTGACGTAGAGTAATTGCAACCATTCTTACAGCCAGCACATGGACAACGCATAAAATCATCCGCCCGCTTTTTTGCCTCAGCCGCAAGCAGAAAAGTATGCACGCCCTCAACAAACTGGGGAGAGCATCGGTCATCGTACATCCATTGCCGGCTCATCTTCATTACACAACACCGAATAGACCAAATTAATACAAGTTCATACATAAAGTTCATACAACACTTAAATGCAACAAACAAATAACTCTCTAGCTAAAGCATTTAAATGCAACAACAAATGCGATCAAGATCGCAACTAAGGTAACAATTGATCCAACAGCATAATGATACCAAGCCTCACTATCGATGGCATATTTTCTAATCTTTCTAATCTTCAAGCGCATTTTCTCCATCTTGATCTTGTGATCATCGCGACATCGGCAACATGCAACTCCAATTCCATCTTCTCCCCCTCAATTCTTTTCAATTTTTCTTTCAAGTACTCGTTTTCTCTTTCAACTAAATTTAACCTCTCGACAATAGGGTCGGTTGGAATTTCCGGTTCACATACCTCCTAGATAAAAATATCTATGTCAACTTGATGGGCATAATTTGTCATAAACACGAAATGCAACAAATAGTTTTAAAAGAGAATATACCACATCCGAATCATAACAAGGATGAGGGCCGCAGGGACGGATATCAAAACCATGGCACTATGTATAACAAACAACGTCACGGGTAAGATAATTATTATCACGAGTAACTATATATCCAAATCACACAAACATCAATTTTTATATAAAATTTCATGAACAAGAGGCTCACCACAAGGTGGTGCCGTGACAGGACAGTGCAGGCGATCGACGGTGGTTACGACAGAGATTTAGAAGGCACTAAGTAAACCACACCTACATATGCAAACTAATAAGTGTTATTTTGACCTCAAATTGCATATAAATCAAATACTACCACATATAATTCCTCCCAATTTACTAAAACCCACAATTAATCACTATATAAACCAATGCAAGAGCTAATCTAGCAATGAGAGATGAAAGGAGAAAGTTGCTAACCTTGGTGATCATTTGAATGGATGAGGGCCTGCAAATCTTGACAAATTTGGGGCAAATTTTGTGATGAACTCGAGAGGAAGAAGGGAAGAACAGAGGAGAGGGAGAGGGGAAAGGGGGAAGAACAGAGTGCAGGTGGAGGAAGGATTTATATAGGACGACATTTAGTACCGGTTCGTGCCACGAACCGGTACCAAATCTTTGGAAGGGCCCCATTCGACAACATCCTGCCACCACTCTCATTAGTACCGGTTCGTGGCACGAACCGGTGCTAAAGGTTTGCCACGAACCGGTACTAAAGAGCTCCTCCCGGCTAGCCGTTGGAACCGGCACTAATGGCCACATTAGTGCCGGTTCTGTTACAAACCGGGACTAATGTGTCTCACATTTGACCCTTTTTCTAGTAGTGCATGTCTTTGTTTTGATGTTTGAAATATCATCATTGTCTCCAAAATGCAACATATGACAAGCGCCGGCTGCTCGCGCGCGCTGCAGTTTAGCGCGTTTGTTGGAGCGGCTCGGGCGCGCTATAATTTGCAGCGGCCGCTGGAGCAAGCGCTCCTCGCTGCGCAAAAACTCGCGATCAGCGCGCTGCAAACGCTTTTTTAGCGTGCGGCGCGTTGCGCGGCTGTTGGAGATGCTCTTAGTAGGACCTTTGCGGGTGATGTGGCTATGACGTGGTGCCTGTTATTTCTGAATGCAACAATGTTAGTTTGAACAAAGATGATGATATGCAGATGGTTTACTTGCTTGTAATTCGCACACCAAAGGCTATGCCATATAAAAGCATGAAATACTATCTGAGCCTTCCATATTTTTATTAAGTATATGTCGTTTCTTTAGAGGATTATGCATGATTTAGGTACTAGTATCTCCCTCCCAAATAATTGAAGTTTTGGCTTTGTTTCAACAAGTTTGACTTAGGACAAACTTAAACAAGTTTGGCAAGGTGTATTTGGTGTTGTAGATCTTACAACATTTTTCTATAGAGTTGATAGAACTTAAACAAGTTTGACTTAGGACAAACTTAGAATTTCAAATATTTCAAACGGAGGTAGCATATGTCCTAACTCAGTTTGCTTGTTTGGGTGTCCATTATTTGAGTGGAGTCATAGTTCATATCACGTATGGTCAAGAAGCATCAATATGTGAAGGATGAATCTAGATGCATCGAGTTTTAAGGACGATTACGATACCCATTTAGTGAAAATTCCCGAGTTTTCCCTCTGGTGCAACCAAACTACTCCGATGTCACATATTTTTGCATCGATCAAAAGGCGTAATTGTTTTTTTTTCTTTTGGATTACGAGCTGGTAGCCGGTGGAAGAGTAATTAAATCTGACATGCACGCACGCATGGCGATTTCAGTTCAGCAATCAACGAATGGACTCGACACACCAAATCAGTAGCATGCGTGTCGACGAACATTCTTCTCTCTCTCTCTATTGCCGTGGACGAACATTCACGTGCATGCAGCCATGCAGGTATAAAGCCATGGATCGAACGTGTAGGCAGATGCCAGATGGAGAGCCCTCACTGCTCGAGAGCCCTCACCAGTATGCTCGAGAGCCCTCACCAGTATGAACATACAGGTGCTCGAGAGCCGTCACTGCTCATGCATGCACAAAAGCGAGACACTGCACATGCATGGATGGATGGGTGGCAAGCTTCACTCACGCTTCTCACCGTGTATCAGTGTATGCATGTACTCTGCCGAGCTAGGTTTACTATTAGTACTCCTTGTTACTACCACCACGTGCACGTGAAAAAAGACATTTCTCCGGCTAGCTAGATTCTCTTGCGTATAATCATGCTAGTGTGGGCACGCATACATAGCATAGCACTTGAGCGCTGTGATTAATAGTGCTGTTTTGTAGCTAGCCGGCTTGCTAATTTGTCCCCTCCTCTCTCTGTGTAGGAGGAGACGGTGCCATGGCGGATGCAAGCGTCCAAACACGTCAAAAGGTAGCCCGGCCGGCCGGCGCCCAAAACCGCGGTGGTTTTGGCCGTAGCTCCACACCGCCGGCTTTTCCCTTGTCTCTAGTCGCTCTCATCGGGGGCTGTGCGAGATCCAGGCAGGCTTTTCTCTCGTCGATGGATCCATCAACCCCGTTCGGACCCGACGTGAAGCCTTTGCATGTGCCTGGAACTGGGCTAGCTTGGACGGGCCGGGCCCGGGCACAATCACGTACCCGGCCTCACCGACGTTTACCTCGCTCCCTGGATGAAAAGTAACAGAATTGTCATTTACGCCTAAAGAAAAACAGTATTGTCTTTTTTTTGGGGAAAAATAACACTATTGTCAGGTAGACGAAACTTTAAGATATGATTCTATTTATTAATTTACCCATGTCAGTGTTTGCTGTCTTCTTTCTTTCTTTTTTTTGCGGGGAAGTGCTTGCTGTATTCTTGAAAAAACAAAGTTCAGCGCTCTAAAATAGCAGCAAACATTAAATGTTTGAAAGCCAAGCTAGGACTTTTATTCTTTTTCATATTCTTATATTCGTCAAGCTATTTTGGCTACTGCTAGTATAAACTTCAAAAACTGAGGTTAATATCCCAATCGACTATCACTAGAGTCAATAAACCGTACTACGACGGAAGTGTTTGATACCTATAATATCTAAACAGCCATGATAAAGAGGCAACTAGATTATATATTAATTAATACGAGATTCGTTTATTTATCAAGTCAATGGATTTTTTTTTCATTTGACATTACTTTTTGTGTTATGTCGGATAGCTCATACTTCTGACATCATCTTTTTGCTTGTTCTCTGGTGCCTCTCTGGTGCCGCGTCAAGTACTGACATATCCACCACTTTATAGACTAGTGCTCCCACATGAAATATTCCGCGCCGGTGGTACTATCACATTACCGACTCCACCGTATATCAATTTAGGCATTCGACCTTGCCCGTCGAGTGTACCCACCACCAGTGAAACTTCTCTAGAACAGAACCACACCATTTTATGTAGTCGGTCTTCAACCGTATAAGATCATATATAATTTGGTGTTTCTATTTGCCCACTAGTTTAGCTATAGCCAGACAAAAAAAATCATAACTTATCGTAGCTTGAAAACTAAGGGAAATATTAGGTTCTTACTATAACAGCCCGGGAATAATACAAAAGATATTTTTGCCTATGATATTTCCTATGACCACATGCATCTCATCAGCATTGCATGAACATCATATGGTACTAATTAATTAATTAATTTGGGTATTTTATTGAACCATTTTTGTTAAAATAGTGAATAATCGAACCTCCTCTCAATTTCAATGTTCTAGTCCAAGACTTGTGTCAAACCTTGCATACCCTCTTTCGGTGACATCCGGGACCTGCCCAAATTGTTTCACTAATTTAGCACAAGATTGCTATCATTCATACAAACCATATTTATTTAATAAATGGATTTAATTTCTAAATGAGCATTAAATAAGATCAACATTATTTGGATTATTTGTGTGGCTTCATATAGTATAGACATGATATGTTTAAAATTTCAACTCAATCGGAGGTATTTTGATGCCCCAACTGATCAATATGCGATAGTTATGACCGTTTAAATAATAAACCATTTCAAAAATTAAAATTGTGCTAATGGGTTAACCCAATCTTAATCACAGCATAATCCACATATCCCTATCTATATAAAAGCAAGCTCTCTCTACATATTTATGAAGTAAGACACAATCTTAATTTTAGTACAGATCTTCCGCTCCAAAATCCTATCATGGTCGCTACCTCCCTCTATCTCCTCTTAGATACAGTATCCCTCTCCCTTTAATCATGTATGACATATTCACATATATTCACTTCTTACTAGTTGATCATGTTCTAATTACCAATAAGCACACTGATTTGGTGCCGAACTGCATCCGAGGCCTTACACTTTAATTGTTTTTAAATCTGTAAATTATGTGCAAACCCCATCTAATTATACTAAACATTTTTATCTTTCACAAACTATTTTTATATGATGTTAATTAGATTTTCAAATCAATACAACCTTCATCCTAAAATCTTAGTGATCATTTTTTTCTAATATATGTAACAACATTGATATGTAGGTACATAGTAACATTCAAGTCAAAGATATTTTTATACAACACAAAAATCTATTATTACAAATACATCAAAGGTAAATTATAATTCTTTTCAGTCATGTAAATCATGTTATTGTTGAAAAATTAAGTATGTACAATTTTGTTGAATAAATGTAACCTAAGCATAAGCGAAGAATCACATTCATGCAAAATAGTTTGTCCCTCTTTGATATAGTATTACATTCCTTCTCTCTCTCTCTCTCTGTGTACCTATGTTAATATCTATACAAATGTCTAGAGGAATCTGTGATGCACGGGTCTAGAAATTATTGCAGCAGAGATTTGAAAGTAGGATTGTCTAGCCTAATTCTAAGTAATTTGAATTCTAGAATGGATGAGGTGTCAACAAGTGTTTTTCCGGTTGAGTTCACTTCTCTCACCCTCGCTGTTCTGTTCGCATTGCTCATCCGTCATATTTTTGCCGTGGTTGAATCTTCTCTTAATTATTACTTTATTCAGTTTACAAAAGACAAACTCTAACCAATCCAATACAACTCAATAAATCAGATGCATACATTTTCATGAGTTAGTTTGGAAACTAACTACGGAACTACTTTACGGACGATTTTTTGTTGAACGACTCATGCACGATAGCTGATCCAAGCGCCTACGGCTGCTCAGACTTGCCAATGGATGGTCTGTGATGTAGTATCGTGCACGTTTCGGCTAGCAAGCGTCGTGTGTGTAGCACTGCTCAACTAACTATTGTAGCATAAGCAGTAGATGTAAAACTATGATATCATTGCTTGGCATGGTGCAGCGTACCCCCTTGCACATTTGACTCATATGAATGATCCCCTTATAGATAAAGAGTATTAGATGGCTTGTAGCCCTAACCTATGAACGTACAATTGGCGTGCTTTAGAAAGGCTATGGAACTTGTTCATTACATGAATAATGGGGTCAATAAATACACAACATCATTACTAGAGGGTAACACATTGTTAAGTCAATACCTCACAATACAGATTTATTAGGTACACAAAATAAATCACCTAAGTACCCAACATTATCTTTGTTCAAGGTCAAACGTCAGCCAAAATAATAAAGTATTAGAACATCTATAACTATACCGCTTATATCATCCATATACGTCCGGACGAACAACCAAGTCAGCGCCCGTACAAGAGAGAAGGGAAAAAGGTGACCCCCTCACCCCCACCTTTGTCACCATACGTTTGGGTTGTCCGCAAACCCTCATGTCCAGACCATATATGGGTAGAATATGAGGGCTCCAAAACGCGCCTGGACACGTCAGGCCAATATACAACGTAGGACACGTCAGGCCAATATACAACGTAGGACGTGGTTCTTTTCTTTCTCTCTCTCTTCATCTCCATCAGTCACATGCATATGACCAGAATATAAGGAAAGCATGGCTGCATCCAAGAAAGAATGGCTCAAAATGGACACGCCCAGATGACCGGACGTGCCACAGGACATTGGAGGGGCCAAATTTGTCAGGTGGCTGTAGATGCGCTTACAAGACACATTTTCTAGTCATCTCTAGAGAAAATTTCCTTCATGTTGTGCTGACGGTTAACAAAAAACACAGATATCCAAACAAATGATTTCCTTGAAAACATAATGGATTGCAATTTTAAATGGTCCTTCTTACCCCTTCTTTTCACATGGGAGGCAAGAAGGTAAGAGTTAATGAGAACCACTACTTAATACAATCAATGGCTCATATCTATTATATACTCATACCTCTCATGTGAAAAGATGGGGTAAGAGAGACCATGTTAAAAAGCAACATCGAAGGAGAGAAAACGGTAAACACAATCAAACATTTGTGACAGATGTAAGAATTTATTCTAAGGATTATAGGTGGACGTGGAAGCATGCTAGACATCGTTCAAACAGACAAAACTGTAGAAAATTACCTACCTAATTTCTCAAGGGACAGTAGAAAACATCCCGAAGAGAGATACATGTGGCTAGAAACATACTCCAAACACACTATTAGAAAAACGCCTTGTTGTACCGGTTCGTAAGGACCTTTAGTCCCGGTTCTGTAACCGGCACTAAAGGGTGGGGGACTAAAGGTACCCCTCCCCCCGTTTAGTCCCGGTTCAACACGAACCGGGCCTAAAGGCCCACCACGTGGCACGAGCCCGTGCGGTGGTCTGGGGGACCTTTAGTACCGGTTGGTAACACCAACCGGTACTAAAGGATTTGTTTTTCAAAAAAACTTGAAATTTTTTGGAAAAAAAATTGATTTTTTTTATTTTTAATTTTCTAAATTATTTGACGATTTAGTCTCTAATCACCGCTCATCATTGCTCTAATCACCCCTCATCATTCCAAATCGTCTAACTTCCCGGTCGATCACTCATCCTCTCACTACTCCAGCCTGAGGACGCTTAACTTCCGAGTTCTATTCCCCCTAGTTTCCAAGTCTGCACTTATTGTTTACATGACAATAGTAAGCTGTCAATCCTATTAACCCTCAGGAATTTAGCTTGAGCATGAAGTCATATGTTTCACCGTTTGAGTTTGAAACTATTATTCTAAAAAATAATAATTATTTAGTAACAAAAATATTTCTTGAATAAGTTGTTTGACCATAGTTTGACCACAGTTTGACCATAGTTTGACCAAAAGTAAAAAAACTAAAATAATTATTTATTAACACTAATATTTCTTGAATAATTAGTTTGACCATAGTTTGACCACAATTTGACCAGATTTAATGAAAATTAAAAAAACTGACATTTGAGCATATCTTTTTTTCCTTTTAGAATTTGAGGATTCTAAAAATTTGCAAACAGGTCGTAGGCCGTCAAAATCAGTTGCGGATTTTTGTGCTGACTTTTTTTATATATTATACGTTTTTTCGATATCGTATGCAAAAGATATGGTCATTTTACTTTTTGATAACACTTTTTTGCAAAACATGTCCAAATTTAAGTTTTTTTATTTTCCTAACTAGTAGATTGAGTAACATAACTACATCTCAAAGGATTAAAATTTTTTATGTTTTTATCATTTTATTTTGTTTTTTATAAAACTGAAATGGCGATACATGGTGGGGGGGGGGGGTAGAGTTTGAAAATTTCCCTTTAGTCCCGGTTTGTGGCTCCAACCGGGACTAAAGGTTAAACTCATTTTGTCCCGGTTTGTGACACAAACCGGCACTATAGGTTAGACCTTTAGTCCCGGTTCGTGTCACAAACCGGGACTAAAGGGTAGGGCTGGACCAAAATCTCGTAGCTTGCGAGCTTAATGAGCGCTCGATAGTTCGGCTCGTTAAGCTCGTAGCTCGCTTCTTATTAAACAAAGCCAATCATTGATTTTAGCTCATTAAGCTTAACGAGCGAGCTAAAGAGTTTTACAAGTAGCTCGTTAAGCTCATTAGTAACAACACAACACATATTTCCATATTACGTGGCAAAGTTTTTGTAGCACCTCAGCTCTCCTATTCAATCTAATCAACATCGGAGGCAACAAACTAGTGTATTTCTTTTTGAGCACATCAGCTCTCATATTTCATCATAAAAACCACACCCATGCACTCATAATGTAGACTGTAACACATTATAATCTATTAACGAGCGCTCACGAGCTTAATGAGCTTCAAACGGACCGAGCCGAGCAGGGTTTTCTGCTCGTTAATCTTAACGAGCTAAACGAGCCGAGCCTTAACGAGCACGAGCTTCACAAGTACGAGCTTAACGAGCCGAGCAGCTCGTTAGTCCACCCCTACTAAAGGGGCTCGTGGGGCCCCGGCCTGACGCCAGCCTGCCACCACCCCTTTAGTACCGGTTCGTGCAACAAACCGGTACTAAAGGTTCAACACGAACCGGGACTAATGCATAGCCGTTCGAACCAGCACTAATGGTCACATTAGTGCCGGTTAATTTACAAACCGGGACTAAAGGGCTGAACATTAGGTCCTTTTTCTACTAGTGACATAACCTGGCGTTGTCTTGCACTTTTGCATACCAACACGGCGCAGAAGATCAAGAGAGTACTTCTTCTGGGTGAGAGCCAAACTACCACGAGACTGATGAGCGACTTCAATACCCAGGAAGAATGAAGTTGTCCCAAATCCTTAACTGCAAAATGTTGACCAAGCGCAGTCACAAGAGAATCAGCAGTCGTCGGAGAGGAGCTAACGAGGACAATATCATCCACGTACACAAGGATGTACATGGTCACACTCGGTCGCTGAAACAAGAACAGTGAAGTATCAGCCGTCGAAGGAATGAATCCATGAGTGCATAAAATTGAAGCCAGGTGAACATACCAGGCACGAGGCGCCTGTTTCAGTCCATAGAGAGCCTTCGTCGGACGACAGAGGTGATAAGGCTGAGTGTGATCAACAAATCCAGGCGGCTGCCTCATGTAGACCTCCTCTTCAAGAAGTCCATGTAGAAAAGCGTTCTGCACGTCAAGCTGGCGGAGAGACCATCCACGAGAAACTGCCAGAGACAGAAGAAGTCGAATAGTGGTAGGCTTGACAACAAGACAAAATGTATCCTCATAGTCCAGTCCCTAACGCTGTTTAAAGCCCTTAGCCACAAGACGCGCTTTGTAGCGCTCAATGGAACCATATGCATGTTTCTTCACCTTGAAAACCCACTTCGAATTGATGATGTTGACACGAGACGGAGGTGGAACAAGTGTCCAGGTCTTATTCTGCATAAGAGCATGATATTCTTGTTCCATAGCAGCCCTCCAGTGTGGGATACTCATAGTGGCTTGATAAATGCGTGGTTCGGCGGTTGGATCATCAACAGCATGAGCCAGACAAGCAGCAAGGTATGTGACCGTGCCATAGGTGCACTCCTTGGGACGAACGATACCGTTGCAACTGCGCGTGTGTGGACGCCGTGGAGCAACGACCACCGGAGCAGGCGGGGCATCCAGAGCAGTCGAGGCGTCCGGAGCAGGCGAGGCCGGTCCAGCAAACTCCGCGTAGAGGGACCGGGTGACAACGGACCGGGAGATGGCAGACTGGGCGACGTGGGCCCAGGCTGCGTGTGAGTCACTTCAGGCCCAGGCGAAGTGGGCGGCAGCGACGCCCGTGCAGATGGCGGAGGTGACGATGGAGGTGAGGCCAGGCGAGGAAGCAGCGACGTAGACCGCTCCGTCACAGGCTCCGACCCAGCCATAGTAGCCGACATAAGCTCCGGCCCAGTGGTAGACGCGGCTCCCGAGGCGG
This sequence comes from Aegilops bicornis, assembly GCA_021605145.1. Lineage (NCBI taxonomy): Eukaryota > Viridiplantae > Streptophyta > Magnoliopsida > Poales > Poaceae > Aegilops > Aegilops bicornis. The sequence goes on along the minus strand of CM038675.1, from coordinate 849,362,800 downwards.
GGTCGAGGGCTGGAGGCGATGCATGCACATGCATCGGCCGATCGACGTGCGCCACGGGCGGCGTAGTAGGTCCGTCAGGGAGAAGTTCCAGGCGAGCTCCATGTCCAGTTCCTGCACCATGATTAGGTAACAACACAGGCGAATATGCAACATCTTCAAATTGGCCAGGCATAAGAGTAGATGAATGCATAGATGGTGCTGTGGTGGATGACTGAGGCATGGCAGAAAAAGAGAAGACATTCTCATCGAAAACAACATCCCGAGATATGTAGACTCGATTAGTTGGGACATGGAGACACTTGTAGCCTTTATGGAGAGAACTATACCCCAAGAACACACACTTTTTGGAGCGAAACTCAAGTTTGCGATCATTATAAGGACGAAGATGAGGCCGACAAGCACACCCGTATACCTTGAAAAAGGTGTAGTCAGGAGTTTCATCCAAGAGAAGCTCAATTGGAGTTTTCATATTAAGAACACGCGTAGGTAATCTGTTAATGAGAAAACACGCGGTGGCAGAAGCATCACTCCAAAAGCGAAAAGATACAGAAGCATGAGCAAGAAGTGTGAGGCCGGCTTCAACTATATGGCGATGTTTGTGCTCAACAGTGCCATTCTGCTGATGCTTATGTGGGCATGACAAACGATGGGAGATCCCAAGCTTATTAAAGAAAGTGTTGAGGTTGCGATATTCGACCCCCCCCCCCCCCCAATCTGACTGAACATGGATACTTTTATACTTGAGTAGACGTTCAACATGCAATTGAAACTGAATGAATATATCAAACACATCAGATTTGCGCTTAAGAAATAAAGCCATGTGAAATGATTACATGCATCAACAAAACTGACATAGTAGTTGTGACCACTAACAGATGTTTGTGCTGGACCCCACACATCAGAAAACACAATTTCAAGAGGACTCTTTACTTCTCTAGAAGATGAAACAAAAGGTAGCTGATGACTTTTGCCTTGTTGACAAGCATCACATACGAATATCTCTTTATTGCTAGACTCTAATGGCAGTTCATGGCGGTGGAGATGTGGTGAACGATAGGTGTGGCGGGATGACCAAAGCGAGAGTGCCATTGGGAAGGTGACACACGGATACCGCGGAAGATGCACGGGGCGGATGGATCCTCCAAACGGTACAAGCCTTGGCTCAAGCGGCCACTAAGCAGAACGTCCTGGGTTGCTCGGTCCTTAACAAAAAGATTAAAAGGGTGAAATTCACATAGGACATGATTATCAAGGGTGAGCTTAGGGACAGATAAAAGATTACGAGTCACCGTGGGAACCCACAAAACATTACGAAGATGGAGCTGCCTAGAGGGATGACTAGTTAAAAGAGATGCTTGGCCAATGTTAGAGATGGGCATGCCTACACCATTGGCGGTGTGAACCCGATCTTGCCCGTAGTAGGGCTGGTAGGTTGAGAGTTTGTTGAGTTCGTTCGTCATGTGATATGTGGCGCTGGTGTCCATATACTAGGCTGGATCAACATGATAGGGCGGCGTGTACCCCCGGTCGACGCACGGGTTCTTGCCCTTGGCGGCGATGTGGGCAGTTAGGGCGGCGGCGATGTGGGTAGCCGGGGTGGCGGCGGGGGGACCAAAGTCTGCCATCGCAAATTGGCGCTCGTTGCCCTTGCCGTCGTTGCCGATGCCAAGGAAGCTCCTTTCAAAGCGGCGGTGACACTTGGAGGCGACATGGCGTTCACGACCACATAGCTGGCATACCACCCGAGTGTTAGGGCCCCCACCCAGGGTCGATGCAGGGGGCGGGGCGTGCTTGCCAGATGACGGGGCACGGGGACGCTGGCGGCGAGAAGCCCAGAAGGCTGTCGACTGTGAGGTGATAGTGGCGGAGGAGCGACGAGACTCCACGCGCTGCTCGGTGAAGAGGAGTCGTGAGTAGAGCTCGTGCGGGTGCATCGATGGCTTGGCGTTGCGAATAGCCTCGGCGACATTGTTGTAGTCGGCATCGAGGCCTTTGATGACAAAGCCAGCAAACTCCTCCTCGCTGAGCGGCCGATCGATAGAGGTGAGTGTGTCCACCAGCACCTTCATTTTGGTGAAGTAGGTCGTGGCGAAGGAGTCCAGCTTCTTAATGTCGGCGAGATCGCTGCGAAGGGCCATCAAGTGGGAGGTAGAGACCTAGGCAAAGGTGTGCACCAGGGTCGTTCAGGCATCCATGGAGGTGACGGCGAAGAGATAGAGACCGGCGACCCCGTCGCTGAGGGAGCCCTGGATGGCAGAGAGGACCGCCTGGTCCTGCTGCACCCACATGCGGTGTTCCTGGTTAATGGTCGGGCCGTGTACGGTGGGGATGACCTGCGGAGGACACGGTAGCGAACCGTCCACAAACCCTAGGAGAGACCGACTGCGGAGTAGTGGTAGGACCTTGGCGCGCCAGAACAGGTAGTTGTCCGACGTGAGTCTGATGGCGATCAAGTTGTCGAAGTAGAACGACCCGGCGGGCGTGATGACACCAGCAGCAGGGGCGGTGGTCGGAGGAGCCACGGCAAGAACCACAGTCGCGACCGATGTCGCAGGTAGCGGCGTGGGAACGATCGGGATCATGGTTGCGGGTGGTGCCGTGAGCGAGGCCGCGGGTGGCTCTGCGGGCAGCGCCTCCCCCCAGGTCGCCGGGATGATGGCAAGTGTCAAGGAGGATCCGGAGGGGGCCATCGCGAGCGGCAGCGGGCGACTGGTGCTGAGGCCGTCGCGGGCGGTGACGGCGGGATCGGCGCTGAAAACATGCAGCCGACGACGATGGTGCCGAAGAACTGAGGCACCGACGGAGCCAGAGGGCGAAGTGGGAGGTTGAGGAGGGCGGCAAGCGATGCATGGATTGACCCGGAGCTGGCGGCGCCTGAAGCGGAAGCGGTCATGGCGCCGACGGCAGCAGCCCTAGGGTTTAGGGTTTTGGTGGTGCGGCGGCGGCGGGTGGAGTACAGGACTTAGGTTAGACTCGATACCATGTAAAACGTAGGTTTTGGGGAACTGGCTCAACCCTTTATGGGGTGGCCTATCACACATATATATATATATATATATATATATATATATATATATATATATATATATATATATATATATATATATATATATATATATATATATAGTGGTGTCATACAAGTCCTATACCAATATGATATAAATTACACAATAAGGCTACAATAGAAAGTCTAAGATTCGTGTTTGCATGTAGCAATAGCTTACGCCTCGTTGTAATTAAGTGAGTGTTTTGGGAGCTTTCACTCAATGACGAGTACGTTTGTATTTAGTACTCTAGGACATTTGCGGGTGATGTGGCTATGATGTGGTGCCAGTTATTTCTTAATGCAATAATGTTAGTTTGAACAAAGATTGTGATATGCAGATGGTTTACTTGCATGTATTTCGCACACCAAACTATGCCAATATAAAAGCAGGAAATACTACTTGAGCCTTCTAATTTTTAATATTAAGTATATGTCATTTCTTCATAGGCTTATTATTCAAGTACAAGTATATGCGTTCCAAAATAATGAAGTTTTGGCTTTGGTCTAAGTCAAACTTATTCATGTTTGACAAAGGTATAGAAAAATATATTAACATCCGGAACACCAAATTTGTCTCATGAGATTATTTATGAAATATATTTTTATACTATGTGTATTTGGTGTTGTAGATCTTACCACATTTTCCTATAGAGCTGGTCAAACTTAAACAAGTTTGACTTAGGCTTCGAATATTTTGAAACGGAGGCAGTATGTCCTTACTCAGTTTGCTTGTTTGAGTGTCCATTATTTGAGTGGAGTCATACTTCATGTCACCTATGGTCAAGAAGCATCAATATGTGAAGGATGAATCTAGAGGCATCGAGTTTTAAGGACGATTACGATACCCATTTATTGAAAATTCCCGAGCTTTCCCTCTGGTGCAACCAAACTACTTCGATGTCACATATATTTGCATCGATCAAAAGGCACAATTTTTTATTGGATTACGTTGCTAGCCGGTGGAAGAGTAATTAAATCTAGCATGCATGCACGCATGGCGATTTCAGTTCAGCAATCAACGAATGGACTCGACACACCAAATCAATAGCATGCGTGTAGGGTACTACTATGACGAACGTTTTTTTTTTTTTACCTTTTCTCTCTTTTGTGCTGTATACGTACGTACATTCGCATGCATTCACGTGCTGACGACGTGTAGGTAGATGGAGACACGACGGGTGCTCGAGAGCTCGCACTGCTCATGCATGCACAAAAGCGAGACACCGCACATGCATCCATCATCCATGGATGGGTTGGGTGCCAAGCTTCACTCACGCTTCTCACCGTGTATCAGTGTATGAATGTACCCTGGCGAGCTATTTTTACCACTAGTTACTACCACCACGCGCACGTGTGTGGAGCACGAAGGTTGATGGAATGGAAGATGGGTGAGGGAGAGGAGGTAGGAACGGACGGCATGAGGGAGGGGAGGTAGGAACGGACGGCGCACCGCGACTAGGGGAAGAAGAGCCATACGCATACGGCCATGCACGAACGGCCCCCTTCTTGTTCTTCCTGCACTGTGGAACCATCTGCATGTTTCTTTACCTTGAAAACCCACTTCGAATCGATGATGTTGACATGAGACGGAGGTGGAACAAGTGTCCAGGTCTTATTCTGCATAAGAGCATGATATTCTTGTTCCATAGCAGCCCTTCAGTGTGGATACTCATAGCGGCTTGATAATTGTGTGGTTCGGCGGTTGGATCATCCACAACACGAGTCAAACAAGCAGCAAGGTATGTGACCGTGCCATCGGTGCGCTCCTTGGGATGAACGATGCCGCTGCGACTGCGGGTGTGTGGACGCCACGGTGCAACGACCACCGGAGCAGGCGGGGCGTCCAGAGCATTCGAGGCGTCCGGAGCAGGCGAGGCTGGTCCAGCGAATTCCGGCGTAGAGGGACCGGGTGACAGTGGACCGGGAGATGGCGGACTGGGCGACGTGGGCCCAGGTGGCGTGTGAGTCACTGCAGGCCCAGGAGAAATGGGTGGCAGCGACACCCGCGCAGATGGTGGAGGTGACGATGGAGGGGAGGCCAGGCGAGGAAGCAACGAGGTAGGCCGCTCCGTCACGGGCTCCAACCCAGCCATAGTAGCCGACGTAAGCTCCGGCCCAGTGGTAGACGGGGCTCCCGAGGCTGATCGACGTGCGCCACGGGTGGCGTAGTAGGTCCGTCAGGGAGAAGTTCCAGGCGAGCTCCATGTCTAGTTGCGGCACCATGATTAGGTAACAGCACAGGCGAATATGCAACATCTTCAAATTTGCCAGGCATAAGAGGAGATGAGTGGATAGATGGTGTTGTGGTGGATGACTGAGGGATGGCAGAAAAAGGGAAGACATTCTCATCGAAAACAACATCTCGAGTTATGTAGACTCGATTAGTTGGGACATGCAGACCCTTGTAGCCTTTATGGAGAGAACTATACCCCAAGAACATACACTTTTTGGAGCGAAACTCAAGTTTGCGATTATTATAAGGACGAAGATGAGGCCAGCAAGCACACCCGAATACCTTGAAAAAGGTGTAGTCAGGAGTTTTATCCAAGAGAAGCTTAATTGGAGTTTTCATATTAAGAACACGTGTAGGTAATCTGTTAATGAGAAAACACGCGGTGGCAGAAGCATTACTCCAAAAGCAAAAAGGTACAGAACCATGAGCAAGAAGTGTGAGGCCGGTTTCAACTATATGGCGATGTTTGCGCTCAACAGCGCCATTTTGCTGATGTGTATGTAGGCATGACAAACGATGGGAGATCCCAAGTTTATTAAAGAAAGTGTTGAGGTTGCGATATTCGCCCCCCCCCCCACCCCCGCAATCTGACTGAACATGAATAATTTTATGCTTGAGTAGATGTTCAACATGCAATTGAAACTGAATGAATATATCAAACACATCAGATTTGCGCTTAAGAAGATAAAACCATGTGAAACGACTATAGGCATCAACAAAACTGACATAGTAGTTGTGACCACTAACAGATGTTTGTGTTGGACCCCACACATCAGAAAACTCAATTTTAAGAGGATTCTTTACTTCTGTAGTAGATGAAACAAAAGGTAGCTGATGACTTTTTCCTTGTTGACAGGCATCACACACAGACATCTCTTTATTGCTAGACTCTAATGGCAGCTCATGGCGGTGGAGTATGTGGCGAACGATGGGTGTGGCGGGATGACCAAAGCGAGAGTGCCACTGGGAAGGTGACACACGAACACCGCTGAAGATACATGGGGTGGATGGATCCTCCAAACGACACAATCTTTGGCTCAAGCGGCCACTAAGCAGAATGTCCTGGGTTGCTCGGTCCTTAACAAAAAGATTAAAAGGGTGAAATTCACATAGGACATGATTATCAAAGGTGAGCTTAGGGACAGATAAAAGATTGCGAGTCACCAAGGGAACCCACAAAACATTACGAAGATGGAGCTGCCTAGAGGGATGACTAGTTAAAAGAGATGCTTGGCCAATGTGAGAGATGGGCATACCTACACCATTGGCGGCGTGAACCTGATTGTGCCCGTAGTAGGGCTTGTAGGTGGAGAGTTTGTTGAGTTTGTTCGTCATGTGATCTGTGGCGCCGGTGTCCATGTACCAGGCTGGATCAACAGGATATGACGGCGTGTACTGATGAAGTCATGTACCTGAGGTAGGGTCATAGACCTGCCCAAAGGTACCCTCCACAAGGACACTCGCAAGAGAAGCAGCCTTCCAGTCGACCTGGTAGGTTTCCACTCGACCATGAAGACCCACTCGACGACCAGGAGTCCAAGAGCCACTCGGTGCCCAAACGGTCTGTAGTAAAATAGTCTTTATGATCTTAATGACACTTTATGTAAGGCGTTACCAGTAACGCCTAGCTTTAACGCACCTTAAACCCTCTACTACGTGGGCTGGCTGGGGTCCTAGCGCACTCTATATAAGCCACCCCCCTCCGCAGGTAGAAGGGTTCGCTCCCCTGTAACACATACGCATATAATCCAGTCGACCGCCTCCGGGCTCCGAGACGTAAGGCTATTACTTCCTCCGAGAAGGGCATGAACTCGTAAATCCCTTGCGTATACAACTACTCCATAGCTAGGATCTTGCCTCTCAATACCTACCCCCCATTCTACTGTCAGACTTAGAACCACGACAGTTGGCGCCCACCTTGGGGCAGGTGTTCTAGCGATTTGTTGGAGAAGTTGGGATTCTTTCGATCTCCTACATCATGGTTTCAGGTGGAGTTCTGGTTGAAGGCCACGAGATCCGTCTCGGTGCGCTCACGTTCGTCACCGACGACTCCGCTTGGCTTCAGGAGGCTCCACTCGACGTGGACGCGCTCCCCGTCCACGGGGCGACGCACTGCTGCAGGTGTTCATGGGCGTCCTCCTGCGGCAACCGTCGACCCAAAGTATGGGTCGGCTCTCCGTCTTTCGCCCAGTCTCCCACAGGCGCAAGCATTCCGGTCGGTCGAGGCTTCAGCGGTGGGTGAGGCATGCAGTGGCCCGCCAGTCGGCCACCCCCCAAGTCGCAGCGATCGAGCCCGACGAATCTCTCTGCGGCCTGTTCGACCTGTCGACTGGCTCCGCAGAGACTGCGTCCGAATGCGATAGCAGTGACCCGACGACAGAGGTTCTGATGGTCGATGGACCACGCAGTCCCCCAGGATTCACCCTCACCAACGGAGGTGACGGTGGAGGTGATCCGGAGAAAGCCCACGAAGAGTACCTGCCCGAGCCCCTCACTTCGCTCCAGAGGGAGGAGCTTCGTCGTCGGAACGTGGATGCACTTCACACTCCTATCGTTGGAGAAACCCCCGAGGCTCATGCCTTGGAGGATGCGCGCTTGGCCAACTTGGCTGAGCGCACTCGACTGGAGAACCTTCAGCGAGTACTCGACGAGTGCACACGACCAAGGGTTCCAGAATCCAGTCGACGTCAGCTCTTTCAACCGCCAACTCAGGTATATCGAACTCCGATTCAGAATTTAGCAGCTGTCGCCCGTATAGCAGAGTCAATTCAGCCTTCCCAGTGGGAGGCGGGTAGATGTTTGCTGCAAATCAGAGATCTGCTCCGGGCGGCGGGTGATCAAAACTCAGTTGTATCACAGTCGCAGAACAGGATTCACAGCCGATCCGTCACTGCGAATTCAGTCCAGTCGGCCCATAGTCCGAGATCGCCCCCGAGGCGTGAGGAACGCGGGGGCCGGCGTGATGATCAGTACAAGGGCCGTGAGCAGTATGAGCACCGATTCGATAGCAACGATCGACGTCGAGTGCCACACTCCTCCCCAAGGGGTGGATCATACGCTCCTTGGCAGCAGGACGATAGACGCCAAAGACATGTTGGGCGAAGAGTTCGGTCGACCCCAGGGAACCATGCTTTGATGCGAGATCTATTATCGTTCAAGGTTTGGTCGACAGGAACAGAGCTCACCGAGACGGCCATGATAGAGATGTTCCTTCCAACAGCAGAGTTCATGTTTCGGGACCAGAGTGTTTCAGCAAAGCCATCAGAGCCGCGGTGATTCCTCCCAACTTCAGTTGGCGACTGGAGTCAGTAAGTTCACTGGTGAATCCAAGCCTGACACTTGGCTTGAAGATTACCGAGTGGCTGTTCAGATCGGCGGTGGCAATGATGAGGTAGCCATGAAGCATTTGCCTCTTATGTTGGAGGGTTCAGCCAGGGCGTCGTTGAATCAGTTAGCGCCCAGCAGTATTTACACTTGGGAAGATCTTGCCCGAGTGTTTGTCAGGACATTTGAAGGAACTTGCAAACGACCAGCAGGATTGACTGAGTTGCAGTCGTGTGTGCAAAAGTCGAGTGAAACTTTGAGAGATTATATCCAGAGGTGGATCACTTTGCACCACACAGTCGAGAATGTATCTGATCACAAGGAAGTCTGTGCCTTCAAGGAAGGCGTCAAGAATAGAGAGTTGAGTTTGAAATTTGGTCGAACCGGAGATATGACCCTGAGTCGGATGATGGAGATTGCCACCAAGTATGCAAATGGTGAAGAAGAGGATCGGCTCCGAAGTGGTAAATACAAATCGCCCGCCAATGAGGCCGGCGGAGGAAATTCCAATGGAAGCAAAGCAGCGCAAAGCCGAGCCGGCCGCTCCCGGAGAGGCCTTGGCCGTGACCCTGTGAAAGTTCAAGGAAACCCAAGGGTCCTTGGAACCCCAAGAAGGTGAAAGACCAGGATGGAAACGACGTGTTGGATTTGCCATGTCATATTCATACAAAGAAAGATGAAGAGGGTAAACTCATTTACCCGAAACATACCACTCGACGATGTCGGCTCTTGATTCAGCAGCCCAAGGGAAACAGCTCAAGGATAAGGATAAGGAGACAGACAAAGTTGAGGACAGAGATGATGAAGTGATGGTGGATATCCCGTGTCAATTCCACCACGATGATTTTTGCCGACGTCGAAAGCAAAAGTCGATTGAAGGTTATCAATCGGAAGTGAACTTGGTTGCTCCGGCGACTCCCAATTATCTGAAATGGTCCTGCACCGCCATCACATTCGACCACCGATCACCCGACGCACATTGCCACCCACAGGAGGCAAGCATTGGTGGTCGACCCAGTTGTTGAGGGCACTCGGTGACCAAAGTCCCGATGGATGGTGGTAGTGGCTTGAACATATTGTACGCGGAGACATTGAAAGGGATGGGCATTACGATGTCCGGACTCGCACCGAGAACATGAGCTTCCACGGAGTCATTCACGGAAAGAAGGCTGAATCACTCGGCCAAATTGCTCTTGATGTAGTTTTGGTGATTCAAGCATTTCCGGAAAGAAAAGTTGACCTTTGAGGTCGTGGATTTCAGGCGCTTATCACGCTTATTGCAGGAAGGCCAGCTTATGCACGCTTTCATGGCCCGACCATGTTACGTGTATCTTAAACTGAAGATGCCTGGTCCCAAGGGCGTGATCACCATCACGGGCAATCGGAAGAAGGCGTAAGAGTGCTTCCAGAAGGCTCTAAGATCGCCGATGCTCGGTTGGCGATGGTAGAGCTACAAGAGTATCGAAAACTGCAGATCCGAAAGTGATTTGTTGCGAGCTAAGAAGCATGCTACGGAGTCAGCATTTCAATGATCGGTGAGACGAAACAGGTTCACATTCACCCGATCGATTCCAATGCTGCTCCGACCAACATCTCAACAACACTCGACTCAAAATAGGAAGAAGCGCTCATCCAGTTCCTCCGTGAGAACTGGGACATCTTTGCATGGAAGCCTGCTGACATGCCGGGTGTTCCCAGGGGGCTGGCTGAGCATCGCCTACGAGTCGACCCAAAATTCAAACAGGTTAAAGAGTATCTTCGGCGGTCCGCCGTCCAGAAGAGAAAGGCCATAGGCGAGGAGGTGGCTCGGCTCTTAGCAGCAGAGTTCATCCGAGAGATCTACCACTCCGAGTGGCTCGCCAATGTCGTCATGGTCCCCAAGAAGGACAAGTCGTTGCGCATGTGCATCGATTTCAAGCATATCAATCGGGCCTGCCCGAAAGATCATTTCCCTCTTCCTCACATCGATCAAATAGTTGACTCAACTGCGGGATGTGAGAGGTTATATTTTTTAGACGCCTATTCCGGGTACCATCAGATCCGTCTGTATGGACCCGATGACATTAAAACAGCGTTCATCACTCCATTCGGGTGCTTCTGTTATGTCACCATGCCATTCAGTCTCAAGAATGCCGGAGCCACATTCATGAAGATGATTCAGAAGTGTTTGCTCACTCAAATCAGTCGGAATGTGGAAGAATACATGGATGATATAGTGGTCAAGTCACGAAAAGGTTCCGACCTGTTGACTGACCTTGCTGAAACATTTGCCAATCTCAGGAGGTATGATATCAAGCTTAACCCATCAAAGTGTACATTTAGAGTTCCTGGTGGAAAGTTACTCGGTTTTCTCGTTTCTGAGCGAGGAATCGATGCTAACCCCAAAAAGGTTGACACCATACTCCGAATGAAGCGCCCTGTGCGTGTGCACGATGTCCAGAAACTTACTGGATGCTTGGCCGCTTTAAGTCGATTCATCTCTCGCCTCGGTGAAAAGGCATTGCCTCTTTACCGACTGATGAAGAAGTCAGACAAGTTCGAGTGGACTCTAGAAGCTGATGCAGCCTTTGCAGAGCTCAAAGCTCTGCTCTCCATCCAGCCGGTGCTTGCTGCTCCTATCAGCAAAGAGCCTTTGTTGCTTTATATTGCAGCCACTGGACAAGTCGTCAGTACCGTACTTACGGTCGAGCGGGAAGAAGAAGGGAAAGCCTTCAAAGTTCAACGCCCAGTTTATTATCTTTCTGAAGTGCTGACCCCATCAAAGCAAAGATACCCTCACTATCAGAAGCTTGTTTATGGGATTTATATGACCACAAAAAAGGTTGCTCATTATTTCTCCGATCATTCCATTACAGTCGTCAGCGAATCCCCATTTTCAGAAATTCTTCATAACAGAGATGCAACTGGTCGAGTGGCAAAATGGGCGATTGAACTCCTTCCCCTTGATATCAAATTCAAGGCAAAGAAAGCCATAAAGTCCCAAGCAATAGCAGATTTCCTCGCCGAATGGACTGAACGGCAGCTTCCGACTCAAGTTCACTCGAAACACTGGACTATGTTTTTCGACGGTTCCAAGATGCTGAACGGTTCTGGTGCAGGGGTTGTATTGGTTTCCCCCCGCGGAGATAGGCTCAAATATGTTCTCCAGATTCACTTTGATTCTTCCAACAACGCAGCAGAATATGAAGCACTCTTGTATGGGTTGCATGGCCATTTCACTTGGCGTCCGGTAGCCTTATGGTCTCTGGCGACTTCGGATCTGGTTGTTAATCAAGTGATGAAGGAGTGGGATGTCGAAGCCCAGCTATGACAGGTTATTGTAATGCGTGAGAAAGCTGGAGAAGAAATTCGAGGGGTTAGAGCTTCATCATATACCCCGACTGAAAAATCAAGCTGCGGATGATTTGGCGAAGATAGGATCCAAGAGGGAAGCCATTCCTAGTAATGTATTTTTGGAGCACATTCATGCACCATCAGTGCAGGAGGATCCTTTCACAGAAGAAGCCCCACAGCAAAAGAGTGCCAATGATCCGACTGAAGTTGAGGTCCCAGCCGTGGTCGACCTAATTATGGAAGTTGTGGTCATCACTCCCGACTGGACGGTGCCGTACATCGCATATATCCTAAGGAAAGAGCTCCCAGAGAATGAAGAAGAGGCTCGACAGATCGTCCGTCGATCCAAGGCCTTTACAGTGATCAAGGAACAATTGTACAGAGAAAGCGTCACTGGAGTCGGCCGGAAGTGTATCACGCCAGAAGAAGGTCAGATAATTCTTGAGGATATCCACTCGGGGACCTGTGGCCATCATGCGTCCTCTCGGAACATTGCGGCTAAAGCATATCGAGCGGGATTTTACTGGCCGAAAGCAAATGAAATGGCAAAAGAAATAGTCAACAAGTGTGAAGGATGTCAGTTCTATTCCAACATGTCGCACAAGCCCGCCTCAGCCTTGAAGACCATTCCACCTGCTTTGGCCCTTCGCTGTTTGGGGATTGGACATGATTGGACCGTTGAGAACTGGCGAAGCGGCTTCACTCATTTGCTAGTAGCAGTCGACAAGTTCACCAAGTGGATCGGGCCAAGCCCATCAAGAACCTCGATGCATGCACTGCTATCAGTTTCATCAGAGAGTTGATATTCAGATATGGAGTTCCGCATAGCATCATCTCCGACAATGGGTCAAACTTCGATAATGACAAGTTCAAAGCCTTCTACGCCTCTCAAGGCACGCGGGTCGACTATGCTTGATGGCTCATCCTCGCCGAGCGGACAAGCGTAACGCAAACGGCCTCATTCTCAAAGGGCTGAAACCACGGCTGATGCGTGATCTCAAACACGCAGCAGAGCTTGGGTCGACGAACTTCCATCAGTTCTCACGGGGATTGAGGACCACTCCTAATCGGTCGATTGGAAGAACTCCATTCTTCCCGGTCTATGGAGCTGAAGCGATCGCCGAGTGACCTGCTTCACAATGCACCTCGAGTCGAACTATACTCTGAAGAAGAAGCGAAACAAGCCCGGCAAGATGCAGTCGACCTCTTAGAAGAGGAGAGAGAAATGGCCCTGATCCGCTCGACTATCTATCAGCAAGACTTGCGTCGATTCCATGCCAGAAATGTGAAGAGTCGAGCCTTTGAAGAGGGAGATTTGGTCCTCCGAGTGGATCAACAGAAACCACACAAGCTCGCTCCCACTTGGGAAGGTCCCTTCATCGTCACAAGAGTTCTCCACAACGGAGCGTATCATCTCTACAACGTTGATCGCCAGATCGACGAGCCTCGAGCTTGAACGCGGAACTGCTCCGCCTTTTACACTTAATACTCACTCGGTTGAGATGTAATAAAAGTACTTTTGTAGTTTGTTTATCTAAGACAAGAATGTTATAATTTTCCCGATGATTGTTTTTACTTTTTGTTGAAATTTCCCCAGTGGGTGGCTTAGTTGAATCCAGTTCGCCTAAGTTTGTAAAAAAATCCTTTCCGAGTGACGCAGCCGCCTCTCACTCGGGGCTTAGCTGCGAATCTGGTTTGCCTAAGTATTCAAAATCCTACCGAGTGGCGAGCCGCCTCTCACTCGGAGGCTTAGCTGCAGTCCAAGTACTCGCCTAAGTATTCAAAATCCTATCGAGTGGCGAGCCAGCCTCCCACTCGGAGGCTTAGCTGCAGTCCAAGTACTCGCCTAAGTATTCAAAATCCTACCGAGTGGCGAGCCAGCCTCCCACTTGGAGGCTTAGCTGCAGTCCAAGTACTCGCCTAAGTATTCAAATCCTACCGAGTGGTGAGCCAGCCTCCCACTCGGGGGCTTGCAACAGCCCAAGGATTCGCCTTAACATCCAAAACAATAAAAATCCTACCGAGTGGAGAGCAAACCTCCCACTCGGAGGCTTAGCTGCAGCCCAGTGCTCGCCTAAGTAATAGAAATCCTACCGAGTGGAGAGCAAACCTCCCACTCGGAGGCTTAGCTGCAGCACAGTGCTCGCCTAAGTAATAAAAATCCAACATACAGGAGAGCAAACCACACACTCGTAGGCTTATCTGCAGCCCAGTGCTCGCCTACGTAATAAAAATCCTACCGAGTGGTGAGCAAACCTCCCACTCGGGGGCTTAGCTGCAGCCCAGTGCTCACCTAAGTAATAGAAATCCTACCGAGTGGTGAGCAAACCTACCCACTCGGAGGCTTAGCTGCAGCCCAGTGCTCGCCTAAGTAATAGAAATCCTACCGAGTGGAGAGCAAACCTCCCACTCGGGGGCTTAGCTGCAGCCCAGCGCTCGCCTAAGTAATAGAAATCTTACCGAGTGGAGAGCAAACCTCCCACTCGGAGGCTTAGCTGCAGCCTAGTGCTCGCCTAAGTAATAAAAATCATACCGAGTGGAGAGCAAACCTCCCACTCGGAGGCTTAGCTGCAGCCCAGTGCTCGCCTAAGTAAGGAATCCATCCCAATCCGCAAGGACGACGAGGTGCAGGTCGACTGTTACCTTCTCCTTCGGAGCTTCGCCACAAGTACAACGTGCGGTCCATCCCAATCCGCAAGGACGACGAGGTGCAGGTCGACTGCTACCTCCTCCTTCGGAGCTTCGCCACAAGTACAACGTGCGGTTCATCCCAATCCGCAAGGACGACAAGGTCAGTCGCAGTCTGTGTTCCATCTCTACCTGCAGGATAGATGAAGCACAAGTCGACTGGAATTTCAACGGAATATCTTCCGAATGAGGAATAAAGTTCTCTCGAAGGCAAACAAAGCATGTTAAAGGATAAATCAAGTTCGGATAAACGTCCTACGGATCCAAAGGTGCTCAGGCGTTAAGGCTGTTAAAGTTTATCGGTTACAAAAACCACTCGGCATTCCGAGGCAAATTTAAGGTGGGACTTAGAAGTTTTTTACTCCTCCGGCGGAGGACTGGAAGGTGCAACAAACTGGTCGAGGTCGATTCCGTCGGCAATACGGGTAGCAGCAGCGACGAAAGTCTCCATGAAAGATCTGAAGTCGTGCTTCCTGGTATTGGCAACCTTGAGAGACACCAGCTTCTCCTCTTCCGCTTCTTTGCAGTGGACACGAACCAGAGATAGAGCAACATCAACACCACACCTGGCAGAAGACTTTTTCCATTTTTGCACTCGACTTGGAATCTCATTCAGTCGAGTCATCAGGGATTCAAGGTCATTCTGAAGAGTCTGTTCTGGCCAGAGAGTCGAGTCGATCCGCGACACTGCAACTTTCAGTCGAGCAAGATAATCCACCGCGCTAGCAATGCGAGACTCCAGTCGGAGCACATTCATAGCAGCTTCGTCCTTCACAGGAGAGTTGATGGGGTCCAAACTGGTTTCCACTCGAATGGTTTCTTCTTCAAAGTTTTGGCAGAATTCTGAAAACACAGCTCAGACTCAAAATAACGATCATGTGATGAGTCGGTAATAGCAAGACAGTCGGGTAAAAGAGATTACCTTCAAGCATGAGAAACAGCTTCTTGGCGAGCCCTCCAAGATAAATCTCCGTGTCGCTTTCGCTTCCCGCCATTAGCCAGCCTTGTCGATGTAACGATCTTGTCGTTCTTGATCGACTAACTTCCTTGTTAGTCACACAAGAGCGGCTTTCAGCTTGGCATTTTCATCTTCAAGTTTGTCGACTGAGGCAAGCTTCTCTTCAGCGAGCTTTGTTTTCTCCAAAGCCGCCTTATGTGCCTCTGCAAGGTCAAGGTCCTTCTTCTTCAAAGTCTCTTCCAGTTTATATGCAAAGCAACAATGAGAACAGAGTTGAGAATGAACAGAAAAACAAAGGCAGTCATCAAAAGTTCTCACCAGCCATACCTTTTTCTTCATCCTTTGCCTTCTGCAAATTCTCCTGAGCAAGCTTCAAATCAAGGTTGAGCTGGATCTGTTTGTTCTCTAACTCAGTATAGCGAGCCACAAGTTCGCAAGATTTCTACAAAGAGTCAACCAACGAAAGACATCAAAGACAGATCACTTCCGAGTGACTAAGGAAAAATAGTAGCAATTCTAAGACTACAGTCGAATCAAAACATTCGACAGTAGTCTCGGGGACTACACCCAGCGGGTGCACTCAGCGTGCCCCCACTGGTTTTACCAATTTGGTTCGACCAGTCGACCAAAAAAGAAACGCACAGCTCTTTAGACTATAGTCGACTGCACGCAGTCGACCATAGTCTCGGGGACTACACCCAGTGGGTGCACTTAGCGTGCCCCCACCAGTTTTACGGTTCCATTCGACTTGGTCTGTCCAGGTCGAGTGAAGAAGTTCACAGCATAAAGACTATAGCCGACAAAGACGCAATGCGACCATAGTCTCGGGGACTACACCGGTGGGTGCACTCAGCGATGCCCCCACAAAAATTAATCGACACACCCACCTAGTGGGTGTACAGATATGGAAATCTCCAGAAGGAAGCAGTTTCAGGTAGCATATCCTAACAAAGCAAGCAACGATCGACTTACTTGGACATTGCTCTGGAGAGCTGAACTAGCATCATAGGCCGCCTGGCTAGCCTCTCGGACCGCTTTCACTTGCTCCATCATGATCCCTGCCTGGCATATGGCCTCCTTAGCAGCACTCATTTGGTCTTCCGGGACGTGGTGTATAGCAAAGAGAGATGGTGGGTCAGCAGTCGACGAAGTGGGTCGGGCACTTATCAGCGGTACAACGAAAGACACAGAAGCCCGAGTGGGGTTGCCTCCCTCGGAAACCAGCGTCTCAGGAATCGCCAGGATCGAGCAGCCTTGCTGCAGGCACTCTCTTGTTCTTCTTCTTCCTCAATGGCGCTTCCTCGTCATCATCGGGGAGATCAATAACGTGAGGCGGAACTACAAGAAAGATTCAGAAGTAAACATGGAAGTCCAATCGACTAAAAGCGAAACCTCGGAGATCTTACCAAGGTTGGAGGTGGCAGCATCCTCCATTTCCTGATCTTCGTGCTTGGCTGAAGTCTCGGAGGTAGCGGCACTGTAGATTTCAAGAATCGGCTGATCAGTCATCAAGTCGACCAAAAGTTCACTCATGTTGAAAAAGGAAATACAAGGTTCTGTTGATTACCCAGAGATGGTGGGGATGACCATCCGCATCTTGGGCAGGGCCTTCGCCGGCTTTGACGACGTTGGTCGAGGTTGCTTCGGCGGTTTCTCAGTCAGCGCAGGGGAAGTTGTCCTAGGTCGCTTCGTCGACTGCCCAGTGGGCACAACAGCTTTACCGCGCCCGGCCGCCGGGTCATGCATCAACTTGGACCTTCCCTCCGAGCGAGGAGGATCGACATCTTCCTCGTCTTCCTCCTCCTCCTCCTCTTCATCAGAGCTATCATCCTCCTCGCCGTTGGACTCCCATCCCTCCGGACTTTCACCTCCACTTGCTTCTTCTTCTTCGACTGTTTCCTGCGCCCCGTTGGGCATCGAGTACATCTCAGTGGTGACCTAGAAGACAACAGAACAAGGCGAAAGTCACCGATTTAATTGGCATCTAAATGTAATGAATGCAGCGAATCACAGCTTGAAGATAAGTGGTTGTACCTTGTCTACTTCAGATGTCCGGTCGAGTGGTGGAATCCTCCTAGCTCCGCGTGGGTTATCTTTTGTTTCTGTGATGGCAGTCATCCACTTCTCCAAAGATGGCGTCATCGACCTCTTCTGGATGGACCCGAGTGGTATCATCCGTACCAGAATACATCCACATCGGATGACCTCGGTATTGGAGTGGCTGAATACGCCGTCGGAGGAAAACCTCCAGGAGATCCATGCCGGTCACCCCGTCGCGAATAAGCTGGACTACACGCTCCATCAACAACTTTACTTGGGCCTTCTCCTCTGGTAACACCTTGGGGAAGATGGCTTGTTCACTCGACTCATGGAGAAAGGAGGGAGCCCACCGATCGCCTCAAGGCCGTCGGCTGGTCTTGGCAGTAGAACCAGGTCGACTACCACCCTCTAACCGAGTCAGGGAGAGTCATAGCTGGAAAGACACTCTTCCCCCTCATCTGGACCCCGAGTACCCCACACATCTGGATTACTTGGGTCCTCTCGTCATTCGAGTTCGTTTTCTTCACCGTCTGAGAGCGACAGGTGAATATGTGCTTGAAGAGACCCCAGTGCGGTCGACAACCCAAGAAGTTCTCGCATAGCGAAATGAAAGCAGCAAGATAGACAATGGAGTTTGGAGTGAAATGATGGAGTTGCGCTCCAAAAAAGTTCAAAAACCCCCGGAAAAAAGGATTCGGTGGCAGAGAAAATCCCCGATCTACGTGGGTGGCCAGGAGGACGCACTCACCCTCTTCAGGCTGCGGTTGCCACTCCGTTCCCAGAAGCCTCGCCGACCCATGGGGGATCAGTCCCTCATTGGCCAGATCGTTGAGGTCCTTCTCGGTGATGGTCGAGCGGATCCAATCTCCTTGGACCCAGCCTTGCGGCAGTTTGGACCGCGAAGAGGATCCGCCCCGACTGGGCGCTCTCCCCTTTGCCTTCGCCGTCGCCTTCTTCACCCGTTCCAGGGCAGCGGTCTTCTCCTTCACCATGGTCGCCGACGAAGCAAGTTCCGAGCTGCGGCGCTGGACAGGCTGAGAGCGCAGCGAGAAGGTTTGGAGGCGGAGGGAGGAGAAGATTGGGGTCGCACTGTTCAAAATGCCCTGTCCGACGCTTTATATGGAGCCGCTTCCGAGTGGCTGACCGGTAGGCCCAGGCAATCCCGTCACAATCCCGCAACAGGCGCGCACGCGATACGTGGAGAAAAAGGCGGCGCGAAGATCGAGGCGTCATAGTCTTATCCCATCTGAGTGCCGCAGTTTTATCCGCTTCGCACGCTTCCCAAAATTCGGATCCCGCGAAATCCGCTAACCGCGGAGCAACCTGTCAGATAGCAGATTTCCTCCGATCCGTCGCTCGGAAATCCTCAAGTTCACATAGTTCACTCGACAAAACGTGAAGAATGGATCAAGGCGACTGAAAGAGAAGTTGATGCCATCACTAAAAGGTCGTTGATCCAGAGTAAGACACACTCGCAACACGAAGAATAGGTCGGAAAGATTATCAACTCCTTCCTCACTTAAACCTCGATCCATTCGGGGGCTAATGATGAAGTCATGTACCTAGGGTAGGGTCATAGACCTGCCCAAAGGTAACCCTCCACAAGGACACTCGCAAGAGAAGCAGCCTTCCAGTCGACCTGGTAGGTTTCCACTCGACAGATTCAAAGACACTCGACCATGAAGACCCACTCGACCACCAGGAGTCCAAGAGCCACTCGGTGCCCAAACGGTCTGTAGTTAAATAGTCTTTATGATCTTAATGACACTTTATGTAAGCATGCTACCAAAGAACGCCTTAGCTTTAACGCACCTTAAACCCTCTACTACGTGGGCTGGCTGGGGTCTGGCGCACTCTATATAAGCCACCCCTCCACGGTAGAAGGGTTCGCACCCTGTAACACATACACGCATGTAATCCAGTCGACTGCCTCCGGGCTCCGAGACGTAGGGCTATTACTTCCTCCGAGAAGGGCCTGAACTCGTAAATCCCTTGCGTATACAACTACTCCATAGCTAGGATCTTGCCTCTCAATACCTACCCCCCATTCTACTGTCAGACTTAGAACCACGACATGTACCCCTGGTCGACGCGCGGGTCCTTGCCCTTGGCGGCGATGTGGGCAGTCAGGGCGCCGGCGATGTGGGCAGCCGGGGCGGCGGCGGAGGGAACAAAATCTGCCATCGCAAATTGGATTTCGTGGCGGAGGAGCGACGAGCCTCCACGCGCTGCTAGGTGAAGAGGAGTCGTGAGTAGAGCTCGTGCGGGTGCATCGCTGGCTTGGCGTTGCGAATAGCCTCGGCGAGATTGTTGTAGTCGGCGTCGAGCCCTTTGATGACAAAGCCAGCAAATTCCTCCTCGCTGAGCGGCCGACCGATAGAGGTGAGTGTGTCCGCCAGCACCTTCATTTTGGTGAAGTAGGTCGTGGCGGAGGAGTCCATCTTCTTAATGTCGGCGAGCTCGCTGCGAAGGGCCATCGAGCGTGAGGTAGAGACCTGGGCAAAGGCGTGCTCCAGGCTCGTTCAGGCATCCATGGAGGTGGCGGTGAAGAGACAGAGACCGGCGACCCGGTCGAGGAAGCCCTGGATGGCAGAGAGGATCGCCTGGTCTTGCTGCACCCATATACGGTGTTCCGGGTTAATGGTCGGGCCGTGTACGGTGGGGATGACCTGCGGAGGACACGGTAGCGAACCGTCCACAAACCCTAAGAGAGAGACCGGCTGCGGAGCAGCGGTAGGACCTTGGCGCGCCAGAACAGGTAGTTGTCCGGTGTGAGTTTGATGGCGATCAAGTTGTCGAAGTGGAACGGCCCGGCGGGCGTGATGACACCAGCAGCACGGGTTGTGATCGGCTGAGCCGCGGCAGGAACTACAGCTGCGACCGATGTCGCAGGTAGCGGCACGGGAACGATCGGGATCACGGCTGCGGGTGGTACCGTAAGCGAGGCCACGGGTGGCTCCGAAGGGGGGCATCGCGGGCGGCGGCGGCGCGACTGGTGCTGAGGCCGTCGCGGGCGGTGACGGCGGGATTGGCGCTGAAAACATGGAGCCGACGGCGGTGGTGCCGAAGAACTGAGGCACCGACGGAGCCAAAGGGTGAGGTGGGAGGTTGAGGAGGGCGGCAAGAGACACGAGGATTGACCCGGAGCTGGCGGCGCCCGAAGCGGAAGCGTTCATGGCGCCGGCGGCAGCAGCCCTAGGGTTTAGGGTTTTGGTGGTGGTGCAGCGGCGGCGGGTGAAGTAGAGGATTTAGGTTAGACTCGATACCATGTAAAGCGTAGGTTTTAGGGGAACTGGCTCAACCCTCTATAGATGGCCTATCACGTATATATATAGTGGTGTCATACAAGTCTATACCAATATGATATGAATTACACAATAAAGCTACAATAGGAAGTCTAAGATTCGTGTTTGCAAGTAGCAATAGCTCACGCCTCATTGTAATTAAGTTAGTGTTTGGGGAGCTTTCACTCAATGACGAGTACGTTTGTATTTAGTACTCTAGGACATTTGCGGGTGATGTGGCTATGTTGTGGTGCCAGTTATTTCTTAATGCAATAATGTTAGTTTGAACAAAGATTATGATATGCAGATGGTTTACTTGCATGCAATTCGCACACCAAGCTATGCCAATATAAAAGAAGGAAATACTACTTGAGCCTTCTAATTTTTAATATTAAGTATATGTCATTTCTTTATAGGCTTATTATTTAAGTACAATTATATCCATTCCAAAATAATTGAAGTTTTGGCTTTGTTCTATGTCAAACTTATTCAAGTTTGACAAAGGTATGGAAAAATATATTAATATCCGGAACACCAAATTTGTCTCATGAGATTATTTATGAAGTATATTTTTATACTATGTGTATTTGGTGTTGTAGATCTTACCATATTTTTCTATAGAGCTGGTCAAACATAAACAAGTTTGACTTAAAACAAACTTAGAACTTAAAATATTTTGAAACGGAGGTAGTATGTGCTTACTCAGTTTGTTTGTTTGAGTGTCCATTATTTGAGTGGAGCCATAGTTCATGTCACGTATGGTCAACAAGCATCAATATGTGAAGGATGAATCTAGATGCATCGAGTTTTAAGGACGATTACGATACCCATTTAGTGAAAATTCCCGAGTTTTCCCTCTGGTGCAACCAAATTACTTCGATGTTACATATTTTTGCATTGATCAAAAGGCGCAATTGTTACTTTTTATTTTCTTGATAGCCTGTGGAAGAGTAATTAAATCTGACATGCATGCACACATGGCAATTTTAGTTTCGCAATCAACGAATGCATTCGATACACCAAATCAGTAGCACGCGTGTAGGGTATACTAGGACCAAAACCCCCCCCCCCCCCCCCCCCTCTCTCTCTCTCTCTCTGTCTCTCTCTCTCTCTCGGTGGACGAACATTGACGTGCACGTACGTGAAAAGCCATGGATCGAATGTGTAGGTAGATGGAGACACGACAGGTGCTCGAGAGCTCCCACTGCTCATGCGTGCACAAAAGCGAGACACCGCACATGCGTCCATGGATGGGTTGGGTGCCAAGCTTCACTCACGCTTCTCACCGTGTATCTGTGTATGCATGTACCTTGGCGAGCTACTTTTACTGCTACTCGTTGTCACTACCACCGCGTGCACGTGTGTGGAGGTAGGAACGGACGGCGCACCGCGACTAGAGGAAGAAGAGCCATACGCATATGGACATGCACGCATGGCCCCCTTCTTCCAGCACGCCGTAGCTAGAGCTGCTAGCCTGATTGTTCCTTCCTTTCACATTCGACTTTTGCTTTCCTCGTGTTGTCTGTACCCCTCTACGTGGTAGGGTACTAATCCATGTCAGCACGGGGAACGACCTCCGTCCCCCTCCGTCGCACCCTACCGTCAGGGAGCCTTGCGGTAGCCTGTCTAACCCTACCGCCAGCTACCCTGACGGTAGGGTCCGAGCAGTTATTTCGCCCGAGACCCGAGCGCCCCTGCCCATCTCCCCACCCCTCCCCCTTCCCCCGTCGGCAGTTTCTTCTTTTCTTCCCCAAGTCGCCCCTCTCTCCCTCTCTCATCTCCTCCACTCCCCTCTCGGATCTTCACCGATTCTTCACCGTTTTGGCGGATCGAGATGGCCTCGAAGAGAGAATCGTAAGCTCCTCCGATCCCTCCAATTAGTTTTTGCAAACTTGCTTCCGATTCGACGAATTATTTGCTTGAAATCCCTCATTTTTTTGAATTTAGATTGGATTTTTTTTCAACTAAGATTGTTCTAGCTTGAGTGTAGTTCTAGTCACTAAGTAGTGGTATTGAATATGAACTCTAATCAATAGTTCATATCTTAGTGTGAAGATGAACCCTAGTGATGATGCATGTTGGAGGATTTTTTTGTTTAAAAATATGATGATATGATGCATGTTCGAGTGATGATGCATGTTGATATGATTATATGAACATGTTGTTTGGAGATAATACATTGAAGATGATTGTTGGAGGATTTTTTTTGTGATATGATGCATGTTGGAGGATTTTTTTTTCTTGATATGAGTAGTGTTGATATGATTTGATCCATCATGTGTAGTAGATGTTGTTGGAGGATTTTCTTTTTGTGATATGATGCATGGTGATATGATTTTGATATGATGCATGTTTATGTATGCTTATGCTTATGATGTTTTTGTTTATGAAATTTTATTAAGGCGGCCACCTTTTGCGGACAACATCGGCCAACGGTACTGCATGCTTGACTACACATTCGACAAGGGTCATCGTGCCCGTTTCATAGAGAACGGAGAGGTAAGCAATATGAATGAAATATTGATCAAAGTTTTCGGATTGATGAAAATAATTTCCTAACTTTTGGCGTTCACTTTTTGACAGATGCTCCAGCCACTGTGCATGAGGGGTCACGGGGTTCATGGGCATATGGACTACGACGAGCGCTACGCGTAGTTCTTCAAGAGAGCCCGGCTGTTGGGTTTCGTGTTGCAGTTCAAGCGTCAGCCGCCGACGCTTGTCCACGCAGCTCTGACGACTCTGATTGACCGGTGGCGACCGGAGACCCATTCTTTCCATCTCCCATGCGGGGAAATGACGGTGACCCTCGAGGATTGGTCGATGATTACTCCCATGCCGCTCGAGGGTCATGCACTGACCAGGCGAGTGGAAAGGACCAACTGGCAGGAGAGGGTTACCACCCTCATCGGCGGCTGCCCTGAGGCTAAGGGTAACCGTACATCCGGTGTGCCGTTGCCCTGGCTCTCGGAGCACCGGAAGACATGCCCCGAAGACGCCGATGAGACGACCGTGGAGTGGTACGCAAGGGCCTACCTGTGGTACCTTCTCACGGAGGTCGTGTTTCCAGACGCATCCGGGAACTCTGCCAACTGGTCGTATATGTTCTTCCTAGCCGACTGGGATGCAGGGTACAGTTGGGGGACTGCATCTCTCGCCTACCTATACCGTTCGGTAAGAGAGTATCTAATTGCCTACCTACGAAAGTATGTCCATGACATAATGTTATATCTGATCCTCATTTGATTTTTTGCAGCTTGACGACGCAATGCAGAGGACGGGAGACAAGTCCGGTATGGGTGGCTTTGTCTGGTCCTTCTCCATTTGGTGCCTATAGCGAAGACGGCGACGAGGCTCGACACCCCACCGTAGCTTATGAGTGGGACGTTGTCAAACTCTACACGGGCCTAAACAAGACTTCATACAAGACCTACACCAACGAGTTGGATGCTTTGACGCATTGGCAGGTATATGAACTCGCTAAACACATTTATCTTTGCTTCCACTTTTGACCGAGAGTGGCAACTTACCACCGTATATGTAATAGGTAAATTGGTGGCCGTATCATGACCGAGAGTGGGACTTTGATCTGAACATGGTGTGCGATGAGGACCGTGGTCTCTGGCGGTGCATCGTGCCCATGATCTGTGTGTACGCCGTCGAGTGGCACTTGCCACACCGCGTGGCCACGCAGTTTGGGATTTTTCAACATACCCCACCTGGCCAGCCCACCGATACCAGCAGCCACGCGCTCCACTTGTGAGTGCCCGCGCTTGTTCTTCATGCCCATGAATTCATTGCGTTGACTTTGTTATGATGTTTCTTGTTGCTAATGCCTTGTAGGATGAGCCGGTAGAAGAATCAGTCGATCACAGACTAGGAGAGCAGCATAAAACTCATGTGACAGAGTGGAACCAACGGAGGTACAAGAAAGACGGGGAGAGGAGAGTGACTGACTGTGCTTACGTGGAGCGACACATGAAGTGGTACGATGATGGCCAGAAGCACTGTCTTCGTCTCAGGCCTCGGTGGACGGCGGAAGACAGAGTGGTAAGTTTGAACCGAGAGGTTCTATTTAAATTATTGTATTCTTCATCATGACTGACTTATGCCGTTGCAGTCTGGTGAGCTGAATAGATGCATCCTTGAAGCCTCAGATGCACTAGGTGATGCCCCCGGGAGCGTACAATCTGAGGACAAAATGAGGGGGACGATGAAGGTACCATTTCAGCCTTCTCAAACAAATGTATCTTCTTCACTTTCAATCATAAACGTGATAGTTATTATGCCCTTGTTTCATTGTGAGTGCAGAAGTTCGTGAAGCGTTGCCGCAAGCTGGTAGGGCCGCTGGGGTGTGCTGGAGCTGGGTCGATTGAAGTTCATCAGCATGTAGCCACACAGGGACACATCGCCTCATCGAGCCACGCTCCCTCCTCGTCTAGGTTGGTTGAGGAGGAGGAGGAGGAGGAGGAGGAGGATGAGAGCAACTGGGAGGAGGAGTACGATGAAGATTATGGACCTCCAACAACTCAATCATCTCAAGCACCTCAGCTGCCGAAGAGGAATCCGAAAAAGAACGATTTGCTGAGTCCGGACCCTTTCCAAAGACCGGTTCCTCGACAGTCCAAGAAGAACACCGAAGAGACTCGTTCAAAGAGGAACGAGGACCGTGCCTCCAAGAGCAAGAGGGGAAGGATGACTTAAAGTCTGTTATTCGATACTTGGCTGTAGTTGAAAAGTCTAGTGGTTGTGAAACTATGTGTTTGCTATTTGAACTATGTGTTCGCTATTTGTGAAACTCCGTTTTCTATGTGGAACTAAGTTTGCTATTTGAACTAAGTTTATGTGGAACTCCGTATGACATGTGTATGTGATGCCCAAGTTTAATTGTTTGAGATATGTTATTTTGACTCTATATCATTGCTATTTTTGACTCTATATCATAGTTTGAGATCTGTTGTTTTTTGAAAAGAAGAAAGAAATTGAACTTGAAAATAGGCAAGACCCTACCGCCAAGGACCCTGGTGGTAGGGTTAGAAAGCCTACCGCCAGCCCCTATGGCGGTAGGTTGACCCTACCGCCAGGGCACTCGATTTTTTTGTTACAGAAGGGTTTTGCCTCGAAAACCCTTGCACACCCCACCGCCAGGGGAGCTGGCGGTAGGGTTATACAGCCTACCGCCAGGTTCCCTGGCGATAAGGTGCTAATCCACGTCAGCATGCGGAGACGGCGGCCGTCCCCCTCCGTCGCACCCTACCGCCAGGGGCCCTGGCGGTAGGCTGTATAACCTTACCGCCAGCTCCCCTGGTGGTAGCGGAAGGATCAAATCCCGAAAAAATTTCGAACTGGGGTCAAATCCTGAATTTGTATCTAAAAAGGGTCAAAACACAAAATTTTGCCACCCCCGGCTTTTACCTTGTCTCATCTGCCCACAACATTTCTCTTTCTGTCTCATGTCGCTCTCAGCAGGGGCTGTGCAAGATCCAGGCAGGCTTTTCCCCGTCCAGACCCGACGTGAAGCATTTGCAATGTGCCTGGAACTGGGCTAGCTTGGACGGGCCGGGCCCGGGCACAATCACGTACCCGGCCTCACCGACGTGTTTACTCGCTCCCGGGATGAAAAGTAACAGTATTGTCATTTACGCCTAAACAAACAGTATTGTCGTTTTTTTGAGGGAAAAAAGCAACACTATTGTAAGGTAAACGAAAATTGAAGATACGATTCTATTTAATTTACCCATGTCAGTGTTTGCTGTATTTTTTTGCAGGGAAGTGCTTGCTGTATTCTTGAAAAAACAAAGTTCAGCGCTCTAAAATAGCAGAAAATAGAAAATGTTTGAAAGCCAAGCTAGGACTGTTGGAAATATGCCCTAGAGGCAATAATAAAAGGATTGTTATTATATTTCCTTGTTCGTGATAATTGTCTTTTATTCATGCTATAATTGTATTATCCGGAAATCGTAATACACGTGTGAATACATAGACCACAACATGTCCCTAGTGAGCCTCTAGTTCACTAGCTCGTTGATCAACAGATAGTCATGGTTTTCTGACTATGGACATTGGATGTCATTGATAACGGGTCACATCATTAGGAGAATGATGTGATGGACAAGACCAAATCCTAAGCATAGCACAAGATCGTGTAGTTCGTTCTGCTAGAGCTTTTCCAATGTCAAGTATATTTTCCTTAGACCATGAGATCGTGTAACTCCCGGATATCGTAGGAGTGCTTTGGGTGTACCAAACGTCACAACGTAACTGGGTGACTATAAAGGTGCACTACAGGTATCTCCGAAAGTGTACATTGGGTTGTCATGGATCGAGACTGGATTTGTCACTCCGTATTACGGAGAGGTATCACTTGGGCCCACTCGGTAATGCATCATCATAATGAGCTCAAAGTGACCAAGTGTTTGGTCATGGGATCATGCATTACAGTACGAGTAAAGTGAATTTCAGAACGAGATTGAACGAGGTATTGGGATACCGACGATCGAATCTCGGGCAAGTAACGTACCGATTGAAAAAGGGAATTGTATACGGGTTGCTTAAATCCTCGACATCGTGGTTCATCCGATGAGATCATCAAGGAGCATGTGGGAGCCAACATGGGTATCCAGATCCCGCTGTTGGTTATTGACCGGAGAGCCGTCTGGGTCATGTCTGCATGTCTCCCGAACCCATAGGGTCTACACACTTAAGGTTCAGTGACGCTAGGGTTGTATGAATATGAGTATGCAGCAAACCGAAAGTTGTTCGGAGTCCCGGATGAGATCCCGGACGTCACGAGGAGTTCCGGAATGGTCCGGAGGTAAAGAATTATATATGGGAAGTCGAGTTTCGGCCATCGGGAAAGTTTCGGGGTCCACCGGTATTGTATCGGGACCACCGGAAGGGTCCCGGGGGTCCACCGGGTGGGGCCACCTATCCCGGAGGGCCCCATGGGCTGAAGTGGGAGGGGAACCAGCCCCTGGTGGGCTGGTGCGCCCCCCCCTTGGGCCCCCCTCTGCGCCTAGGGTTGGGAACCCTAGGGGAGGGGGCGCCCCACTTGCCTTGGGGGGCACTCCACCCCCCTTAGCCGGCGCCCCCGAGGAGATCCCATCTCCTAGGGCCGGCGCCCCCCTGGGGACCCTATATATAGAGGGGGGAGGGAGGGAAGCCGCACCCTTGCACTTGGCGCCTCCTTTCCCCCTTGCTACACCTCCTCCTCCCGTAGTCGGTTGGCGAAGCCCTGCCGGAACTCTGCTGCATCCACCACCACGCCGTCGTGCTGCTGGATCTTCATCAACCTCTCCCTCCTCCTTGCTGGATCAAGGCGTGGGAGACGTCGTCCGCTCCGTACGTGTGTTGAGCGGAGGTGCTGTCTGTTCGCACTTGGTCATCGGTGATTTGGATCACGACGAGTACGACTCCCTCAACCCCGTTCACTTGAACGCTTCCGCTCGCGATCTACAAAGGTATGTAGATGCACTCCTATCACTCGTTGCTAGATGAACTCATAGATGGATCTTGGTGAAACCGTAGGAAAATTTTTATTTTCTGCAACGTTCCCCAACAAGGACATGGTAAATTTTATTCGTTTTCATATTCTTATATTCGTCAAGCTATTTTGGCTACTACTAGTATAAACTTTCAAAAATTGAGCTTAATATCCCAATCGACTATCACTAGAATCAATAAACCGTACTACGACGGAAGTGTTAGATACCTATAATAGCTGAACAACCATGATAAAGAGGCAACTAGATTATATGTTAATTATATACGAGATTCATTTATTTAACAAGTCAATGGATTTTTTTTCATTTGACATTACTTTTTGTGTAATGTCGGATAGCTCATACTTCTAACATCATCTTTTTGCTTGTCCTCTGGTGTCGCTTCAAGTACTGACATTTCCACCACTTTATAGACTAGTGCTCCCACACAAAATATTCCCCGCTGGTGGTACTATCACATCACCGACTTCACCATATTTCAATTTAGGCATTCGACCTTGTCTGTCAAGTGTACCCACCACCAGTGAAGCTTCTCTAGAACAGAACCACACCACTTTATGTAGTCGGTCTTCAACCGTATATAATCATATATAATTTGGTGTTTTTATTTGCCCACCACTTATTGTAGCTTGAAAACTAAGGGAAATATTAGGTTCTTACTGTAACATCCCGGGAATAATACAAAAGATATTTTTGCCTATGATATTTTGTATGACCACATGCATCTCACCAGCATTGCATGAACATCATATGGTACTTATTAATTCATTAATTAATTGAATTGGGTATTATTGAACCATTTTTGTTAAAATGGTGAATAATTGAACCTCCTCTCACTTTCAATGTTCTAGTCCAAGACTTACGTCAAATTAACCTTGCATACTCTCTTTGTGTGACATTCGGGACCTACCCAAATTATTTCACAATTTTAGCAAAAGATTGCTATCGCTCATACAAACCATATTTATTCGGGACCTACCCATATTTAATTTCTAAATGAGCATTAAATAAGATCAGCATTATTTGAATTATTTGTGTGGCTTTGTATAGTATAAACATGATATGTTTAAAGTTTCAACTCAATCGGAGGTAGTTTGATGCCCCAACTGATTAATATGCGAGAGTTGTGACCGTTTAAATAATAAACCATTTCAAAAAATAAAATTGACCTAATGGGTTAGCCCAATCTTAATCACAGCATAATAAACCTATCCCAATTTATATAAAAGCAAGCTCTCTCTATATTTCCAAATTAAGGCACACCCTAAATTACAGAGATCTTCCGCTCCAAAATCATATCATGATCGCTACCTCCTTCAATCTCCTCTTAGATCCAGTATCCCTTTCCCTTTAATCATGTGTGATGTATTCACATATATGTGTTTCTTACTAGTCGATCATGTTCTGATTACCAATAATCACACTGATTTGGTGCAGAACCGCATCCGGGCCCTTCCACTTCATTTTATTTTAAATCTATAAATTATGTGCAAATCGGGTCTAATTATACTAAACATTTTTATCTTTTCACAAAATATTTTTATTTAAATGTTAATTATATTTCAAAACAATACAACGTTCGTCCTAAAATCTTAGTGGGTATTTTTTCTAATATATGTAACAACATTGATATGTAGGTTCATAGGAGACATTCAAGTCAAATATATTGTTATACAACACAAAAATCTATTATTACAAATACATCAAAGGTAAATTATAATTCTTTTCAGTCATGTAAATCATGTTATTGTTGCAAAAGTGAAGTATGTACAATTTTGTTGAGTAAATGTAACCTAAGCATAAGCAAAGAATCACATTCATGCAAAATAATTTGTCCCTCTTTGATGTAGTATTACAATCTCTCTCTCTCTCTCTCTCTCTCTCTCTCTGTGTGTGTGTATGTGTGTGTACGTATGTTAATATCTACAAATGTCTAGAGGAATCTGTGATGCACGGGTCTAGACATTATCACAACAGAGATTTGAAAGTAGGATTGTCTAGCCTAATTCTAAGTAATTTGAATTCTAGAATGGGTTGAGGTGTCAACAAGTATTTTTTCGGTTGAGTTTACTTCTCTCACCCTCGCTGTTGGCATTGCTCATTCGTCATATTTTATCCGTGGTTGAATCTACTCTTAATTATTACTTTATTCAGTTTACAAAGGACAAACTCTAACCAAGCCAACACAACTCAATAAATCAGAATGCATACATTTTCATGAGTTAGATTGGAAAGTAACTATTGTAGCATAAGCAGTAGATGTAAAACTATGATATCATTGCTTGGCATGGTGCAGCGTACCCCCATGCACATTTGACTCATATGAATGATCCCATCATAGATAAAGAGTATTAGATGGCTTGTTGCCCTAACCTATGAACGTACAATCGGCATGCGTTAGAAAAGCTATGGAACTTGTGCATTACATGAATAATGGGATCAATAAATACACAACATCGTTTCTAGAGGGAAACACATTGGTAAGTCAATACCTCACAATACAGATTTATTACGTACACAAAATAAATCACCTACATACCCAACATTATCTTTGTTCAAGGTCAAGTGTCAGCCAAAGTAATAAAGTATTAGAACATCTACAACTATACCGCTTAGATCATCCATATATGTCCGGACGAACAACCAAGTCACCGCCCGTACAGGAGAGAGAAGGGAAAACGTGACCCAATCACCCCCCCCCCCCCCCCAACCTTTGGCACCATACGTTTGGGCTGTCTGCAAACCCTCATATCGAGACCATATATGGGTAGAATATAAGGGCTCCAAGATGCGCCTGAACACGTCCAGCCAATCTACCACGTAGGACGCGGTTCTTTTCTTTCTCTCTCTTCATCTCCACCAGTCACATGCATATGACCAGTATATAAGGAAAGCATGGCTGCATCGAAGAAACAATGGCTCAAAATGGACACACCCAAATGACCGGACGTGCCATGGCACATTGGAGGGGCCAAATTTGTTAGGTGGTTGTAGATTCGCTTACAAGACACATTTTCTGGTCATCTCTAGAGAAAATTTCCTTCATGTTGTGCTGACGATTATATCCAAACAAATGATTTCCTTGAAAACATTATCGATTGCAATTTTAAATGGTCCTTCTTATCCCCTCTTTTCACATGGGAGGTAAGAAGGTAAGAGTTAATCAGAACCACTACTTACCTCTCATGTGAAAAGAGATGTGGTAAGAGAGACCATGTTAAAAAACAGCATTGAAGGACAGAAAACGGTAAACACAACCATACATTTCTGACAGATGGAAGAATTTATTCTAAAGGATTATAGGTGGACGTGGAAGCATGTTAGACATCGTTCAAACAGACAAAACTGTAGATTGCTGCCTTGTACGTGACTCTTTTTTTTCTAGTATTACGGGAAGCCCTTGTACGTGACTCCAACACGCATGCATGTGCGTACGCGTGGCCCACTGCTTTGCTAGCTACACTACACTGACACCACGTACATTTTCCGCTGGATTCTGGTGCGTAGTATACGAACTGAATTAATATTGTCGTTGTGTTGTGTTCATGCGTACGAAAGTATGTTGAATATGCCATGCTTTGTACGTGTTGTACTACTGGGTGTACAAACATGCAACATACGAATATACGTTCTGTCACCTTTGTGTGCAGCTCCATGTCACGTACACTCTGCCCGGCACACTACCTAGCTACCACGTGATATGCTTGTAGCTTGTAGGTGGCACATGCTACGGAAAATACATAACGTTTCATTCATGCATGCCTAAGCTACTGCATGCTCATGTGTACAAAGCACGTACAATACGATACGCACATATATTTCTTGGGGGAAAGGAAAATGTTTGCAAATGCATCCACGCTTAGTTTGGACCAGAAGATGCCATGCACCAAGGCACGCCCCGTGATGCATGCCGTCGTTTTTCGCCCGTCGTCGTCGAGCTGCATGCATGCGGTGCATGGCTCCACATACATAATTAGTACACACATGGCGGTACATTGCATGCATCATGAGAAACGAAAGAGAAATAGAGGGACATGGAGCTTGGTTTGGCTTGGCAGGACCAACTATCTGACGAGCCAGCTGCGGAAGAGGAGGACGAGCGGTAGATGTCATGGCTTCCCTCGGGAAACGCGACCGCCTGCGTGATCTAAGCCTATGGCCCCCAGAAAGACAGGCTGAGACCAGACCGGACCATGCATGC
The DNA here is from genome assembly GCA_021605145.1 of Aegilops bicornis. Lineage (NCBI taxonomy): Eukaryota > Viridiplantae > Streptophyta > Magnoliopsida > Poales > Poaceae > Aegilops > Aegilops bicornis. Next base: position 849,330,194 of record CM038675.1, on the reverse strand, counting down.
AGATGCAGTGATGCAGAGAGGAGAGATGCTGAGAGAGGGGCTACGCGCGCATACAAACTAAGGATCGGCCTCATACAGATTACATACAAATGCATACACAGAAACTAGGTAGATCGGCAGGTTTAGCACTTGGGCTTAGTGGGAATGTTTGGTGCAGCAGCACTGCAGGTGAATGAGCGCATCACCAGCCGTACATTGGCCCCCACGAACGACACAAAAAATGAGCAGGGGAAAGCACTGTGCAAGCATGCCGACCCGTGACATATGTTGCACCCGGCAAAACATATGTGCATGCGTGCATGTACGTAACGCCCACCGGGGACAAACATTTCACACTTGAGAGTCGCACATCACCTAGCTAGCTACCTGTCGTGGTTCTAAGACTGACAGTAGAAGAGGGGGTAGGTATGGAGAGGCAGGATCTCAGCTATGGTGAAGTTGTACACGCGAGTTTACGAGTTCAGGCCCTTCTCAGAGGAAGTAATAGCCCTACGTCTCGGTGCGGGCGGTCGATTGATTTATGCGTGTGAAGATTACAGGGGGTGCGAACCCTTGTGTCAGTGGAGGGGGGTGGCTTATATAGAGTGCGCCAGGATCCCAGCCAGCCCACGTTACAAGAGGTTCAATGTTCATAAAGAGGGGGCATTACTGGTAACGCCAATATTAAGTGCTATAAATGGTCTTGAATGCTACGGAGTGAACACCTGAACATTAAGATGCTGGTCGACTCCTGCTCTTCAATAGGCCGAGTGATCCTTCATGCAGTCGAGTGATCACAGGAAGGACATATCTCCGAGTGGTTGACCGGTCGAGTGGATGGCACTCCACGCCTTGGCTGGGACCTTCCTGTTATCCTTTGGGTTTCTTTGCTTCTTTGATAATGGACCTGGGTAGGATTAATAGGTCAGGCCTATGACCCTACCCTAGGTCTATGTCCTCATCATTAGCCCCCGAATGGATTGAGGTCCGAGTGAAAAAGGGGTGAGGTTGATCTTGCATCGACTCTGGTGCTTCACGGCCCTTATGCTTGTGCAGAGGCTAGTGATGAGACCTCATCTTTATTTCAGTCGCCTCGATCGATTCAGGAATCGTCGATTGGATTTGCAACATCATCCGCCGAGTGCTGCCCTGGTGCGCTGAATCTCCGGCGCGATTGACACGGCGTATCCCGGATCTCACGGGATTCGAAATTTTCGGGGAAGCGCGTGGGACGGGACGTGTTGGAGTAGAAGGGACGAAAAAACAGGAGCGCCTCGATCGCTGCGGGATTTGATAAGATCGCTCGGACCCGCCCGTCAGCCACTCGGAAGTGACCCTTTATAAGGCGACGGGGACCGAGGCACCGGTACTGTTTGCACCTGTTCCTCCTCTTCTCCCTCCGCTCCTCCGCGACACCTAGCTCTGTAGCCTCGGCGCCGCCGCTCCGCTACCGTGGCGAAGGACAAGACGAAGGCGTTGGAGCACGTGAAGCAGACGGCGGGGGCGGTGAAGGGGAAGAAGTTGAACCGCGGGTCGTCATCGCGCTCGAAGTTGCCGGCAGGTTGGATCCAAGGCGACTAGATCTAAACTTCGCTACGGCAAGATGACTTGGACGAGCTGACGGAATCCGGCCTGGTCGCCAAGGGCGCGGCGAGGCTGCCGGGGAGAGATATGGCGCCGCAGCCCCGACCTGGTGAGTGCGTACTGCTCGCCACCCACGTCGACCGGGGTTTTTCTCTTCCCCCACATGCCTTCTTCAGGGGGTTCTTGAACTTTTTTGGGGCTCAACTCCATCACTTCACTCCCAATACCATCATCTATCTTGCTGCGTTTGTGTCCTTGTGTGAGAACTTCCTGGGATGTCGACCGCATTGGGGTCTGTTCAAACATATCTTCACCATTCGTTCCCAGTTGGTGAAGAAAACAAATTCGAGTGACGAGAAAACCCATGTCATCCAGATGTGCGGTGGCTTAGGCATCCAAAAGAGGAAGAGGAGCTCTTTCCCTTCCATGAACTTTCCCGAGTCAGTTAGAGGCTGGCAGTCGACCTGGTTCTACTGCCAAGACCTCGCAACCCCTGGTCAACCGACTGGACTTCCTCCTTTTACTTTCGACCGTGCTCAAACTCCTTCTTCCTTGAAAGTAACTGCTGCTGAGCTAGTAGAGACGAATATGCTAGTCGAGAGGGTGGTTCAGTTGATTAATCAGGGGGTCACTGGTATGGATCTGCTTGAAGTGTTCCTCAGTCGACGCATTCAGCCCCTGCAGTATCGTGATCATCCCATGTGGATGTATACTGGGCCCGGTGACTCTGCTCGGGTGCACCCTAAAGAGGTGTCAACTGAGACGGTGGCCATGTGGTTGTCGAGCATCACTGGTAACAAGGACAACCCCAAAGGAGCCAGGAGAGTGGTGCCCTTCAGCGACGGCAATCCACCAGACAAGGTATGACCTTCACTCCGACTGTTATTGAATGTGCATTCCGACTGTCCTTGAATCTGACTGATATTCACTCGACTCCTCGTTTTGCAGATTTATACCGAGATGTACTCGATGCCTAATGGTGAACAGGCTCCAGCACAGGACCAAGAGGGTGAGGACAGTGCGGAGGAGAGTGGTGAATGGGAATCTCCAGACAACGACGACGATGATGATGATGAGAGTGGGGATTCGGACGAGGAGGAGGCGGTCGACTCGCCGCCCCGAACCGAACGCCGATCCAAGCTGCACCACGATCCAGCAGGTGGGCGCGGTAAGGCTGTGGCTTCAAGCGCCCAAGCGCACAAGCGGGCTCGGTCTTCGACTCAGGAACTGGGGGAGAAAACCATCAAGCACCCCAAGACCAACCCCATCAAGGCTCAGAAAACTCTGCCGAAGATCAAGATGGACGTGCCTGTCGCCTCTGGGTAATGTGTTCTTCTCATGTATTTTCCTTGTACCTTTTGATTCCTCTGATCTGACCGAGTGGATGACAAACTTGTCTAGCCCTGCTTCCGCTGTGACTGATATGGATATTGACAAGGCTGCAAGGGATGAAGAGACCAACGACGCGGCCTCCTCATGAGCTGGTGAATCCACTTAACTTGTTTTCGTCGATTGATTTGTCTGTCAACTGATGCTCTGTTGTTCTCACTTTTCGCTGCAGTTCTACGAGACGTTGTCATGCTTCCTAATGACGAATAAGAAGAAGTGCTTCCGAAGGAGAAGAAGAAGAAAGGCAAAGGCTCGATCAGGAGAGTGCCTGAAGGCCAAGGCTCTTAGTCGGCGCCGGTGCTTGACGCGGTGGTCGAGCGAACTTGAGATCCGGTTCGGGCCAACGTTACATTCGCCGACCCGCTGACGACCGATCGATCGACGGGGCCGGCTAATCCAACTCATGTTGCGTTAGCGCAAGTCTCTGCTCCGACTCCTCTGGAGGTGTCACTCTTCACTGCGTACCAAACCCCAGACGACCCGCCAAATGCTGCCAGGGAGGCTCTTCGCCAAGTGACCCTTGTTATGGAGCAGGTAAAGGTGGTACATGAGGCTAGTCAGGTGGCCTACAATGCTAGCACCGCCCTGCAGACCAATGTTAAGGTCAGCTGAGTCGACTGAATCTTTGACAAACTGCTTTATTATTCGTAAGATGCTTCGTAGATGAGTGCTTTGGAACTTTATGTGCATCTATCGTGGGTTTGTATTTTGCATTGCTTCACGCATTGGGTTGTAGTTCCTGAACTGCTGGACCAGTGGGGGCACGCTGAGTGCACCCACTGGGTGTAGTCCCCGAGACCATAGGTGACTGCGGGTAGTCGACTGTGGTCTGAGAGTTTGCATTTCTTCACTCGACCTGGACGTACCATTCCGAGCGTCGAGTCATATCGGTGGGGGCACGCTGAGTGCACCCACTGGATGTAGTCCCCGAGACCGTGGTCGACTGTTGGCAGTCGACTATGGTCTTTTTTTTGGGCTCAGGCTGGGTAGACCATGCCGAGTGTCAGATCAAACCAATGGGGGCACGCTGAGTCCACCCACTGGGTGTAGTCCCCGAGACTGCCGTTGAGTGTTTGATTCGACGGTAGTCTTAGAGTAACTTTCACTGTGATGTTCTTTTGTTCATGTCGACTGATATAACTTGTATGCCAACTGCACAAATCTTGTGATCTTGGAGCTCAGCTTTCTGAACTGAACAAGCAGCAAATCAGCCTCAATCTTGACCTGCAGCTGGCCCAGAACAACCTCAAGACCGCCCGTGAAGAAGTAACTGCCATGGGAGGTAACCAATCATCGACTGTTCATCTTACAGCTTGCATTTTTCCGTGTGTGTTTTAGTCACCTTGAACCGAGTGACTTCACTCGAACAGATGTGCGTAGTGAAAACCGTCAACTTCAAGCTCGTCTGAAGAATGTTGTTTCTTTAGAGAAAATGAAGCAGGCTCTGGAGCAGAAGGACCTCGACCTTGCCGCTGCCCAGAAGGAGGCGCGAGAGAAAACGGCGCTTGCTGACAAGAAGCTAGCTTCAGTCGGTAAGTTGGAAGAAGAGAACCCCACTCTCAAAACCGTCGTCTCAGAAGCCAACCAGGAAATCGAGCAATTGAAGAAGGAGAAGGACAAGCTGACTGACAAGATTGGAAGCCTCCAGGCTAAGAGGGACGAGTTAGAGTCTTATCTAGGCCAGCTTGCCGCGAAACTGGTCTCGAAGCTTGAAGGTATCCATTATTCGATTGACTTGTTATTGTCGACTGATAAGTTTTACCATCCTGTTGGCTCACTGTTCACTCGACTGTACAGAACTTTGCCGAGATTTTGAAGAACAAACTGGTCGGGTCGAGACGGATCTTGACCCCATACTCAGTCTAGTCAAAGACAACGTCGCAATGAATGTGTTGCGGCTGGAATCTCGCATGGACAGCGCTGTTGATTTTCTTGCTCGTCTGAAGGCGGCGATGACTCGGGTTGATGCTGAACTCTGGCCTCAGGCAGAACTGTCACAAGACCTCGAGTCTTTGATGACTCGACTGAACCAGATACCTGGCCGAGTGCAAGAATGGAAGAAATCATCTGCTCGCTGCGGCGCTGATGTCGCTCTGTCATTGGTTCGGGTGCACTGCAAAGATGTTAATGAGGACAAGCTGGCGGCGCTCAAGGTTGCCAACACTAGAAAGCTCACTTTCCAGTCCTTCATGAATACTTTCCTCGACGCCGCTACTCGCATTGCAGACATCATAGACCTTGACAGTTTCTGCGATCCAGCCAGCCCTTCTCCTGCCGAGTGACCCAGAAAACTTTGAGCTTCACCTTTATTTGCGTCGGAAGGCCGAGTGATTATGTAATCGTTAAAATCCTTCGAGCTTGATACTCGAGTACTTTAATCCGTAGGTCGGAACCTTAGGATCTATCCGAACTTGGTTTATTTCTGAATACGCTTGCACTTGCTCTCGAGTGGTTCTTGTTCTTTTACTCGACATGTCTTTTTGATCAGTGCAGCTTCAGTCGACCTGTGCTTCGCTGTCTTTGCGGACAAGGACGGAGCATACGTTATACTTATGGTGCAGCTCCGAGGAGAAGGTGGCAGTCGACCTGCACCTCGTTCTCCTTGCGGATAAGGACGGAGCATGCGTCATACTTATGTCGCAGCTCCGAGGAGAAGGTGGTCAGTTGACCTGCAGCTCGTCGTCCTTACGAATCGGGATGGAACGTGCGGCCAAGTCTCCGAGCGAAAATGTCAGTTCGCATTCGGAACGTATTTCATACTTAGGCGAGTACTGGACTGCAGCTAAGCTCGCGAGTGAGAGGGTTGCTCTCCACTCGGTAGGATTTTTAAAACTTAGGCGAGTACTGGACTGTAGCTAAGCCTCCGAGTGAGAGGGTTGCTCTCCACTCGGTAGGATTTTTTAAACTTAGGCGAGTACTGGACTGCAGCTAAGCCTCCGAGTGAGAGGGTTGCTCTCCACTCGGTAGGATTTTTCAAACTTAGGCGAGTACTGGACTGCAGCTAAGCCTCCGAGTGAGAGGGTTGCTCTCCACTCGGTAGGATTTTTCAAACTTAGGCGAGTACTAGACTGCAGCTAAGCCCCCGAGTGAGAGGGTTGCTCTCCACTCGGTAGGATTTTTAAAACTTAGGCGAGTACTGGACTGCAGCTAAGCCCCCGAGTGAGAAGGTTGCTCTTCGCTCGGTAGGATTTTTCAAACTTAGGCGAGTACTGGACTGCAGCTAAGCCCCCGAGTGAGAGGCTTGCTCACCACTCGGTAGGATTTTTAAAACTTAGGTGAGTACTGGACTGCAGCTAAGCCTCTGAGTGAGAGGGTTGCTCACCACTCGGTAGGATTTTTAAAACTTAGGCGAGTACTGGACTGCAGCTAAGCCCCCGATTGAGAGGCTTGCTCACCACTCGGTAGGATTTTTAAAACTTAGGCGAAACGGATTCGCAGCTAAGCCCCCGAGTGGGAGACTTGCTCACCACTCGGTAGGATTTTTCAAACTTAGGCGAAACGGATTCGCAGCTAAGCCCCCGAGTGGGAGACTTGCTCACCACTCGGTAGGATTTTTCAAACTTAGGCGAAACGGATTCGCAGCTAAGTCACCCACTGGGGGATTTTTAAACACAAGATTATTCAACAGCAATCATACTTAGGTAACTGCAAAACTCTGTCTTTGATAACCATACTAAACAGGTGTTTCTTATTACAACTCGACAGACCGAGTGTTTAAGTATAAAAGGGGCGGAGCAGGTCCGCGTTCCAAGCGCGCGGCTCGTCTTTCTTGTGTTCGACGTTGTAGAGGTGGTACGCTCCATTGTGAAGTACTTTGGTAACGATAAAGGGGCCTTCCCAAGCTGGGGCAAGCTTGTGTGGTTTCTGCTGATCCACTCGAAGAACCAAGTCTCCCTCCTGAAAGGCTCGGCCCCTAACATTTCTGGCGTGGAATCGACGCAAGTCTTGCTGATAGATGGTCGACCGAATCAGAGCCATTTCTCTTTCTTCCTCCAAGAGGTCCACTGTGTCTTGTCGTGCTTGCTCTTCTTCCGCTTTTGAGAATAGTTCGACTCGGGGTGCGTTGTGAAGCAAGTCGCTCGGGAGTACAGCTTCAGCTCCATAGACCAACAAGAATGGAGTTCGACCGGTCGACCGATTGGGAGTCGTCCTCAAACCCCAAAGCACTGACGGAAGTTCGTCAACCCAGGCACCTGCCGCATGCTTGAGATCACGCATCAGTCGGGGTTTGAGACCTTTGAGAATCAATCCGTATACTCTTTCTGTCTGTCCATTCGACTGGGGATGGGCGACTGAAGCATAGTCGACCCGAGTACCTTGAGAAGCGCAGAAAGCTCTGAATTCCTCAGAATCGAAGTTCGATCCATTGTCTGTGATGATGTTGTGTGGCACACCATATCTGAACGTCAACTCTCTGATGAAACTGACTGCAGTACTGGCCTCAAGATTCTTGATAGGTTTGGCTTCAATCCATTTGGTAAACTTGTTTACTGCCACGAGCACATGAGTGAAGCCGCTTCTACCAGTCCTCAGAGGTCCAAACATATCTAACCCCCAGATATCAAAGGGCCAGACGAGTGGAATGGTCTTCAAAGCAGATGCTGGCTTATGAGACATGTTGGAGTAGAAGTGGCAGCCTTCACACTCGAGGCCAATAAAATCTTGCTCGGTATGCTTTAGCCACAATGGTCCGAGAGGACGCATGGTGACCAAAGGTCCCCGAGTGGATGTCGTTGAGGATCACTCGACCTTCTTCAGGTGTAATGCACTTCTGATAGACTCCATTCGCACTTTCTCTGAACAGATGTCCTCTTATCACAGTGAAGGCTTTGGATCGACGGACGATCTAACGAGCTTCTTCTTCATCCTCTGGGAGTTCCTTCCTGAGAATGTATGCAATGTAAGGCTCAGTCCAGTCGGGAGTAATGACCAAAGCTTCCTTGATCAAGTCGACCACGACTGGGACCTCAACTTCAGTCGGAACTGTATCACTCTTTGGTTGTGGGGGATCTTCAGTGAAAGGATCTTCCTGCAGTGAAGGTGTATGAATGTGCTCCAAAAACACATTGCTGGGAACGGCTTCTCTCTTGGAACCTATCTTCGCCAAATCATCAGCTGCTTGATTTTTCAGTCGGGGTATATGATGGAGCTCTAACCCCTCAAACTTCTTCTCCAGCTTTCTCACTGCATTACAATAACCAGTCATGGCCGGGCTTCTGACGTCCCACTCCTTCATCACTTGATTAACCACTAAATCCGAGTCGCCGTAGACCATGAAGCGACGGACGCCGAGTGAAATGGCCATACGCAATCCGTACATGAGAGCCTCGTACTCAGCTTCATTGTTGGAAGAATCAAAGTGAATCTAGAGAACATAGCTGAGCTTGTCTCCTCGGGGGGATACCAAAACCACCCCAGCACCGGAACCGTTCAACATCTTGGAAACATTGAAGAACATAGTCCAGTGCTCCGAGTGAACTTGAGTCGGTAGCTTCTGCTCAATCCACTCGGCAAGGAAATTAGCAATTGCTTGGGACTTGATAGCTTTCTTTGCCTCAAACTTGATATCTAACGGAAGGAGTTCAGTTGCCCATTTCGCCACTCGACCAGTTGCATCTCTGTTGTTCAAAATTTCAGACAGTGGTGCATCGCTGACGACTGTAATGGAGTGGTCGGAGAAATAATGAGCAACCTTCTTCATGGTCATATAGATTCCATAGACAAGCTTCTGATAGTGCGGGTATCTCTGCTTGGATGGAGTCAAATTTCCAAAAGATAGTATACTGGGCGCTGAACCTTATAAGTTTTTCCTTCTTCATCTCGTTCGACCGTGAGTACCGTACTGACAACTTGTCCAGTGGCTGCAATATAAAGCAGTAAAGGTTATTTGCTGATTGGGGCAGCGAGCACCGGCTGGGTGGAAAGCAGGATTTTGAGCTCTGCAAACGCTGCATCAGCTTCGTCAGTCCACTCGAACTTGTCGGATTTCTTCATCAGTCGGTAAAGAGGCAAGGCCTTTTCGCCAAGACGAGAAAAGAATCGACTCAAAGCAGCCAAACACCCGGTGAGCTTCTAAACGTCATGCACGCGCACTGGGCGTTTCATTTGGAGTATAGTGCCAACTTTCTCTTGGTTTGCGTCAATCCCTCGTTCATAAACAAGGAAACCGAGCAACTTCCCACCTGGGACTCCGAATGTGCACTTTGACGGGTTCAGCTTGATATCATATCTTCTCAGGTTGGCAAAGGTTTCAGCGAGGTCAGTCAGCAGGTCGGAACCTTTGCGTGACTTGACCATGATGTCATCCATATATGCTTCCACATTTTGATTGATTTGAGTGAGCAAACACTTCTGGATCATCCTCATGAATGTGGCTCCTGCATTCTTGAGGCCGAATGGCATGGTAACATAACAGAAGCACCCGAATGGAGTGATGAAAGCCGTTTTTATCTCATCGGGTCCATACAGACGGATCTGATGGTACCCGGAGTAAGCGTCTAGAAAAGACAGTCGCTCACACCCCGCAGTCGAGTCGACAATCTGGTCGACTCGAGGCAGGGGAAAATGATCTTTCGGGAAGGCCCGATGGATATGCTTGAAGTCGATGCACATGCGAAGTGAGTCGTCCTTCTTGGGGACCATGACAACATTGGCCAACCACTCGGAGTGGTAAATCTCTCGAATGAACTCAGCTGCTAGAAGCCGAGCCACTTCTTCACCAATCGTTTTTCTCTTCTGCACGGCGGACCGTCGAAGATGTTCTTTGACTGGTTTTGCCTTTGGGTCGACTTGCAAAGGTGCTCAGCCAGTTCCCTAGGTACACCCGGCATGTCAGAAGGTTTCCATGCGAAGATGTCCCAGTTCTCACGGAGGAACTGGATGAGCGCTTCCACCTATTTGTTGTCAAGTGTCGTTGAAATATGAGTCGGGGCAGCATTGGGGTCGGTCGGGTGAATATGAATCGGCTTTGTTTCCCCGGCCGATTGAAATGCAGAATCTGTAGCAGGCTTCTTGGCTCGCGGCAAATCAGTAGGATCTGCGCTCTTCTGATACTCTTGCAATTCAGGTACTGCCATTTGCGCATCAACAATTTTGGAACCCTTCTGAAAGCATTCCTCTGCCTTCTGCAGATTGCAAGTGATAGTGATCACTCCTCTGGGACCAGGCATCTTAAATTTGAGGTACACGTAACATGGTTGAGCCATAAAACGTGCATAAGCAGGCCTGTCCAGAATAGCATGATAAGCACTCTGGGAATCCACAACTTCAAATGTCAACTTCTCTTTGCGGTAATTCTTTGAATCACCGAAAACCACGTCAAGGGTGATCTGACCGAGTGATTGTGCCTTCTTGCCAGGTATGACACCATGGAAGCTCATGTTGCTTTCACTCAGCTTGGACATCGGAATGCCCATTTGTTTCAAGGTTTCAGCATAAAGGAGATTCAGGCCACTGCCACCATCCATTAGCACCTTGGTCAGTCGAGTGCTTTCGACCACAGGGTCGACCACCAACGCTTGCCTCCCAAGGGTGGCTATACGTGTCGGGTGATCGGACTGGTCGAATGTAATGGCAGTTTGAGACCATTTCAAATAACTGGGTGTTGCCGGAGCAACCATGTACACTTCTCTGTTGGTTACTTTCAGTCGACTCTTGCTTTCGACATCGGCAAAAATCATCAGAGTGGAGTTGATGTTAGGAAAACCATCATCATCTTCTTGTTTATCCTCACTCTTGTCTGCCCCTTTCTCCTTATCACCGGACTGTTTCTCACGAAACTGCTGGATCAGGAGTCGACACTGTCGAGTGGTATGCTTGGGGTAAATGAAATTACCCTCTTTATCTTTTTTGGTATGGATGTGACACGGTAAATCCAATACATCATTTCCAGCTTGATCCTTCACTTTCTTGGGATTCCAAGGCCCTTTGGGCTTCCCCTTGAACTTTCTGCTTCCGAGTGGAAGTACCACCAGCGTCTTGGCCGACTGGTTTTCTTTTCCCACTGCGGAGTCGATCCTCTTCTTCTCCGTTCCCGTACCGAGTGTCTATTTCCATCATCCGAGTCAAGGACATGTATCCTGTCCGTCCGAATTTAAGGACTAGCTCCCGATACTTCATGCCTTCCTTGAAGGCAAAAACAGCTTGGTGCTCAGACACATTCTCCAGCGTGTGATGCAAAGTGGTCCACCTCTGAATATAATCCCTCGGAGTTTTATTCGTTTTCTGCACACAATGTAGCAGCTCTGTCAGCCCTGCTGGCTGTTTGTAGGTTCCTTCAAAGGTTCTAACAAACACTCGGCGAGCTCTTCCCAGCTGTATATACTGCCAGGTGCCAACTGAGTTAACCATGCTCTGCCCGAGCCCTCCAGCATCAAGTGAAGATGCTTCATGGCCACCTCATCATTGCCGCCACCAATCTGCTCGGCCACTCGGTAATCCTCTAGCCAAGTATCAGGCTTGGACTCACCAGTGAATTTGCTGACTCCAGTCGCCAACCTGACGTTGGGAAGAATCATTGCTGCCCTGATGGCTCTGCTGAAACACTCGGGGCCTGAGACATGAACTCTGTTACCAGTCGGTTGATCTCTGTCACGGCCTTCCCGGTGCGCTCTGTTCCTGTCTACCAGACCTTGAACAAGAATTGACCTGGCATCAAAACTTGGTTCTCTGGGGTCGACTGGACCTCTGCGCTCGCCACTGTGAGGACGTCTATCATCGTGCCGTCGGGGCGCATTCGATCCACTCCTCGGAGGTGGTGTGGGCACCCGACGACGGTCGTCACGAGCGAGTCGGTGGTCATACTGTTCATGGATCATGTGCTGATCTTGCCGGGGTTCACGTCCTTCACGCCTCGGGGGCGACCTTGGACTGTGGGCCGACTGATCCGTGTCTGCCATCACCGACCTGCTATGAATTATATTCCGTGACTGGGAAACTGGTGTATTTTGCTCTCCTGCCGCCCGGAGTAAGGCCCGAATCTGCATCAAACCTCCGCCAGCTTCTGAATGGGAGGGCTGAATCGACTCCGCTATACGGGCTGCAGTGGTTAGGTTTTCAATCGGTGTGCGACATACCTGCGGTGGAGGCTGAAAAAGCTGTCGTCGACTGGAACTTGGGATCCGCTTCCAAGCGCGCTCGTCGAGAGCCCACTGGAGATTATCCAGTCGAGTGCGTTCAGCCAGGTTGGGCAAGCGCACCTCTTCCAAGGCCCGAGCCTCGGGGGTCTCCCCAACGATGGGATTGTGGAGTGCATCCATATTGCGGCGGCGGAGCTCTTCCCTCTGCTGTGAAGAAAGTGGTTCGGGGCGGTACTCCACGTGGGCATGCGACGGATCGCCGTTGCCATCACCGCCCTCCTCACAGGGGAAGCCAGGGGGACTGCATGGTCCGTTGACCATCAAAACCTCCGCCGCGGGATCGCTACTGTCACACTCGGAAACGGTCTCGGCGGAGCTAGTCGACAGATCGAACATGCCGTAGAGGGTTTCATCGGGCTCGATCGCCGTGACCTATGGAGTAGCCGACTGGCGGGCTACCGCGTGCCTCACCCACCGCTGAAGCCGCGACCGACCCGATCGCTTGCGGCAGCATGCAGCAGGGAGTGAAGACATCGCAGGAGCCGACTGATACTGAGTCGACTGCTGCCGGAGAAGAACGCCGCGAATGCACGCGCGAAAGTGCGTCGCCCCGCGAACGGGAAGCGCCTCCACGTCGAGTGGAGCTTCTTGGAGCCAGGCGGAGTCGTCGGCAATGAAGACGAGCGCGCCGAGACGGATCTCACGGCCCTCAGCCAATCCTCCGCCGGAAACCATGACGATGGGAATCGGAAAAAATTGCAACCTCACCGAAAAGTCGCTAAGACGTCGTGCCCCACGGTGGGTGCCAACTGTCGTGGTTCTAAGACTGACAGTAGAAGAGGGGGTAGGTATGGAGAGGCATGATCTCAGCTATGGTGAAGTTGTACACGCGAGTTTACGAGTTCAGGCCCTTCTCAGATGAAGTAATAGCGCTACGTCTCGGTGCCCGGAGGCAATCGATTTATTTATGCGTGTGAAGATTATAGGGGGTGCGAACCCTTGTGCCAGTGGAGGGGGGTGGCTTATATAGAGTGCGCCAGGATCCCAGCCAGCCCACGATACAATAGGTTCAATGTTCATAAAGAGGGGGCATTACTAGTAACACCAATATTAAGTGCTATAAATGGTCTTGAATGCTACGGAGTGAACGCCTGACCGTTAAGATGCTGGTTGACACCTGCTCTTCAATAGGTCGAGTGATCCTTCATGCAGTCGAGTGATCACAGGAAGGACAGATCTCCGAGTGGTTGACCGGTCGAGTGGATGGCACTCGACGCCTTGGCTGGGACCTTCCTGTTATCCTTTGGGTTTCTTTGCTTCTTTGATAATGGACCTGGGTAGGATTAATAGGTCAGGCCTATGACCCTACCCTAGGTCTATGTCCTCATTACTACCAAGGTCGCATCTTTGTTTCTTGATCACAACTTATCACATTAGAAAGAATTCTTCTGAGGTGGGGCGAATTCTAACGCATAAAATACAAAACTAAAGTAATCCAATAGACACTATAAAGTAACTCAAATTTTTTGTTGTCAAATTTGTAAGGCAATTAATATCAACACTAGTAGAAAAACGACCTTATGTTTGCATCGTTAGTTCCTGTTCGATTACGGCCCGGGACTAAAGTGACCATTAGTCCCGGTTACAATGGCTAGGGCGCGGGCATCATTAGTCCCGGTTCGTGGCGTACCTATAGTCCCGGTTTGTGTCACAAACCGGGACTAAAGGGGTGGTGGCAGGCAGGCGTCAGGTTGGGGCCCCCGCGAGCCCCTTTAGTCCCGGTTTGTATCACGAATCTGGACTAGATGTATACCTTCAGTCTCGGTTTGTATAATGAACCGGGACTAAAGATGCCCTTATATAAACCCTTCGTCCAGCCCGAGCCCATTCTCTCTGTTTTCCCCTTTCATTCCTCTCCTCTGTTCTTCCCCTTTGCTCGAGCTCATCGTCCATTTTTTTCCAAAATTTGTCAAGATTTGAAGGCATCCCATCCATGCAAGTGTTCACAAAGGTTAGCAACTTTGTCATTTCATCTCGCATGGCTAGATTAGCTCGTGCGATGCTTTATAAGTATAGTGATTTGTGGGTTTTAGTTTGGGAGTAATTATATGTGGAATTTATTTGATTTATATGCAATTTGAGCTCAAATTAACTTCTTAGTTTGCATATGTAGGTGTTGTTTACTTAGTGCCTTCTCATCCCCGTCCTAACCACCATCGATCGCCCGCACTGTCCCGTCGTCGGCAGCACCTTGGTGAGCCTGTTGTTCTTATCACTTTTATATAAAAAAATCATGTTTGCATGATTTAGATAGTTACTTGTATAATTTTCTTATCTGTATGGTTGTTTGTTATACATAGTGGCATGATTTTGATATCCGTCCCTGTCGGCCCTCGTCAAGTTTATGATTTGGATGTGGTATATATATATATTCTCTTTTATAACTACTTGTTACATTTCGTGTTTATGACAATTATGCCCATCAAGTTGATATAGATATTTTTATCTAGGAGGTATCTGAACCGGAAATTGCAACCGACCCTCTTGTTGAGAAGTTAATTTTAATTAAAAAAGAAAACGAGTATTTGAAAGAAAAATTGAAAAGAATTGAAGAAGAGAAGATGAAACTGGAGTTGTATGTTGTCGATGTAGTCTATGATCACAAGATCAAGATAGATACAATGTGCTTGAAGATTAGAAAGATTATAAAATATGCCGTTAATAAAAAGGCATGGTATCACTATGTTGTTGGATCAATTGTTACCTTAGTTGTGATCTTGATCACATTGTGTTGCATTTAAATGTTTTAGCTAGAGAGTTTGTATGTTGTTTTATGAGAATAAGTGTGTATTAACTTTATGTATGGACTTTAAATGCTTCACTATATTGTAATATTTCATACTATCATACAATGCAAATCCATTATTAAATTTCATAAATTTATACCTTTCCCTTTTTCTTTCCTCGTCTATCTTCTAGACTTTACCTCTCCCCTTCGCCATGCCACCATGCGTCCTCGTTGCATGCCTACAGCCTGGATCTCGGTGCGGTGTGCACACTTGTGTTGACTCCGCCTTGTGCTTCAATGGTTCATCGACGTTGCATGCATCGCTGTTATCACCTCGCTAATCACCCCATGAGCAGCAAGAGTTTATGGGCCCAAATAATGTGACCCACGTGGATATATCGCCAGGGAGGAAATTGCACCAATGGTACACAAACTTGTCCCCGATGCTCACTTTAGTCCACATTCTCGCATCTCCGAAAAGCGGCTACATTAACTTGTTAATCGTGCTCAGTTTAGTACAAAAACAGCTTATAGGATGACAACTGGCAAGCTGAGTCAGCAGGTATTTTTCTAAACCCCGCTGTTATATTTGTACGTTGCTATATTTGCACGTAGCCCCCCCCCCCCCCCCGAGACCAGTCGAAGATCACAATTCCCCATCTCTCCAGTGACTCACTCTCTCTCAAACCCTAGGCCGGCGATTTCTGGGTGACGGCGCCGTGTCGTCCGTCGGGCCAGCAACAGCGGCTGCTCATGGCGGCGGAGAGGCGTCGGCATCGAGCTGTCGCGGGTTAGCAGCGGTGATGGCTGGCCGCAAAGAAGTAGTGCTCGGGTCAGGTCAGCCGGTGGCTGACAATGGAGCGCTCGACGACGGCGAGTGGAAGGTGACTGCGACTGCCTACTGGGGCGACGTTGTGAAGGTACAATTTGATTTTTTTTCTCACTCAGTAGCTAGTCAGTTGCATTTCTTGCCTTCCGGTGGGATTTGAGCTAGTCATTCACACTGAAATTATTTTAGGAGGATGATGCGACGATGCATAAGATGCCTAGCTACAAATTTGATCCTGAATTCAATGGTTTGGAGACGAATTCAAAAGATACATGTGGTCACTGGAAAACACCTGCTCGGCGTGTGTGCAGTGATATTCAAGACATGGGCAGAAGGTTTCTTGGTTGCCCATATGAGGTAATTTCAGTATTTTTGAATCTGAAACTTGTTGTTATTTAAAAATGTTAATATGATGAAATTTGAAATGACTACAGGACCATAGAGCATGTGGTTATGTGAAATGGTTGGACAAAGACTGGACTGAAAGGGTAGAGTAGTTATCACTGATCTTGCAAGTGAGAAGATGCAACTACTGAAAAAGGAGAAAGATATGGAGAGAAAGATCCAGAAGTTAGAATTTGAGAAGAAGATAATGAATAAGATGCACAAGGAAGAACTTAAGAGGAGGGACAAGAAGGAGCTTTATTATGCTTTTGTAGTGTTTTTTGTTGTTGTCATGTATGCAATGGGTTTCAGAATGTAATCTCTGAGTGTACTGTCAGTTGTGCAGACTAGTCAAGTTTGGAAGTAATGCAATGCTCCTGTCTACTTCAGTTGTTATATTAGACATCAATTGACTTGCATTTTGACATAAATAAACTGAGCTATGATCATGACATGATCATTTTGACAGAAACTTGCATTTTGGCATAAATTTGTATTCTGGCACAAATAAACATGATCATGACATTAAACTGAAATATTGACAGTAATAAACTCATCATTTTGACAGAAAAAAACTGATCCACAAAAGATCCAGAAATCTGACATTAAACTGAAATATTGACAATAATAAACAGGTTCAGACTTCTGGCATTAAGTTTCCAATAGTGATAAATAGGTTTACACATCCTGGCATGAAAACTGATCTTTTTAAGATCATTTACACTTGTCTGCACAATGATTTTAACAAGATCTGCTTGAAACCAAAATGGGACTGCCGCATATTACAAAAGGTGTGCTTCACACATCAAAACTAACCTAATAAATGACCTGGGACTGCTGGGTGCCACCATGTTCATCTTGGACATGTTATTGGTGAGTGTGGCCTCCCCTGCCAAAGCACAGATTCCAAAGGGTTGTGTTAGTGTAGCCTCTCCTCCTTCCTGTAGATCCTCTTCCCTTGTTTGACAAGAAACCTCTCCCAATAGGAGTAGCTCCTCTTCCCCTATGTGAAACTGCACCTCTCCCAACAGTACTAGCTTCCCTTCCCCTATCTGAAACTGGACCTCTCCCAATAGGAGTAGCTCCTCTCCCTCCTACTTGAGAACTTGCATTTCCTGTGTTTCCACCCCTAGTTGATTTACCCCTTCTAAGTCCAAGTGACATTCCTATAGCTGTTGCAGTGGTCACTCTCCTTTGTTCTGGCAATTGATCTCTATGGGCAGCAACAAATTGTGACTCCTGAGGCATAGGATGATGTTGTATCTCACATCTTCTCCTTGCTTCAAACTGCAATTGATAAGAATGATCAAATACATATTAAGAATGGATATCTGATGGAAATTTAAGTCAACAATTATGAAGGTGATTTACTTGATCCATCATGTTTGACAGAAGAGTATCTTCATCCACATATACTGGATTGTTTGCAGTGTCACCTTCAGTAACCAGTGCTATGGAATCTGCATCACAAGTTAAGGACCTCAGCCCATCTCCCAAATCCTTGCCAGGAATTGTCCAGTACACAAACAAATTAGTACCAGGAGTGTATCCCAATTTCTCCAAATGATCTTGCAGCCACAGTAATGACCAAGTATCTCCTGAAAAGTGGTCAAAAAAATCGATCGTTTCCTCCATATATGCCCTGTTCTTCCCAATCCCACAGAAAAATCCATAGTGGTGGATCTTAACACTAAACAGATCATCAACATCACCTGCAGTGCACAAAAATTGGGAAATTTTTAGTATTTTATCCTATAAAAGTAAACCCTAAATCATATACTACTCTATGTTCGTGGCTAACTAAATGTCAAAGGGAAAGCAGATATGATAGTACCACCTAAAAACCATAGAGAAATTTAGTCTGTCAATCAGTAAATTTCATCCATCTAACTCCCCCGAAAACCCTAACCGCCGTCGTGCTTATTTCCATCAAACTGCAGCAGAAAAAACATTGGGAACGAGCACATACCGTAGTCAGGAGGGTCTTCGCCGTGATCTCGAAGCACGGGTGGCATCTATGCCGACGATGGCCGGACTGGGTGCCGCCGTCGCCCACCCTCTGTTCGACTGGAAACAAGGGATATGAGCAGGGGAGAGAGATGAACAGCCGGACTTCCAAATGAGAAAAGTGGGGTCCTCTCTGCAAATATGACGCCGGCTCGCATCCACACGTGCCGCTCACGTGTCGGCCAGGGTTCTTTTTGCAAAAATGATTCCCGCCCAAACCAGCCTCAGCTAAGTCAGCGTGCCACGTAGCTGTTTTTGTACTAAACTGAGCGCGATTAACAAGTTGATGTAGCCGCTTTTCGGAGATGCGAGAATGTGGACTAAAGTGAGCATCAGGGACAAGTTTGTGTACCATTGGTGCAATTTGCTCATGGCCAGGCTATGAACTCTTTGTTCGTTTTGGCGCCCTCAGCATCGGATCGGCTTATCCACAAACTGACGCACATCTCCTCCCCCTCTTGTTGTGCACATTTCCGATTCAGGTTCCATAGGGTTTTCTGGCATTTTTCTTCTGGTTTTTTCTGCATTGTTTTTGCTCGGTTTTTCTTTTTCCCTTTTCCTTTTCCTTTTTATTTTTATTTTCTATTTTTAATGAACTCGATTTTGAATTTATGAACTTTTTTCTATTTGTGAACTATTTCAAAATTCATGAAACATTTTTTCAAATCCGCCAGTTTCCCCCAAAATTTGTGAACATTTTCCAATCTTGTGAACTATTTTCAAATCAGAATTCAGTAACAAATTTAAATTTGCATACATTTTCTGAAACTCATGAACTTTTTCCACTTTAGTGAACTTTTTTTAAATTCGTGAACCTTCTCCAAATTGCATGCACTTTATTCTATTCGTTTTTTGTGAATTGTTTTTCAAAAGTGAATATTTTTCATTTTTGCAAACTTTTTTCAAATTACTAACCTTTTCAAGTCTTGTGCCTTTTCTTAAGTCAGGAAATTTTTTGCCAATACATGGACTTTTTTCAGGTTCATGGACCTTTTTGAACTCATGAACTTTTTTCATTTTTTTAGACTTCATGAACCTTTTTCAGATTTGTGAACTTTTCTTGAAATTCATGAACCTTTTTTTTCAAATTTGTGATGTTTTCTAAATCATATTTTCAAAAACTTGTGAATGCCTTTATTTTCAAAGCTAACAAAGAAATTATCATTTTTTTTCTTCTTTAGGTTATCCGTTTTTTCCCGAAACAGTGAATCAGAAGCACACAACAATGAGCAAAACAATGAGATGTGAGAAAATAAAAACAATAGATGAGAGGAAGGCGAGCCAGAGAGTGTGGCAAGTTAACGGGCCGGCCCATGTCATGGACGCCTGTGCGCCGTAGCACCAATTTGGCGCTCAAGGCGCTCACGAGGAGCTCTCATCCTGTAGCAGCTAGCTAGTGATTCTACGATGTATATACCCATATAATTTCTTATAAAGCAACCTGCTAGCGATTGGCCGTAGGATTGCGTCAAGATTCAGAAATTTACGTATCTGTTTAGGGCTTAGTGCTCTGCGAATTTTTGCATGAGGCGACTTTTGCACGGTACATCCACCCCATATCCCATACTTTTTCTTTTAATTTTAAATATAAATCTATTATATCTTTTGAACCTAATGTCCAATGTACATTTCGTTTGCATATTCATGTTCCTTGTGATGAGGGCTTTGATACAAGGTCACTCTTGAACACCTTTTGACAAGTTAGAAAAATTCACTAAATGTCATCTACTAAACCTTGATAAGAACTATAAATTCATCAAGTTGTGATTCAATGGTTGACTTGAAACTGGCTTGGAACACAACTACGGCCAGGTTGCGAGTCTAGGGGTGGGCTTGCACTTTGGATGACAACAACACCCATGTGGTCAGTTGCTCGATGTTGGACCTGCAAGTGGGACATCACCTTCTACGGACCCAGTTGCAAGTCGAGGATGGACTTGCAGCTGAGGCGAGGATGGGCCAAGTTGCGAGTCAAGGGTGACCTGCAACTAGTGTGAACAAAGGTCGAGCCTAGTTGTCGGTCAATGGTGGACTTGCAACATGGAAAAACTTTGAGCACCTTTGTGAGTCGAGGACAGACTTCGAATTAGGACAAAAATAGAACAGGCCTGGTTGCAAGTTGAGCGTAGCGACTTTGCAACTAACGCAGAAAACATTGGGCCCTGATCGACCCCAGTTGCGAGTCGATGGTGAACTCGCAACCGAGGCAAAAAAGGGTCAGACCTAGTTGCAAATCAAGGGCAGACTTGCAACTGAGACAGAAAAAGGTCGAGGGTGACTTTTCAAGTTAATGAAAAAGTATTGGACCCCAGATCGAGCCCAGTTGAGAGTCAATGGTGGACTTACAACTCGTACAAAAAAGGGGCCTATTTGCGTGTCGAGGATGGATTTGCGACTGGGACAAAAAAAAACCAAGCCTAGTTTGTGAGTTGAAGGTGGACTTGCAAATGAGGCAAAAAAAAGATCAGGCTAGATCAACTCGATGGTGTTGGTAATGGATGTATACAACTAATACAGACATTTTCGCAAAAAGAAACTGACGGTGACAAAATAAATCTGAAATAAAAATGTCATAAATTTTAAATAATTGAATGAAAAAAACTGGAGAAACCAAGAGGAGGCTTGACTCGTGTATTTTCTACATGGTGCGTAGGCTATAGAAGAGAAAAAGGAAAATGCTATTCTCAAAAAAAAATACAGCTTATTACAAAGGGATACAACTCGTCCCGTGGAGAAAACGGCCGACAACAAACCAGACGCAGTGACACGGACAATCACAAAATTTGCACTAACCAAAACAGCTAGCACGGATTTTGAAGCATTATAATGAGACATAAGTAAATCTCGTATAGAGAATTAGTAAATCTATACTATAATTATTCCATATCTCCATGCGTACATTCCCCATTCATATGTCCGTGTGTGTCCGTGGCCCACCCTAGACAGCGGCACATGGTCGGATGGAGTTAGACAGACGGGCCGTCTATTTTCTTTGTCGACGGTGAACATACGCCGACTGCTCAAGAAAGCCGTGGGCATAGAGTATCTATACCGATGGCTTGCCGATATTTGTCGAGGGATCGAAGACGACGGGTGTATGCCGAGGGCAGCCATCGGCATAGGCTATGCCGACTGCTTTCTGGCCTCTGTCGAGGGCTTTTGGCGCCGCCGACATCTATTTTAATTTCAATAGTGGTGAGGTGAGACGCAGACATCTCGATTCACCAGCTTGGCGGGTGGGGTGGCTCAATGATGCATCGAGGACGATCGGCAAGCACCAGGAGCAGATGTGCGAGTGCTGCTCCGGCGGCAGGAGATACATACATGGAGCAAAGCAACATACGTACTGTTGCTACGTCTTATCTCAGCGTCACAAGAAAGTAAATGCACGTGCTCCACCTCATGTGCAACGCAGCACAACAGTTCAACACCTTGACCTGTTAGGCGTCAAGATGCACAAGTTGATATGTGTAAAAGAAGTACAAGTTTAGAAGCAGCGTTTCGGGATATCTGCGCCGCTGCTGTGTGTCTCGGGATGTCAAAAAATCGCCCTGCCGTGTCAGAACGCTACCCGCGTTAAAGTTTTATACAGTCACGATACGAGCGTGCACGTGGGCCAGTTTCGTAGGACGTGGGGGTGTTTCCGTTACGACGAGGCTCTGAGCCACAGCTCGGGACGTGAAGGATGTCGTGAAGGTTGCTCTGCAGCAGTAGTTGTTGTATGCGTCTGTGTGACTGTGTCGTGCCCAGTGTGCTGTGGAGTACGTACTGACCTAGGTCAGCATGTGGGTAACATGCTTTTGCGATTTTAACTAGGGAAATGTGTGCAACGGATGTGGCTAAATATCATTCGGATTGCATTAAGGAGGGTGCCTGCATGGTTGCGAGTAGCAGGCAGCGGAATTGTCTGCTTGCGCGTGTAATCGAGAGAGAGCAACAAGACGTGGTTGAAAAGTCGTTGGGCCCTCAGCACGGCTCAGAAATATTAGTGGGCCGTGCGACCAAACCTGATCCGGCCGACGTCCATCATGCGTACATCCATTAATGAAGCGTTGGCCCACTTTATTTTCTCCCTCGATACGACGTAAATACGGGAGAGAATACAGCTCGTGGCTCGGATCCAGATGCATCTGGACGACGTTGATTTCGGGACCAGTTGAGACCGGGCTCAGAATAGAATTACAAGTTTTTACAAGATTCTCTGTCAGTTTGTTGCTCCAGATCCACTTTTTGTGCGTGACGAAATGCTCCAAATCCAAATTTAATCGAACAAAGTAACATATCTCTCTCCGTTTTGAAATTTCTTCTTCTCCCCGAGGTAGATGATTAGTGACGAAGACAGACGCCCGAAAATGGACAATGAGCAGCCTTTATGCCAATCCCCACCCATTTACACTTTTTTCTCGAATACGCTATTGTCAGCATGCATTGATAGAAGGGGTTTGAACATTCAAAATGGCATCATGGTCACGCACACTATGAGGCGTGCACACGATACAAAGAGAGCATTAGATGGGTTGCTCAGCCTCACAACCAAAACAGAACATCAACACCAACACGACGACACCCACCCGAAGGCTACCTCCACCCATAGCCACCACTCCGGAACCGAAGAACTAGCCTAATCCAACCTGCAAGCAGGGGCCGTAGATGCACAGCTGGCCGTCCCCGTGGCCGCACCACAGCTGTTGTGTACGCGAGCCGCCGAGGACACGACAAACTTAGCCCATTACATGGACACCAGTCCTGTCCTCGCCCCCTCCTGGTCGGAGTCGATGGTGCACCGCGCTAACATTTTTGTTCCCGAGAGGACCCTTTCATCAAAGGCACTATAACGGCGGGGACAGAGTTCATGGCTACGCCACCAACTGCATGCAACACTCGAGGAGTATTGGACCAATCCTGAGTACAAGGGTTGCCGCTAGAGTCAGGCCCATGCTGGGACACCTCGTCGGGTGGGGGACGAAGCAGGCAGACAATGTGTGGGGACGGAGAAGGGAAGAGACAAGAAAGGCCTCGCAGCCAGTGGCAGCGGGAACGAGGTGGAGGGCCAAGAGGGGGTGGCGGCGGCCTAGAGGAACCCTAGTCCCCCGTGTTGCCCGGGAGCGGATGATGCTGGGACGAGAGTGGGTTTTAACATAAAAAAGGGAAAGAACTTCGGAAAATTTGAATCTGAGCCCGAGCTCATCTGCACCTGCGCTCACGAAAAAAATCTAAATAAATACTAGAAAAATTCAAAAAAAAATTGGGTGGTGGACAATTTGATGCGTGAGGTACGCTCCAATTTTCAAAACATTTGGACTTCTGTGCTGCTCTCAGCAAAAAAGACAAATCGGAGGTCTATAAAAATGTGTACTATTCATATACTGTTCTGGTCTGATTTGTCTTTTTGCTAAGAGCTGCACAGAAGTCCAAATGTTTTGAAAATTGGAGCGTACCTCACGCATCAAATTGTCTACCACCCCAATTTTTTTTGGAATTTTTTGAATTTTTCTGAATTTTTTCCAAATTTGTTTTTGACCGGGTGCAGATGCACCCGGTCACCGAAACGCCGTTCTCAAGAACTTCTCTTTTTCCTTGCATAACACAATCGAGCCATATGATGCAAAAAAAAGAGGCAAGGGAAGTTTTATGTATTTTCTATTGGCGTTAGAGCATCTCTAGTACATCCCGCAAAAGCTTGCTGACCCGTAAAACTCAGGTTCTTGTTTTTTTTTCGGCCCCAACAGATCCGCTAAAAGAAGCCTGGCCCCTAACAAATTTAGGGACGGGCTGCATATTCACCTCTATGCAAGCTCGCACGGCATGACGTAGAGGCCGACAGCTCCAGCCGGCCCGCCATGGAGCCATGGCACTTGAAGCAAGCACGCGACCGTGGCCGGCTCTCCCGGAGCGGCGGGCAGACCCCTTGGGCCGGCTACCACGAGCTCCACGATGACCCCATTTCGCACTTCCAGAGGTGCTGGGAGGCCAATGCGGAGCTCGTCGCCGCGCAGAAAGCTTTTGCAGTAGGAGAAGAAGGTGTCGCTGACCGTCTCGCCACGGGCAAGGAGGAGCACGACCTCGCCTACAAGCTCCGCAAGACCGCTCCCAAGTTCTACCTTGGAGTCGACGAGTGACAGTCGATTTAAGTTTAATTTTTAGCGTGAAGTTTGTTTTTCCTATGTATGCATTATGGTTGCGATGAACTATTTTTCTAGCGAGAAGATGTTTTTAAATATGCAATACAAGATTTATGGGCTCCGTTCCGCCGGAGCCTTTGCGCTCCTGCAAAGCAATTTTTGAGGAAGCCTAAAACGATTTTGCAGTACGAGATTTTAATGGATCTGCTACAGATGCTCTCAAGATGTGGTCACGCGACTGAAAATTGAATGAGAGCAGAGGAAAATCTTTTGTCGTGATACTGCAACAGGGAGCGGCCCAAATGGGACGCCAGTCGTCACTACCCGCCCAGTGGCAGCAACCGGCGTTATGCATGGTCGATCACCATGATATGTACTCTGGGTAATAAGGCTAGAATCATAATATCAAATCAGCCAGCCAGAAAGAAATGAAGTTCAACTCAGTCGTGGCATCTAAATGATGAGATGCCCGCGGAGCAAGAAGCAACAAAAGGTTCCGGCTCGTTCAACACAACAACAAAAATGATCCACCCGACCAGACAAGAATCACGGTGGCTAGGGCACTAGCCTATGTTTGGCTTTGATTTTATTCGCCACTGTGCGTGCAACTTTAATATGGCCTGTTATTCTAGACCAAACACGCATCTCACACATGAGGGCAGTGGGCACGTTAAAGCAATTTGGGTAGCGTCTTATCTCTTATGTATTTATTCTCCTAAATGGACCCTTTTAGAACTCAAGCGCACCACTGACCCCGTGAAAACTTATTTCCACCTCTGGCGCATTCCAATCATGCCTAGCCATTTCTTAAGACAGTACAAACGCAGACACTCATATGTGTGATGCCTAACCATTAGGCGGGTCTAGTACAAATTACATCGCACAATGGTTTGGTGTGTCTGCCTTTCCGCTTTTCGCGGTAGTCCGTCTCCCTTCCTACATGGCACCTGCAGGACACCCAATATCACTAGTCCTCACATGCTTGTTGCGCCCAACATCGCACATCAGAAACTAAGAGCATATTTAAGTTTTATTTTAAATTGAAATTTCTTAAAGTTTGTCATGTTTATAGAAAGTCAACATTTATAATGGCAAACCAATATTGGCATGTATTCTATAAGTTTAGTCAAACTTAAAAGGCTTGATAAATTAATACGGTATCTATTTTGTTGGAAGGAGGGAATAGGCTAATTTTTGTCAAAGATAAAAGCCTTAAGAAAAAAACTTAGTGGATTTATTTTTGGGAAGGAGGGAGTATGTTATTTTTTAATTGGTTTATTTGTTTGTACGATGTCTAGACCAACTCACTACCGGAAAACGGTCCTACGCCGACGGCCAAAACTATGCCGACGGCAGCCGTCGGCCTACTTGGAGCTATGCCAACAGCCTAGTCCTAGCCGTCGGCTTATCCTGGCCGTCGGGCTACCCGATCTCACGCCGACGGCAGTCGGTGAGAGAACGACCGTCGACCGGATGCGAACGCCCGACGAAGCCGTCGGCATAAGCCATCCGTCGGCATACCTATGGGCCCGGCGACCCGCCCATGACCCGGCTGACTAACGCCGTCAAACCTATGTCGACGGTCGGGACGGGCGGCGTCGGCATATCTCCGACGCCATGTCATCGATCCGCGTCCTAGGTATGCCGGCAGCCGCTTCAAGATAAGCGCCACGTCACCGATCTACTGACACGGCGCCCACCTAAACTCCTCGTCTCTATGCCGGCAATGCCGTCGGCATAGTTATTTGTTTTATATGTGTTTTTTACATTTGTTTTTCTCGCTTTTTTACATATGTTTTTATGCTTTTTTAAAATATGTTTTTATGCTTTTCTATGTATTATATGAAAATATACGTAGTTTGTAATTTTTTCCATAGATTATGAATATATATATATATATATAGTTTGTTCGAGCACATTAATTATGTGCCGTCATGTTCTTTGAATATAGGTCCTTATATTTTATTAAAATCAAAGACTGACTATGCGGCAGCGATTTAGTGGCGGTTGCAAGCCCGGCACCGTCTCGAGTGTGCCCCCTCACGGATGGCGCCGCCGCTAGCATCTGGAGGGCGGAAGCTTGACCGCATCGGGTCTATCTGAGGGGCGTTGCTCCCAAGTGTTTCTATGGGATGACCTACCACAACCGGGTGGTGTTGTGGCATGTTCAAGAGGCGGCACGCATCTTGGGCGTGGCCTCCCTAACATCTGGCGCCCGCCGCACTGGAGGGGAAAAGCAGACGCATCGGGTCTACGGAGGGGATGTAGGCTGTCGGTTTGGCCCGGATGTTGCTCCTGTGTGTCCCTCCGGCTGACTGACACAACTGGGTGGAGAGGTCCACTTTGTTCAAAGCTTCGTCCGTGGAAAGTCAAAGGGTTAGATCTCATGGTCAACCGCTCCAGTGGTTAGGCGGACGGGGCCACAGGGGAGGGGTAGCAATGCCAGGGCGTCGCACCAGACCCCTCATACATGCAGGTGGTGTGGTGGCATGTCTGAAGAGGCGCACGCGTCTCGGGTTCGCCCCCCTCACGGGACGGCGCCATCGCCAAAGACTGGAGAAGCAGACGATGTCGGGTCTACGGAGGGGATCTTCTTTGTGGCCTGGCCCGGATGTTGCTCCAAATTGTTCCTATGGGCTGACCCTAACACAACCGGGTGGAGAGGTCCACCGGTCAAATCCCGTCCGTGCAAAGTCAAAGGGCTAGATCCCGTGGTCAAACGCTTCTGAGGTTAGGCGGGGCCAGGGGCCTGAGGGGTAGTAATGCCACCGGAGGCGTCGCCGGGCCCTCATACATGCGGGTGGTGTGGTGGCATGTCCGAAGAGGCGACGCAGCGTCTCCGGTGTGGCCCCCCTCACGGACGGCAATGACACGGTAGTAGACGTTCTGCGGTAACGATGCAACGTGAATATTATTAAATACTTGGAGCGCGATAAAATCATGAGTTTTTTACACAACGTGGGCACATGTGCTATAGGACTGATGGTAATTTTTCATAATTTTTGGTGATGGAGAAGTATCTGAACACTTCCCTCTACGCGGATTGCTCTTCGCACGTCTACGACTATGGCCGGCGGCCTCCGGGGGCTAGCATACCGTCAAATCTTGCGTAGGCGGCCTCTCACAAGTCTGGAAGTGTTGAGGCGGTTGCAAACGCCCAAGACGTCTCTGGTGCCCCCCCCCCTCACGGACGGCGCCGCCCGGCACTGGAGGGGGAAAGCAGACGTCGGGTCTATACGGAGGGGGTCTTGTTGTGGGTCTGGCCCAGATGTTGCTCCAAAGTGTTCATATGGACTGACCTAACACAACCGGGTGGAGAGGTCCACTGGTCAAATACCGTCCGTGCAAAGTCAAAGGGCTAGATCCCGTGGTCAAATGCTACAGGGTTAGGCGGGACGGGGGCCCTGGGGGGTAGCAATGCCACCGGAGGCGTCAGACCGCCCTCGTACATGCGGGGTGGTGTGGTGGCATGTCCGAAGAGGCGGCACGCGTCTCCGGGGTGTGGCCCCCCTCACGGACGGCAATGACACGGTAGTAGACGTTCTGCAGTAACGATGCAGCGTGAATATTATTAAATACTTGGAGCGCGATAAAATCATGAGTTTTTTACACAACGTGGGCACATGTGCTATAGGACTGATGGTAATTTTTCATAATTTTTTGTGATGGAGAAGTATCTGAACACTTCCCTCTACGCGGATTGCTCTTCCACTAGTAGAAAATAGGGCTTTCGTCCAGGCCAGTTTAGCCCATTAGTCCCGATTCAATCCAGAACCGGGACCAATGGAGCTATTTGCCCTTAAATGAGCCCAGGGAGCCGGCCGGGCCACGTGGGCCATTGGTCCTGGTTCGTCCGGACCTTTTGGTCCCGGTTTGTGGGACGAACCGGGACCAATAGTCTGACTCTGGCCCACCACTATTGGTCCCGGTTGGTGGCATGAATCGGGACCAAAGGCTTCCCTTTAGTCCCGGTTCAAGCCACCAACCGGGGCTAATGGTGCTGCCTATATATAGCCCCTCGCGCAAGAGCAGAGCACACAGCTCTGTTTTTTCTGGCCGAGGGGGAGAGGGCTTGGTGGTGCTCTAGCTCACCTCCTATGCACACAAGGTGTTCGATGGAATGCCCGAGCCACACTACTTAAGGTTTCCCCTCTCCAAGCTTGACCGCCAAGCTCCATTTTCCTCAATATTTATCTAGGTTTAGCGGTCCGTCACGCCCCGCCCCCGTCTTCATCGCCGTCGATCACCCGCGCCGATCTCATCGCCGGCACTACCGTGGTGAGCCTCTTGTTCTTATCTTCTTTCTGAAAGGAAAAATATTATTACTTGTTTGTTTAGATAGATAATTGTATTATTTTCTTTATTTTATTATTGCATCTTATATAGTTCGATGGTTTTGGTATCCGCCCCGTCGGCCTCGTCCTGCCTATGATTCGGATGTGGTATATATTATCTTTTCATAACTATTGGTTCATTTATTGTTTATGAAAATTATGCCGACCAACGTGACATAGATTTTATTTATCTAGGAGGTTGTTGAACCGAAATTCCAACCGACCCTATTGTCGAGAGGTTAAATTTAGTTGAAGAAGAAAACAATTTCTTGAAGGAAAAAATAAAAAACTTGAGGAGGAGAAGATGATATTGGAGTTGCATGTTGCGGATGTCGTCGATGATCACAAGATCAAGATGGATGCAATGCGCTTGAAGATGAGAAAGATTAGAAAATATGCCATTCATACCGAGGCTTGGTATCATTATGCCGTTGGATCAGTTGTTACCTTGGTTGCGATTATGATCGTATTTGTTTTCGCATTGAAATGTTTTACATAGTTTCAATGTATGGTTTAATTAATTTAGATGCTCTGCAGAGCTTTATGTTGTTAGATGAGAACTATGTATGTACTTTGGTTTTATGTGATGATGAACTTCTATTAATTTGGTCACTTAATTATCTATTCATGATGTTACGTAATGATTTTTGACACACTTAATTATATATAATGCACGCAGATGAACCGGCAATGGATGTACGATGCGGTGACATACACCTCCGAGTACATTAAGGCGTGCATGATTTTCTCGAAGTGGCTGTGGCAAACAAGCAGAATGGTTTTATGTGTTGTCCATGCCCTATATGTGGGAATCTGAAGTCTTACTCGACCGGAAAATCCTTCACACCCACCTGCTTTACAAGGGTTTCATGCCACACTATAATGTTTGGACGAGGCACGGAGAAATAGGGGTTATGATGGAAGACGGCGAGGAAGAAGAGTACGATGACAACTATGTGCCCCCTGAATACGGTGATGCTACTGAACATCAAGATGCACTAGACGATGTGCACGATGGTGCCGGGCGAAGCGAAGCTGAAGATCAAGAGGAACCAGACGATGTGCCCGATGATGATGATCTCCGCCGGGTCATTGTCGATGCAAGGACGCAATGCGAAAGTCAAAAGGAGAAGCTGAAGTTCGCTCGCATGTTAGAGGATCACAAAAAAGGGTTGTACCCCAACTGCGAAGATGGCAACACAAAGCTCGGTGCACCGTACTCAATTGCTGCGGTGGAAGGCGGAGAATGTCATGCTGATAAAGGATTTGAGAAGCTCTTGAAAATAATGAAGAAGAAGCTTCCAAAGGATAACGAATTGCCCGACGTAACATACGCAGCAAAGAAGGTCGTATGCCCTCTAGGATTGGAGGTGGAGAAGATACATGCATGCCCTAATGATCGCATCCTCTACCGTGGTGCCTACAAGGATCTGAACGCATGCCGGTGTCACGGTGCATTGCTTGATATAAGATCAGACGAGATGACCACAGTGATGTTGACGGCGAGCCTCCGGGAAGAGGGTTCCTGCAAAGGTGATGTGGTATGCTCCTATAATACCACGGTTGAAACGTCTGTTCGTAAGCGGAGAGCATGCCAAGTTGATGCGATGGCACAGTGAGGACCATAAGAAAGACGGAAGTTGAGAGCACCACGACGGGTCGCATGATGGAGAAAAATCAAGAGAAATCTTGGGATGAGTTTGCAAAGGACCCAAGGAACGTATGGTTTGCTTTAAGCGCAGATGGCATTAATCCTTTTGGGGAGCAGAGCAGCAATCACAGCACCTGGCCCGTGACTCTATGTATGTATAACCTTCCTCCTTGGATGTGCATGAAGCGGAAGTTCATTATGATGCCAGTTCTCATCCAAGGCCCTAAGCAACCCGGCAACGACATTGATGTGTACCTAAGGCCATTAGTTGAAGAACTTTTACAGCTGTGGAATGGAAACGGTGTATGCGTCGTGGGATGAGCACAAAAAGGAGGAATTTGACCTAAAGGCGTTGCTGTTCGTGACCATCAACGATTGGCCCGCTCTCGGTAACCTTTCAGACGGACAAACAAGGGATACCACGCATGCACGCATCGCTTTACTTGACACCGATAGTATATACAGGAAGCTGCGGGAAGAATGTGTACTGGGCCATCGTCGATTTCTTCCGACCAACCATCAATGTCGAAAGAAAGGCAAGCATTTCAAAGCGAGGCAGATCACGGAAGAAGCCCGCCATGCGTACCGGTGATCACGTACTTGCTATGGTCAATGATTTACACGTAATCTTTGGAAAGGGTCGGTGGACTAGCTGTTCGAATGACGCCGAGAATCACGCACCCATGTGGAAGAAGAAATCTATATTTTGGGACCTATCCTCTTGGAAAGACCTAGAGGTCCGCTCTTCGATCGACGTGATGCACGTGACGAAGAACCTTTGCGTGAACCTGCTAGGCTTCTTGGGCGTGTATGGGAAGACAAAAGATACACACGAGGCACGAGAGGACCTGCAACGCTTGCACGAAAAAAGAGGGCATGCCTCCGAAGCGATATGAAGGTCCCGCCACCACGCTCTTACGAAAGAAGATAAAGAAATATTCTTTCAATGCCTGCTCAAGATGAAGGTCCCGACTGGCTTCTCGTCGAATATAAAGGGAATAATAAATATGCGGACAAAAGTTCCGAACCTAAAGTCTCATGATCGCCACGTGATTATGACGCAATCGCTTCCGGTTGCATTGAGGGGCTTCTACCGAAAAGCGTCCGATTAGCCATTGTGAAGCTATGTGCATTCCTCAATGCAATATCTCGAAGGTGATCGATCCAGAAATCGTACCAACGCTTAAGGAGTGATGTGGCGCAATGTCTTGTCGATTTCGAGCTGGTGTTCCCACCATCCTTCTTCAATATCATGACGCACATCCTAGTTCATCTAGTCGACGAGATTGTCATTCTGGGGCCCGTATTTCTACACAATATGTACACCTTTGAGAGGTTCATGGGAGTCCTAAATAAATATGTTCGTAACCGCGCTAGGCCATCAAACAGAGGATGTCATCGGGTTTTGTGTTGACTTCATTCCTGGCCTTAAGAAGATAGGTCTCCCTAAATCGCGGTATGAGGGGAGACTGACTGGAAAAGGCACGCTTGGAAGAGACTCAATAATATGCACGGGACGGATATTCTTGGTCTCAAGCACACTAAACAGTTCTGAGAACTCTACCTTGGTGATCCCGCATGTCGATGAACACAAGAAACGATCTGCGCTCCAAACACCCGGAGCAAAGGCGACGATCGGATTACATGTGAACACATCGGGACTTTCAGCAGTTGGTTGGAAACACGTCTCGGAGGTGACAAAGACTGTTTGTGATGAGCTGTACTTGTTGTCCAGGGACCATCTTCGATTGTAATGATTTGGAAAGGATCTGAGATAAATGGGAATACATTTTACACGATTGACCAAGATGAAAAGAGCACCAACCAAAACAGCGTTGTCCGCTTTGATGCAGCAACCGACAAGGAAATGACACATATTATGGTTCTGAGTAGACATATGGGAACTTGACTACGGAGTAGATTTTAAGATCCCTTTGTTTAAGTGCAAGTGGGTCAATCTGTCAGGAGGCGAGGTACAGTAGACCCACAGTACGGAATGACAACAGTGGATCTGAAAAATCTTGGGTACACTGACGAACCGTTCGTCCTAGCCAACGATGTGGCACAGGTTATCTATGTGAAGGACATGTCTACTGCATCGAGGAAAAGAAAAGATAAGGAAGCAAATACATCATACAATGAGCCAAAGCGCCACATAGTTCTTTCAGAAAAAGGGACATCACAGGAGTGGAGGCAAGATGGACATATGTCAAAGAGTATGAAAAGTTTCATGAAATTCCCTTCAAAATCAAGGCTGACCCAAGCATCCCGATAAGCGATGAAGATTATCCATGGTTACGGCGCAATAAGCAAAGCGACACAAGCGAAGAAAAAGTGAAGACTTTCTCCCGCAACTATTATGATGATACCATGCCAACTTTGTAATGCATTTAGTATGATACCATTGTCCGTTTTGTACATGCACATGCTATGCCAACTTTTTCAGAGTTCATTTGGAAACTATGAATTTGAAAATCTCGCCAAAGAAGGGCGCTCACACCGGTTTATAAGCCCGTCCCTCTACACACCGCTTTTGTTGTAAGCAGAAACAAAATAAAATAAATAAAGCAACAAAGAAAACAAAAAAGTGTTTTCAAATTTGAAAACTAATGGCACTAACAGAAAGTTTATAATTTGTCTAAAACTAAAAGCAAAAAGAATTAAAAATAAAGCAAAAAACAACAAAAACTAAATAATGCAGAAAACATAACAAAAAACTGAAAAAATAAAAATAGCAACAATAAGTATTTTGTTGTAAGTAGAAACAAAATAAAATAAATAAAGCAACAAAGAAAACAAAAAAGAGTTTTCAAATTTGAAAACTAATGGCACTAACAGAAAGTTTATAATTTTTCTAAAACTAAAAGCAAATTGAATTAAAAATAAAGCAAAAACAACAAAAACTAAATAATGCAGAAATCAGAACAAAAACTGAAAAAATAAAAATAGCAACAATAAGTATTTTGTTGTAAGTAGAAACAAAATAAAATAAATAAAGCAACAAAGAAATCAAAAAAGAGTTTTCAAATTTGAAAACTAATGGCACAAACAGAAAGTTTATAATTTTTCTAAAACTAAAAGCAAAAAAGAATTAAAAAATAAAGCAAAAGACCAAAAGAAAAATAAACCAAAACCAAAATAAACTAAATAAAGCAACAAATAAAACAAAAAACAAAAAAAGTGCCACCTACTGGGCACCCACGGCATGAATACGACTAGAAACCCTACCATGGGCCAGGATTCAGGGCCCGGGTGGCCCAAGAGGGCCCACAGGCACATATTGCACGTTTAGGCCCGAAGCCTGCTTTAGAGAGGAGCTCGAGAGGAAGGCACCGCACCTTATAAACTGGTGCGGCTCCCTCTCAACTAGCGAGGTGGGACTAAACATTTGGCGAGGCAGCACAAGGCCTTTGGTCGGTTGGTGGCACCAACCGGGACTAAAGGGGGCATTGGTCCCGGTTCGTGGCACCAACCGGGACCAATTCCACCCTTTAGTCCCGGTTGGTGCCACCAACCGGGACCAAAGGCTGCCTAAAGGTGGGCATTAGTCCCGGTTGGCGCCACGAACCGGGACCAATGCCCTTGCTATATAACCAGGACTTGTGACACTTTCACATCTCCCTCGCCTCCCTAGATTGCCTTGCCGCCAGGCTGCCCAAATCGCCGCTGGCGCTCCTCGTCGCCGTCGCCGCCGCCGCCATCCCCCTCTCCCGTGCCCCTGCCCGCAATCGAGCCCACGCCCGGCCACGGCCGCCATCCCATCTCCCGTGCCCCTGCCTCGCCCGAGCCCACGCCGACCGCCGCGTGCCGTGCCCGTCCCGAGCACGCACGCGCCCTAACGCCCCAGCCCGCCCCACCATTGTCGCCTGCCAGCGCCCGCCCCCACCGCCTGCCTCGACGCCGCCCCTCCTCCCTGTTCGGTCCGGCTCTGGCGACCCCCTTTCCTCCCTGTTCCCTCGATCCTCTTCATATAATATTTTTTCATATAATTTTTTTTCATATGCATATGTTGATTATATGGATGGATGGATGATTATATGTTCATTATATGGATGGATGGATGATGTATGCTTTTTTCATATAATTTTTTAGGCAGATTTTTAGATTTTTTAGGCAGATTTTTAGAATTTTTGTGTATGTATGTTATGTTTATATGTATGTATGTATGTTCATATGTATGTATGTTTATATGCAAGGCATATGCAAAGAAAATGTATGAATGGTCATATGCAAAGAAAAATGTATGTATGGTCATATGCAAAGAAAATGTATGTATGTATGTTCATATGAAAGAAAAATGTATGTATGTATGTTCATATGCATATGCAAAGAAAATGTAGGTTCATATATATGATGATATGTTCATATAAAAAGGAAAATAAGAAGAGGAAGAAAGGAGAAGAAGAGGAGAGGAAGAAGAGGAGAAATAAATAAGAAGAGGAAAAAAGAAGAAAAAGACGAGGAGAAGAAGAAAGCAATAGAAGAGTAGAACAAAAAATAGAAAAAATTCTATTTTTTCTTCTTCTCTTCTACTTCTACTCTTCTATTCCTTTCTTCTTCTCCTCTTTTTTTTTCTCTTCTTTTTATTGCGTCGTTGTATATGTATACCCCCTCCCCCTTCTCTTCAATAGGAAAAAAGAAGAAAAAGAAGAGGAGAAGAAGAAAGAAAGGAATAGAGGAGAAAGAAGAAACTTTGACACGAGGGGGGGGGGTACCGATACCCCCTCCCCGATAACATTATTTTCCCATGTATATGTATGTTGCGTCGTTGTCGATATAACGAGGGTGTCGAGGATCGCCGAGGGGTCGAGGGTCGGGAACTAGCAGAAAAATGATCTTTGGACTGAGCTGAAGTCAAATTTTACCCTACCGCTAGAGGATGATCCGGAGAAGCCAGTAATAGAGCCATTAATCAAGTCTTTTGCTCTTAAGAAGATGGCAGAACTATTCAGGAATTGGAAGAAAGAACTCAATACGTATGTTGAAAAAATGAGACACCAGAATTCAAGGGCAAATATGAGAAGATCAGAGATGATCGCCCGCATTTGTGGCCTACAAGACATCGGAAAAGAGTAAAAAGATGTCGGCGACAAACAAGAGAAATGCTGCGAAGAAGAAGCTTCACCATCGCACGGGGTCAGGTGGCTACCTCGTAGCTCCACCTAAGTGGGCCAAGGCTAAAATTGATCTGCTTCATAAAGGGAACGAACCAGAGACAATGAACTGGCCAGACCGTTGCCGGACATGGTTCTTCAGGGCCGGCGGATCCTTGGACCCTATAACAGGGAAGTGCATTTGGACGGACGAACAATTGGACATACCAGTCAAGAGGCTTCAGCATTACATCGAAGCAGCACAGCAAGGGAAGTTCGTTCCAGACAGGGAGAAGGACGAGCTCACAATGGCCCTTGGGAATCCTGAGCACCCTGGACGGACACGAGGCATGCCAGGCTCCGTTTCGTGGAAGGCTAGATTTCCGGACGCAGGGGGTTACAAAACCCATGAGAGGAGGAAGAAACTGGAGCAGAGCCTAATGCAGGCGTTGCACGAAAGGGTAATGGGGCTAGAGGAACGAGAAGAGGAACGAGAAGCAGCAGATCACAACAAACGACGCCGAAGCTTCCCCGGTTACCCGCCATCTCAAAGAGAAGCAGCGTGGCTTCCACCGAGCTGCTTCAGCCGAGCAGCATGACTTGACGGCTCCTGCCAGCTATCCCGTGGATGCTATCACGGATGCTGAAAATTGCCACCTTATGGCGCAATGGAGCAATTTGAAGGTCAAGGCGGTTGTTGGCTCTGTTTATCCTACTAAACCCGACTCAACTTTTCACCGCCGGCCGATTCGAAGGATATGCTAAGGTGATGGTCGGCGAAATAACGGAGGGATTTGAGGACCTCGGCTTGACCACCCTACCGGTGAAGGGAGTATCGGCTGGGTTCTCGCTCAAGACTCCATGCCTATGGTGGAAGGATCTCATCAACCTTCCGAACTGGACGCCTCCGCCTCCTCCTCCTCCTCCGGCGAGTCAGGGCACTCTGCCTCCTCCACCGCCTCCTCCTCCGGCGACTGATGGTAATTTTTCATAATTTTTTGTGATGGAGAAGTATCTGAACACTTCCCTCTATGCGGATTGCTCTTCGTGACGTCTCTGTTGTGGCGGCGGCCTCGGGGCTAGCATACCGTCAAATCTTGCGAGGCGGCCTCTCACAAGTCCGGAAGTGTTGAGGCGGTTGCAAACGCCAAAGACGCGTCTCCGGTGTGCCCCCCTCACAGACGGCGCCGCCGCCGACACCTGGAGGGGGGAAACGGACGCGTCGGGTCTATACGGAGGGGATCTTGCTGTGGGTCTGGCCCAGATGTTGCTCCAAAGTGTTCCAGACTGACCTAACACAACCGGGTGGAGAGGTCCACTGGTCAAATCCCGTCCGTGCAAAGTCAAAGGGCTAGATCCCGTGGTCAAACGCTACAGGGTTAGGCGGGACGGGGGCCCTGGGGGTAGCAATGCCACCGGAGCGTCGCACCGGGCCCTCGTACATGCGGGGTGGTGTGGTGGCATGTCCGAAGAGGCGGCACGCGTCTCCGCGGTGTGGCCCCCCTCACGGACGGCAATGACACGGTAGTAGACGTTCTGCGGTAACGATGCAGCGTGAATATTATTAAATACTTGGAGCGCGATAAAATCATGAGTTTTTTACACAACATGGGCACATGTGCTATAGGACTGATGGTAATTTGTCATAATTTTTTTGTGTATCTGAACACTTCCCTCTACGCGGATTGCTCTTCGCACGTCTACGACTATGGCTGGCGGCCTCCGGGGGCTAGCATATCGTCAAATCTTGCGTAGGCGGCCTCTCACAAGTCTGGAAGTGTTGAGGTGGTTGCAAACGCCCAAAGACGCTGCCTCCGGTGTGCCCCTCACGGACGGCGCGGCCCGCACCGGAGGGGGGGAAACGGACTCGTCGGGTCTATCTGACGGGATCTTGCCGTGGGTGCAGCCGGATGTTGCTCAAAGTGTTCCTATGGGTGACCTAACACAACCGGGTGGAGAGGTCCACCGGTCAAATCCCGTCCGTGCAAAGTCAAAGGGCTAGATCCCGTGGTCAAACGCTTCTGAGGTTAGGCGGGGCCAGGGGCCACGGGGTAGTAATGCCACCGGAGGCGTCGCAGACCGGGCCCTCGTACATGCGGGGTGGTGTGGTGGCATGTCCGAAGAGGCGCACGCATCTCCGGTGTGGCCCCCCCTCACGGACGCAACAATGACACGGTAGTAGACGTTCATGCGGTAACGATGCAGCGTGAATATTATTAAATACTTGGAGTGCGATAAAATCATGAGTTTTTTACACAACGTGGGCACATGTGCTATAGGGTGATGGTAATTTTTCATAATTTTTGTGATGGAGAAGTATCTGAACACTTCCCTCTATGCGGATTGCTCTTAGACGCTCACGACTGTGGCCGTGACCTCCGGGCTAGCATACCGTCAAATCTTGCGTGGCGACCTCTCACAAGTCCGGAAGTGTTGAGGCGGTTGCAAACGCCCAAGACGCTGCGTCTCGGTGTGCCCCCCCTCGCAGACGGGCGCCACCGCCGGCACCTCAAGGGAAACGCCGCGTCGGGTCTACACGAGTGGATGTAGCTGTGGTTTTGGCCGGATGTTGCTCCGGGTGTCCCTATGGGCCGACTGACACAACCGGGTGGAGAGGTCCACGGTCAAAGCCCGTCTGGGAAGTCAAAGGGTTAGATCTCGTGGTCAACCGCTCGAGGTTAGGCGGGGACGGGGCCCTGGGGTAGCAATGCCACCGGAGGCGTCAGACGGGCCCTCATACATCGAGGTGGTGTTGTGGCATGTCCGAAGAGGCGGCACGCGTCTCCGGTCGTGCCCCCCTCACAGACGGCGCGCCGCGGGCACCTCGAGGAAACGGTAGTAGACGGATCGAGCACTCGCATAGTTACGGATCAGGCACTTTCGGTAATGGTACCCCTCGATCGATTGCTCTCCTATGTATCACCTTTTCATGAGACCATAGAAAATATTTATATCATAAAGAAATGTTGCCCACCTCAATTTTTTTTTTCAAATATTTTAACTCAATTTTCATTTTTTGTTAGTACAATTTAGCAAATATTTATATAATAAAGAAATGTTGCTGACCATAGAAAAAATTCGGTTCAGAAAAAATAATAATTATAATTATATACCATGTATTATTTTTAACATAATTACATATCATGTATGACTCAAAAAAAATTATGCATACGGCTAAGCCGTCGGCATAGCTGCAAAGTGGCGACATCAGCAATGCCCACGGCTTAGCCGTCGCATAGGTAACCTTATCCATTTGGTGGGGCAGCTAGCTAGCCACCACTCGTTCTTTCCCACCCGACCACGACCTGCCGCCCCACCCCCACCCGACCTGCCGCCCGCCTGCAGCCCTCCCCGACCCCAACACCGCCTGGCCTCCCGACCGCGCCCCCACCTCTGTCGCCGTCTCCACCGCCGTCGCCCGGCCTCCCAGGCTCTGTTGCACCGCCACGGCCTCCCGACCCCAACACCGCCTGCCTTCCCCGATCAGCACGGCAGCAGCTCCTCTGCAACCATGCCCGGCCCTCCGTCCCCGATCGCCCCTGCCCTCCGTCCCGGCCGCCCTGCCCTCCCGTCCCGGCCGCCTTCCTTGGCCCTCCACCGCCGCCCTGCTGCCGCCGCCGCCTGCCTCACCATCCCCGGCCGCCCATGCCTCACCGTCCCCGGCCGCCCCGGTGAGCTTTTTTTTCATTATTTTGCATTTTTTTTACTGCTTGTTATATGATAGATGCATGTTGTATGGATGAATGGATGGGTTGGTGTATATTGGTTAGTTATAGCTTTGGTCAACTTAGTGATGTTGCCAAATGTTGTCAAATTTGAAGAACAAAATTGGCATATTTGAGATGTTGTCAAATAGCTATAGTTTCATTTTGTGATGTTGACAAAATTGGTATCTGATGAGTAGTTATTTTATCATGATGATCTTGCTAAAAAAAATTGAAGAACAAAATTTGACACTTGAACAAAAAATTTCATAGTTTGAAGTGTCAATGCTTTATGTGATGTGGTGCCGTCAAAATTTACAGGCTTTGTGGTATTCATCTCCTGGAGCCTTCGTTAAATGCAGGTTTGGTCTGTGATCCCGCCACGCTCAACTACTTCTTCTACAAATGGAGGGTGAGCTACAATCCACCTTCACCTCCTAGCCTCTTTTAACTAGATTGAATTTTCACATCAAGTCGCGTAACCTAGGTCTCCCGTCCGAAAGGGTTGCATCGATAAATATGCATTCAATTGCATATTTATCACCGCAGCTCTTTCGGATTGTCCAGCGCTTTCCACGGACAGCCCGAGGATGTGTAGATTGGGTACGTTGTTCATGCTCTACCCCGTTCCGAGACAGGATTTCGGCGGCGCCTCCCTGTTGTTCTCCGGATGCACATTCTCTCGGCATTTTTCCGAGACGTGTATTTGGAGAACAGCGGGGAGGTGCTGCCGAAATTTTGTCTCGGAATGGGGTAGAGCATGGACTGTACTCAATCTACACATTCTCCGGTGGGATTAGGACCCATCTTTACCTATTAGAGATGTAGGTGGATTACTCGTCAACCTTGTAAAAAATAAAATATTGATGTTGGTAATTTAAATGAATCCTTAATTTTGTTGTGTGGCTTCCAATAAAGCAGAGATGGCAGATAATCAGTGGATGTATAGTGGGTTTTTCCGTCGGAATCAAGTAACAACAGAGTGGGTCGAGAAAACTGATGTGTTTTTAAAAGAGATATTCCGTAGTCCAATGAGGATGGTGCCAGAATGCCCGTGTGCCAGATGTAAGAGACGTATCCGCAGAGATAAGAGTGAGATGACTAAGCACCTTCGCACGCATGGATTTATGCCCAACTTTAATATGCCGATAAACTTTGCCCAGCGGGACCGTGGTAGAGAAGATGTGATATGACAACGCGTCGCTGGTTATGAGGACGATGGGGTTAGAGACATGCTAGATGATGTCTTTGCTGCACAGCCGACACCTCCGTCACATTCAGCGAAGGAACCGGAGGAGCCGGAGGAAACCGCAAAGGCCTTCCTGGAAATCTTGGCCTCGTCAAAGAAACCTCTCTATGAGGGTGCCAAGCTGTCTGTGTTGGATGCCATCTCGCAACTGATGGCAGTGAAGGCTGAGTACGTGTAGCCGAGGTTGCTTCAAGCATTTACGGGAGTATGGGCTAACACTGCCCGAGGGCCATGAACTGCCTAAAACCATGTATGCAGTCTGAAAAAAAATCATGAAGGCGCTCTCCATGGACTATGAGAAAATACATGTTTGTCCAAAGAATTGCCTTTTGTTTAGGCATGAGTATGCGGATGACAACTCATCAGAGGAAGTGCGGTTCCTCTCGGTATATTGAGGTGGTCGATAAGCATGGTCAAGTGGCAGCTAAAATCCTCGTGAATGTTCTTGGTATCTTGATTTTATAAAAGACTGCAGCGCCTTTTCATCACCGAGGAGTCTGCCAAAATGATGAAGTGGCACAAGGAAGGGAAAAGGTACAATCCAAAAAATTGTACATACATCGGAAGGTGAAGCATGGAAGTCATTCGATATAAAGTACCGGAGGAAGCAGCCGAGGCTGGGAATGTCGTAATTGCTATAACAGTGATGGGTTCAATCCATATGGTATGTCGTCTAATCCATACAGCTGCTGGCCCATATTTGTTATTCCGCTCAATCTCCCTCCGGCGCCATAATGCAACGCAAGACCATGTTCTTGTCGCTTATAATTCCGGGGCCCGAATATCCAGGAAGAATTTGAGTGTGTTTATGCAGCCGTTGGTGGATGATTTGCACCATTCTTGGTACTTCCCGAGGTTGACTTACGTCCGGCATCTGCATAAAAATTTCTTGATGAATGTTGGGCTTGAGTTTTGCTTGCATGACTTTCCCGGCTATGCCCTGTTCTGCGGATGGTGTACAAGTGGAAAGATGCCTTGCCCAGTGTGCATGCAGGCCTTGATTTTCATTTGGCTGAAGAAGGGTGGCAAGTATGTTGCCTTTGACCAGCATCGACAATTCCTCCCTCCGCACCATCCCGATAGGGAAGACAAGAAGAACTTCACAAAAGGCAAAGTTGTCCATGAAGTAAACGAGATTCCAACGTTTTAAGTGCGGATGTGCTTGCTCAGCTCAAAGCTCTTAAGCCCGCCGTGAAGGGAAAGGCAAAGGCAAAGGCAAAGGCAAAGGCATCGGTAAAGGGAAAAAATGTTTTGATGGATATGGTGAGACGCACAACTGGACTCACATTACCCCCTTCACGCAGCTTCCCTATTTTAAGGACCTCAAACTTCCATACAACATCGACGTCATGCACATCAAAAGAATGTCGCAGAGTCCCTTTTTAACACGATCCTCAACATTCACGATAAGATAAAGGATAATGTTAATGCTAGAGTCGATCAACAGAATATTTGTGATAGACCACGTCTTCACATGCAACCTCCCACAGGCAATCGAAAATCTTGGTTCAAGCCAGATGCTGACTTCGTACTTAAAAAGGATCATAAGATGGAGACATTCAAGTGGCTGAAACACGTAATGAAGTTCACTGATGGTTATGCGTCGAATATAAGTAAGGGGGTCAATCTTTCAACGGGCAGAGTGACCGGGCTGAAGAGTCATGACTATCATGTATGGATTGAGCGGATTATGCCGGTGATGGTTCGGGGCTATGTTCGGCGTGTCCGGCGTGTGCTTATGCGGAGTTAAGCCATTTCTTCCGAACGCTTTGTGCTAAAGAAGTATGTCCCGAGAAGATAAAAGAAATGCATAAGAAGGCGCCAGAGTTGATATGCAAGCTAGAGAAGATCTTCCGCCAGCTTCTTTACTCCGATGACACATCTCATTTTGCACCTTGCGAACGAGGTATTGTTGGGGGCCCTGCAAGATCGTTGGCGACGGCCCCGAGAGATGTAACAAGCATCCGAGATGTAAATGTGGAAACAAAGCTAAGATTGAAGCTTCCATAGCCGAGGCAGTTATCCTAGAGGAGGTGGCGAGACCTCGTGACAGCCTACTATCCGGACCATGTTCCCACGTTGCACAATAAGGTGTCTCGATACAACATGTAAGAACCCAAGTATAAACCCAAGTTGCCTCTATTCACCGGGCAAGGTGGCAGGGCTGGATGCTCGACATCTTATGTCATGCCACGAGATGAGTGGGAGGATGTCATGTTCTATATCTTGCACAACATCAAGGAAGTTGAGGATGAGTGGATGAGGTAATACCTTTGCACCATTCTTTTAGTCAATTCGTTATGTTCACTTTGCCTAGTTCTTATACCGCTTTTCTTATTGTAGTCGATTCGTTGAGGAAGAATGGACAGGAATGCTGCCTCCCTCTTGAAGCGGAGGCACTTGCTCTTCTCCAAAAGGGTGCCGATGGAAGGAAAAATTTCGCTATGCGTGGTTCATGGAGAAAGTAATATTTCACACTTCCCTATTACCCATTTCACACTTCCAATTAAACTCATGCACCCTATAATTTCAATTAAACTTGTAGGGAAATGATCCGACCGAATCAATGGATGAAGAATTGAGATGGGTTTCCATGGGTTTTGACCACTGGCCATGACATGCCAAAAGTATGATGTGAATGGGTATCGCTTCCATACAGAGGAGCACCGTAACAGTCGGCCGATCCCAAAACCATAAATACGGAGTCTTCACCGAAGGAGATAATAATGTAGATTACTACGGAAGGGTAGGAAAAATATACGAGCTTACATTCAAATGTGGCCGTAAACACCTAAGTCTCACTGTGTTCAAATGCCGATGGTTCGACCCCAAAAAGGGTCTGAGACATACGCCTTCTGTTGGTTTAGTTGAAGTTAAACCATCAACCGTCTATGAGGAGCTGATCTCTTTATCGCCGCTACCCAGGCCACACAAGTATATTATCTGCCTTACCCATGCCATAAAGAGTACCTAAAGGGTTGGGAAGTTGTGTTCAAGGTGTCGCCACATGGTAAGCTACCGGACCCGAACGATGATGATCACTACAACATAAACCCCATGACATACGAGGGAGTGTTTTTTCAAGAGGAACATGATGACGTGGTCCGAAACAAGGAGGATGATGACTTGGCTTATGTTGACCTGGACCCAAACGACGACGGCTGCCGGATTGATGGTGAGGCAGTTGTGAATCAAAGAGACATAATTATGCTTGAAAAGTTAAATGAAGACGCTGACGCTGACGATGAGGAAGAGCCTCCACCTCCGCCAGAAAACGAAGAAGATATGCGGGATAGTGATGATGAGACCGGTCGACAAATAGATTACGATAGTGATGATTCATATGGGTTCTAGAAAATGTATGTTCTTTTAATAATGTTCTCTTCCGTTATTAATGTCTTTCCTGTATGCTTGTTTTTTCTATATCCTTACTAATTGTTTATTCTCTTCTCAATGCAGGTTTGCTAATCATGGGCAAGTCTAGCGGTGCCAGTTTCCTCAGTAAACTCAAAGGAGGACTTACTCGGAGTGGACGAGCCCACAAGGTTCCCTCCCGACCACGCTGAGGATGGCACCTCACGGGGAGGTGGAGGGGTCGGGGAGGAGACCCTAGAGGAGGAGGGGTGGGGGAGAGCCCCTAGAGGACGAGGAGGTGGGGAGAGGCAACCGGGCCAAAAACTCCGGGCAGTGTCCGAAATAGGAGGGTCTTCTTCGATGCCCTCCTATGTTGATGCAG
The DNA here is from genome assembly GCA_021605145.1 of Aegilops bicornis. NCBI lineage: Eukaryota > Viridiplantae > Streptophyta > Magnoliopsida > Poales > Poaceae > Aegilops > Aegilops bicornis. Next base: position 849,286,268 of record CM038675.1, on the reverse strand, counting down.
CTTCTGAGTCTGAGGAGGAGTATATTCCTGATGTCGAGGAGGAGGAGGGTGAGGAGGAGGAGGCCGAGGAGGAGGAGGCCGAGGAGGAGGAGGCCGAGGAGGAGGAGGCCGAGGAGGGCGAGGAGGGTGGAGGGGAGGTTGACCCCGAGTTGTGGGGTGACTTGCCACCGGGTGCTCCGCGAGGTGGCTGCGTGGTAATGCCGAGTACCTACACCACCTTCTATCGAGGCGCACAAGTGGCTCATTGAACTCAAGGGAGACAGAGTAAGTGCATCTCAATCATACTTTCAACACATGACAACATTTTTTTATTGTACACATGGCAACCCTTTGATTCTTTTTGCAGTAATTGGATCCTTCGCGGAAAGGGCCGTAAACCGAACGGCCTTCTCACTGTCCTGTTGAAGCAGTTTTGGCCTGGCCTATTCTCGCCTTGTGACAGTGAGGACCCAGCTGCGTGTTTTGGCCACAAGCTGGGCCCACTACGAGGCTTGCAGCAATGCGGAGTACGGGACGGCCGCTAAGGCCGTGATCACCAAATTTTGGGTAAGTTCCCTTTTGAATCACTTGTCTTTAGTTTCATTCATAGTTTATCATTGAATCACTCAACTCATGCCTTGTTTGCTTCTGGTTTATGCATGATTGCAGCAACTCTATAGAGTTCTTGACGAGCACAAGGCCAGAGCCGACGTGGTCTTACTTGCATCTGCAAAGAAGAAAGCTCGTCAGTTGCAGTACGAGGTGCGTTGGGTTGCCATCTCACAGTACTACCACATCTAACCGTGGAAAAGACGGGACACACGGCCAAGGAAACAGGAACCACTGGGGCTTCAAGGCCATGAAGGTATATCTATATGAAAGATGCATTTTGGTTCTTCTTTACCGTCATGTTCTTATGTATGGCTAACTTCGCTTGACGTTGCGGGGAGGACAAGTTGCAGAGGCCGCCTCGGACATGGAGTCGTGGAAGGCGGCCGCGAGCGGAGTGATCGCAAGGAGGGCGAGAGCGATTACTACGGCAACACCGAGCAACACAGGAGTCTTACACTCAGAACTATCGAAGTTGCATCCGGATGTTCCCGTTCTCGAGGTCGCCCGATCTCAGATCGACGACACGGCGGTGGTGGCCATCCAGGGTAAGTCCCATGGCCGGTATCCGTGTTTCGATGGCTTGATCACTCTGTCGATCTCGTACACACGGCTTCCAGCTACCAACCCGAACCCGTTAGAGAGTACGGGGCGTTCGCAGCCTCCCTTAGTCCGCCAACGTGATGTAAGTACTTCCCCTTATCTTCTTTGTCTCTATCTTTCTTAGTTTATTTTCATCACTGCCCACTTAGAATCAACCTCAATTTTGTAGGCATATCAGGCCTTTCTCGAGCATAGGCATATTGAGGTGAGGGAGTACTTACAGCAGTGAAGGCAAACGATGATTACAGCCGTCAGCGATGGCGGTTAGTTTTGCCCTCTTAAACCAAGCTCAAATTTGCACTTTCATTCCTTCCGACTTTGTTGATCACGGCTTGTTTCTAAGTGGACTTGTTTAACTAACATCCAGGCTATCTTGGCGTCTTGGACTAACCGCACGGAGCCACCACACGTTCGAGGAATGGCTGGCACTAGGCGGTGATACTCCGGTTAGTAAATTTGCCTAACTAATGACAAACTAGTTTTCGTTCATTCAACACTATCATGTCATATTTACTGTTAGAAACTTCTTTCAAACATGTAGGGGACCGGTGGCTCGACTCCTGCTCCGTCGACCCCAGTCACTCCGATCTGGCAGAGTGATGGTGGTCGCGGTGGCGGTTTTGGCGGAGGTGGACTTGGTGGTGGTTTTGGCGGAGGTGGACTTGGCGGAGGTGGACTCGGTGGTGGTGGTGGTTTTGGTGGAGGTGGACTCGGTGGTGCTTGATGTCGATGATGATTCCGTGTATGCGGCCGTTGTGCCATGTCTTTCATGTTTCAACTTTTATGATGTTTCATGTCTTGCACTACTCTTATGTTCGTGGACTTTCGTCGGTGATGATCTTTAGATGATGAACTTGACTATGTTTAAATGATGTTGATGAACTGTCATATTTCATATTATTCGGTTTTGAAATGTTGTCAAATGAACTGGAAAAGAGAAAACAGGGGAAAAAAACTATGCCTATGGCAAAGCCGTCAGCATAGATACGCTCAGGAGCCACCAGGAGGCGACACGTGGCAGGGCTATGCCGACGGCAAATCGTCGGCATAGATATAAATCTATGCCGACGGCTTTGCCGTAGGCATAGCCCTGCCGCCAGGTTAAACCAGGGGGCGACACGTGGCAAAGATATGCCTACGGCAAAGCCGTCGGCATAGATTTATATCTATGCCGACGGCTTTGCCGTAGGCATATCTTTGCCACATGTCGCCTCCCCGAGCCGCCAGTTAGCTTTTGACGGCGCGCTACCGTCTGTTGCCGTCGATGGAAAACTACGCCGACGGCTAAACTATGCCGACGGCTGCGCCAGGCCGTCGGCATAGTCTCTATGCCGACGGCATTATTATGCCGACGGCCCGACAGAGTACTCGACGTGATCTACATCGACGGGATATGCCGACGGCAGCCGTCGGCATAGATCTATGCCGACGGCTTAGGGGCCTATGCCGACGGCCCCTGGCCGTAGGCATAGACCGCGAGTCCGGTAGTGACTTACATGTCCACTGTGATCAAGGGTAACTCAATTAATTAAGAACAGTAAAACTGGGCCTAATCCCCGCCCTCTCAGTAATTAGGTGTTTCTGGCCGTTGGATTTCATTACCTGTGCATTCTTCACCGTTGGATCTTGGTTTAGCTGTACCTTAATCGCGAAGTGGGCTAAACGTCGCAAGGGCAGCTGCTCCCGTAGCTTTTTTTTGAGCCCTCTGAGCCCGCTTTCCAAGCTCCTCAGGCCCAACTCAACGAACAAACTTCACCGAGTACCGCTCCGTCTCCTAAAAGAATCGCTCTATGATTCTAGCAACACACTCCAGCAGCACGGCGGCGGCCTCCTGCACTACCTCGCCATTCATTTTTATCCTAGCAGTTTGGAGGTGAAGGCAAGGAGGAAGGGAAGGTCGTAGTATCATGCTTGATCCTGACATCTTGTAACGACAGTGGTGGCCAGCAGTCGGAAGCCCACTGAAATCAACTTGTGCGATCTGATCCCCTCTCTACTTCTTTAAACAATGTTCAAATGATACACAATATGCTTAGTTTTCCGTTTCGCAGAAGGAATATTTTCCTGCAAGAAAAAGGCCTGTAACATAAATATTTGGATGATCATGCTTCCATTGGTGCTCCGTGCGCTGATCCCCGACATGCGGGACAACAGCAGCCACGGCGCGCGGCGGCTGGCTTTGCTCAAGCAAACTCTCTTCCTGATTAAGTATTTGTGTCCCGTGTTTCTTTAAGCTACCTAGACTTTGATTTCCTTAATAGTGTATATGTCACGTGTTTGATGCAATGCACAAGAGGAACCATTATGCTCAACGGTCCTTATTTTCTACTCCCTCCGTCCGAAAAAACTTGTCGTAGAAATGGATGAAAATGAATGCATCTAGAATAAAAATACGTCTAGATACATCCATCTCTCCGACAAGTATTTTCGGACGGAGGGAGTATGTGTGAAGAGCCAGGAGTCCATCATGGACTCACTACAGTATATGCCATTAACCTCCATAGTCGCTGTAACGGATGTTCATATCAACTTACCATATAGTCTGTGTTTCAGATACAAAATGTGTTGGCTCAAGAGCCACCAGAGGTGTTTGCTTCTTAAGATCTGGACAGTTGAATTCGGGAATATATGAGACATGCATTTGAATTAAGAGATGGAGAATCTGATTATACCTTACAAAAGGTGCTCCGGTAGGGGAAACTGCTACTTTTGACAATAAAATAGATGCCATCAGATCAGTGTATTGTTAGCCAGAAAATGCTTGAGCTTATAATTTCTAGACATTTACGGATTCAGAACCTAGAATGGGAGGCACCAATGATACACCTGGTGATTGCGGTGTTCAACTTCTCTACTAATTAGGACAAAGAGCTAGGTGATGATACCCATTGATGTTAAATGCTCGAGGTAAGTGTATTATTACCCTGCATTTTGGCTTGGCCATGTGGGTTATAGTCAACTATGAAATTGTGCACAGTTCACTTATAACATATATGACCAAGCAAATAACATAAATGTTGTTCGGCTGCAGGCATCCTCCTTCTGCTGCGATGATGCATCGTGCATTGTGATTTTATGATATTCATTTTACACCAATCTTGTGAAGTTAAACATGAATGCAAACACTAAGTATTTTTATGAGAGTTGTACAATGGCAAGCATTTTTAGGTGGTTTAGATACTTCTGTCAGAAGTTCACTCTGTGGTGTTATAAAGTAAAATCAATACCATTTGGTGGCCCACCTTTTTCCACTGTTCATATTATTAACCTAATTATGTCCCTTCATTTTTGTGAAATAACATTATCAGTAATATCCCTGCTAATTTTACAAGGTCACATAAATGCAGTATTTAGTTGGACAAATTACGCAAAGTACATGATAATAAAAAAGACCCATACTGATCTAATTGAGATTATGCACTGAAGGTTTTTTCCTAAAATAGTGAAGGTTAATTTAAGATTTCTCAAGATGGTTAAGAATGACCTTCCTAGCTAGATGCTGTGAAGTAATGTGATGATCCCTTTGATTACATATTTTTTTTCTCTCTTGTGAACTTACAAAAACTGGAAAAACCAACCTATTTTGTCAAATTTTGAAAGCATGGACCTTTTTCCTTTCATTCTTTTCCTATAATAAGCACTTATTGCATCATGCAAATTGGTGCTACAATTTCGCTCCACAAGTCACGTACAATCGCAGATGGCGAAAAATAAAAACAACTACAAGAAGAATCAAAGATTCATACCTTGCGTCCATTCTGTCGAACACCTCGGGGCGGTGGTAGCAGCATTGTCGGCGGGCATCCTTGGGAGAGTTCATGGGGCGGCGGTCGGAGGAGGTGGTGGCGCGGTGCTCGCATGACCTTTTGCGGCCGCCTTCTTGGGTTTCACCCCCGCCACCTTGCGCATCTTCATGGGCGGGGTGGGGATGACCTGCGTCGGACTCGCAGTGGCAGCGGCGGCGGGCGAGCGTGCCTTCCTGGCGGCGGCTGCAGGAGCGCCGCTCTGAACGACGATGTTGCCCTGACGCTTGCGGGAATGGGCGGTGGAGGCTTGAACGGCGACGGCCGCGACACGGCCGGCGACGAGATCTGCTTGAGGGGTTGGCGCGTCCATGACTTCCATGGCGATGGGCGACGGCTGGGAGGCGTCCATAGTGGCTCTATAGAGCCGGGGATGGTGGTCCGGAGCGGACGGAGGAAGAAGAATGGCGGCGGACGGAAAGGAGAGCGGAAACTGCCGCGTGGAAATGTCCCTCCCGCCAAATCTCGCTAGCGATAGGGGTCGGCCTCCTGCCCCGTGTTTCTAAGGGTGGAGGGTAAGAACTTGCCGCGCCCCACAAAAAAAATTTAAGGGCCTCGGGCTGATACAGTTTTTGTTCGGGCCAATTTTTTCGCTCAAAATTGTAAACCTATTGTTATTTTGCGGGCCGACGCGATATAAGGGTTCTGGTAGAGATGCTCTAATAGACACAAGTCTGTTTCAAAATATATATAAATCATAAAAATGGCCGCCACCAACATGTAACGCTCCAACTAACAAAACATGCAACCATACATATGCGAAAATGCTTAAGTTTTTAGGGTTTTTATTGATTTTGCCACGAGTTGTGTCACACTACTCAATTTGTCACTGGAAGTTTTAACTACTCGAAAATGTCCTCCTGTCATTAAGTATGTGCTAAAAAATGCCACTCGACACGGTTACAGTCCAGTTAAAGGCCGGGGTGAAGTGACCGAAATACCCTTGACCCCACTTGTCAGGGTTATTGTCATCAACCCTTTGTCGTTTGTTTCTTTGTGATGAACGAACCTGAATCGTTGTCGTTTGTTTCTTGCGCTCGTAGGCATCTCATCATTAGTACGGCTCTGTCTTTTCTTTATGGCCGATTGATTTGATATTTTGATTCGGTGCAAAGGTGGATCGCCGTGACAAGTATCTGTTTCTACTGTGCTGCCGTGTGTGCAAAACCAAAGGCGATAGAGTTGAGTGATGGAAAAATAGGGGGGCGCAAAAGCGAGAGCTAGATTCCTGATTTGTACCCAGCATATATCTCATCACGGTGCTCGATCATGATGACCGCATTTTTTCGGTCAAGACAAGGAAAACCCGATCCCCTGGCGTTTCGTGCACCGTAGCTCATACTTTCTCCGTCCGGAAAAACTTGTCATCAAAATGAATAAAAGGGGATGAACATGTTTTTTTAGCATCAGCTCGGACATGTTTTTGACCGTGGATAGAAGATGTGCCAGAGGACAGAGGAGAAACTAGGAAGAAAGGGACAATAGGATGGTTTCCTCTAGTTTCTTTGCGCCCGCGGCAACCCATAGCTTTATACCATGAGTAATTTTTTCCTTACAACACCGCATGGAAATTACTCGCGATAAATGATTTCCCCTAGTTTCTTTGCCCCCGCGGCAACCCATAGCTGTGCCTCTTCCATAATGGCTTTTAGCAGAATCGGCGGTGGTGCGCTCTTGTGACAGAACACGCGAGCATTCCTTTCATTCCAAAGCGTCCAAGATACAAGCATGGTGAGAGATGCCATGGCCTTTCTGGATGGGTTTAGCGCGCCTGTTCTAATTTTCCATGAAGCCTTGATGGAGCCCTCAATATGTCAAGTAGATGTATCCATATGCACAAGGCCAAGTTTTGCAATCACCGAATTCCTAAGTCGAAGGGTGTACCGACGCCTGAAGAAGAGGTGTGGCCCGGTTTCTTGTTCCCTCTTGAAAAGGGGGGCAAAGGCCGCAATTCTCCCAATCACGCTTGGCCAACCTATATATTGGCCGTCCAAGTTCTATCTTGGATATCCAACCAAGAGAACAACTTGATCTTCAGCGGTGCCCAATTCTTCCATACCATACGATCCAAAGGAGAGAGGACCAAGCCCAAGAACTGCGCTTTGTAGGCAGATGAAGCCAAATACACACCATCGTTCTCCTGTTTCCACACAATATCATTCCTCGGCTTAATCATCAAGATTGAACTCGGTGCGAATGTGTGCGGACAAGTTCTTTTCTCCTTCGGCAGCTTAAACATGCTAATTGAGAGATACTTACACCACCACCATCATAACAGGGGTACGGCGACAAGCACCAATTTTAGTAGCCCCAAAACTATGCCGTCACCTAACTAACCTGACCACTGACCTAATACAAGAAAAATGGAAGTCCTAACTTGAATTAGCCTAGGGCGGATTCTGCACTAGTGTTATCAGTTGCAGATACTACATATCATGTTACCCCTGGCTGAGACGTTTCTTGTAGGAAAAGAAAAGCTGATTCCTGATAGGGACGTTTCAGGAGTACGTTGCTTTTTCAGGATGTTTTATTTGCTTCGACGCTGACAAATTATACTGGGTCACCCCTCGAGAAACACGTACGGCTGTGCGCAAACGTCCGAGATAGCGAGGGACTCACGAGTGAACCAGGTGGACGAGGGCGAGACCGCTCTAGCTACTGCCGCGGCTTCAGCCGAATCGCCGGAGCCGCGCCGGGGTTCCCGTCGTGGTCCTCCATCGCCGCCCCCTGCAGTTTGTTAATCAGCTACACCATTTATGCAATGATCGATCGATGCACTACTAGTACTACATGTTAACAATATCTGTTTCTAAATTGCTGGAAAATTAACATAAGCCAGGTATGAAGGGATCAAATCTGGTGAGGTGGCAGCTTACAGTCGAACTTCTGCCAGCCGAGGACGGACCTCTCCCGGTGGAACACGACCTTCAGCCCGGCCATGAAGTTCTCTGCATGCATGCATCAGCACAAGTCAGTCCGGAAATGAAGTGAGATCAAGCAGCGCACACTGATGGAATCAATGGATGGGAGACGCGTACGGCCGATGAAGTTGATGGGGATGGTGCTTCTGAGCACCGTCAGGCAGTAGCCGACGGCGACGCGGGACTCATCGCCGATGACCACGAAAGGCCTGGTGACGGGGAACACGGCTCCCCACTGGGTCGTCAGGCTCACGCCCGGCATGAACACCTCCTTCTGCCCGCGGTTCAGTTTGTAGCAGTACTCGAACGGGACCGAGGCGCCGAGGTTGGCCCTCTTCTCGTGGACCTGGGAATCGAAGCTGGTGGCGAGCGCCGTGTAGGCCGGCTCGTTGATGTAGGTGAAGGACGTGCCGGAGTCCACCACGGCGGTGAACTCCGCCGCCAACACCTTTCGCTCCACATTGACCGCCGTCACGCTGATGTTGTATGTCGGGCTGCACCCACAAAATCGCAGTTAGCACTGGCGCTGGCTTTTAAGACTTGATGACTGACATGTGGTCCACCTATAATACAAGTTAGACTTTACTGTGTCTTGGTGGCGATGAAGGGCGTTTCGGCCTGGCCGCAGCTGCCGGCGTCGCCGAAGTTGATGCGGCCGGAGCCGTCGTCGCTGAAGCACATGGAAAAGCTGTTGGAGCTTACGAGGCCACCCGCGGCAAGCATACTCGGCACTGACACCTTCTCCATGCCCAGCCCCAGCAGGCCGTCCATGGCCGCGACGTCGCCCGTCTGCGACTTCCCGCACCCGAGCACCACGGCCGCCTTCACCGCCTCCCGGCTCCTCTCCCGGGTGAGGCGGAGCACGTCCTGCACGAGCACCCCGGTCGAGGAGGAGTTGGGAGAGGCGTACGTCATGGTGTACGGACAACTGCTGCCGTGCGTGGCGCGGGCGCAGGCCCTGGGCCGGCCGCAGAGCGCGTCGCCGCACATCACCGGCTTGCTGCTCGACGATCGCCGCGGGCTGTACGGCCGGACCCCGTGAGCGGGACGACCTCGCCCTGGCGTTGGCGCGTTCTTGGGGTTGGCCGCGCACTGCTTGCAGTCGCAGGGCAGCCAGAAGAGACCGCTGCCGGTGTCTAGCGCCACCAGGAATGTCGCTCTCGCACTGGTGGAAAAACAGGCTTCCGTCCAGCCCCATAAGTCGCGAAGCTGTAGGAACCGCGACTAATGGGACCTTTAGTCGCGGTTCTGGAGGTGAACCGCGACCAAAGGCCTGGGCCAGGCTCGGTGGCGGTGGCGCGCGCGTGAGTCTTTAGTCGCGGTTTGCCGGGACAACCGCGACTAAAGGCCTTCGGGCACCTTTAGTCACGGTTTGCCGGCCAACCGCAACTAAAGCCCTCCCCTATATATACCCATCCAAGAGCCAACACGTCGCCTTTTGGAGCCATTCTCTTCACACGTGGGTGTAGGTTTGCTTTTGGTTCCTCTTAGGCACATCAGGTGTGTGATGAAATGCCGCAAGAGCATGAAACAAACATGACATGTAGTGTTGGAGCCACACTCCTCGATCATGTTAGCAACTTGATGAACCTTTGATGTGTCATTGATAAAATATGCATGTGTGTAGTTCATTGTTTAATTTATATTGTTTGTAGCTAGTTAGTTTAACAAATGCATGATGGTTAATTATATATTTTATATTATAATAATGCAGATGAATCGGCAATGGATGTACGGTAACCGACTCTCCGGCGAGTTCACTACGGGTTTGAAATATTTCCTCGTAGTGGCTAATGCGAACAAGCGGGGGGGTTTTGTTATCTGTCCATGTGTTATCTGTAAGAATCAAAAGGGTTACTCTTCCTCAAGAGATGTTCACATGCATCTGCTTCGGCACGGTTTCATGCCAAGCTATAATTGTTGGACCAAGCATGGAGAAAGAGGGGTTATAATGGAAGAAGATGAAGAAGGGGATGATTTCATCGATGAAAGCTATCTTGCTCATTTCAGTGATACTTTCATGGAGGATCTTTGAAGGTGAAGAGGAAGGTGAAGAAGAGGCACGTGATGATCCGTTGATGATCTTGGTCGGACCATTGCCGATGCACGGAGACGCTGCGAAACTAAAAGGAGAGGGAGAATTTGGATCGCATGTTAGAGGATCACAGAAAAGGCGCTGTACCCGGATGCGATGATGGTCTCAAAAAGCTGGGCTGCATAATCGGATTTGCTGAAATGGAAGGCAGAGGCAGTGTAGCTGACTCGGCATTTGAAAACTTCTTTGAAAATATTGAAGAATATGTTTCCAAAGGATAACGAGTTGCCCGCCAAAGACGTCTGAAGCAAAGAAGGTTGTCCGCCCTCTAGGTTTAGAGGTTCGAAGATACATGCATGCATCAACGATCGCATCCTCTACCGCGTGAATACGAGAATTTGAATGAATGCCGGTATGCAATCGTGCATTGCGTTATAAGATCGAGGCGATGACCACGGTGACGATGTTGAGGGCCGTAAACCAGGAAGAGGGTTCCCGCCAAGGTGATGTGGTATGCTCCTATAATACCACGGTTGAAACGTCTGTTAGGAACAAAGAGCATGCCAAGTTGTTGCGATGGCACAAAGAGGACCGTAAGTCGGACGGGAGTTGAGACACACCGCAGATGGAACGCAATGGAGAAAGATCGACAGATGGTTCAAAGATTTTGCGGTGACGCAAGGAACATAAGATTTGCTCTAAGTACGGATGGCATGAATCCTTTTGGCGAAGCGAGCTCCAGCCATAGCACTGGCCCGTGACTCTATGCATCTACAACCTTCCTCCTTGGTTGTGCATGAAGCGGAAGTTCATTATGATGCCGGTGCTCATCCAAGGTCCGAAGCAACCCGGCAACGACATCGATGTGTACCTAAGGCCATTAGTTGATGAACTTTTACAGCTGTGGGGTGGTGTCCGTGTGTGGGATGAGCACAAACAAGAGGAATTTGACCTACGAGCGTTGCTTTTAGTAACCATCAACGATTGGCCTGCTCTTAGTAACCTTTCGGGACTGTCAAATAAGGGATACAATGCATGCACGCATCGCTTACATGAGACCGAAAGTGTACATTTGCCAAATTGTAAGAAGAACGTGTACCTTGGGCATCGTCGATTTCTTCCGAAAATTCATCCAAAGAAGAAAGAAAGGCAAGCATTACAACGGCAAGGCAGATCACCGGCGAAGCTGCGGAACGCTTGGTCTTGAGGTATTTGATATGGTCAAGGATTTGAAAGTCATCTTTGGAGAGGGTCTGGCGGACAATCAGTTCGAAGGGAGCCGACGGGCACGCAGCCATGTGGAAGAAGAAATCTATATTCGGGAGCTAGAATATTGGAAAGTCCTAGATGTCCGCTCTGCAATCGACGTGATGCACGTTCTGAAGAATATTTGCGTGAACCTCCTAAGCTTCTTGGGCGTGTATGGGAAGACAAATGATACAAAGGAAGCACGGCAGGACCAAAGAACGTTTGAAAGACCACGATGACCGGCATCCGGAATGGTTTCAAGGTCGTGCTACCTACGCTCGACCAAAGAAGAGAAGGTCATATTTTTTGAATGCTGAGCGGTATGAAGGTCCCGTCTGGATTCTCGTCCAATATAAAGGGAATAATAAACATGGCGGAGAAAAGTTCCAAAACCTGAAGTCTCACGATCGCCACGTGATTATGACGCAATTGCTTCCGATTGCTTTGAGGGGGCTCCTGCGGAAAAATGTTCGAGTAGCCATTGTGAAGCTATGTGCATTCCTCAATGCAATCTCTCGAAGGTAATCAATCCGGAAGTTCTACCACGATTACGAGCGATGTGATCCAATGTCTTGTCGGTTTCGAGTTGGTGTTCCCGCCATCCTTCTTCAATATTATGACGCACCTCCTGGTTCACCTAGTCGAAGAGATTTTCGTTCTCGGTCCCGTATTTCTACACAATATGTTCCCCTTGAGAGGTTCATGGGAGTATTAAAGAAATATGTTCGTAACCGTGCATAGGCGGAAGGAAGCATCGCCAAGGGCTATGGAAATGAGGAGGTAATTGAGTTTTGTGTTGACTTTGTTCCCGACCTTAAGCCGATTGGTCTTCCTCGATCAGCACGAGGGGAGACTAAGTGGAAAAGGCACGATCGGAATGAAATCAACGATATGTATGGACGACCATTCTCTGTTGAAGCACACCACACTGTCTTGACCAATTCCATCTTGGTGGCTCCGTACTTTGAGAAACACAAGAATATTTTACGCTCGACAACCCGGGAAGCCTGAATCCTAGATTAGGAAGGCCCACATGGAGACTTTCGGCTTGGTTGAGAAAACATTTAATGAATGACAATGATGTTGTAGATCAGCTGTACATGTTGGCCAAGACACCATCTTCGACTATAACGACTTTCCAAGGGTACGAGATAAATGGGAATACATTTTACACGATCGCCCAAGATAAAAAGAGCACCAACCAAAACAGTGGTGTCCGCTTTGATGCGACAACCGAGAATGGGCAAGAGGTCACATATTATGGTTACATAGAGGAGATATGGGAACTTGACTATGGACCCTCCTTTAAGGTCCCTTTGTTCCGTGCAAATGGTTCAAGCTAACAGGAGGTGGGGTAAAGGTGGACCAGCAATACGGAATGACAATGGTGGATTTCAACAATCTTGGTTACCTTGACGAACCATTCGTCCTAGCGAAAGATGTCGCTCAGGTTTTCTATGTGAAGGACATGAGTAGCAAACCGAGGAAGCGGAAAGATAAGAAAACGATCAAGACATCATGCGATGATCCAAAGCGCCACATTGTTCTTTCGGGGAAAAGAAACATCGTGGGAGTGGAGGACAAGACAGACATGTCGGAAGATTATAATATGTTTGCTGAAATTCCGCCCTTCAAAGTGAACACCGACCCAAGCATTAAGTTAAATGATGAGGATGCTCCATGGATACGGCACAATCGTAAGCAAGCGAGGACACAAGGGAAGAAATGATGTGTAATAATTTCTTGTACCAAACTTTGTTGAATGGATCATGTGAATTATATTACCCGTGATGTGTTTGGTGTCCATTTTGAATGATTCGAGATACCACCGATGATACATGAAATTTGGAGTGATTTAGTCATACTCCTGCCTAGGCGTATAATATGCATACTCGTAGTCTTCATAGCCGCCGTCGTGCGTTGTCTTGGTAGTCGCCGCCTTCTAAGTTGCCGCCGCCGCCGCCGCCTTTGCCGCCGTCGCCGCATTGCCGTCGGGCGGCGCCGTGGCTCGAATCGAGGGTAGCGCAGCGGGGATATCGTCGGCCGTGATGTAGTCCATGACGCTCTGCAGTCCGCCATACCACCATAGCCGACGGCCGGCCTCGTGGAAGTTCCTGTGGAGGCAGACCGTCCTCCTCATACTGGCGGCGCCCTCTCACGCCGATTGATGAAGAAGGCGTCCCAAGTATGCTGGTTATCGGGATGCCGGCCGGGATTCATCCGCTGCTCCGGCGTGAGGTCGAGGTAGTAGTGGTTCGTGATGGCCGCCCTTGCTGATACCACGAGGGGCCGGGAGGGACTGCACGCCACGGCGCTTAGGCTCCGGCCCGGTGGGGACGCCTTGAGCCCGGTGGACAAGGGTAGTTCGAGGCGCAAAGCTCCTCCACCCGCTGGTAGGTTAGAGGGGTGCGGTGGAAGCCATGAGAGAGTGATGAGAGATTGTAGAGATGTGATAATGCTGGCCAAGCCGGGCTACATATATGTAGTGCAGAAATGGCGGGAAAAATGGGAGCGGGAAGACAGAGGCGGGAAGAAAGTGGCGGGAAGAAAGAGGTGGGAAGACAGGGAAGAAATGGCGGGAAGAAGAGGAATCCAGAGCTGGTCATCTAACCTTTAGTCCCTACCGGTTGGTGCAACCGGGACTAAAGGTTAGACAGACGCTGGGTAGCGCCTGACGCCTGTCGGAGGAACAAGACAAAGCGAAGCGGCGCCGTGCCTATAAAAGGAGCATCGATACGCCAAGATAGAGGCGTGAAGAAATGGCGGGAAGACATAGGCGGAAAGAAGCTGGCGGGAAGGCGGCGGGAAGAACTTGTGGGAAGACAAGAGGCGGCCGGAAGAACTTCTCTGAATTTTTGATATATTATTTGTATTTTTAGAATTTTGAAATGAATTAGTTCTATTTTTCTGAATTTTTGATATATTATTTGTATTTTTAACATATTGAATTGAATTAGTTTTATTTTTGACATATTATTTGTATTTGCCTCGTAGGGTTTGGAGACGGTTCGTAGATACAAAGGACGTAGAACTTTATATGCATTAAATTATGTATGGAAACTTGTTCAAAATTGTATATGGTCATCCGATGATATTGAATATATATTGTATATTCCTCTTGAATTCTTTTTGGTTCTAATTTCAAATTTGTTTAAAATTGTACATTCATATGCATGTATGTAGTACCGTAGAATATGTGAAACTCCTTCAAAATTAAAATAAAGCACAAAAGAAATAAATCAATACAAAATAAACAGAAAACAATACAAATTAAAAAGAAAACAATACAAATTAAACAGAAAACAGGTTTGGGGGGCTAAAACCCTAAACATGGCGTGACCTTTAGTCAAGGTTGGCAGACCAACCGCGACTAAAGGTGAAGTGATGAGCATAAAAACCAAAAAACCCTTTAGTCGCGGTTGGGCAGGCGACCCGCGACTAAAATAGCAACAATAAGTATTTTGTTGTAAGTAGAAACAAAATAAAATAAATAAAGCAACAAAGAAAACAAAAAAAGTGTTTTCAAATTTGAAAACTAATGGCACTAACAGAAAGTTTATAATTTTTCTAAAACTAAAAGCAAAAAGAATTAAAAAATAAAGCAAAAACAACAAAAAATAAGTAATAATGCAGAAAACAAAACAAAAAACTGGAAAAAATAGTGCCGCCTCTTTGGACCCCCACGGCCTGAATACGACTAGAAACCCTACATGGGCCAGATTCAGGCCCGCAGGAGGCCAAGTAGGCCCACAGGCACATAGCTAGTGATGATTAGGCTCGAAAGCTGCGGTTGAGAGGAGCTCGAGAGGGTGGGGCGGCATGGCTTATAAACCACTCTCGAGCTCTCTCAACTAGCGAGGTGGGACTAAACTTTGGGCGTGAGGCACAAGGCCTTTGGTCGCCAAAAACCCTTTAGTCGCGGTTGGGCGGGCGACCATGACTAAAGGGTACCTTTAGTCATGGTCTCGCCGCCAACCGCGACTAAAAAGGGGGGCGCAAAAAACCCGCCAAAAACCCTTTAGTCGCGGTTGGGCAGGCGACCCGCGACTAAAGGGTACCTTTAGTCGCGGGTCTCGTCGCCAACCGCGACTAAAGGGGTGGGGCTATAAATACAAGGCTCCGATTCTCGTCTTCTCCGATTCCGATTCTCGCTGTTCGTCTCTGCCGCGCCCTCGGCGCCGCCCGCCGTCGCCCTCGCCTACAGCCTTGCGCGCCCGGCCGACCTCGATCTTGCCCGTCTCGCTCGACCGCCCTCAACGCCGCCGACCGGCCTCCTCGCCCACCGCCCTTGTGCACGCACCTTCCTTGGCTTCTCCAGGCGTGCCTTGGCGTAAGCGGCGGCGTCTGCGGACGCGCCTCGCCCTTGTCGCGGGCTGCGCCCGCCGCAGCCTTCGCGCGCGCACGGCCGATCGCTGCCTCTGCCAGCTGACATCATGCTGATGTCATAACCACATTTTCCTTTTATTTAAATCTGTTAATTCCAAATAAGCTGTTTAAAACTTTGAAAAATCATATTAAATAAACCGTAGGTCGGATCAAAAACTTTATACATGAAAGTTGCTCGAGCAGCGAGACGAACCCGAATACGCTACCCACATACATGTCGATGCCTCTAACTATCTGAACATGGAACTTTCCCTCCGGTCTTCTATCCGACATTAGGTCCGAACCGGAAAACATTCGGTTGAATCCCCCTTCACCTTTATCGTGTAGCCATATGTTAGGTCACTCCGGCACATCATATTGCCACGTTACGCTTTGTGATGATATGCTTGCTGTATATTTACTGTTTTCCCCTCTTCTCTCCGGTAGACCCCGAGACCGATGTCGCCCTTGTGATCGACTACGTCGACGACCCCCTCCTTGCCAGAGCAACCGTGCAAGCCCCCTTGACCATCCCGATATCGCCCATTCCGTGAAGACGTGGTTGTCTGTTGTCCTCGCCTCCCTCTCCGTGTGTGTTGTCCTCGCCTCCCTCTCCGTGGCGCGTAAATGCGCCGCCCGATCTCGCGCTCTACCGCGACACCCTCTCCCACCCCTTCCTCGCCTCCTTTTGCCACCGCCCTTTCGCCATCGCCACCGCCACCGCCCCTTCTTCACTTAATTAATTTGTTTTTACTACATGTTTTCAGGTGACATAATGGCGGACGATAGAGCTGACCCGATTATGGACAACTATGATCCGGACGGTGAAGCACATATGTTCGGCATCATAAACGGCGATATTCTATATGTGCCGACCGGAGAAGAAGAAGATGATATCTCTTCTTATCTGAACCTTGACGGTGAAGATGAAGGCGCCGTCGACAAGATGATGCCGAACAAGCGTCGATAAGCAGCGATCTTCAAATGGAAGTAGCAACCACCTCCGTGGCCGAGGTATATATATACATTGAGCCTCGGTGATACAAACTAACTGATTTGAATAAATATGTGTGTACTAGCAGCGACTCTCTTTCTTATTTTAGCCCTCGGCGGATCGTCGAAACAATCGAGTACGTCGTCAAAGCGTGGCGCAACCAAGACGATGAAACAAGGAGAAACATGCACCATCGAGGTTGTCGACAAGGTGCAACCGGCGCAGCTGGAGCCCGCAAGAACGCCACCAAGTTTGTCGACCAATGCGGAGCCATTGTTAGAGACAACGTCTCGATCACCGTCGAGGAGTGGAATGAGCCAAAGAAGGCACGAATTGATGGTTTCACTTTTGTCGATAAGAGAACAAAAAAAGATTGCTTCAAGAAGCTTATGGAACATTTCGTTCTACCTCCGAATACAACAAATTCGATGAGGAGGGTAACAAGATTGAGGAAAACAAGGAGAGGAGGAGGCTAGTCAAACAGTTCGCTCTTCATAAGATGGCCGACGCATTAGGAAATTCAAGCAAAATCTAGCCCATGACTTTGTCAAGCAGAACAAGACTCCGGATTTCAAAGGACAATATGAGAAACTGAAACATGATTGGCCAGAATTTGTGAAGCAAAAGAAATTGGACCAGTTCATTCAAATATCGAAAAAAAATAAGGAAAATGCGGCTAAGAAGGAGTACAATCATGTTATGGGGCCAGGAGGGTATCGCATTTGGGTGCCTAGGTTGGAGAAGATGGAGAACGAGCTGAGGCGCGAGAATCCGTCAGGTGCGGAGGATGGGACCCAAGGGCCAAAAGCTGGTGGTACGGGCATGGGGAACGCCGAACCCGGAGACAGGGGAGTGTGTTTACGGGGCAAATTAATTAAACCCACCCAAGCCCTTATTGACGCAATGAAGGATGCTCAACAGGGAAGATCAAGTTCAACAGAGAGAACGACGCTACCGACAAAAGCCCTCGGGAATCCTGAACACGGAGGGCGTGTACGAGGCATGGGGCACATTCCGTGGAAAATAGGGTTCCCCGAGCGATGACCCGTCTGATTCTGAAGCCGTAAAGAGAAAGATGGATCGGGAATCAGATGTTGTGGCGCGGTTGGCATCGGAAATGGATGTGATGAAGAAAACCATGAGTGTACTAGTAGCGAAAGAGATGCAGCTCGGGTGCAGCATGAAGATCATCCGGTGGATCTCGGAAGCCAGCAGCGGAGAAGCAGCGTGGCTTCCACGGAGGCCCCACCGGCTGGTGCAGATGCACCGACGATCGAAATTACTGCACCGGAGCCTCTGGTGGTCGAAATTACTGCACCGGAGCCTCTGGTGGTCGAAATTACTTGCACCGGAGCCTCCTCGCTACCCGTGGGCGATATAAAGGAGATGAAAGAATGTCATCTGTATTATCCTATCGGGAGCATGTCCATGAAGGTAGCCATCGGCGGTGCTTTACCATGTTTACTCGAGCACTCCACCACAACAACCCCATTCAAGATGGCTATGCTCGTGTCACGGTGGAGGACATAGTCCAAGGGTTTGAGGACCTCAAGATTGACATTGCTACACGAAGGGGAGAAAAGACTTGGAGATGTCAAGCGCCATTTCATTCTATGGCAAAAGAAGTTTATCAAGTTTCGAGGCGAGGCGCCAAGGACAACAAGTCCACCCCCTACGGTGGTGGTGGTGGCGGTGGCGGTGGTGGTGGTGGTGGTGGTGGTGGCGGTTCACCTACACCTCAAATCACGTCGGCCGCCGCCCCGATCCTAACGTCCGGCGGGTGATCGTGCCGCCCCGATCCTCGTCCGTGCGGGTGATCGAGCCGCCCCCAATCCACCTCCGTGAAGAAGCGAAGCGATCTGGATTATTAACCCGGACCCTTATGTACCTAAGACCACAAAGGTACGGAGCCATCATCAAGCCTCTCCCCACAAGGCCTTGGGAACGTAGTGCCGAGGAAGTCGACGACGCTGGCTGCTGATTTGGAGAAATGGAAGGCGGACTGCAAGAAGAAAAGAGAGCCCGAGCCCAAGCCGGTATTTTACGATGAGCAAAAGAAGTGGGCTAAGTCATTTTTGAGCACACCGTCCCAAGCAGCGAAGAATCGCTTAACGACTATGCACGTGAACTTCACGAGCAGGCACTCATGTTCAAGGAGAACAAAGAGCGGGAGAAGGCGAAAGTAAAAAAGCGGGAAACAAGTTGCCCAGCTCGGGAACAAAGTAAACAATCGATTGCCCCGCTTATAGTGGAAGCCTTCGTCCGGATGCCCCGAGATTATACAAGCTGCGGCAGCACAGGATTAGTATGAACGAGTGCCGAGAACAAGCGGCCAACTTAGGTATTACTCTTCGTGAACTGTTAGGCCTTGATGAGGCGCCATGAAGGAGGTAGTAATTACATATGTCAAGAATGGGCCTCTCGTCGAGCCTGCGAGGAAAAGGATCTACCTCCACAAATGAAAGGTCTGCTGAAATGGTACAAGGGTTACATAAAAAATAAAACGCCAAAGAATATATTTATGCGGAAGTTAGACATGAGCATCACTTCAAACATTACTATGTACAAATTGAACTGAGTGAATTGTTCCAGCTTTTCAATCTGCATGAGCTCGACAAATCTATCATCGATTTGCTACGCTCGTAAGTGATTTATTAATTTCTACCCCATCTCGTTCATATTGCCTGCACTATATATATGTCCTAACTATATTGTTGTGTCCGCTATTATACATGCAGAATGAAGATTAAGGAATGCAGAGTAAGGAACATCCATGATGTTGGGTTCATTGACCCACACATCGTTAATGGACATGTGTTGGAGCGTCACCCACTAGACGTGGAGGCGGACACTGTGGCAGTTTCTTACAAAGCAGGAACTCAAAAGTGATATTCTATTTCCTTACCATTTTGGGTGAGTGTTTACATCTTGAGCACATTCTCTTTTGTTTACTCCATGCATGGTATGTGGCGGCTAATCGATGAGTTATGCATGACGTCTTTGTGCATGTTTCGTGTCCGCAGTTTCCAGTGGTTTCTGCTATTAATTATATTTATCACCTCTGAATGTCTCGTCCACGACTCTCTGAATATGGATCCAAAGCTTTGGGGCGGCATGAGAAGAATGCTGCAGAAGTAATTATTTTCATTCATTTGCGCTCTATATCGATCGGCCTATTTCGTTCATTTCCTAATATCAAGTAACTAATAACTCTCTTGTTCATTTAATTTTCTTTGCCTCGTAGGGTTTGGAGACGGTTCGTAGATACAAAGGTCGGTGAATTCAAAAAGAGCTAGAATTCAAAAGGTCAAAGCCTAAGAATGTTGGGGATATTCAGCCACCGGAGACCAATCTATGTGGATACTATGTTCGTGAGATGATCCGAGATACACCTCTGGCGGGTTCCGAGTGATACCAATGCTCGGAGGAATAACCTCCGGATGATGCTTAGTCGAAGCTCGCTTTCGACCACTTCAAGAGGAACTAGCTGGATGGTTCAAAGGGAAGTCCTCCATCCTAAAGGAGAACACTATTACGAGGGGCGTAGAACTTTATATGCATTAAATCATGTATGGAAACTTGTTCAAAATTGTATATGGTCATCCGATGATATTGAATATATATTGTATATTCCTCTTGAATTCTTTTTGGTTTTAATTTCAAATTTATTTGAAATTGTACATTCATATGCATGTATGTAGTACCGTAGAATATATGAAACTCCTTCAAAATTAAAATAAAGCACAAAAGAAATAAAACAATACAAATTAAACAGAAAACAGGTTTAGGGGGTGGGCTAAAACCCTAAACTGTGGCGGCTTTTAATCGCGGTTGGCGGAAGAACCGCGACTAAAGGTCCTCCTTGACGGCACTTTGGCGCCCACGTGGACGGGCCGTTAGTCGCGGTTCTTAAGCAACCGCGACTAAAGGTGGAGGGCATTAGTCGCGCTTATTTGGTCGCGGTTGCCCAACCGCGACTAATGACAGTTGCGAACCGCGACCAAAGGCCTTTTTTCCACCAGTGTCGGCGTACCAACCGCCACCTCCGCGTAGTGCAACCTGCGTCCAAAACTAGAATCAATCACACCTTCCGACTCACTGTTTCTACTTGGTTCCTCCATCGAACACAACAATATCATCGATGGCGCGGGCGTACGATCCGTCGAGGCGGAAGGTGATGTTTGCCATCGGCGAAAGTGAGGAGGCCCTTCCCTCTGTGCCGGGCGTGGTCGTGGCGTGACAGCGCGGAGTAGTAGTCCGGCGAGCCCGCCCATTTTGGCCACCATGCGGGGCCGGGTGGCCCCGTGCCTGCGCCCACTGCCTGACCACGGGGGAGGAACGGTGGTGGAGGTTGAGCCCGATCCCAGACGACGCCTTGACAGTGGCGATCACCGCGGCAACTCCGACGAGGAGTAGGAAGGTGGTGGGGCGAGCCATGGGCAAAGCAGAGGAGCAGTGGCGGCACAGGCGACACCAGGTCGTGCACGCCCCATCGATCTTAAGAGCAGGCGGCAAAAAACTGCAAATAACTTTTTTAAGGGAAAAAGTTCAAAGAACTTTTTAAACATCAGTACAGACACAAGGATTCATATATATACACTTGTGTCTGTACTGATGTGATGTTCAAAAAAGGTTATTTGAACTATTCTTTTGTTCTCACCGCGGCCATCTTTTTTGTATTTTTTAGTATCCAACCTGCCGTACTTTCTTAATTGAAAAAGACCGTTGGTCATGAATTTTGCAAACAAGTCCCTATGGTTCACCGTATTCAGTCTGCGGTCCTTAATTTTGGAGCAAAAGAGTCATTGTTCTTATACTTAGCCACAACTGACTTTTCGATCATACACGTTCGCGCACAATCCAAGGGCTAATTCATTCATCTATTTAATATTCAATAATCCCACATCGCTACTTTATATCCAATTACCCTAGTTTACGTAACAAGGAGAAGCTAATGATTGCGGATTCCAGACAGCCTGACAAAGAGAACATGAAAGAGACTGGTGGCTGGAGTGCAGATCCCGCGAAGGAATAGTGGAAGGAGGAGGCATTGCCGTGTGGGTGGCAGGGCGTTGTGTGCCCTGCAAAGTAGGAAGGCCAAGGTCGCGGCGAGGGGAATAGATGGTGACGTCTTTGTGGCAGCCGGTGCAGAAGCTGGCCACGGCGGCGGAAGAGTCTGAGGAGGAGGGGAGCAGTAGGGAGGGCGTGGGGTTAGCGAAGGTCGCGGGACCGCGGCAGGGCATGGTTGCACGTGCTGCTTCGAGCAGCACAGCGTGAGGAGGAGGGAAAACAAGAGGAGAAGAGGCATAGCTCGCCAGGGGGGAGCAGCGGCAAGGGCGCGTGCGGTGCAAGGGGCGACTACGCCATGGATTGGGCGAGACAGCTGCTCCATGGGTGCGAGTTCTATGTGTGGCAGCGGGGACGGGAATGAGAGGGAGAGAGTGGGGATCAAGGGGAACTAGGGTTATACGGCGTCGGCTGGGCCTTGGGCTGGCCTGGCTGGAGGCTGTGGCTGCGCTTCCTCTCTCTCTGCCTTCTTTTCCATTAACAGAAAAATTGAAAGAAAGAAAAGACAAAAAAGAAATGGTTAGAGAAGGAATTTGAGAATGGGGTTAATTTTCCCCGACTCGAAAAAATGAGCTTGACCCAAGAAAAGTAGGAGTGGGCATGTGTGTGAAGCTTGAATTCAAACTCATTTGAAATTAATTCAAATGGGTTTGAACTAGGACTAGGTATAAGAAGTCTCCAAAATGTTGAGAATTTTTGTGTAGCTTGGGAAAATGATGAAAGAATTTATGGGAAAAGTTTCAGGCCAAGATTTGAGGTAGAAAAGGCATGGGATTTATTTTGCAAGTGTGTTACCGTGCAGACCAGAGAGGAAAAGGAATCGTTCGAATCACTAATCACGATTTCATGTAACTTACAATCGGCCATTCCTTGCCCATTTGGCTGTTCCCCTATTCCTGTTCATCTATTCCTCTTTCACTCTTCTGCCTCCTCACGAACGACCCGACGACTGCGGCAGGTACGTCTTGTCGCACCATCTTCCCTCGAATGTTCTTCTTCCTTTCTTTACTTTCTAGTCCTGGATCCCAACTTGTCAATCGATCGAACAGGTTAACAAGGAATTGTTGTTAGGGCGCTCGAATCATTGCGCACATGTAGGCAGATTAGATTACCGAGAGAAGGTGCCATACAATGTCCAAACAGATTGTTATTACATCAGATGATCTTATATACTTAATCTAATATTTCAATTAGCTTTGTGCTAATTCTATAAACTAATGTGTTCCTTTTAATTTCAGCAGGGGTCATATCAAGTTCGGGTAGAAAGTATGCATCCGGAAGTGGTAAAAGAATAAGGAAGAAGGAGGCAGATGAGGAGATCGAAAAATTAAGAGGATCTCTTTTTAAATATTATAAGAGCGGTACAAGCACTCCAAGAAATCCAGACGAGTTGGCGATAGTTCTTGCGGGTGACCAAACTGATGGCAATCAGGAAGATGATGGTCATACTCCTATAGAAGGCAATGTTGACGTCAACATGGATGATAGCAATGTGAGTGTCTAAGTGATCATGAACCCATATTTATTTCCATTCCATATCGGATTTTCTTTACTATGCCTGTTACTGTGGCATCAGCTGAAAGAAAGTTTTTCAAAGTTGAAATTGTTGAAGAACTACCTGAGATCTACAATGTCTTAAGAGAGGTTAAATGGCTTGGCAACTTTATGCATTTAGAAAAAAATGGTTGATGAAATTGATATTGATACTATCATTAGCGATTTTGCACCTCGTAATATTAGGAGAAATGTTTGAAGGTAGTATGTAATACATTATGTTATATGTACAATCATTTCAAACACACTTAATTATTTTCTTTGATACAAATTATATCTACATATGATGATTATCAATTAATTATTTTTATTAAGGGTCCCGAATTGTAGTTTCACCCCATGCCCCTGAAATCTTAGGACCGGCCCTAGAGGCGCTCTCAGCCATTGACGAGCCTCGGGAGGCGGGTATGCTAGCATCCTTTATAGGAGTGATAATCAAGGTTAATTACATTCTCAATCGTTGTGTGCTAATGTGCTTCCAAACTTGACTATCTATCTTAATTGAATAGTCAATTACAAACTCGTTGTGTTATTCAATTGATCCAAAATGTTATTTCATCAACATGCTGCCACTGCAGCGCAGTAACGCTTCCATGGCAGCATTTTTAGCTGCCTTCAAAATACAATACGGGCGTGTGGCAAGGGCAACATAATGAATGTTGATAGTAGTCTTGTGGTGTGGGATTATTTCAAACGCGACCTTTATATGCACCACTGCTAGCATGCACTATTGCTCCCCACCGTAGGTATTTGTGTTATTGGTAGTCCCACTAATTTTTATCACTGACGTCATATAGATGGCGTTGGGTGTCCACGCCTTGAAGACCGCTTTTCCAGCAACGCCCCTAAGCTTTTCAGAGCATCTCCAACCGCGGGGGATTTGATGATTTGCCCCACTTTACAAAGGGTTTGATGATTTGCCCTTTGATTATCTCAATGACAGTGGTCCTGGGCCCCACCTGGTAGCCTCTCAGGGGGGACGGGGGCAAATGATCAAATGGAGAAGTAAAGTGGGGCAAAAGATTCAATTTCCCTCTGCAACTGATAACACTAGTACATAATCCGTCCTAGGCTAATTCAAGTTAGGACTTCCATTTTCTTGTATTAGGTCAGTGGTCAGGTTAGTTAGGCAACGGCATAGTTTTGGGGCTACTAAAATTGGTGCTTGTCGCCATACTCATGTTTATGATGGTGGTTGTCGGTGTCAAAACCGGCGGATCTCGGGTAGGGGGTCCCGAACTGTGCGTCTAGGCGGATGGTAACAGGAGACGAGGGACATGATGTTTTTACCCAGGTTCGGGCCCTCTCGATGGAGGTAATACCCTACTCCTGCTTGATTAATATTGATGATATGGGTAGTACAAGAGTAGATCTACCACGAGATCAAGGAGGCTAAACCCTAGAAGCTAGCCTATGGTATGATTGTTGTTAGTCCCACGGACTAAAACCCTCCGGTTTATATAGACACCGGATAGGTTAGGGTTACACAGTCGGTTACAATGGTAGGAGATCTACATATCCGTATCGCCAAGCTTGCCTTCCACGCCAAGGAAAGTCCCATCCGGACACGGGACGAAGTCTTCAATCTTGTATCTTCATAGTCCAGGAGTCCGGCCAACGGTGAGAGTTCGGTTATCCGGACACCCCCTAATCCAGGACTCACTCAGTAGCCCCCCGAACCAGGCTTCAATGACGATGAGTCCGGCACGTTGATTGTCTTCGGCATTGCGAGGCGGGTTCTTCTCCAAATTCCATATACTTGTCGAATAGTGTCCGGCTTCTGATAAATGTTGTGCTCCTCGGCTTCTACGCCCAATAATGGCCATCTTCCACGTGTTTGAATGAATGCGAAAAGCCAGGGTATTTTTACAATTACCCCCCTAGCCGCGCAAATGAGCCGCCTATAAAAGGGCAAGGATCTAGATCTGAGTCACACCATCCCCCCTTTGTGAGCTTTCATCGGAGCGCCTCTGACCAAAGCCCATTCCATCATGGACAGTCGACGCGGCTCCTCCTCTCGCGCTCCCAGCCCCCAGACAGGAAATTGGGAGAGATGCTCAGTCCCGCATAGCGAGCTAGTTATACTCCAAGCCAAGGGATTTCTTCCCCCGGCCTTCATGGTCCCGGTTCGAGCCGGACTTGCCACTTACAAGGGCGGAAAGCAAGCGGAGAGCGTCCCCGATCCCTCTAAAGGAGAGCGGGTATGCTTCATCTCTTATCTAGTAAGAGGACTCGGATTTCCAATCCATCCGTTTCTCCGGGGGCTCTGAGTTCTCTGACCTCCAGTTGCACCATCTTACTCCTGCCTCCATCTTGCACATCGCGGGCTTCGTAGCCCTTTGCGAACTATTCCTGGGCGTCGAGGCTCATTTCGGACTGTGGAAGAGGATATTCTGTCTAGTACCCCGTTCTCATGAGGGGTCAATATATCAAGTGGGCGGAGCCGAGCTATGGCGCATCGCCGGGACCGGATACCTATCCGGAACCCCAAAGAAGGCGTCCGAAGACTGGCCTTCGGAATGGTTTTACATGGAGGGCTTCCTGCTGCCGGATCCTGTTCGGATCGGCCTTCTGGAGTTTAGCAATGCTCCTCTGAAGAAGCGCCTAAGCTGGCGCCCCTGAGCCCCGGAGAGAAGATGACCGGGATGTCCTTTATTTGATGAGCGAATAAGGTTCTTGGCTCATGCCGGATTGACCATGATAGGAGTCATGGCAATCTGCATTATGAGGAGTGCAGCCGCTCCAATACAGGGCCACCCCATGTGGGACTTCAACGGGAGGACGATGCCACCCGCCATGGCCGCAAAGGGCCAGGATCGGTCACCGAACTGGTGAAGATTTTATGCGCCATGTACAAAGGGAGGAGGAGGATTTCCTCCGTGTCAATCCACTGAAGGAGTTTTCTTCGAATAATCCTCGAAGCTGGCTAAGCAAACATCTTTGTGACTTGTCCGATCCATGTTCCCATGGTTAAATATCTCATTTCGTGGTTTCTGCGCAGGAACTGCGCCGAACTGTGGAGAAGATACACAGTCCGTCCCCACAACCCGAGGATCCGGAACGGTCCCTCGATCCGACCTCCGAAGAGGATCCGGATATAAAGGTGGAGTTGATCGACGGGGTACTCCACCAACTTAGCATCGACAATGCTTTGTTTGCCATTACGGCTGATTACCTCGGAATACTTCCAGCCTCACAGGTAAATGAGACCGAGATCCCAAAAACCCTGATAATGACCCATCCATGCTTATTTTTGATCACTGTATACCAACGGTGCTTCGCAGGGGGTACCTTCGAGGCAGGAAGCCGAGCCCATGGCGGCTGGCCAACAAAGGCGCGGCCCGCAGTTAAAAAGAAGTGCGGTCCGGATCGAAACTCCGCCGCATAGCGGTATGGCGTGTTACCATACTCCCGTGATTGATTCTGGAAGGCGATTAACGCTGGTGCTCTTTTCAGGAAAAGAGCGCTCGCGGACCGAGTCCGGAGAGGTTGCCAATCGAACCTTCACCGGCCGGGCTTCAAAGCCGGGTCCGGAGGTCAAGCGAGCACGAGGCGTGCGTCGGATGCTCCTCCGGCGGAGGATGCCGACAGGTTGTCCGCCACCAACTCCGAGGTGGAGGGCGCCTTGAATCATAGGCGCTGCCGGACAGTTCTTCGTGACGCATGTTTCTCCCAGGAGGCCTTGAATGCCTTCGATTCGGGAGATGCGCACCTCCGTGCCGCTCAAGACGGTCTAGCCAGAGCCACGGAGCAGTATGTAAAGGACATAAGGGTAAGCAAATTTGTCAGTTATATATGCCAGTAGCCCCCGAGACTTAAAATAGTTAGAATAACTGATTTAAGGATCATTTGTTATGCAGGATCTTCTGAGAAGAATACCTGATTGTCCCAGAGCTTGAAGAGTGCAAGGCCCAACTTGAGGCTGCACTAGCCGCTTCTGAGGGAGCCGCAGAGACCCCCACCGTAATATACACTTTAAAAGATAAATAGGTTATGAAGTGCGGCGGGTGTATAAATCGACAAAAACATTGCAGATGGCGCCGGACTGGATCCGGACAAGCAACAGCTCTTGCGCCAGCTAAAGGCCGGCGAGAGCGTGCTTACGAGGGTGCGGCAGGAGAAAAATAACCTCCAGGATGCCAACACCAAGCTGGATGAGGAACTAAAGGATGTTTGTGCCTAGTTGTCTGACTCCGTAAAGGAGAATCGGCGGCTTCGTCGCGGCATTTTCAGTAAGTGCTTGAACGAACTTTGAAAAGAGTTCGGCGAGGAAGGCGACTAACATAAACATGTATGTAGGTTTGCTCACTGTGTCGCCCCGAGGAGGAGATGCCCAGTTCTTGGTGATCTTCTTCCCGAACTGCGTCGGCTACCGCGAAACGAAGTCCGGCAGGTGATGAAAGGCATCGGCCAGCCTTGTGGCCATCTATCTCCCCGCCCAAGGCATTGGGGAGCTGGCAGAGCGGCTTCAAGGAGCACGGCGCTTCCGGCTATGGAAGATATCGGCCTGCCGTCAAGGCGCCAGGAGGCCTAGGCCATGGTAAAGACGCAGACACGGTTAGTGACCCAAACCACATGGCCGAGGTCGGACCTGTGGGGCGGATGGGATGGAGATCCTGTAAGTTAGTGTACGGCCAAGTAGAATTGGCCGCCAAGTATTCCCAGCAAGATTGTAAATTAGATAGCCTATTAGATGGCATTGAGGAGGAATACCATGAGTCGAGTTGACTATGTAAAATATGACATGAAAGAATGTCTTCTAGCCGGATTGTAGATCGTTTGTCATAGCGGACCTTTTTGCCCGACCTCCGGACCCAATAGTCCGGAGTGTGTCCGAATACCTTCGTGGTTATATAAGAACCATGGTATGCATGGAGACAAAGGCGTAGGGGTCATTGTTGTTGTATCGGACAAGTGCCCAACTAGTTATGTTATATTACATGGGTAGTAAGAAACATCTTTCAGGGAGAATAGTTTCGTTAAGGGTTCCTTTCGCTGGGATGCATGCCCTAAAGTGCATGTCAAAGCTGCTATGAAAGCAGAAAATCATCTGGGGGCAGATGGGTAAATAGTTAAAAATCATCTTTCAGTTCACCGACCGAATAGTCCCTTAAGAACGCTAGCTTTCGGCTTCACCCAGTCTGAGGTACACATCCGGCTGACCCGGCAGTAACAATCGCAGAGGTGCTCCCTTTACCACCTAGCCGAACAATCGGGAACGTAGGGGTAAGCACAGGAGCCGAGAAACCCAGCTTGGCCAAAACTTAAGTCATATCGATGCATATAATGGTGAGTAAAAGGTACATGCGGAAGTTTAACGCATGTGTTGGGCATGAAAGCCCTTATAAATAAGCACATTAAAGAAGCCCCCAGGTATAATGAGCGCGGACAGCGCGTCAAGTGTGTGCGAAAAAAAAGCACAAACGAGCCTCTAGATGCTTCAAGAAGAAGGAGGAAGGAGAGAAATAAAAGACAGCAAAAATAAAAAATGTGGACGGAGGAAGGATACGAACTTGGAGTCCGGCACTTAGGCGTAGAATCTTCGAAGACGGGCTGCGTTCCATGGGTTCGGCTCGAGTCGGTTATCCGATGCGTTTCGTAGACTGTATGCTCCGCCGGTCAGGACCTGGTCGATGATGAAGGGACCTTCCCATTTGGGCTTGAGTTTGTCCTTTTTCTTGTCCGGCAGGCATAGAACTAGTTCGCCAATGTTATAAGCTTTGGCCCGTACTTCCCTGCTTTGATATCTTCGAGCCTGTTGTTGATAGAATGCAGAACGAGCTTTTGCCACGTCGCGCTCCTCCTCCTCCGATGCGTCCAAACTGTCCTGCCGATCGAGCTCGGCTTCTCTTTCTTCATACATGTGCACGCGAGGTGCGTCATGTATTATGTCACAGGGCAGGACTGCCTCTGCGCCGTACACCATAAAGAATGGTGTGAATCCGGTAGTACGATTCGGTGTGGTCCGCAGCCCCAGTACGGAGTCGAGCTCCTCAACCCGGCGTGTTAAATTCCTTGAGGACCGCACTAGTGCAGGTTTAATGCCGCTCATGGTTAGACCATTTGCCCGTTCGACTTGGCCGTTGGTTTGAGGGTGATAGACTGAGGCGTAATCGAGCTTGATGCCCATGTTTTTGCACCATGATTTGACCTCATCGGCCGTGAAATTGGTGCCATTATCAGTGATGATCTTGTGGGGACACCGTAACGGTGAACTACCCACGATATGAAGTCTATCAACGGCCCGGATTCGGCCGTTTTAACAGGCTTGGCCTCTATCCATTTGGTGAATTTATCCATCATGACCAATAGGTATTTTTGCTTGTGGGTTCCTCCCTTGAGGGGTCCAACCATGTCAAGCCCCTGCATGACGGCCAGGTGATGGGTATAGTTTTAAGGGCGGTGGGTGGCATGTGGCTTTGGTTAGCAAAAAGCTGGCAACCGACGCATCGTTGGACTAAGTCATGCGCATCTGCCTGGGCCGTCGGCCAATAAAATCATGTACGGAAGGCCTTGCCTACAAGTGCCCGGGCTGCGGCATGGTGCCCACCTAGTCCGGCATGAATTTCAGCCAGGAGGTTTCGCCCTTCCTCTTCGGAGATACACCTTTGAAGGACTCCGGTAGTGCTTTTCTTATAAAGCTCTCCCTCATGGACTTTGTAGGCCTTAGATCGCCGTACTATGCAGCGAGCCTCATTTTGGTCTTCGGGGAGTTCCTGCCTAGTTAGGTAGGCTAGGAATGGTTCCGTCCATGCGGCGATAACCGCCATTATTTCGTGAGCAGAGGGTGTTATCTCGGGGGTAGAGCCTCCGGTTATGTCAGAGTGTTCGGCGTCAGGCAGTGCGGTTGGGTCCGAATTGATATTGTCGGACTCCCCTTCCCATAGTACGGATGGCTTGAATAGCCGTTCCAGAAAGATATTGGGTGGGACGGCATCGCGTTTTGCACCGATGCGTGCCAATATATCCGCCGCCTGGTTGTTATCCCGGGCTATATGATGAAATTCGAGCCCTTCGAACCGTGCTGACATTTTTAGGACCGCATTGCGGTATGCTGCCATTTTCGGATCTTTGGCATCAAAGTCTCTGTTTATTTGAGATATTGCGAGGTTCGAATCGCGCACCTCTAGGCGTTGAATGCCCATGGAGATCGCCATCCGGAGGCCGTGCGAAGGGCCTCGTGATTCGACTGCGTTGTTGGAGTCCGTATACATTATTTGAAGGGCGTATTGGACTGTGTCCCGGTTGGGGACGTCGGACGACGCCAGCCCCAGGCCGGCCAACATTTTGGAGCCGTCAAAGTGCATGATCCAATTGTAGTATGCGCCGTACTCTTTAGGGAGTTCGGCTTCGGTCCATTCGGCCACGAAGTCGGCCAAAACCTGCGACTTAATAGCTCGTCGTGGTTTATAAGTTATATCGAATGGAAGGAGCTCTATGGCCCATTTAGCAATCCGGCCCATTGCGTCGCGGTTGTTTATAATGTCGTTAAGAGGTACTTCGGAGGCTACCGTTATCGAACACTCTTGAAAGTAGTGTCGCAGCTTCCGGGATGCCATGAACACCGCGTATGCTATATTTTGATAGTGTGGGTACCGGGACTTGCATGGAGTTAGGACAGTGGACACATAATAAACCGGTTTTTGAACAGGGAACCGGTGTCCGTCCGTTTCTCGTTCGACAACGAGCACCGCGCTGACAACTTGATGTGTTGCGGCGATATATAATAGCATTGGTTCGCATACGTTACGCGGCCAGGACCGGATTTGTTGCCAAAATGGCCTTTATTTCTTCGAGTCCGGCCGTGGCGGCATCCGTCCACTCGAAGTGTTGATCTTGGCGGAGGAGGCGGTAAAGGGTAACGCCTTTTCCCCAATCGGGAAATAAAGCGGCTTAGAGCCGCCACGCATCCCGGTCAATTTTGTATTTGTTTGAGGTCTTTTGGAATGTCCGGTTGTGACAGAGCTCGGATCTTGGCTGGGTTTGCTTCAATTCCTCTACCGGACACAATGAAGCTCAGGAGCTTTTTCGGCTGGAACGCCGAAGACGCATTTTTCCGGATTGAGCTGGATGTCATATTTTTGAAGATTGTCGAATGTGAGCCTCAAGTCGTCTACTAGAGTTTCGACGTGCTTGGTTTTGACGACCACGTCATCTACATATGCTTCCTTTGTTTTGCCGATCTGGTTTGCGGACATATACGAATCATGCGGCGATATGTCGGCGGCGTTTTGAGCCCAAAGGGCATTGTATTGAAGCGAGCGGGCCGTATGGGGTGACGTAATGCTGTTGCAGCTTAGTGCAGCTCCGCCATCTTGATTTGGTGGTAGCCGAAGTACGCGTCGAGGATGCACAATGAGTCGTGTCCTGTTGTAGCGTCAATAATTTGATCAATTCGAGGGAGGGGGAAGGGATCCTTCGGGCAAGCCTTATTAAGGTCTTTAAAATCAACACATAGGCGCCAGGACTTATCCTTCTTTGGTACCATCACCAGGTTTGCTAGCCAGTCCGGATGTTTTATATCTCTGATGAATCCGGCTTCCAAAAGTTTGGCTAGCTCCTCTCCCATGGCTTGTCTCTTGGGTTCGGAAAAGCGCCGAAGAGCCTGTTTGACTGGCTTGAATCCATTTAGGATATTTAGGATGTGCTCGGCCAGCTGCCGTGGGATACCTGGCATGTCTGAAGGGTGCCAGGCAAATATGTCCCAGTTTTCTTGTAGAAATTCTCGTAGTGCGGCGTCTACATCAGGGTTTAGTTGTGCCCCAATGGAGGCCGTCTTTGCAGGGTCCGTTGGGTGGACTTGGAATTTGACTATTTCATCCACTGGTTTAAAAGAAGTGGACTTGGATCTTTTATCAAGTATCACATCGTCCCTGTTCGCCGTGGAGTGCATCGCAGTGAGCTCCTCGGCCGCTAGGGCTTCGGATAGTGCCTCGAGGGCTAGTGCGGCTGTCTTGTTTTCGGCGCGGAGTGCTATGTTCGGTTCACTAGCGAGAGTGATGATTCCGTTAGGTCCGGGCATTTTAAGCTTCATGTACCCATAATGGGGTATAGCTTGAAAAATTGTGAATGTCTCTCGTCCTAATAAAGCATGATATCCGCTGTTGAACAGGGCCACTTGAAATGTGACCTCCTCGGACCTGTAATTGTCCAGCGAGCCGAACACTACGTCCAGCGTGATTTTTCCTGTGCAGCATGCTTCCCGGCTATGGATTATTCCTCTAAAGGTTGTGCTGCTTCGCTCAATGCGGTTCCAGTCTATTTCCATTTTTCGGAGGGTTTCCTCATAGATGAGGTTTAGTCCACTGCCGCCATCCATGAGTACCTTAGTAAGGCGAAAGTCGTCCACTATCGGGCTGAGGACCAATGCGGTGGTGCCGGGCAGTTCGAATTTAGGTTAAATCAACGGCATTAAAGGTAATAGCCGTGTCCTCCATGGATTTATTGTTGCTACTTGGTAGACTTCGCAAGGTTATGGAGTGTTCGTTTCGCATGTTATTTGATGCGAAAGTCTCAAGACTATTAACACCGTCTTTGGTGTTCTTTGGCTGGGATTACGAAGCTAGAAGCTCGTCGCCACTTTTGGCCACCTGCCGTAGTATCCAACATGCTCGAAGGCTATGAGTTGGAGTGGCGCCCTCTGTGCTACGAATTTTGCAGGGTCCGTTTAGCCAACCCTCCAGTACGGTTCCGTACCCTTTATGGGGTTTTGGTTTTTTGGTGTTTGGCCCAGGTGCTTGATAATGGTGCACCCTTTTGTTTCGGACTAGGGATGTATTCGGGGCCGGATTATCCCAAAATTTACTTTCGGTTTTCCAGGCGCTCTCCATCGCACAGTACTTTTGTACTATGGTCACCAAGTCAATAGAGCGTGTAATTTCGCGACGACTTATGGCGTTTAGGATTCCCTTGTCCGTGCAATTATTGCAGAAAATTGGGATTGCGTCCTCCTCTCGGCAGTCTTTTATCCTGTTCATAACCAGGAGGAATCTGGCCCGATAATGATGTCTTTGCTTGGCGGGCTCTTGCCGAATTCGAGAGAGATCGCTAATGTTTGGGTGGGCGGGTGGAACTAGATCCGGAACCCCGTCCAATTTAGGACTCAAGGGCCGAGAAGTTTCCGAACTCGGAAGTTTGGATTTTTGAGTGCTATCCAATGATTCCGACCCGCCGTCTGACTTTAAGTTCAGGGCTTGATCGACATCCGTCCCTCCGCGGGAATCCGGCATGGAGGGATCGGGAATCCGGCATGGAGGGATCGGGAATCCGGACGTAGCTAGTCCTTAAGATAGAAGAAGAATCGCCGCATTGCTCCTCTATCACAGCAACATGATGGGTAGCCTGGGGAGAGTTGATCTCTCTCAGATCGGTT
Source organism: Aegilops bicornis (assembly GCA_021605145.1). Classification (NCBI taxonomy): domain Eukaryota; kingdom Viridiplantae; phylum Streptophyta; class Magnoliopsida; order Poales; family Poaceae; genus Aegilops; species Aegilops bicornis. Next base: position 849,252,718 of record CM038675.1, on the reverse strand, counting down.
TTAGGCCCGATCCGGTCGTAGTCTGTGGCGACTCCCAGGGCGGCGATTCGATCCAAGAGCTCGTTTATGGAGGAGAGCTCGATCGGATCTAATTGTTCGGCAAGTTCCGAATTGACATGAAGATTGGTTTCGATGACTCGAGGGGTCATCGTCGGCGCGGTGGCCGGACTGGCGGTCATAAGAAAACCGCCTAGCCGAAGAATCTGGCCAGCGGCCAAGGCTCCTTTGGCGATAGTATCGTCTTTAAAGACGAGATGAGGCATCCTACCTGATGGCGACGACACAGAGGAACTCTCAATGAAAGCACCAATGTCGGCGTCAAAACCGGCGGATCTCGGGTAGGGGGTCCCGAACTGTGCGTCTAGGTGGATGGTAACAGGAGACGAGGGGCACGATGTTTTTACCCAGGTTCGGGCCCTCTCGATGGAGGTAATACCCTACTCCTACTTGATTAATATTGATGATATGGGTAGTACAAGAGTAGATCTACCACGAGATCAAGGAGGCTAAACCCTAGAAGCTAGCCTATGGTATGATTGTTGTTCGTCCTACGGACTAAAACCCTCCGGTTTATATAGACACCGGATAGGTTAGGGTTACACAGAGTCGGTTACAATGGTAGGAGATCTACATATCCGTATCGCCAAGCTTGCCTTCCACGTCAAGGAAAGTCCCATCCGGACACTGGACGAAGTCTTCAATCTTGTATCTTCATAGTCCAGGAGTCCGGCCAACGGTGAGAGTTCGGCTATCCGGACACCCCCTAATCCGGGACTCCCTCAGTGGTGGTGTAAGTATCTCTCAATTAGCATGTTTAAGCTGCCGGAGGAAAAAAGAACTTGTCCACACACATTCGCACCGACTTCAATCTTGATGATCAAGCCGAGGAATGATATTGTGCGGAAACTGGAAACATGCGAACCATAGGGTGTATTCTGCTTCATCTGCTTACAAAGCGCAATTCTTGGGCTTGGTCCTCTCTCCTTTGGATCGTATGGTATAGAAGAATTGGGCACCGCCGAAGGTCAAGTTGTTGTCTTGGTTGGCTATCCAAGATAGAACTTGGACCGGCGATAGGTTGGCCAAGCGTGATTGGGAGAATTGCGGCCTTTGCCCCCTTTTCAAGAGGGAACAAGAAACCGGGCCACACCTCTTCTTCAGGCGTCAGTACACCCTTCAACTTAGGAATTCGGTGATTGCAAAACTTGGCCTTGTGCATATGGATACATCTACTTGACATATTGAGGGCTTCATCAAGGCTTCATGAAAAATTAGAACAGGCGCGCAAAACCCATCTAGAAAGGCCATGGCATCTCTCACCATGCTTGTCTCTTGGACGCTTTGGAATGAAAGGAATGCTCGCGTGTTCAGTCACAAGAGCGCACCACCGCCGATTCTGCTAAATGCCATTATGGAAGGGGCACAGCTATGGGTTGCCGCGGGGGCAAAGAAACTAGGGGAAATCAATTATCGCGAGTAATTTCCATGCGGTGTTGTAAGGAAAAAATTACTCGCGGGCGCAAAGCTATGGGTTGCCGCGGGCGCAAAGAAACTAGAGGAAACCATCCTCTTGTCCCTTTCTTCCTAGTTTCTCCTCTGTCCTCTGGCACATCTTCTATCCACGGTCAAAAACATGTCTTAGCTGATGCTAAAAAAAACATGTATGAGCTACGGTGCACAAAACGCCAGGGGATCGGGTTTCCTTGTCTTGACCGAAAAAATGCGGTCATCATGATCGAGCACCGTGATGAGATATATGCTGGGTACAAATCAGGAATCTAGCTCTCGCTTTTGCGCCCCCCTATTTCTCCATCACTCAACTCTATCGCCTTTGGTTTTGCACACACGGCAGCACAGTAGAAACAGATACTTGTCACGGCGATCCACCTTTGCACCGAATCAAAATATCAAATCAATCGGCCATAAAGAAAAGACAGAGCCGTACTAATGATGAGATGCCTACGAGCGCAAGAAACAAACGACAACGATTCAGGTTCGTTCATCACAAAGAAACAAACGACAAAGGGTTGAGGACAATAACCCTGACAGGTGGGGTCAAGGGTATTTCGGTCACTTCACCCCGGCCTTTAACTGGACTGTAACAGTGTCGAGTGGCATTTTTTAGCACATACTTAATGACAGGATGACATTTTCGAGTAGTTAAAACTTCTAGTGACAAAATTTAGTGTGACGCAACTCGTGACGAAATTGATAAAAAAAACGTAAAAACTTTTTCGCATATGTATGGTTGCATGTTTTGTTAGTTGGAGCATGGTTGCATATTAGCGTCGGCCTTTTTTATGCATGATTATATATGCTGATGTCTTGTGCTCGAATTTTTTTTTGAAACAAACTTATGTCTATTAGAGCATCTTTAGCAAAACCCTTATATCGCCCCGACCCGCAAAATAACACTCGCTTTACACTTTTGCGTGAAAAAAATGGCCCGAACAAAAATCGTATCGGCCCGCGGCCCTTAAAATTTTGTGTGCGGCGCGGCAAATTCTTCCCCTTACCCCTTAGAAGTACAGGGCGGGAGGCCGACCCGAGGGTGACCCCTATCGCTAGTGTGATTTGATGGGAGGGACATTTCCGCGCGGCGGTTCCCGCTCTCCCTTCCATCCGCCGCCATCCTTCTTCCTCCGGCCGCTCCGGACCACCATCCCCGGCTCTGTAGCGCCACCATGGACGCCTCCCAGCGATCGCTCATCGTCGTGGAAGTCATGGATGCGCCAACCCCTCAAGAAGATCTTTTCGTTGTTCAAGCCTCCACCGCCAATCCCAGCAAGCACCAGGGCAACATCGTCATCCAGAGCGGCGCTCCCACATCCGCCACCGGGAAGGCACGCCCGCTTGCCGCTGCCACGCTGTGAATCTGGTGCAGGCAGTCCCCACCCCGCCCGTGAAGATGCACAAGGTGGCGGGGGTGAAACACAAGAAGGCAGCCACAAAAGGTCCTGCAAGCACCGCGCCACCACCTCCTCTGATCGCTGCCACAAGAGCTCCCCCGTGGACGCCCGCCGATGATGCTACTACCACCGCCCCCGAGGTGTTTGACGGAATGGACGCAAGGTATGGATCTTTGATTTTCTTGTAGTTTCTTTTTCTCCATTGCGATTGAACGTGACTTGTGGAGCAAAATTGTAGCGCCAATTTGCATGATGGGACTGCCGAGTTTGTGCACATGTTGGATGACAACGCCATTGACATGATCAAGCCCTGATTGGTGATTACGGCTACAATGATATGGATGGTGGTGTGCAAAGTCATGGTGAGGAATAAGATGAGGTGGAGGAGATTGGGAAGGGGGTGTTCGACAAAGCACAAGCAAAAGTGCGAGCGAGATCAAAGAACTACACGCAATTGGAAGATTGAGTCTTGATCAAGGCTTGGGAAGCTGTATCTCTTGATGCGTGCACCGGCACTGACCAAACCGCCAAGCGGTATTGGCAAAGGATAGAGGACCAATTTCTTTCGAATGACGGCAAAGTATCCCTTAAGGACACCTCGCACCTATCGGTCACTCCAAGGTCGTTGGGATGTGACCAAGCCAATTTTTAGCCGTTGGAGTGGTTGCTTGGAGCAAGTCTGCAATGCACCTCCAAGTGGTACCGTTAAAGCCGATTAGGTGAGTTTATTTTCACATCCCAAGTAGTGCAAAATGATTATGTGAGTGGTTGCGTGTGACATACTTTGACACTGTTTCATTTTGTAGCCCAAAATAGGGCAAGAAAGGTACAAGGACATGGAAGCTTCCAATGGCAAGTCATTTACACTAGAGCATTGTTGGGAATTACTTCAAAATAGTGAGAAGTGGAAGTTGATTGACAAAGCATCCTACTGAAGAGAGCTTCACTCACCAAATTGGATGATAATGATGATGAAGATGACGATGGCCCCAGAAACAAGAACAAACCCGATGGAAACAAGAAGGCTATGGACAAGATCAAGAGGGAAGTGGAGGCATCAAGCTTGCGGGACAAGATAGATCACATGGTCTAGTCCAATGAGGCATTGGTGATCAAGACATTGGAGGCAAAGAGGGAGTTGGCCGAGAAGAAGGCTCAAGAGAGCAAGAGAAGTTGCAACTAGTCAAGGAGGATTCCATGCGCAAGGCCGCCATTGTGGAGAGAAGAGCCAAGGCCAAGGAGAACAAAGTCATGGCCAAGCTCCTTCGAGAGGAGAATAAGATCATAATGATGAATCGAAATGGCATGGATGAGCTCACCAAAGAATGGCATTACATAGGAAGGTTGGAGATCTTGGAGAGGAGGAGGCTAGCCGGAAGACACCACGTGGTGCCAAGGTTCGGTGAGCAAGGTGGTTCGGCAAAGTGGTGGTGGCAGTGGTCACGGTGGTGTCGGTGAAGATTTCATCTTGTGATGATGATGATGATGATGGATGAGATACATTTTGGGTTATGGCGCGAAACTATGTTCAAATGTCACCAAAACTATATTTGAATTCTCAGACTTTGTGTTTTATTTGTCAAAATTGCGGTCAATTGCTTTGTGTGGTTTTACGGTTTGAGGGACGAAATCGGCAGCGGGCGTAATAGAGCCCGCAAACCCAAGTGGTAAAAGAGAATATCAGGGGATATTCTCTTTTATCGCTCGGGTTTGTGGGCTCTATTCGGCCGCGGCCGATTTCGACCTTTAAACCGCGTTTTTCTGGGCCCTTGTGCGTGGTTTAAGGGTCGCGGCTTTAAGGGTTCTGCTAGAGATGCTTTTCAAAAAGTTGAAAGCACCATAGCCTGTCGTCTAAACTTGTCTAATTGGCAGTATATGTATGTACTCCCTCTGTAATGAAATGTAAGAGCATTTAGAGTGATCTAAGCGTTAAACGCTCATTTAGAGTAATCTAAATGTTCTCCGTATGGAGTATGAACTAGGAGTGGAATCCGATGATGAACTGATGAACAAACCGTCCCTTTTGGTTGTCCAGGGGAACATCTCTCTGGAGCCCTTTGTCGGTGCCTTGCTTGGACAAATGTTTATAATCACTTAATTATTATGCCTCCTAATTTTGTTTACGCGGCGCTTGTTACGGCCATAAATCTTGAGATATATCCCTCATCAACTTTCTCTTTCAGGATCCAACTACTTCTACCATTACCCAAACTCCAATTATTCACTTTGATGGTCATGATATATTGTGTTGGGATCTCCCAGGGTGTGTTTGGTTACCTGCATCGTTTTTTTCCCTTTTGCATACTTGTCCTAGTTGGGCCTGGCTGAACTAATGTAGGCAAAAAACCATCATCTGCACTTAGTTTGGTTGCATGCATATAGGCTGGTTGCATTAGGTGAATTTTCTTTGCCTGCCGTTTTGTTGCGTGCATTGGCTTGGCAGATGCAAGTGCCCGGTGTTTGGTTGCATATACAGACAACGTGATTAAGAGATAACACCTGCACATAACACACCTTAAAGTAGAGTTCTTGACGCCGCAAACAACTAGTTCATCATGCTGATGTCGGACTCGGCACCGCGCCGGGCAGCGGCCGCAGCCCATCGTCGGAGCCGTCCTCGTAGTAGATCTCGAAGCCGGAGAGCGAGCCGCCCCGTAGCACGATCACTGGGTTCATCGGCCCGTGATGATGGAGTCTTAGTAGAGCTCGAAGCTGGAGAGCGAGCCGCCCCTGAAGGAAATATGTCCTAGAGGCAATAATAAAGTTGTTATTTATATTTCCTTATATCATGATAAATGTTTATTATTCATGCTACAATTGTATTAACCGGAAACTTAGTACATGTGTGAATACATAGACAATACATAGTGTTCCTAGTATGCCTCGACTTGACTAGCTCGTTAATCAAAGATGGTTATGTTTCCTAACCATAAACATGTGTTGTCATTTGATGAACGGGATCACATCATTAGAGAATGATGTGAAGGACAAGACCCATCTGTTAGCTTAGCATTATGATCGTTACAGTTTTATTGCTACTGCTTTCTTCATGACTTATACATGTTCCTCTGACTATGAGATTATGCAACTCCCGAATACCGGAGGAACACCTTGTGTACTATAAAATTTCAAAACGTAACTGGGTGATTATAAAGATGCTCTACAGGTGTCTCCGAAGGTGTTTGTTGAGTTGGCATAGATCAAGATTAGGATTTGTCACTCCGTGTATCGGAGAGGTATCTATGGGCCCTCTCGGTAATGCTCATCACTGTAAGCCTTGCAAGCAATGTGACTAATGAGCTAGTTACGAGATGAAGCATTATGGAACGAGAAAAGAGACTTTCCGGTGACGAGATTGAACTAGGTATGATGATACCGACGATCGAATCTCGGGCAAGTAACATGCCGATGACAAAGGGAACAATGTATGTTGTTGTGCGGTTTGATCGATAAAGATCTTCCTAGAATATGTGGGAGCCAATATGAGCATCCAGGTTCCTCTATTGGTTATTGATCGGAGATGTGTCTTGATCATGTCTACATAGTTCTCGAACCCGTAGGGTCCGCACACTTAACGTTCGATGACGATTTCTATTATGAGTTATGTGTTTTTGATGACTGAAGTCTGTTCGGAGTCCCGGATGAGATCACGAATATGACGAGGAGTCTCGAAATGGTTGATACATAAATATTGATATATTGGAAGGTTATATACGAACACCGGAATGGTTCCGAAGAAGATCGGGGAGTTTTTGGAGTACCGGGAGGTTACTGGAACCCACCGGGAAAGTTATTGGGCATATTGGGCCATAGTGGAGGAGAGGAGGCAGGCCACGGGAGGTGGCGCGCGCCCCCCTTGCCACAATCCGAATTGGACAAGGGGAGGGAGCGCGCCCCCCTCTTTCCTTCTCCCTCTCTCACTTCCCCTTTCCCATCTCCTATGATTGGAAGGAGGGGGACGAATCCTACTTGGACTAGGAGTCCAAGTAGGACTCCCCCCTTGGCGCGCCCTCCTTGGCCGCCGGCCTCACCCTCCCCCTCCTTTATATACGTGGCCAGGGGGCGCCCCAACGGCACACCAAAATTTCTCTTAGTCATGTGCGGTGCCCCCTTCCACAGTTTACTCCTCCAGTCATAGCGTCGTAGTGCTTAGGCGAAGCCCTGCGCGGATCACATCATCAACATCGTCACCACGCCATCGTGCTGATGAAACTCTCCCTCAACCCTCTACTGGATCAAGAGTTCGAGGGACGTCATCGAGATGAACATGTGCTGAACTCGGAGGTGTCGTACGTTCGGTACTTGGATTGGTTGGATCATGAAGACATTCGACTACATCAACCGCGTTAACTAACACTTCCGCTTTCGGTCTACGAGGGTACGTGGACACACTCTCCCCCTATCGTTGCTATGCATCTCCTAGATAGATCTTGCGTGATTGTAGGAAATTTTTTTGAAATTGCATGCTACGTTCCCCAACAGTGGCATCCGAGCCAGGTTTATGTGTAGATGATTTGCACGAGTAGAACACAAAGAGTTGTGGGCAATAATAGTCATACTACTTACCACCAACGTCTTGCTTTAATTCGGTGGTATTTGTTGGATGAAGCGGCCCGGACCGACATTACATGAATGCGTTCATGAGACTGGTTCTACCGACGTGCTTTGCACACAGGTGGCTGGTGGGTGTCTGTTTCTCCAACTTTAGTTGAATCGAGTTTGACTACGGCCGGTCCTTGTTGAAGGTTAAAACAGCACACTTGACGAAAAATCATTGTGGTTTTGATGCGTAGGTAAGAACGGTTCTTGCTAGAAGCCTGTAGCAGCCATGTAAAACTTGCAACAACAAAGTAGAGGACGTCTAACTTGTTTTTGCAGGGCTTTTTGTGATGTGATATGGTCAAGACATGATGAGATATAAATTGTTGTATGAGATGATCATGTTTTGTAACAGAGTTATCAGCAACTGACAGGAGCCATATGGTTGTCGCTTTATTTTATGAAATGCAATCGCCATGTAATTGCTTTACTTTATCACTAAGCAGTAGTGATAGTCGTAGTAGCAATAGTTGGCGAGACGACAATGATGCTACGATGGAGATCAAGGTGTCAAGCCGGTGACGATGGAGATCATGATGGTGCTTTGGAGATGGAGATCAAAGGCACAAGATGATGATGGCCATATCATGTCACATATTTTTTGATTGCATGTGATGTTTATCTTTTATGCGTCTTATTTTGCTTAGTACGGCGGTAGCATTATAAGACGATCCCTCACTAAATTTCAAGGTATAAGTGTTTTCCCTGAGTATGCACCGTTGCTACAGTTTGTCGTGCCAAGACACCACGTGATGATCCCTGGGTGATTTTGGTAATTAATATCAACATATCTCTTGTTGGACTAATACTCTTACCTAGTATGTTTCAGATAAATTCAACAATGGGGTGGCGTGAACTAGAGGATGTGGAACCCCTTCAAGATGCTAAGGACAAAGGATTGGCTCAAGCTCAAAGCACAAGACTCTACATTTTACTTTTAGTGATCCAAGATCACATTGAGTCCATAGGAAAGCCAATACTATTAAGAGGGGATGAGGTGTTGCTTAATGGCTTGCTTGCTCAAAGTGCTTAGTGATATGCTCCAAAGCCCTCAACCACTTTCTCACATCCACATATGTCGCAAACCAAAAGTCAAACTCGGCCCCACCAAATCATTCTATCTGGCGCCACCGAGTTCAGTTGACATAGCCACTGCCAGAAACCCTAATCAAGTCGGTCTCACTGAAGGGATCTCGGTGTCACCGAGATGGGCTTGCAAACTCTCTGTTGCCTGTTGCAATAATTTCGGTCCCACCGAGGTATGCAATCGGTCCCACCGAGTTTGCCTGGCCAACTCTCTGTTTTGTTATTACCCAAATCGGTCCCATCGAGTTTGTGTAATCGGTCAAACCGAGTTGAGGCTTTACCCTAACCCTATCACATCGGTCCTACCGAGTTGATCATATCGGTCCCACCGAAATGCCTAACGGTCACATTATGAACTAAATCGGTCTGACCAAGTTTCACGATTCGGCCCCACCGAGTTTGGTAAATTGTGTGTAACAGTTAGATTTGTGTGGAGGCTATATATACCCCTCCACCCACTCTTCATTCGTGGAGAGAGCCATCAGAACATGCCTACACTTCCAACATACATTTTCTGAGAGAGAACCACCTACACTTGTATTCAGGTCAAGATATTCCATTCCTACCATATAAATCTTGATCTCTAGCCTTCCCCAAGTTGCTTTCCACTCAAATCTTCTTTCCACCAAATCCAAGTCCTGTGAGAGAGAGTTGAGTGTTGGGGAGACTATCATTTAAAGCACAAGAGCAAGGAGTTCATCATCAACACACCATTTGTTACCTCTTGGAGAGTGGTGTCTCCTAGATTGGCTAGGTGTCACTTGGGAGCCTCCGTCAAGATTGTGGAGTTGAACCAAGGAGTTTCTAAGGGAAGGAGATCGCCTACTTCGTGAAGATCTACCCGAGTGAGGCAAGTCCTTCATGGGCGACGGCCATGGTGGGATAGACAAGGTTGCTTCTTCGTGGACCCTTCGTGGGTGGAGCCCTCCGTGGACTCGCGCAACCATTACCCTTCTTGGGTTGATGTCTCCATCAACGTGGATGTACGATAGCACCACCTATCGGAACCACGGATAAAAAATCTCTGTGTCTCCAAATTGCGTTTGCACACTCCAATCCCATCCCTTTACATTCTTGCAATTTGCATGCTCATATACTCTTGTCATGCTTGCTTGATATGTATTGTGAATGTTAAAACTTGTGCCAAAACTCCACTTCAACTTAAAGAGATTAAAAACTGCAACTTTTCTTACTTAGAGTCTATTCACACCCCTCTAGACACCTCTTCTCGATCCTTTCAATTGGTATCAGAGCTTTGGTCTCCATTGCTTTGGTTTAATCACTATTGGAGGAAGATGGATGAGTCTACTTTGGGGAGTCTTAGACATAGAGTGCCTATACTTGATGGAGAGTATTTTCATGAGTGGAAAAATGAGATGCTTGTGATTTTTAATGAATATCATTTGAACAAGTACATTACTAGCCCTTGTGCACCTCATGTTGATCCTATGCATCCTACCATTAATGAGTCAATTGACATGATTCGCAATCTTAGAACTGTTGATCTTATCACTAGAGGTTTGCCTAGAAACTTGATAGGTTGCTTGCCTACTCCTAAGTGTGCCTACACCATATGGAAATTTCTTAAGGAACGTTTTCCAAATTATTCCTTGCAAAATCTAGATGAAATTATCCATAAGTCTATTGCCTTGAGTAAGATGAATTCCAATGATCCTAAGTTTGGTGATTGTCTATTTGAGCTTACAAATCTTATGCGTGCCAAAGGAGATGTTGGAATTATTAGCAATATTATTTCCGAAGCTATTAGAATTCATAAAGAAGATCATTGTCAAACTCATTCTAATGAATCACCCTCTCTAGGAATTGATCCATCACAAGACGATGTTGAACATGGATACTATGATGAGGATGATGATAGTGACTTTGATCTTGATGATGCAATGAGACACTTTGGTCTTGTGGCAAATCTTCGGGGATACATGGCAGGAGGAAAGGAATGGGTTCTTGATAGTGGAAGTACCGATCACATGACCGGAGATAAAGATATGTTTCGTGAGCTTGCTGAAAACGACGGCCCTCGAAAGTATGTCACTTTTGGTGACAACTCAAAGGGTAAGGTGGTTGGCCTCGGTAAGGTGGCCATCTCACATGATAGCTCCATATAAAATGTCATGCTCGTTGAATCTCTTGGGTACAATTTACTTTCAGTATCTAGACTTACTGATTTCGGTTTCAATGTCCAATTTACTGAAGTAGATTGCCAAGTGTTTCGAGGAGACAATCATAAAATGGTCTTTAGTATACGTAGAGGTGATCTATACATTGTTGATTTCACTAAAAAGGCTCAACCTAGAACTTGCTTAATTGCTAAATCCTCTAAAGGCTGGTTGTGGCATAGACGGTTAGGTCATGTGGGCATGCGAAACCTTGACAAGCTTATTAAAGGTAATCATATCCTCGGCGTTAACGATGTCATATTTGATAAGGATAGACTTTGCAGCGCTTGTCAAGGTGTAAACAGGTTGGAGGAAGGCATCCCGTGAAGAACATCATGACCACAAGGAGGCCGCTCGAGCTACTTCACATGGATCTTTTCGGTCCCAACGCTTACAAAAGTCTCGGTGGAAATTCTTTTGCTCTAGTTATAGTTGATGATTTTTCAAGATTTACGTGGGTGTTCTTTCTCGATGATAAATCGCAGGTCCAAAAAATCTTCAAAAACTTCGCTAGGAAGGCCCAAAATCAATTTGAAGTTAAGATCAAGAAGGTTCGCAGCGACAACAGAACGGAGTTCAAGAATGCAAATGTGGACACCTTTCTTGATGAAGAAGGGATTTCACATGAGTTCTCGGCTACGTACACACCTCAACAAAATGGAGTTGTTGAGAGGAAGAACCGGATGCTCATCGAAATGGCGAGAACGATGCTTGATGAGTACAGGACGCCAAAGCACTTTTGGGCGGAAGCGGTTGAGACAGCTTGTCATGCAACAAATCTCTTGTATCTTCACAAGCTACTCGGCAAAACGGCATACGAGCTCCTCACCGGTAACAAACCCCAAGTTGGATACTTTCGAGTATTCGGCTCAAAGTGCTACATTATTGATAAGCGTCGTCGTTCTAAATTTGCTCCTAAATCTCATGAAGGTTTCCTACTTGGTTATGGCTCAAACTCTCACACTTATCGTGTCTACAATAATTTCACCCGAAAGGTTGAAGAGACGGTAGATGTGAAGTTTGATGAATCTAACGGCTCGCAAGTATAGAAATTGCCAATTGATGTAGGAGACAAAGACCCTTCGGAAGCAATCCAAGACTTGTCTATTGGCAAGATTAAATCGAACGGAGGTGAAGGAGAGTACCTCGTCCGTCCAAGTGGAAGCTTCCACCTCACGACAAGGTGAACCAAGAGTTGATACGGAAGCATCCACAAGTAGGACACACCAAGACGAAGAAAACGAGGAAGTACACCAAGATGAACATCAACAACCTCCTTCTCCACCACGACAAGAGAACGACAACGTCAACAATGAAGAAGGTTAAGAAGAAGAACAAGATGAAGAAGATGTTCCACCCAGATCCAAGCAAAATCTTCCACGAGTTCGAGCAAGAATCGCCAAAGACCATCCCGTCGAGCAAACCTACAATGATATCCAAACAGGGAGAATCACTCGCTCTAAAACTCGTTTGGCTAACTTTTGTGAACATTATTCATTCATCTCTAGCATTGAACCTATGAAGGTTGAAGAAGCATTGTAAGATCCGGATTGGATAAACGCCATGCATGAAGAGCTACACAACTTTGAGAGAAATCAAGTTTGGACATTGGTTGAGAAGCCCGACAACAACCACAACATCATTGGTACCAAATGGGTGTTTTGCAACAAGCAAGAGGAAGATGGACAAGTAGTTCGCAACAAAGCACGTCTAAATCGCCCAAGGCTACACTCAAGTCGAAGGTATGGACTATGGTGAGAAATATGCCCCCGTTGCTAGACTTGAGTCCATTCGCATCTTACTTGACTATGCTAATCACCATGATATCACCTTGTACCAAATGGACATTAAAAGTGCTTTTCTAAATGGTGAAATAGAGGAGGAAGTTTATGTTAAGCAACCTCCCGGCTTTGTCAATCCTAAGAAACCTAATCATGTTTACAAACTTCACAAAGCTCTTTATGGTCTTAAACAAGCTCCTAGAGCATGGTATAAATGCTTGACCAAGTTCCTTATTGAAAAAGGCTTTGAAATTGGAAAAATTGATTCTACTCTTTTTACTAAAAGGGTTAATGGAGAACTATTTTTGTGCCAAATATGTGTTGATGATATTATATTTGGTTCGACTAACCCTCACTTTAGTGAGAAGTTTGGAAAGCTAATGTCGGAGAAGTTTGAGATGTCTATGATGAGTGAACTCAAATTCTTTCTCGGCTTGCAAATCAAGCAAACTAAGGAAGGTACCTTTGTCTCTCAAACAAAGTACACCAAGGACTTATTCAAGAAGTTCAATATGCAAGAATGCAAAGGTATGACTACACCCATGCCTACTAGTGGACATCTTGATTTGACCAAAGATGGTGCACCGGTTGATCAAAAGGTTTACCGATCCATGATTGGTTCATTGTTATATATATGTGCCTCTCGTCCCGATATTATGCTAAGTGTGTGAATGTGTGCACGATATCAAGCGGCCTCTAAAGAATGTCATCTTAAGGCTGTGAAAAGGATAGTGAGATACTTAATACACACACCAAATTTTGGCATTTGGTATCCTAAGAGGTCTTCTTTCGATCTTGTTGGTTACTCCGATTCGGACTATGCCAGAGACAAGGTTGATAGAAAGTCCACTTCGGGTACTTGTCAATTTCTTGGTAGATCTCTTGTGTCTTGGTCCTCCAAGAAGCAAAAATTGGTATCCTTATCCACCACCGAAGCGGAATACATTGCCGCTAGTTCATGTTGTGCTCAATTACTTTGGATGACCCAAACTCTCAAGGATTATGGGATATATGTGAAACATGTTCCATTGCTTTGTGACAATGAAAGTGCTATCAAGATTTCTCACAATCCCGTGCAACACTCTCGAACTAAGCATATTGAAGTTCGTCATCATTTCATTCGAGATCACGTTGCCAAAGGGGACATTAATCTCAAGCATGTTCGCACCGATAAGCAATTAGCGGATATATTCACCAAACCGCTTGATGAGAAATTCGTTTGCCATTTGAGAGGTGAATTGAACATCATTGATGCTTCAAACTTGGAGTAGGAACTCCATTTGGATATATGCAAGGCATGAGCCTTTGACTAATCCTTGATATTTCTTTCATGTTGCTATTTATATGTCTTGGATATATTTGCACCCTTGCATGTCATCTAATCCTTGTAGGTACTTGGATGAATCTAAATCTATGATATTGCAACCCACTCACATCTTGAGCAAATTTCTACATCACCAAGTCTCTACACAATGGTGGTTGAAGACAAGGAAGCACGAAACCCTTCAAACATATCCTTTGACAAATTCTATATTGAGTTTTATGATTGTCGTTTTGGATACACAAGTGCTCTTCCTTGCAAGACTAACCCATGTAGGTATATGAACTCAAATTCCAAGTGGAGCTCCCAACTCTTGATGAACTACATCAACCTTGAGCAACCCACAAAAGTTCAACTACATGATCACGATCAACACCACCACCCAAGGTATGTTATTCCATCTTAGAGAATCTTTACTCCAAGTCATGAGTCAAAGCAACTCAACAAGATGTGAATACATCAAAATGCTTAAACCAAAAATGGTAACCCCATTTTGAGCTTAAATGATGAGTATGACCTATGATCAAGTGATCTCACTTGACTCCTAAGTCAATATACTCTAACATAGGTGACATCGTCGCCGACCAATTCTAGATGAAGTTCTCTTGTGTTCTTTTCTGCGCTCTTGCATTTGTCTCGTGCATATTTTCTTCCCCTTTCAAAAAAAACTTCATCTAGATTTCTTTTCTGATTCTTTTTTGTTCTGCATTCCCAGCATCCAATTCTTTGCAAATCTTTCAGTTAATTCCTTGCAAATCCTTGTGAGATCTTACTTGACTAGTGAGCTGAGGTGACAAGTGTTTTCTCTGTGATGAACTCGGTCACACCGTCTGTTGTTTTCGGTCCAACCGAATTCTTTTGGTGCAACCGAAGCACACAAGTCGGTGCCACCGATTTCACTGTAGGAAAGACAGCTTGCCACTTGTTCCTACATTCTTTTTGATCCAGCTCCACTCAATGATTCTTGTCCTCTACCAGCATCACATTCGACTTGCTGCTTTAATCTGTGACTCAAGGACCAAACCCATTTGTAACAAAAATCCAGAAGAACCCTTCTTGGAAATTGAGGTCAAAGGGGGAGAGAGAGATCACATCAAAGCTTAATCATTTCTATAGGGGGATAGAATACTCAGGGGGAGAGAGTTCTTCTACAAGGAGACAGAAGTGTCACTTCAAAAGACCCTAGATGCTTGGTGTTCAAGAGGAGAGAAGTCACATGTCTTTAAGAGGGGAAAGACATGTTCATATTTGATTGTTTGCATTAGCTCTGTTTCTTTTCTTTGCTCTGATTTTCTGTTCCCTATCTTCTCCTAGTATCCCATGCTAGATTCAGGGGGAGCAAGACATCTAAGAGAAGGAAATCCTTGAATTCATTGCACATCTTTACCATTGGGGACATGTCTATATCCAATGGGGTACTCAGTACTCACTCTCTACATGTCATCCCAGTCTTGGTACTTGCTACGTCTTGAGCTTGCGTTGGTTTTCCTCGAAGAGGATAGGGTGATGCAGCAATAGTAGCGTAAGTATTTCCCTCAGTTTTTGAGAACCAAGGTATCAATCCAGTAGGAGGCTCCTCAAAAGTCCCACGCACCTACACAATCAAACTGAGAACTCGCAACCAACACAATAAAGGGGTTGTCAATCCCTTCACGGCCACTTGCGGAAGTGAGATCTAATAAAGATAGTAAGATAAGATAAATATATTTTTGGTATTTTATAATATAGATGCAAAAAGTAAAGATGCAAATAAAAGTAGATTGGAAGCAAATATGATAAGAGATACACCCGGGGGCCATAGGTTTCACTAGTGGCTTCTCTCAAGATAGCATAAGTATTACGGTGGGGAACAAATTACTGTCGAGCAATTGATAGAAAAGCGAATAATTATGAGATTATCTAGGCATGATCATGTATATAGGCATCACGTCCGTGACAAGTAGACCGACTCCTGCCTTCATCTACTACTATTACTCCACACATCGACCGACTCCTGCCTGCATCTAGAGTATTAAGTTCATAAGAATAGACTAACACATTAAGCAAGATGACATGATGTAGAGGGATAAACTCAAGCAATATGATATAAACCCCATCTTGTTATCCTCGATGGCAACAATACAATACGTGCCTTGCAACCCTTTACATCCTTTGGGTAAGGACACATAAGATTGAACCCAAAGATTAGATCTTCTCACATGGAAAGAAATATCAATCTAGTAGGCCAAACCAAACTGATAATTCGAAGAGACTTGCAAAGATAACTCAATCATACATAAAAGAATTCAGAGAAGATTCAAATATTATTCATAGATAAACTTGATCATAAACCCACAAGTCATCGGATCTCGACAAACACACCGCAAAAAGAGTTTACATCGAATAGATCTCCACAAGAGAGGGAGAACATTGTATTGAGATCCAAAAATAGAGAAGAAGCAATATAGCTAATAACTATGGAACCTTAGTTCAGTGGTAAACTGCTCACAACTCATCGGAGGGGCAAGGATGTTGATGTAGAAGACCTCCGAGGTCGATTCCCTCCGGCAGTGAGTCTTGCGAAGGCTCCAAGATGAGATCTCGCAGATACAGAAGGTTACGGTGGTGGAAATTGTGTTTCGTCCGCCCCCTGGATGTTTTTGGGGTACGTAGGCTTATATAGGAGGAAGAAGTATGACGGTGGACGCCTGAGGGGCCCACGAGACAGGGGGGCGCGCCCTCCTATCTCGTGGGAGCCTCGGCTGCTTCTTGACTTGCACTCCAAGTCCTCTGGATCACGTTCGTTCCAAAAATCATGCTCCCGAATGTTTCATTCCATTTGGACTCCGTTTGATATTCCTTTTCTTCGAAATACTGAAATAGGCAAAAAAAAACAGCAATATGGGCTGGGCCTCCGATTAGTAGGTTAGTCCCAAAAATGATAAAAATGTGTAAAATAAAGCCCATAAACATCCAAAAGGGGTAATATAATAGCATGGAACAATCAAAAATTATAGATACGTTGGAGACGTATCAAGCATCCCCAAGCTTAATTCCTGCTCGTCCTCGAGTAGGTAAATGATAAAAAGAGAATTTTTGATGTGGAATGTTCAGATCCAAATGATTCAAAATAAAAGTTCATATTTATAAAAGAAATAGTAACACTTCAAGCATACTAATCAAAGTAATCATGTCTTCTCAAAATAACATGGCAAAAGAAAGTTCATCCCTACAAAATCATATAGTTAGGCTATGCTTCATTTTCGTCACACAAAGATGTTCCCAACTTCTATACCCCCGATGACAAGCCAAGCAATTGTTTCATACTTAAGTAATCTCAAACTTTTTCAACCTTCACGCAATACATGAGCGTGAGCCATGGATATAGCACTATGGGTGGAATAGAATATGATGATAGGGATTGTGTGGAGAAGACAGAAAAAGAAAGTCTCACATTGACGAGGATAATCAACGGGCTATGGAGATGCCCATCAATTGATGTCAACGTGAGGAGTAGGGTTTGCCATGCAACGGATGCACTAGAGCTATAAATGAATGCTCAACAAAAGAAAACTAGTGGGTGTGCGTCCAACTTGCTTGCTCACGAAGACCTAGGGCATTTGAGGAAGCCCATCGCAGGAATATACAAGCCAAGTTCTATAATGAAAAATTCCCACTAGTATGAAAAAGACAACTTATGAGACTCATATATGAAAAACATGGTGCTACTTTGAAGCACAATATATGAGACTCACTACATGAAGAACAAGGTGCTACTTTGAAGCACAAGTGTGGAAAAAGAGATAGTAACATTGCCCTTTTTATTTTTTTCTTTTTTTTCTTTTTTGGGCCTTCCTTTTTTTGGCACTTCTTCTTTTTTTTCTTTTTTTTCTTTGGGCAATGTTCTAATAATGATGATTACAACATATGAATTACAACTCGAAACTAGAACAAGATATCACTCTATATGAATGCCTCCAGCAGTGTACCCGGATGGTGCAATGAATCAAGAGTGACATGTATGAAAGATAATGCATGGTGGCTTTGCCACAAATACGATGTCAACTACATGATCATGTAATGGCAATATGACAAAAGTAAAGTATGTCATGATGATGATGAACGGAACGGTGGAAAGTTGCATGGCAATATATCTCAGAATGGCTATGGAAATGCCACAATAGGTAGGTATGGTGGCTGTTTTGAGGAAGATATAAGGAGGTTTATGTGTGATAGAGCGTATCGTATCACGGGGTTTGGATGCACCGGCGAAGTTTGCACCAACTCTCAAGGTGAGAAAGGGCAATGCACGGTACCGAAGAGGCTAGCAATGGTGGAAAGGTAAAAGTGCGTATAATCCATGGACTCAACATTAGTCAAAAGAACTCATATACTTATTGCAAAAATTTAGAAGAATCAAGTACTACGCGCATGCTCCTAGGGGATAGATTGGTAGGAAAATACCATCGTCGTCCCCGACCGCCACTCATAAGGATGCACAAGCCAGGTACACTTCATGTTTCAAATTTGTTACACAACTTTAACCATACGTGCATGCTACGGGACTTGCTAACTTCAACACAAGCATTCTTTAAATTCATAATCACCCAACTAGCATAACTTTAATATCACTACCTCCATATCTCAAAACACTTATCAAGTACTCCCTCCATTCCTAGATGTAGGGTGTATAGTTTTTGGCACGGATATTAAAGAACGCACATGGAGGGATAATTTCACAATTTTTCGGTGAGATTACACCTGACTAATTGACATGAGAAAATAGAGGAGATTGCCTAATATAAGGAAATGTAATCGAATCCCTAAAAAACTTACCCAAACGAGTGGTGCAACGCAATACACCTTATATTTCGGATTTTTTTCTCAAAAAACTATACACCTTATATCAAGGAACGGAGGGAGTATCAAATTGATCATAGCATCCAATTCACTTCCTATGATAGTTTTTATTATACCCAACCTGGATGCCTACCATTCTAGGACCAATTTTATAACCATAGCAAATACCATGTTGTTCTAAAAGACTCTCAAAAATATATAAGTGAAGCATGAGAGACTAGTAATTTCTACAAAATTAAGACACCACCGTGCTCTAAAAGATATAAGTGAAGCACTAGAGGCAAAACTATCAAGCTCAAAAGATATAAGTGAAGCACATAGAGTATTCTAATAAATTCTAATCAAATAGGCTTCTCCCAAAAGGTATGTACAGCAAGGATTATTGTGGTAAACTAAAAAGCAAAGACTAATATAATACACGACGCGCCAAGCAAAACACATATCATGTGGCGAATAAAAATATAGCTCCAAGTAAAGTTACCAATGAACGAAGACGAAAGAGGGGATGCCTTCCCGGGGCATCCCCAAGCTTAGGCTTTTGGCTATCCTTGAATATCTTGGGGTGCCTTGGGAATCCCCAAGCTTAGGCTCTGGCCACCCTTTATTCCATAGTCCATAAAAGCTTTACCCAAAACTTGAAAACTTCACAACACAAAACTCAATAGGAAATCTTATAAGCTCCGTTAATGAAAGAAAACAAAACCACCACATAAGGTACTGTAATGAACTTATTCTTTATTTATTTTGGTGTGAAACCTACTGTATTACAACTTCTCTATGGTTTATAAACTATTTTACTAGCCATAGATGCATCAAAATAAGCAAACAACACACGAAAAACAGAATCTGTCAAAAACAGAACAGTCTGTAGCAATCTGTAACTAACGCAAACTTATGTAACTCAAAAACTCCTACCAAAATAGGAAGTCCTGGAAATTTTGTTTATTGATCAGCATCAAAAAGAATCAACGCAAAAGCACGTTCCTGTGATTTAACAAAATTATATTTGTGCGTGCAAAGTTTCTGTTTTTCAGCAGAATCAAATCAACTATAATCATAGGGTATCCTATAGGTTCTACTTGGCACAAACACTAATTAAAAGATAAAAACACATATAAACAGAAGGTAGAAGCAATATTTATTACTAAACAGGAACAAAAAGAAAAAACACAAAGAAAATTGGGTTGCCTCCCAACTAGCGCTATCTTTTAACGCCCCTAGCTAGGCATAAAAGCGAAGATAGATCTAACGAGTGCCATTTTTTGCACTAAATTCATAAGTAGCCCGCATGATAGATTCATAAGGTAATTCGACTTTCTTTCTTGGAAAGTGCTCCATGCATTTCTTTAATGGAAATTGGAATCTAATATTCCCTTCCTTCATATCAATAATCGCGCCAATTGTTCTAAGGAAAGGTCTACCAAGAATAATAGGACAAGAAAGATTGCAATCTATATCAAGAACGATGAAATCCACGGGCACCAAATTTATATTTGTAACAATTAGAACATCATTGATCCTTCCCATTGGCTTTTTAATGGTGGAATCCGCAAGGTGCAAATTTAAAGAGCAATCATCAAGATCATGGAAACCTAGAATATCACATAAAGTTTTCGGAATCGTGGAAACACTAGCACCCAAATCACACAAAGCAAAACACTCATGATCTTTAATTCTAATCTTTATAGTAGGTTCCCACTCATCATTAAGTTTTCTAGGTATAGAAACTTCCCAATTAAGTTTTTCATCATAAGATTGCATCAAGGCATCAACAATATGTTTGGTAAAAGCTTTGTTTTGACTATAAGCATGAGGAGAATTAACAACGGATTGCAACAAGGAAATACAACCTTCTAAAGAACAATTATCATAATCAAAATCCTTGAAATCCGAGATAGTGGGTTCAATGCTATTTAAAGTTGTGACCTCTCCAATCCCACTTTTACCAAATTTAGCATCAAGATCTAAAACTCCGAATTCTTGGGACGCCTTCTAGGTAAAGTTGACTCATCATCAATCCCATAATTATCAAGATTCATATTGCAAAACATAGATCTAATAGGAGACACATCAATAACTTTAAGATCCTCATCATTATTTTCATAGAAACTAGAAGAACACGCCTTTATAAAGCTATCTTTTTTAGCACGTAATCTAGCGGTTCTTTCCTTGCACTCATCAATGGAAATTCTCATTACTTTGAAAGACTCATTGATATCATGCTTAGGAGGAGAAGATCTAAGTTTAAGAGAATCAACATCAAGCGAAAGTCTATCAACGTTCCTAGCCAAATCATCAACCTTGAGCAATTTTTCTTCAAGCAAAGCATTGAAATTATTTTGAGAAATCATAAATTCTTTCACACTATTCTCAAAATCAGAGGGCATCTTATTAAAATTACCATAAGAATTATTGTAGGAATTTCCATAATTATTAGAGGAATTACTAGGAAACGCTCTAGCATTAAAGTTTCCTCTATAAGCATTGTTTCCAAAACTATTCCTACCAACAAAATTCACATCCATAGATTCATTATTATTCTCAATCAAAGAAGACAAAGGCATATCATTGGGAGCAAGAGGAGTATTTTAGTAGCAAACAATTTCATAAGTTCATCCATCTTTCCACTCAAAACATTGATTTCTTCTATAGCATGCACCTTTTTACTAGAAGATCTTTGATTGTGCCATTGAGAATAATTAGCCATAATATTATCAAGAAGTTTTGTAGCATCTCCTAACGTGATTTCCATAAACGTGCCTCCCGCGGCCGAATCTAAGAGATTTCTAGAAGCAAAGTTCAAACCGGCATAAAAATTTTGTATGATCATCCATAAATTCAAACCATGAGTAGGGCAATTGCGAAGCATCAATTTCATTCTTTCCCAAGATTGGGCAACATGCTCATGATCAAGTTGTTTAAAATTCATAATATCGTTCCTAAGAGTGATAATCTTAGCGGGAGGAAAATACTTAGAGATAAAAGCATCTTTGCACTTGTTCCAAGAATCAATACTATTTTTAGGCAAAGACGAAAACCAAACTTTAGCACGATCTCTAAGTGAAAACGGAGATAACTTCAATTTAACAATATTGTTATCCGTATCTTTCTTCTTTTGCATATCACACAAATCAACAAAATTGTTTAGATGAGTAGCGGCATCTTCAATGTGATTGTTTTTTGCAATTGCCTCCTCCATGTGACATTACCACAGTAAACAACAAGCCAGAACACTTGCAGTTCAGTCTGTTGTATTTTCCTATGGAAAACAGTTTTTCTTTAGAAATTAAATAAACCATTGATATGTAGTGCAACTTCTAAACGTATAGCCAGCTTCTTTGTTTTGTAGAGCACTTACAGACCTATTGAAGCATTTACCACTCTCGAGCTAAGGCAGCTAACTGACATGCTAACAAACTAAACATGCTTCTAAAGTGTGAGATGTGGAGGACCGTCCGATGAAAATGGGGTGTCGGCGTGTTGCATGGCGGGTGATGTGGTGTCCTGGTGCCATCTATTGCACCGGATACTTACGCACTGAATATCCACCTCGACTATCATTTGTGTTGATAAACTATTCTACAATGTGTTGTATAAGTTCTAGATATCTACCGGCCACAAGACACAATAAGGAGGGAATTAAATTATAAGTGAGATTGTTTTATTTTAATTTTTCAATAAGCTTTATAATAGGATGTAATTCCATTTTTTTTCTTCGATGCTAACTTTCCCCTATCTTGTACAAAAATCTTATTACTCGTCAATTCAAGTGATAAACTTTATTACTAGAGGCTTGCTAAGGTAATTACACATTCCTAATTTCTAGGGTTAGTCAATATGAAAAATCTAAAAAAATAGATTTGCCGCATAAAGATGAGACATTAAGAATATTTTTAATAGTTTATTGCTAAGGGGCGATGTGGCAAATGCGTTACAGGCGGGTAAGCGGGCAACTGATCCGAGAATGTCTAAAGGCCAAAGCAACTGCCATTAACAACATTGGCTCCAAAGCATGAAAAATAAGAATCAGTGCAGGAGAGTAAGCGTTGGCCGCAGGCGGTAGATTAAAAATGGATAGAACCGACAACTTGAATAAGTTCAGAAACAGATGCTTAAGA
The DNA here is from genome assembly GCA_021605145.1 of Aegilops bicornis. Lineage (NCBI taxonomy): Eukaryota > Viridiplantae > Streptophyta > Magnoliopsida > Poales > Poaceae > Aegilops > Aegilops bicornis. Next base: position 849,229,888 of record CM038675.1, on the reverse strand, counting down.
CTATGAACTGGCGGCGTCGATGGTGCAAGATTGACAATGTGTTCGTTTTCAGTCGTTAGCAACCCAATCACACTATACGTAGTGGTCGATCAAATTGTATAAGATCATTTAAACGCCGGCACCTTTTGTTTACCCATTATTTTAGGTATAGTTATAAAAATAAGCAAAAAAAATTGTCATGAATAGAAACAGAAGAAAAAAATTATACATAGGTTCTATGGTGATGATGGTCATATCATTTATGAGTGCTCCCATCTAGTTATACTAAATATTTTTACTTTTATTAATTTTTAATTCAAAATTAATTAGATTTTCTAATCGATACAACCTTTGTTGCATTTTCCAATATTCTAGCTACACAATTATACAACACGGAATTTATTGTTATACAACAACATTAGCCACATAGTTATATTTTCAATATTAAAGTCCATTTATTGTCATACAACACGAAAGTATTTTGTTACAAACACCAATGCTAAGCATTTTCCCTCTCATATAAGCCATGTTATTTTTCAAAAATAAGAGCTAATAAAATTGCAAGCATAAATAGTGATTTGTGCCTCTTTGATGTCGTGTTATCTATAGATGTCTTGGTAGAAGAATCTACAATGCATGACCCTAGAAAAATATATATTCTATCTATTATATCCTAAAAGCAAATACGGGGTTCTATTCGAGAAACCACGTTATCCACATCATCAAAAATATCTTAACCTTTGGATTTGTAATATAATAAATCACATCTGTTAGATTTACATAAACATACCTAAACAAATTGTACCCCTTTGATTTAGTCAACCTTCTAGAACTTCATAAAAATATATGTGGTTATAATCCCGTTTGCTCATCCAACTAAGTAAGATCTGCTTGCAAGTAAGGCCGCTTTTCCCCGGGGCTTCTACTACCTCATCAAGGATCTTGATCTCTCAGACACATCTATATCCATGGGCTCGCCCCAAGACGATCGCCGGACCGGTTGATTGGCCGAGAACGGTGGCAACCCCATCTGCTCACCTCCAATCACAGTGCCGAAAAAGAAGAACCAACCTTGCCGCCTTCTCTTCACAGAGTCTGTCAGTCACATATCGAATTATCTGACATTTGACCTCAGATGGATGAGGGAACAACCACACTCGCAGAGATCATCAGTGTTCTTCTATGCCTTTACATGAAAGTATTTCCTCCACAAGCCAAAATGCGGTCGAACCCCCAAAAACACTCGCACATCACAATGAAGCAAGCGATGTGACACACACGCCAAGCAGCCACAACCTGCGATGCAACGTAGCCAAGTGTTGCAAGCTTATCTAGCTGCTCTACTTTCACCAACGAAGGCTACCACTTCCCCTTGGTGGAGTTGGGCGAGCAGGCGGGTTTACCAGATCAAGTGCTGAAGAACAAGAAAAGTAGTATCACGCATCACGGCGTATTAATCATTGATAACACAAAAGGAAAAGTATCACGCATCACGGCGTATTAACCATTGACTAGTACAATGCCCGTGCATTGCCACGGGCCTTTTGTTGTATAAATCTTAACGAATTTTTCGGCCCTTCAATGACATCGCCTCAACACCCTTGTCGGTGGATTCTTTTTGACCGTTGACATAATCCATCTCCATCTCTTTCATACTCTGCAAAAATAAATATGTATAGAAACATACCTCTTGTACTATCATGCACAACAAATATATAAAGAACAATTATTTGTATGCATCTCTTCTGATTGTGTAAAACCCGATGATTTTTTAGTCTGGTTCACCATAAAGCTTTGTCAATAAAAAGCCATCAGTTTTGATCTTTGATCTACAAAAGTAAACATATAAACAATATTAAAATAAAAAATAGAAAACTCATATACAATATATATTCATTGGTCATATGCTAAATGCGAGTAGATGACCGTTTTTACTCGGAGTGGGTGACATCGTCCTTTTTAGTAGAGTGAGCCGCATTCCAATTTGAATAAACTGTAAGTTCACCTGTATATCACTTGTTGGTAATTGTGTTTCAAAAGAAATAGCAAACTCTGTGATGTTGCTTATGTTTCATTCTTATATCAAGATTGAAAGATTGCTTTCAGTTTTTAGAAATATTGTTGTAAATTTTGGATGCTTGCATTTCCATCATGAAGATAACTAATATCTTACTTAGAAGAATTCTTGCATTTCCAGCTTCAAGATAGGTAATATCTTATTTAGAAGGATGCTTACATGTCCTGCTCACCGATGGATGGAGCAACAAATTTGTTATTTGGATGTTGAGTTTATTTCAAATTCAAAATGCAACGTTTATGTGTCCTTATGTTCACTTCCTAGCATCATATGCAAACTTGCTGACAAGTGACAAATATGTAAATAGCTTGAAAAAAGTGGATGAACAGCCTGTAAATTTGAATGGTTGAATGACCATGCATTGCCATGGAATAAAAAAACATAACGGTCGAATAATTGACTCAATGTAGAAATATGTTGGACAAGCTGGCATGTGGTTTCCATCCATACAGTAATAAAACTGATTCTCTCTCCATTTCTTGTTATTTCTTCGTAACCATCCTCTCCTTGCAAGAAAATGAAACGATATCTAAGTATCCAATAATACAAAACCTAAGTATCCCAAAAACCTAAGTATCAAAACTACAGTAATTTAGCCTACAGGTGTGAAATACCACAGTTTTAACATAACAGAATATTTTGTAGTATTGATAATACGGACAACCTGTTTGGCTATCCCGTTTTCAGCGACACAAAATTAGCTAGCTAAAACCATTAGCAGCTGCAGATGCACGTGCTTTTCTAGTTAGCTAGCCATTTTATGCAACTACTCGGCCATGCACTAAGAACGGCCATGCACACGGCGTAGAAGACACATATTCTAACTGGCTATCCGGACGGCAACAACGTCTTCAAAACGATTTTGTGGTTGGCTGTAATTTGGAGCAACAAACGGAAGCGAGCTAACTAAAACACCAAGCAGAAGATCCTAATAAAACGGACGTGGACATGAGGCGTGTTGAGAAGAAGGTATGAGCGAGGGACTCTCTTTTCTCAGCGAGCTCAGTTTAAAAAAAAAGAGGTATGTGGTAATTTTTTTGATGCAGAGAAAATACTGTGGTTTGCCAAAAACTGCAGTATTAAAATTATAATTTTTAAGCCAAACAACCCTTTGTAATAAAAACTACAGTATTATAAAAAACTGCAGTATTATGGGAATACATAGAAAATACTTTGTTACCAAACGGGGCCTAATCTTCTCCCACCCTTCCTCCTGTTCCACCTTCATGTACTTGTACAAATTATATAAATTTTATGATTTCAAAAGAATATGTTGATTATATTTCTTATTTAAAAGTAATTAAAGATGTACATGGTGGTTAATCCAACCTTAAATTTTTACAGCAACAAGGATAAAACTTGAAACTAACATAGACTTAATTAACTAAACTGTACCTTGTCCCCATTTCTTAAACTCCTCACACGCTACTTGCTCCATTCTCCCCGTGGCCATGCAACCATGCCTACCTGTGACCATGAAAATCAATCAATCATTAAAATTCATGATCTGACTATACAATTCACAAGATAAATGAAATCCATGTCAACTAAAATATAATTAAAAACACGTCGTTTGTGCTCTGTAGCAGGGATACATTATCATACGAGCCAGGTTAGAGTACTCGTACCATGAATAAAGAAGGCACACAAATCTGGCATTATCACAAAATCATACTTGCACACATTACCACCAGTAGCAAGATAAACGAGGTGGATATCAGCTTTTAAAGCATGATTAGGAATCAAGGCAAACTCTATTTTGAGGGTTAGAAAGAAAAAGACCAAGTGCAAGAATTGGAACAGATAAGAAGCTTACTAGGGCATGATGCCATTGGGTTGGATGTCATGCACGGGCCAATAGAGCTCCCTCCCTATCTCTTACGAAGCTCTCCCTATGACCCACTTCAGAGCAGCCGGTCGTGCTTTTTTCCAACCCAACTTCTGCATCGCCGCAGATCAGCCAAAGGAGCTGCTGCCGGCAATAAGCTCACCTTCCGCACTGCTACAGATCAGCTAGCATGTGGAGTGTACATGATCCGAGAGAGACTCAGTCGAGCAACATAAATGAAAAAGGAAAAGTACCAACGTTTTGAGAAAATGAATTCAGATAGTCATACAAGAATATGTTCAGAAGATAAAAATCATTTAGACACACCTCACGCAAATTCTCTCAAAGAAATTCTTCATGATATCTTCCGGAACCTACCTGTTCAGAAAAACAAAGTAAGAGAGCAGGCATATGCAGCACAATTACCATTTAGGAACTTGTGGTGTGAAACCATCAAAGTACAAAAAAGATATATGAATATACTGTTTCCTTATTTATTTAATTTTATTCCAGATTACAGTTGAAATGTTTATAAAGTACATATTCTTGGGTAGCATTTCTTTCTCATCTTGTCTGCACAATAAACAGATTAAGGCTTAATATTATTACTGAGCTCAGAGATCGATCAACAAGTCATATGCTCTAATTTAGAAAAGAACTATGTGCATTTACTTACTGGAGGAAGAAACCAAGGTCAAAAGGCAAAATGGCAGTCTTCATATCGTCGTCAAGCATAACTACATTGCCTTATGAACTGAAGTAAAATTAGAATTATCAAGCAACAGTACTAACAACCAACAGTGACGAGACTTGCTCTTGCACAAATGTTTATCCCAACAAAGGATCGCGAACTCGCTAGATACACTAACTGAGGCTCATTCCCTTTGCTTGAGGCACTGTCCTAGGAACAACTTCAGAGTAGGTCGATTGAAACTTAGAAGAAATGGAGATACACATGTTAACTAATAGACTGGCATTTGTCACTTTGTGATTGAAATTAACTATGAATAAGGACTCTGGAACATGAACATACAGTTGTGTGGTCGAAGTGCGAGGAACATTGTTGCTGGCAGAAGAGCAATCATGAAAATCAGCGCAAATATGCTCAGGGTGATTTCGATGGGCACTCACTTGCTACAGCGGTAGCCATTTAGCTGCCACAATATTGAATTTGCTATTTTTTCTCAAAATAGAACTTTACGAATAGTACGACACTATAGAATCAACTAAAGCTCAACAACATTATTGATGCATGTACATCTATTAATTAGACCAATAATGCTTCCACAAAGAATAATTAATCTTTACAACCCTTTCACTTGTGGTCATTTTACCAGGATAATAGTAATTCTAAAACATACAAATACAAGTTTTATCTACAAAATTAATTAACTAAATGATTCAAACAAGCACTGGTATTCCCAATTACATTAATCTCATGGAAAATGGTACAAGGAAAACTTTAGATAATTAGATACGGCAAAGGAACTTTCAATGAAGTTGTAGGAAAAATAAGCTACTGCAGTTAATTTGAACATCAGTGAATCAACTGTAGGCATACTGGCTCCATCCTTTTAATTCCTTTTAATTCCTAGTAAAGCTTGCAATACTGAGAAAAAAAAAGCAAGTAATCAACCACCTTAATTTGTTAGTACGACATCAATCCGGCGCTTAGAAGCTTGCATACTGCGATAAAAAAATCAGAGAGCATGCCGTAGGTACAAGAAGCAAGCAAATAGCCAGCTTAATTAATTAGTAGGACCTTGATTGCTTAGACTAATTCAATTGCAGCTGGAAGACACAAGACCAACCCACATGATTAACTAACTGTATTACATGCTCAGAGTCAAATTAGAGAGATGGCACGTCTTGGGATGAAATCTAGTTGCTGAACAAAAATTATGGTGACATTCTGCCATGCCCAGAGTCGTAATTCATAGGTAGGTGGCGATCTAAACAGGAAGAAAAAGACCATGACATTTTTTGTACCAGTGCAATAACACCGCATAAGCAAGTTTTCATGAAATTGCAACACGAACTGACCTTTTTTTTCCAAACACGCCTATCGTTGGGTTTGCAGAAACACCAGGTCCCTGGAAAGCAAGCTTGCTACAGTATGGTCTCTCTAAATGTTCAACTCCGGCTGCTACGGAAGTATGCTTCAAGGCAACAAGAGAGTGATGGATTTATGTGGAGGGCATCAAAAATATGGAGTAGAACTTGTATTACCCTAAGAACCAGCATTGGGGCAGAGAAATTAAACCTTAGATCCAGCAAGGAAGCTTTAGTATTTAGATCACATGATCGGAATATGCATTTGGCCTCCTCCTGGGGCGTAGGATATGCAGCTTCAGCAAGTAATGTATTTCCAGGTACCTTCAAGTGGTGTTTAGCTAGCAAAAAAATTCAGAGACTATTAATTTTCAAAACCAGATAAACTCTGTAACAATAAGTCAAAGAACGGTGGTTTCCGCTAGTTCCAGAAAAGAAGAGGACAGGGTCCAGATGATTGGATATGTTGTGCTTGGTCAATATAATTTTAGTAAATATCACACCATATACCTTCAGAGTTCTGGTTGCCAAGCATCTTTAGATGCCCAACCTTCAGTCAAGATGGCAATGGCATCATCTTCTCTCACCTACAGGCTACAGTCCTCTTCTACTCGTGTTCCTCCTGGCCTACTCGTGCAGCGCATCGCCCAGCGGTCAACCCTCCTGTTCTGTAAAGTGGGTTGCCCCAGTGTTCCCATACTGACAATGCCCAAACATGACAAATTTTTGCATGATTTTCAGATTGCATCACTGGACAGGAAACAATGGTCCTGGAAATTAATCAAAGCACCAAAGTCTCACCATTAATCTATGGACGACGCCGTTCTCCCAATCGGAATCCTCGTGGTCCCAAATGCTAAATGGTTCAAACTATGTAAGAAAACCGCACCAGTCAATCGAACATGAAACAATGGTGATATGAACCAAATACTGTGTGAACATTTTGTAAACCTTTGTAGTATTTATGAGTGAAACTGCCTTGAAATGCAACATATCAACACATTTATACCAGTTGTGTGATGTGCCCTGTTAGTTTGCCATTCCATAATCCATTGCCATCAAAGTAGCTGGCATAATGCCCTCAAAATCGTTCCCAGGGTGATCCATTAACCTAGAGACAGAACACCAATTTCAGTAAACAAATAAGCAAAACATAAGGTTGTAATGTAATGAAGATCTCAGCTGTACAATAAAAAAGAGAGAAACTATTGTATCTAATTAGAAGCAGCAGTGCATGTCATGGTATATACTTATATTATGTACATATATCGATATCAGAACACCCAAGTAGTCCGTTAACATATTCACAATGCTCCGTCAATGGTAAAACAGTGCCTCTTTGTACCTCCAGCATCAAGGCCATTCTTCTCGTCTCAATATTCTGGAGCAGCAAAACAAATGAGTCGAAGCTTTGATAGATAGCATGCGTTGTTATACGCTCGGCAGAACAATCCAAACTACAGTCCAAAAATCATTTGCGGACGTGATAAATTATGACATTGGTTGGTGAGGAACTGCCCTATCCAAATATCCTGGATCGATACAAATTAAAATTAGTCCAATGTATACAGATGAACAGCATTCAGTATTCCTCAAACAGCAACATCCATACAGCTGAAAATACAGTAAATATCAATACAGATTCAACAAACAAGGTTTCTAACAAACCGAAGTGAATTAACTGAGTATGTCTAGGTAATGAATGTATTCGGCAAGGTACTGCTCAAGTGCTCAATATGTCTTGGACCCAGATAAGTTCAAACGGAGTTAACCGTAGCCATCTCGATGTAATTACTGCTGTAATTAGTAGCAATGACGATTTCTGCGAACGTACAGAGAATCTACCGTGCTCACTACTTGTGTTCCGGAAAACAGAACAGTTCCATTTCATGATCCGGTACCTTCCCTTGCTATTCTCTCGCAAAATTCTCCCCGTGAATGAAGAAGAAGAATACAGACGTGAACTGACCTTGTCGATGCGATCCCACCAGTGGAACTCGGGCTCGATCAAGCTGCGGCCGTAGTTGAGCATCACCGTCGGATAGAAGAGCGCCCTGGCGAATACCTCCACGAACGCACGCTTCACGCCTAAGCTGCCCGCCTCATCACGCCCGTCAGAGACCATCTCGCCGCCGACACCCGCCTCGTCGCCGACGCCCCTCTCCTCCTCCCGCCCGGAGGGAAGCGCCGGGGGCATCTCATCGACGCCCCTCGCCCCGTCCGGCTCGCCGCTGATGCCCCTCTCCCCCTCCCACTCGGAGGGAGGCACCAGGAGCATCTCATCGACGCCCCTCACCCCGTTGCGCTCGCAGCTGCCCCCCACCTTCTCCCATACCCACTCCCAGCCCCAGGGCTCCACCTCGCCGCTGTCGACGCGGCTGACCCCTACCTCCTCCCGCTCCTAGGGATCCGCCTCGCAGCGACGTATCCGAGGCGCGGTGGTGGCGGTGCAGGCGGCGGCGTCCTGGTGATCCACGACGGCGGCGACGGTCGCCGATCGTCTCCCTGGTTCGGCGGCGGCTGCATCCCGGGAGAGGAGGAGCAGCGGCTTGGGATCTCGTCCGCGTCTTCCCTGCGAGGTCCGCGGCGGCGATCTGGTGCGTCTGCAGTCACGGATCGTAGTGCGTGCGAGTTCTGGTTTTTTCGTAGGTTTTCTTCCAGGACGGGAGGTTGGGCGGGTGCCGGACTTGATCGCGGGGTTTTTCTTGATTTTTCGAGGCTGGAAGGGAGGTAGGAGGAAGTACCAAAGAAGTATCAAAAAAGATAAGATGAAGTGGGACGAAAATAAAACCCGAAACGTGACCTACCAACTAAGACATTAGGAGTAGAGATAACACACATGAAGGGGTAGCGACAAGGAGGCACTGGTCCAAACGTAGCCATGTCTAGCTAGCGCCTGACCATTCCGCCGCTAGGTCCCATCGCACTTCCTCGGCAAAAGATACGACTGATCAAAGGACCCACACTCGGCACCTTTTGATTGTATTCTTAACCACACCGATTTGTCCGCCATACCTTATAATAGAACGTCGATGCTTTGCTATGGGTTATTTATTTATTTATTTTGATTGCATACACTTAATATTTGATGGATTTTTGGCCCCCTTCAAACCACATCGTCGTGGGACCCTTGTCGCTAGATTCTTTTTAAACGTTGACATAATCCCTTAGTTAAACTTCTTCTGTGTTAGAATAAATCCGAGTCCACTGTCGATCTACTAAGAACCAAGCAATTACACAAGCACGACATCAAAAATTTGTTAACGAAGTTCACGGATATGGCTACATCCCCGGGGCCTAACTACGGGCGCTCCTCCCCATGACACCGCTACAATACCGCACCCCGACCGCCCGGGCGCCGGCACACACCATCGGCTCCCCCGCGTGCCTGTGCTATTATGTTAGCATAGGTTACATCGTGTGTCTACCCCCGATATATATGAGAGACCTAGGATACAAGTGTCCTATTAGGACACAACTCCTATCCTGCTGTCTACACACAGTCCAAAACCAAGTCCAACTGTAACCTACCTTGTACAATAATATTCGACACAACTCTAACAAACTCCACCTTCTTGAATATTCTTCACCACCTTGAATTTATCCATGCGTCGAACTTCGTGTACATTGGACTTGATATACGCCATGAACACCGCTTCTACTCTCAGATTCCATGTGACTCCACCTGCAACTGTAGTCCCTTCTTGTCTTCTTCACGGTCAACACTCGAGCAAAATTAAGTTCCTCATTACTCTACTTTATGCTCCCAACTTCTGGAGTACCCGTTCAACGCCATCACACGCCGACCACTTTATGCATGAAAATGAACAACCCACCTATTGGATGCCACATATAAGAGTTACCTGAACTCAACGTCACCGCTATTTCTTGACTGTCTGTCTGAAACTTGAAGGAATTTCACCGTCGCCCTATGTCACCCTGAGTCAAATTCACAGTTGTCTCACCTTTTTCCCAGATAGTCTCTGACATGTCCCATAGTTATAGCACTCCGTCTCCTTCTGTATTTGTCATCCGCGCTTTGCCATGTGCACTGAACACCACAAGATGGCTGCATATCTCTCAGCTTTTGACAATTTCAGACTCTCGACCACTTTCTCAGATTCTCCATGGTCAACTCATGTCCATCTTCCGGCACCGATAGACCCAGTCACCAACTTGAATCTGGTACTCGTCAACACTTCTTCAGCAGCCTTTGCACAATTTGTCTGACAACCAGTGCCTTGGCCTGTCGTTGTGTCCCGGGCTTACCACACGCCTCGTCGCTATCTGTTGGGGAACGTAGTAATTTCAAAATTTTACCTACGCACAGGCAAGATCATGGTGATGCATAGCAACGAGAGGGGGAGTGTATCTTCATACCCTTGAAGATCGCTAAGCGGAAGCGTTTATCAACGCGGTTGATGTAGTCGTACGTCTTCACGATCCGACCGATCCAAGTACCGAACGCATACGGCACCTCCGAGTTACGCACACGTTCAGCTCGATGACGTCCTCGCCTTCTCGATCCGGCAAGACGGGCGAAGTAGTAGATGAGTTCCGGCAGCACGACGGCATGGTGACGGTGTTGGTGAAGAACAATCTCCGCAGGGCTTCGCCTAAGCACTACGGAAACTATGACGGAGGATATACTAGAGGGGACAGGGTTGCCGGCACACGGCTTGGAGTTTCTTGATGTGTCTTTGGTGCTAGCTCTGCCCCTCTATTTATATGTTGAGCCTTGGGGTCGAAACTTGGAGTAAAAGCCTCCACAAAGTCGGTTTCACCCGAAAGGCAAGAGTCCTTCTTGGACTCCAGGGCCAGACGCCAGGGTTCCCGGCGTCTGGACCCAGACGCCAGGGACCCTAGCGTCTGGCCCCTGGACTCCGCAAAACTTCCTTTTGCGCTTTCCAAAAACCTTGTGGGCTTTCCCCTTTGGCCCAAATAACGTGTTCTCGTACCCAAACATTTCGGGAAACATCCGGAACCCCTTCCGGTGAATTCCGGAACCCTTCCGGAGACCAAACAACATTATCCCATATATTAAACTTCATCTCCGGACCATTCCGGAGTTCCTCGTCATGTTCGTGATCTCATTCGGGACTCCGAACAACATTCGGTTACCAACATACATAACTCATATAATACTATATCATCAACGAACGTTAAGCGTGCGGACCCTACGGGTTCGAGAACTATGTAGACATGACCGAGACATCTCTCTGTTCAATAACCAATAGCGGAACCTGGATGCCCATATTGGCTCCTACATATTCTACGAAGATCTTTATCGGTCAAACCGCATAACAACATACGTTGTTCCCTTTGTCATCGGTATGTTACTTGCCCGAGATTCGATTGTCGGTATCTCAATACCTAGTTCAATCTCGTTACCGGAAAGTCTCTTTACTCGTTACGTAATGCATCATCCCGCAACTAACTCATTAGTCACATTGCTTGCAAGGCTTATAGTGATGTGCATTACCAAGAGGGCCCAGAGATACCTCTCCGATAATCGGAGTGACAAATCCTAATCTCGAAATACGCCAATCCAACATGTACCTTCGGAGACACCTGTAGAGCTCCTTTATAATCACCCAGTTACGTTGTGACGTTTGGTAGCACACAAAGTGTTCCTCCGTAAACGGAGTTGCATAATCTCATAGTTGTAGGAACATGTATAAGTCATGAAGAAAGCAATAGCAACATACTAAACGATCAAGTGCTAAGCTAACAGAATGGGTCAAGTCAATCATATCATTCTCCTAATGATGTGATCCCGTTAATCAAATGATAACTCATGTCTATGGTTAGGAAACTTAACCATCTTTGATTAACGAGCTAGTCAAGTAGTGGCATACTAGTGACACTATGTTTGTCTATGTATTCACACATGTATTATGTTTTCGGTTAATACAATTCTAGCATGAATAATAAACATTTATCATGAAATAAGGAAATAAATAATAAATTTATTATTGCCTCTAGGGCATATTTCCTTCAGTCTCCCACTTGCACTAGAGTCAATAATCTAGTTCACATCGACATGTGATTTAACACCAATATTCATATTTGTATATGATTAAACCCATAGTTCACATTGTCATGTGACCAACACCCAAAGCTTTTACTAGAGTCAATAATCTAGTTCACATCGCTATGTGATTAACACCCAAAGAGTACTAAGGTGTGATCATGTTTTGCTCGTGAGAGAAGCTTAGTTAACGGGTCTGTCACATTCAGAGCCGTACGTATTTTGCAAATATTCTATGTCAACAATGCTCTGCACGGAGCTACTCTAGCTAATTGATCCCACTTTCAATATGTATCCAGATTGAGACTTAGAGTCATCTGGATCGGTGTAAAAGCTTGCACCGATGTAACTCTTTACGACGAGCTCTTTTATCACCTCCATAATCAAGAAATATTTCCTTAGTCCGCACTAAGGATATTCTTGACCAATGTCCAGTGATCTACTCCTAGATCACTATTGTATTCCCTTGCCAAATTCAGAACAAGGTATACAATAGGTCTGGTACATAGCATAGCATACTTTATAGAACCTATGACTGAGGCATAGGGAATGACTTTCATTCTCTTTCTATCTTCTGCCGTGGTCGGGCTTTGAGTCTTACTCAATTTCACACCTTTGCAACACAGGCAAGAACTCTTTTTTTGACTGTTCCATTTTGAACTACTTCAAAAACTTGACATGGTATGTACTTATTGAAAAACTTATCAAGCGTCTTGATCTATCTCAATAGATCTTGATGCTCAATATGTAAGTAGCTTTACTGAGGTCTTTCTTTTAAAGAACTCCTTTCAAATACTCCTTTATGCTTTCCAGAAAAATTCTTCATCATTTCTGATCAATAATATGTTACTCACATATATTATCAGAAAGGCGGCAGTGCTCCCACTCACTTTATTGTAAATATAGGCTTCATCGCAAGTCTGTATAAAACTATATGCTTTGATCAACTTATCAAAGCGTATATTCCAACTCTGAGATGCTTGCACCAGTCCATAGATGGATCATTTGGAGCTTGCACATTTTGTTAGCACCTTTAGGATTGACAAAACCTTATGGTTGCATCATATACAACTCTTCTTTAAGAAAACCATTAAGGAATGCAGTTTTGACATCCATTTGCCAGATTTCATAAAATGTGGCAATTGCTAACATGATTCGGACAGACTTAAGGATCGCTTCTGATTGAGAAAATCTCATTGTAGTCAGCACCTTGAACTTGTCGAAAACCTTTTGCGACAAGTCGAGCTTTGTAGATAGTAACACTACTATCAGCATCTGTCTTCCTCTTGAAGATCCATTTATACAATATGGCTTGCCGATCATCGGGCAACTCCACCAAAGTCCACACTTTGTTCTCATACATGGATCCCATCTCAGATTTCATGGCCTCAAGCCATTTCGCGGAATCTGGGCTCATCATCGCTTCCTCATAGTTCGTAGGTTCATCATGGCTAGTAACAAGACTTCCAGAACAGGATTACCGTACCACTCTGGTGCGTACTGTACTTTGGAAGACCTACGAGGTTTTGTAGTAACTTGATCAGAAGTTTCATGATCATCATTGATACGTCTCCAACGTATCTATAATTTTTTATTGCTCCATGCTACTTTATCTACTGTTTCAGGCAATATTGGGCTTTATTATCCACTTTTATATTATTTTTGGGACTAACCTATTAACCGGAGGCCCGGCCCAGATTTGCTGTTTTATGCCTATTTCAGTATTTCGAGGAAAAGGAATATCAAACGGAGTCAAAATGGAACGAAATCAACTGGAGAAGTTATTTTTGGAAGGAAAGCCACCAGATGGACTTGGAGTGCATGTCAGGAAAGAAGGGAGGTGCTCACAAGGGTAGGGGGCGCGCCCCCTGCCTCATGGCCCCCCCTTCGGTCCACCGACGTACTTCTTTCACCCATATATACCTACGTATCGAAAAACTTCCAGAACAGAAGATAGGTCGGGAGTTCCGCCACCGCAAGCCTCTGTAGCCACCAAAAACCTCTCGGGAGCCCGTTCCGGCACCCTGCCGGAGGGGGAACCCATCACCGTTGGCCATCTTCATCATCCCGGCGCTATCCATGACGAGGAGGGAGTAGTTCACCCTCGGGGCTGAGGGTATGTACCAGTAGCTATGTGTTTGATCTCTCTCTCTCGTGTTCTCTCTCGTGTTCCCTCTATGGCACGATCTTGATGTATGGAGCTTTGCTATTGTAGTTGGATCTTATGATGTTTCTCCCCCTCTACTCTCTTGTGATTAATTGAGTTTCCCCTTTGAAGTTATCTTATCGGATTGAGTCTTTTATGAGAACACTTGATGTATGTCTTGCCGTGCTTATATGTGGTGACAATGGGATTTCACGTGCCTCTTGATGTATGTTTTGGTGACCAACTTGCGGGTTCCGCCCATGAACCTATGCATAGGGGTTGGCACGTTCTTGACTCTCCGGTAAAAAACTTTGGGGCACTCTTTGAAGTACGTTTATGTTGGTTGGATGAATCTGAGATTGTGTGATGCATATCGTATAATCATGCCCACGGATACTAGAGGTGACAATGGAGTATCTAGGTGGCATTAGGGTTTTGGTTGATTTGTGTCTTAAGGTGTTATTCTAGTACGAACTCTTTTATAGATTGATCCGAAAGAATAGCTTTGAGGTGGTTTCATACCCTACCATAATCTCTTCGTTTGTTCTCCGCTATTAGTGGCTTTGGAGTGACTCTTTGTCGCATGTTGAGGGATTGTTATATGATCTATCTATGTTATTATTTTTGAGAGAACTTGCACTAGCGAAAGTATGAACCCTAGGCCTTGTTTCCTATCATTGCAATACCGTTTATGCTCACGTTTATCACTTGTTACCTTGCTGTTTTTATTATTTCAGATTACAAAAACCCATATCTACCATCCATATTGCACTTGTATCACCATCTCTTCGCCGAACTAATGCACCTATACAATTTACCATTGCATTGGGTGTGTTGGGGACACAAGAGACTCTTTGTTATTTGGTTGCAGGGTTGCTTGAGAGAGACCATCTTCAACCTACGCCTCCCACGGATTGATAAACCTTAGGTCATCCACTTGAGGGAAATTTGCTACTGTCCTACAAACTTGTGCACTTGCAGGCCCAACAACGTCTACAGGAAGAAGGTTGCGCAGTAGACATCAATCTCTTTTCTGGCGTCGTTGCCGGGGAGGCTAGGTAAGTGAAGGTATATCTTTAGACCTTGCAATCGAATCTTTTTGTTTATTGTTTTAGCACTAGTCTAGTTTATAAAAGAAAACTACCAAAAAATGGAATTGAGTTTGTCTCATACGCTTCATCTTTTTAATATCTTTCGTGAGTATGATGGAAAGGAAAATTGTGCCGAAGTGTTAGAAGAAGAATGCATTAAATTGTTTGGCACTAAATCTTTGAATGATGAGCATGATTGCAATGTTGTTAGTATGAATTCCTTGAATATCCATGATGCTAATGATATGCAAAGCCACAAGCTTGGGGAAGCTATGGTTGATGAAGATGATATTTTTTGTCCCCCAAGCTTTGATGAGCAAAATTACTATGGTAAAAGCATGCCTCCTATCTATGATGATTATTGTGATGACATGTATGCTTTAAAGAATAATGATAACCATGAAACTTGTCATCTTGATCTTAATTCTCAATCATATGATAGTTATTTTGTTGAGTTTGCTCCCACTACTACGAACGAGAAGAATTTTGCTTATGTGGAGAGTAATAAAATTTCTATGCTAGTAGATCATGAAAAGAATGCTTTAGGTGCTCGTTATATTGTTGAATTCATTCATGATGCTACTGAAAATTATTATGGGAGAGGATCATATGCTTCTACATATTGCAATAATATCAAGTTTCCTCTCTATGTGCTCAAAGTTTTGAAGTTATGCTTGTTTTACCTTCCTATGCAAGATGATTCTTGTTCCCATAAGTTGTTTGTTCACAAAATCCCTATGCATAGGAAGTGGGTTAGACTTAAATGTGCTAGTCATATTATTCATGATGCTCTCTTTATGTTTCAATTCCTTTCTTTTATGTGAGCATCGTTGAAATCATCATGCCTAGCTAGGGGCGTTAAACGATAGCGCTTGTTGGGAGGCAACCCAATTTTATTTTAGTTTCTTGCTTTTTGGTTCTGTTTAGGAATAATAATCCATCTAGCTTCTGTTTAGATGTGTTTTTATGTTTTAATTAGTGTTTGTGCCAAGTAGAACCTTTGGGAAGACTTGGGTGAAGTCTTTATGATCATGCTGTAAAAAACAGAAACTTTAGCGCTCACGAGATTAGCTTCAACTTTTTACTGGAGAGTGCTATTTAGTTGATTATTTTTGAATATGATTACTAGACAAATTCCTCAGGTCCAACAATTTATTTTATAATTTTTGGAGTTCCAGAAGTTTGCATTAGTTACAGATTACTACAGACTGTTCTGTTTTTGACAGATTCTGTTTTCATTGTGTTGTTTGCTTATTTTGATGAATCTATGGCTAGTAAAATAGTTTATAAACCATAGAGAAGTTGGAATACAGTAGGTCTAACACCAATACAAATAAAGAATGAGTTCATTACAGTACCTTGAAGTGGTGTTTTGTTTTCTTTCGCTAACGGAGCTTACGAGTTTTCTGTTAAGTTTTGTGTTGTGAAGTTTTCAAGTTTTGGGTAAAGATTCGATGGACTATGGAATAAGGAGTGACAAGAGCCTAAGCTTGGGGATTCCCAAGGCACCCCAAAGTGATATTCAAGGATAACCAAGCGTCTAAGCTTGGGGATGCCCCGGATGGCATCCCCTCTTTCGTCTTCGTTCATCGGTAACTTTACTTGGAGCTATATTTTTATTCACCACATGTTTTGTGTTTTGCTTGGAGCGTCATTCTATTTTCTTTAGCTTTGCTTGTTGTTTGAATAATATACCAAGATCTCAAATTATTAAATGGGATAGTCTTCATATAGTTGCATAATTATTCGACTACTCATTGATCTTCACGTATATCTTTCGGAGTAGTTTGTTGTTTGCTCTAGTACTTCACTTATATCTTTTAGAACACGGTGGTGGATTTGTTTTATAGAAACTATTGATCTCTCATGCTTCACTTAGATTATTTTGAGAGTCGTTAATAGCATGGTAATTTGCTTAATATTAATATACTTGGTATTCAAGATATGTGAAACTTTCTTTTGAGTGCGTTGAATACTAAGAAAAGTTTGATGCTTGATAATTGTTTTGAGATATGAAGATGTGATATTAGAGTCATGCTAGTTGAGTAGTTGTGAATTTAAAGAATACTTGTGTTGAAGTTAGCAAGTCCGTAGCATGCACGTATGGTTAAAGTTGTGTAACAAATTTGAAACATGAAGTGTACCTGGCTTGTGCATCCTTATGAGTGGCGGTCGGGGACGGCGATGGTCTTTTCCTACCAATCTATCCCCTAGGAGCATGCATAGTACTTGATTTTTGATGACTTCTAAATTTTTTCAATAAGTATATGAGTTCTTTTGACTAATGTTGAGTCCATGGATTATACACACTTTTACCTTTCCGCATTTGCTAGCCTCTTCGGTACCGTGCACTGCCCTTTCTCACCTTGAGAGTTGGTGCAAACTTCGCCGGTGCATCCAAACCCCGTGATACGATACGCTCTGTCACACATAAACCTCCCTATATCTTCCTCAAAACATCCACCATACCTACCTATTTATGGCATTTACATAGCCATTCCGAGATATATTGCCATGCAACTTTCCAGCGTTCCGTTCATCATCATGACATACTTTAATTTTGTCATATTGCCATTGCATGATCATGTGGTTGACATCATATTTGTGGCAAAGCCACCATGCATTATTTTTCATACATGTCACTCTTGATTCATTGCACCATCCCGGTACACCGCCGGAGGCATTCATATAGAGTCATACCTTGTTCTAGTTTAGAGTTGTAATCCTTATGTTGTAATCAATAGAAGTGTGATGATCATCATTATTAGAGCATTGCCGAAATAAAAAAAAGAGAAAGGCCAAAAAAGGCCCAAAAAGAAAATAAATAAAAAGGGCAATGTTACTATCTCTTTTTCCACACTTGTGCTTCAAAGTAGCACCTTGTTCTTCATGTAGTGAGTCTCATATATTGTGCTTCAAAGTAGCACCTAGTTCTTCATGTAGTGAGTCTCATGTATTGTGCTTCAAAGTAGCACCATGTTTTTCATATACTGAGTCTCATAAGTTGTCTTTTTCATATTAGTGGGAATTTTTCATTACAGAACTTGGCTTGTATATTCCTACGATGGGCTTCCTCAAATGCCCTAGGTCTTCATGAGCAAGAAAGTTGGATGCACACCCACTAGTTTTCTTTTGTTGAGCATTCATAGCTCTAGTGCATCCGTTGCATGGCAATCCCTACTCCTCATGTTGACATCAGTTGATGGGCATCTCCATAGCCCGTTGATTATCCTCGTCAATCTGAGACTTTCTCCTTTTGTCTTCTCCACACAATCCCCATCATCATATTCTATTCCACCCATAGTGCTATATCCATGGCTCACGCTCATGTATTGCGTGAAGGTTGAAAAAGTTTGAGATTATTTAAGTATGAAACAATTGCTTGGCTTGTCATCGGGGTATAGAAGTTGGGAACATCTTTGTGTGACGAAAATGAAGCATAGCCTAACTATATGATTTTGTAGGGATGAACTTTCTTTTGCCATGCTATTTTGAGAAGACATGATTACTTTGATTAGTATGCTTGAAGTATTACTATTTCTTTTATCAATATGAACTTTTGTCTTGAATCTTTCGGATCTAAATATTCATACCACAATTAAGAAGAATTACATTGAAATTATGCCAAGTGCAATATGGATGGTAGATATGGGTTTTTGTAATCTGAAATAATAAAAACAGCAAGGTAACAAGTGATAAACGTGAGCGTAAACGGTATTGCAATGATAGGAAACAAGGCCTAGGGTTCATACTTTCGCTAGTGCAAGTTCTCTCAACAATAATAACATAATTGGATCATATAACTATCCCTCAACATGCAACAAAGAGTCACTCCAGAGTCGCTAATAGCGGAGAACAAACGAAGAGATTATGGTAGGGTACGAAACCACCTCAAAGTTATTCTTTCCAATCAATCCGTTGGGCTATTCCTATAAGTGTCACAAACAGCCCTAGAGTTCGTACTAGAATAACACCTTAAGACACAAATCAACCAAAACCCTAATGTCACCTAGATACTCCAATGTCACCTCAAGTATCCATTGGTATGATTATACGATATGCATCACACAATCTTAGATTCATCTATTCAACCAACACATAGAACCTCAAAGAGTGTCCCAAAGTTTCTACCGGAGAATCGCGACGAAAACGTGTGCCAACCCCTATGCATAGGTTCATGGGCGGAACCCGCAAGTTGTTCACCAAAACATACATCAAGTGGCACGTGATATCCCATTGTCACCACAGATAAACACGGCAAGACATACATCAAGTGTTCTCAAATCTTTAAAGACTCAATCCGATAAGATAACTTAAAGGGGAAACTCAATCCATTACAAGAGAGTAGAGGGGGAGAAGAAACATAAGATCCAACTATAATAGCAAAGCTCGCGATACATCAAGATCGTGCCAAATCAAGAACACGAGAGAGAGAGATCAAACACATAGCTACTGGTACATACCCTCAGCCCCGAGGGTGAACTACTCCCTCCTCGTCATGGAGAGCGCGGGGATGATGAAGATGGCCACGGTGAGGGTTCCCCCCTCCGTGAGTCTTGCGGAACAGGGTCCCGATTGGTTTTTGGTGGCTCTGGAGGTTTTATGGCGGCGGAACTCCCGATCTATCTTCTGTTAGGAAGTTTTACGATAAGTAGGTATATATGGAGTGCGAAGTGCGTCGGTGGAGCTTGGGGCCCCGAGGGCAGGGGCATGCCCCCACCCTCGTGGACAGCTCCCGTATCTTCTGACGTAGAGTCTAAGTCTATCCGGTGGCTTTCCTTCCAAAAATAACTTCTCCAGTTGATTTCGTTCCGTTTCGACTTCGTTTGATATTCCTTTTCTTCGAAACACTAAAATAGGCATAAAACAGCAAATCTGGGTTTGGGCCTTCGGTTAATAGGTTAGTCCCAAAAATAATATAAAAGTGGATAATAAAGCCCAGTATTGCCCAAAACAGTAGATAATATAGCATGGAGCAATCAAAAAATTATAGATACGTTGGAGACGTATCAAGCATCCCCAAGCTTAATTCCTGCTCGTCCTCGAGTAGGTAAATGATAAAAAAGAATTTTTGATGTGGAGTGCTACTTGGCATAATTTCAATGTAATTCTCCTTAATTGTGGTATAAATATTCAGATCCGTAAGATTCAAGAAAAAAGTTCATATTGACATAAAAATAATAATACTTCAAGCATACTAATAAAGCAATCATGTCTTCTCAAAACAACATGGCCAAAGAAAGTTATCCCTACAAAATCATATAGTCTGGCTATGCTCTATCTTCACCACACAAAGTATTTAAATCATGCACAACCCCGATGACAAGCCAAGCAATTGTTTCATACTTTTGACATTCTCAAAACTTTTTCAATCTTCACGCAATACATGAGCGTGAGCCATGGATATAGCACTATAGGTGGAATAGAATGGTGGCTATGGAGAAGACAAAAGGAGAAGATAGTCTCACATCAACTAGGTGTATCAATGGGCTATGGAGATGCCCATCAATAGATATCAATGTCAGTGAGTAGGGATTGCCATGCAACAGATATACTAGAGCTATAAGTATATGAAAGCTCAACAAAAGAAATTAAATGGGTGTGCATCCAACTCGCTTGCTCACGAAGACCTAGGGCATTTTGAGGAAGCCCATCATTGTAATATACAAGCCAAGTTCTATAATGAAAAATGCCCACTAGTATATGAAAGTGACAACATAGGAGACTCTCTATCATGAAGATCATGGTGCTACTTTGAAGCACAAGTGTGGTAAAAGGATAGTAGCATTGTCCCTTCTCTCTTTTTCTCTCATTTTTTTATTTTTATTTTGTTTGGGACTTTTCTCCCTTTTTATGGCCTCTTTTTTTTTCTTTTTTTCGTCCGGAGTCTCAGCCCGACTTATGGGGGAATCATAGTCTCCATCATCCTTTCCTCACTGGGACAATGCTCTAATAATGATGATCATCACACTTTTTATTTTTCTTACAACTCAACAATTACAACTCGATACTTAGAAAAAAATATGACTCTATATGAATGCCTCCGGCGGTGTACCGGGATGTGCAATGACTCATGAGTGACATGTATGAAAGAATTATGAACGGTGGCTTTGCCACAAATACGATGTCAACTACATGATCATGCAAAGCAATATGACAATGATGAAGCGTGTCATAAGAACGGAATGGTGGAAAGTTGCATGGCAATATATCTCGGAATGGCTATGGAAATGCCATGATAGGTAGGTATGGTGGCTGTTTTGAGGAAGGTATATGGTGGGTGTATGATACCGGCGAAAGGTGCGCGGTATTAGAGAGTCTAGCAATGGTGGAAGGAAGGAAAAGTGCGTATAATCCATGGACTCAACATTAGTCATAAAGAACTCATATACTTATTGCAAAAATCTACAAGTTACCAAAGCAAAGTATTACGCGCATGCTCCTAGGGGGATAGATTGGTAGGAAAAGACCATCGCTCGTCCCCGACCGCCACTCATAAGGAAGACAATCAATAAATAAATCATGCTCCGACTTCATCACATAACAGTTCACCATACGTGCATGCTAAGGGAATCACAAACTTTAACACAAGTATTTCTCAAATTCACAACAACTCAACTAGCATCACTCTAATATCACCATCTTCATATCTCAAAACAATTATCAAGCATCAATCTTTTCTTAGTATTCAACACACTCATAAGAATTCTTACAAATCTTGTATGCTTAGCATATTATGATTATTTAAGCAAATTACCATGCTATTTAAGACTCTCAAAATAATATAAGTGAAGCATGAGAGTTCATCTATTTCTTCAAAATAAAACCACCACCGTGCTCTAAAAGATATAAGTGAAGCGCTAGAGCAAACAACAAGCTACTTAAAAAGATATAAGTGAAGATCAATGAGTAGTCGAATAATTATACAACTATGTGAAGACTCTCCCATTTAATAATTTCAGATCTTGGTATTTTTTTCAAACAGCAAGCAAAGCTAAAGAAAATGACATGACGCTCCAAGCAAAACATATATCATGTGGTGAATAAAAATATAGCTCCAAGTAAAGTTACCGATGAACGAAGATGAAAGAGGGGATGCCTTCCGGGGCATCCCCAAGCTTAGACGCTTGGTTATCCTTGAATATTACCTTGGGGTGCCTTGGTCATCCCCAAGCTTAGGCTCTTGCCACTCCTTATTCCATAGTCCATCGAATCATTACCCAAAACTTGAAAACTTCACAACACAAAACTTAACAGAAAACTCGTAAGCTCCGTTAGCGAAAGAAAACAAAACACCACTTCAAGGTACTGTAATGAACTCATTCTTTATTTATATTGGTGTTAAACCTACTGTATTCCAACTTCTCTATGATTTATAAACTATTTTACTAGCCATAGAGTCATCAAAATAAGCAAACAACACAATGAAAACAGAATCTGTCAAAAACAGAACAGTCTCTAGTAATCTGTAACTAACACAAACTTCTGGAACTCCAAAAATTATAAAATAAATTGGTGGACCTGAGGAATTTTTCTAGTAATCATTTTCAAAAAGAATCAACTAAATATCACTCTCCAGTAAAAAGTTTTAGCTAATCTCGTGAGCGCTAAAGTTTCTGTTTTTTACAGCATGATCATAAAGACTTCACCCAAGTCTTACCAAAGGTTCTACTTGGCACAAACACTAATTAAAACACAAAAACCACATCTAAACAGAAGCTAGATGTATTATTTATTACTAAACATAACCAAAAAGCAAGAAACTAAAATAAAATTGGGTTGCCTCCCAACAAGCGCTATCGTTTAACGCCCCTAGCTAGGCATGATGATTTCAATGATGCTCACATAAAAGATATGAATTGAGACATAAAGGGAGCATCATGAAGAATATGACTAGCACATTTCAGTCTAACCCACTTCCTATGCATAGGGATTTTTTGAGAAAACAACTTATGGGAACAAGAATCAACTTGCATAGGAATGTAAAACAAGCATAACTTCAAAACTCTAAGCACATAGAGAGGAAACTTGATATTATTGCAATATGTAGAAGCATATGTTCCTCCCTCATAATAATTTTCAGTAGCATCATGAATGAATTCAACAATATAACCAGCACCTAAAGCATTCTTTTCATGGTCTACAAGCATATACTCTCCACATAAGCAAATTTATTCTCATGAATAATAGTGGGAGCAAACTCACCAAAATAACTATCATGTGATTGAAAATTAAGATCAAGATGACAAGTTTCATGGTTATGATTATTCTTTAAAGCATACAGGTCATCACAATAATCATCATAGATAGGAGGCATGCTTTCATCATAGTAATTTTGCTCATCAAAGCTTGGGGGACAAAAAATATCATCTTCATCAAACATAGCTTCCCCAAGCTTGTGGCTTTGCATATCATTAGCATCATGGGTATTCAAAGAATTCATACTAACAACATTGCAATCATGCTCATCATTCACATATTTTATGCCAAGCATTTTATGCAATTCTTCTTCTAGTACTTTGGCACAATTTTCCTTTCCATCATACTCATGAAAGATATTAAAAAGATGAAGCACATGAGGCACCCTCAATTCCATTTTTTTGTAATTTTATTTTATAAACTAAACTAGTGATAAAACAAGAAACTAAAAGATTCAATTGAAAGATCTAAAGATATACCTTCAAGCACTCACCTCCCCGGCAACAGCGCCAGAAACTACTTGATGTCTAGTACGCAACCTTCTTCCTGTAGACGTTGTTGGGCCTGCAAGTGCACAGGTTTGTAGGACAGTAGCAAATTTCCCTCAAGTGGATGACTTAAGGTTTATCAATCCGTAGGAGGCGTAGGATGAAGATGGTCTCTCTCAAGCAACCCTGCAACCAAATAATAAAGAGTCTCTTGTGTCCCCAACACACCCAATACAATGGTAAACTGTATAGGTGCACTAGTTCCACGAAGAGATGGTGATACAAGTGTAATATGGATGGTAGATATAGGTATTTGTAATCTGAAAATATAAAAACAGCAAGGTAACTAATGATAAAAGTGAGCGTAAACGGTATTGCAATGACAGGAAAAAAGGCCTAGGGTTCATACTTTCACTAGTGCAAATTCTCTCAACAATAATAACATAATTGGATCATATAACTATCCCTCAACATGCAACAAAGAGTCACTCCAAAGTCACTAATAGCGGAGAACAAACGAAGAGATTATGGTAGGGTCTGAAACCACCTCAAAGTTATTCTTTCGGATCGATCTATTCAAGAGTTCGTACTAGAATAACACCTTAAGACACAAATCAACCAAAACCCTAATGTCACCTAGATACTCCAATGTAACCTCAAGTATCTGTGGGTATGATTATACGATATGCATCACACAATCTCAGATTCATCTATTCAACCAACACATAGAACCTCAAAGAGTGTCCCAAAGTTTCTACCGGAGAATCACGACGAAAACGTGTGCCAACCCCTATGCATAGGTTCATGGGCGGAACCCGCAAGTTGATCACCAAAACATACATCAAGTGGCACGTGATATCCCATTGTCACCACAGATAAACACGGCAAGACATACATCAAGTGTTCTCAAATCTTTAAAGACTCAATCCGATAAGATAACTTCAAAGGGGAAACTCAATCCATTACAAGAGAGTAGAGGGGGAGAACAAACATAAGATCCAACTATAATAGCAAAGCTCGCGATACATCAAGATCGTGCCAAATCAAGAACACGAGAGGGAGAGAGAGAGAGAGATCAAACACATAGCTACTGGTACATACCCTCAGCCCCGAGGGTGAACTACTCCCTCCTCGTCATGGAGAGCGCCGGGATGATGAAGGTGGCCACCGTTGAGGGTTCCCCCCCTCCGGCAGGGTGCCGGAACAGGGTCCCGATTGGTTTTTGGTGGCTCTGAAGGTTTTGCGGCGGCGGAACTCCCGATCTATCTTCTGTTCCGGAAGTTTTACGATATGTAGGTATATATGGGTGCAGGGGGTACGTCGGTGGAGCTTCGGGGGCCCCACGAGGCAGGGGGCACGCCCCCCACCCTCGTGGCCAGCTCCCGTATCTTCTAACGTAGAGTCCAAGTCTATCTGGTGGCTTTCCTTCCAAAAATAACTTCTCCAGTTGATTTCGTTCCGTTTCGACTTCGTTTGATATTCCTTTTCTTCGAAACACTGAAATAGGCATAAAACAGCAAATCTAGGCTGGGCTCCGATTAATAGGTTAGTCCCAAAAATAATATAAAAGTGGATAATAAAGCCCAATATTGCCCAAAACAGTAGATAATATAGCATGGAGCAATCAAAACATTATAGATACGTTGGAGACGTATCAATCATCACGTGGTGTCTCAGCACGAAGAACTTTCGCAACGGTGCATACTCAGGGAGAACACTTCTTGATAATTAGTGAGAGATCATCTTATAATGCTACCATCAATCAAAGCAAAATAAGATGCATAAAGGATAAACATCACATGCAATCAATATAAGTGATATGATATGGCCATCATCATCTTGTTCTTGTGATCTCCATCTCCGAAGCACCACCTTGATCTCCATCTTAGCATCGTTGTCGTCTCGTCACCTATTGCTTCTACGACTATCGCTACCGCTTAGTGATTAAGTAAAGCAATTACAGGGCGCTTGCATTTCATACAATAAAGCGACAACCATATGGCTCCTGCCAGTTGCCGATAACTCGGTTACAAAACATGATCATCTCATACAATAAAATATAGCATCACGTCTTGACCATATCACATCACAACATGCCCTGCAAAAACAAGTTAGACGTCCTCTACTTTGTTGTTGCAAATTTTACGTGGCTGCTACAGGCTGAGCAAGAACCGTTCTTACCTACGCATCAAAACCACAACGATAGTTCGTCAAGTTAGTGTTGTTTTAACCTTCGCAAGGACCGGGTGTAGCCATACTCGGTTCAACTAAAGTTGGAGAAACAGACACCCGCCAGCCACCTGTGTGCAAAGCACGTCGGTAGAACCAGTCTCACGTAAGCGTACGCGTAATGTCGGTCCGGGCCGCTTCATCCAACAATACCGCCGAACCAAAGTATGATATGCTGGTAAGCAGTATGACTTGTATCGCTCATAACTCACTTGTGTTCTACTCATGCATATAACATCTACGCATAAAACCTGGCTCTGATACCACTGTTGGGGAACGTAGTAATTTCAAAAATTTACCTACGCACACGCAAGATCATGGTGATGCATAGCAACGAGAGGGGGAGTGTATCTTCATACCCTTGAAGATCGCTAAGCGGAAGCGTTTATCAACGTGGTTGATGTAGTCATACGTCTTCATGATCCGACCGATCCAAGTACCGAACGCACGGCACCTCCGAGTTCTGCACACGTTCAGCTCGATGACGTCCTCGCCTTCTCGATCCAGCAAGGCGGCGAAGTAGTAGATGAGTTCCGCAGCACGACGGCAGGACGGTGTTGGTGAAGAAAAATCTCCGCAGGGCTTCGCCTAAGCACTACGGAAACTATGACGGAGGATATACTAGAGGGGACATGGTTGCCGGCACACGGCTTGGAGTTTCTTGATGTGTCTTTGGTGCTAGCCCTGCCCCTCTATTTATATGTTGAGCCTTGGGGTCAAAACTTGGAGTAAAAGCCTCCACAAAGTCGGTTTCACCCGAAAGGCAAGAGTCCTTCTCGGACTCGGGGCGAACGCCAGGGTTCTCGGCGTCTGGACCCAGACGCCAGGGACCCTGGCGTCTGGCCCCTGGACTCCGCAAAACTTCCTTTTGCGCTTTCCGAAAACCTTGTGGGCTTTCCCCTTTGGCCCAAATAACGTGTTCTCGTACCCAAACATTTCGGGAAACATCCGGAACCCCTTCCGGTGAATTCCGGAACCCTTCCGGAGACCAAACAACATTATCCCATATATTAAACTTCATCTCCGGACCATTCCGGAGTTCCTCGTCATGTTCGTGATCTCATTCGGGACTCCGAACAACATTCGATTACCAACATACATAACTCATATAATACTATATCACAATCTAACGTTAAGCGTGCGGACCCTACGGGTTCGAGAACTATGTAGACATGACCGAGACATCTCTCCGGTCAATAACCAATAGCGGAACACGGATGCCCATATTGGCTCCTGCATATTCTACGAAGATCTTTATCGGTCAAACCGCATAACAACATCGTTGTTCCCTTTGTCATCGGTATGTTACTTGCCGAGATTCGATCGTCGGTATCTCAATACCTAGTTCAATCTCGCTACCGGCAAGTCTCTTTACTCGTTCCGTAATGCATCATCCCGCAACTAACTCATTAGTCACATTGCTTGCAAGGCTTATAGTGATGTGCATTACCGAGAGGCCCAGAGATACCTCTCCGACAATCGGAGTGACAAATCCTAATCTCGAAATATGCCAACCCAACATGTACCTTCGGAGACACCTGTAGAGCTCCTTTATAATCACCCAGTTACGTTGTGACGTTTGGTAGCACACAAAGTGTTCCTCCGATAAACGGGAGTTGCATAATCTCATAGTTGCAGGGACATGTATAAGTCATGAAGAAAGCAATAGCAACATACTAAATGATCAAGTGCTAAGCTAACAGAATGGGTCAAGTCAATCACATCATTCTCCTAATGATGTGATCCCGTTAATCAAATGATAACTCATGTCTATGGTTAGAAAACTTAACCATCTTTGATTAACGAGCTAGTCAAGTAGAGGCATACTAGTGACACTATGTTTGTCTATGTATTCACACATGTATTATGTTTCCGGTTAATACAATTCTAGCATGAATAATAAACATTTATCATGAAATAAGGAAATAAATAATAACTTTATTATTGCCTCTAGAGCATATTTCCTTCACTATCACCGCGTCGAGCCTCTGCTGTCCTGGTCGAGTCTCCCAAGGTCGCGAACCCACAGCACTCAACCCCCACTGCAGAGAACCACCGATCATCACCGATCGACGCCGAGTACCATGTCTCCATCAGACCACTGGTACCCAGTCCGATCCACGTGTCTCTTGCTATCCATGCATTTACGCCGTAGCCCCTACATCAGCACAGAGTGAAGTCGTCCATAAGACTACAGCTCCACCTTCAACATGACTCCACGTAGCTGCGTTATGCTACCACCACACCCCGTCGACTTCAAGCTCTCATGTGTGCACTGCCTTGAATCAACCCTATGTCATAGTCTTGTCGAAGCCGCACAAGCCCTTGGGCCTGCACCACGTGTTTCCACGCTCCATAATTCGGCCACCATCAGCATCACGCTCTTATCTCGTCGTCGCTGAAATCATCGTCATCATCTACTTTTACCGACATCCTCGTCGATCCATCAGACTGTTTAGTCCGACCCAGCCAAAATTATCCGAGTGCAACCATGCTCCACCCTGTATCTTGTCCGCCCGCACATCTCTGTGCATTGTCTTAACACCCTGTGCATGCATGATCGTGTCACGACGCGCTCCAGACTCCTCCAAGCCTTATACACGTGAGTAATTGTGATTTTGCTAGACCTACATGGTTTGGCCATCCTTGATTACAGTAGATCGTATGAGCTTACTAGCAATCGCCACGATGCAGCTTATCATCCAAGCTTTGTTAAATATGAACCATCCTCATGCTTCTATTCACACCATTTTCAGTTTTCTTCGGTTCATTTGGAAGTCAGGAAATGCTGCCCTCTTCGCTAGGAAAGATGGCTTGCCCCGTCAGGTTCACCACGCTGCCAAAACTATTGCTGAATGTCGCTAGCTCCTCAGGAAGACCAGAAGGACAACAAGCAACAGATTGCACCTACTGTACTGCCTCAACCTGCTGACATTTTTTACTTCAGGGAAATTGGCCTTCTCATTGGAGGGCCAAGAATCAGATGCGGCGGCTTTCAATTCTTCAAAAATCCAAGGACTGCAGGGCAATGCAAAAGCTACAGGAATTGGATTCTTCATATTTATTATCGAGAAATCTAACCACCAGTCGGCTGGTGGTTTGCAACAGATCCGAACAACCTCATCGTCGTCGGATCCTGATCGTGCGGCCGCCAACGCGCGAGAAAAAGAAAAGGGCAGGACGGGATTCGAACCCACGACCTCCTACAATTGCCCCACCACGGTAACCAACTCACACAGGCTTTGTTGTTGTCAAAAGCGTCCAGGCTATGAATATATTGCGTAGTGGCTCTTTGTTCAAGATTTAAAATGTGAACGACTCGCTAACTTTGATTGCGAATTTAGTGGGAAGAATCTGAAGACTATGCCGTTGACTGTCGCGATTTTTCTTTGAATTGGATCTGTCATTTTTTTTGGGGTTGCTAGATCTATTGGAACGCCATCATTACATTTTTAGTCAAAAAAAATCAAGCTGAATATGGGATTTGAACTCACGCCTAGCAGCTAATTTGAAACACACACTAACCAGCTCAGCTGGACCATTTGTTGCGAAAAAGAATGCACGCCATACTATTTGACCATTCCATGTTGCTTTCTTTTCTTCTTTTCTGTGAGGAGTTGACCAAATATACCCCGGTAACTGTTATGTGAATAACATGGTCACTGACACATCGCAAACCCGATAACTTATATATCCCTGTCCTGATAACTTTGGCGACCGAAGGGGGAGGGGGGAGTTGACGAACTTTTGTGTGAATAGCATGGTAACTCATACATCGCAGACCTAATAATTTATGCACCCTATCCTGATAACTTTGGCGGCGGGGTGGTTGACGAAATATCCTCTCGATAGCTTTTGTGTCAATATCATGGTAACTCACACATCGTAGTCCTGATAACTGATGTACAAATAACGTAGTAGCTTTTTTGACCCAAAAAAACTAGTGTAAACATACCTTCGATAACTTTTTGTATGAATAGCATGGTAACTCACACATCGCATACCTGATAACTAATGCACCCCATCCTGGTAACTTTGACAACGAGGGGGGGGGGAGTTGATGAAATATCCCCTCGGTAACTTTTCTATGAATAGCATGGTAACTCATACATCATAGACCTGATAACTTATGTATCCAGGTCCTGATAACTTTGGCAACGAGGGTGGGGGGAGTTAATGAAATATCCCCTCGGTAGCTTTTGTGTGAATAGCATAGTAACTCACACATCATAGACATGATAACTTATGTACCCAGGTCCTGATAACTTTGGCGATGGGGGTGGTGGGGGGGAGTTGATAAAACATCCCCTCATAACTTTTTGTGGGAATAGCATGGTAACTCACACATCACAGACCTGATGACTTATGTACCTGACCCTGATAAAAAATTCATAGAGGAGTCCCTCTACACACTCACACGTATAGTACATCATCATTTATGCAGTGATTTTTTTTTCAAGAAAATACCCTTTTTTTGTCATCTGACAATGGTGAAAAAGAGTTTTAAAAGACTTTTGTTTTCAAGTATTGAACAACAGCCTGGGTTGGTGTAATGGTTGTTGGTCATGGTAGCGTGCCCTAGCCACTTGATGATGCAGGTTTGAATCCCATGTAGCGCACTTTTTTCTCAATTCGCCTTTTTTTATGAAAAAGTCCATTTTACTACCCTGAAGAAACTTGGTGGTTCACATTACCCCCTGATGTTTATTTCTGTTCCCTGACCCCCCTCTGAAGGAAATATGCCCTAGAGGCAATAATAAAGTTATTATTTATTTCCTTATATCATGATAAATGTTTATTATTCATGCTAGAATTGTATTAACCGGAAACATAATACATGTGTGAATACATAGACAAACAGAGTGTCACTAGTATGCCTCTACTTTACTAGCTCGTTAAATCAAAGATGGTTATGTTTCCTAACCATAGACATGAGTTGTCATTTGATTAACGGGATCACATCATTAGGAGAATGATGTGATTGACTTGACCCATTCTGTTAGCTTAGCACTTGATCGCTTAGTATGTTGCTTATGCTTTCTTCATGACTTATACAAAGTTCCTGCAACTATGAGATTATGCAACTCCCGTTTACGGAGGAACATTTTGTGTGCTACCAAACGTCACAACGTAATCTGGGTGATTATAAAGGTGCTCTCTGAGATGTCTCCAAAAGTATATGTTGAGTTGGCATGAATCAAGATTAGGTTTTGTCACTCCAATTGTCGGAGAGGTATCTCTGGGCCATCTCGGTAATGCACATCACTATAAGCCTTGCAAGCAATGTGGCTAATGAGTTAGTTACGGAATGATGCATTACGGAACGAGTAAAGAGACTTGCCAAGATATGAGATTGAACTAGGTATTGGATACCGACGATCGAATCTCGGGCAAGTAACATACCGATGACAAAGGGAACAACGTATGTTGTTATGCGGTCTGACCGATAAAGATCTTCGCAGAAAATGAAGGAACCAATATGGGCATCCAGGTCCCGCTATTGGTTATTGACCGGAGATGTATCTCGGTCATGTCTACATTGTTCTCGAACCGTAGGGTCCGCACGCTTAAGGTTTCAAGGACGGTTATATTATGAGTTTGTGTATTTTGATGTACCGAAGGAGTTCGGAGTCCCGGATGTGATCACGGACATGACGAGGAGTCTCGAAATGATCGAGACATAAAGATTGATATATTGACGGCTATATTCGGACACGGAAAGGTTCCGGAAGTTTCGGAGAAAGACGGAGTGCGGATGGGTTACCGGAACCCTCCGGGAAGTAATGGGCCTTATTGGGCCAAGAGGGAGAGAGAGGGCTGCGCCAGGGGAGGTGGCGCCCCCCATGGGGAGTCCGAATTGGACAAGGAGGGGGCGCGGCCCCTTTCCCTCTCCTCTCTCCTCTCTTTCCTTCCCCTTCCTCCTTCCTAGTTGGACTAGGAAAGGGGAGTCCTACTCCCACTAGGAGGAGGACTCCCTCCCTTGGCTCACCTCCTAGGGCCGGCCGCCCTCCCCTTGCTCCTTTATATACGGGGCAGGGGGCACCCTAGAACACACAAGTTGATCCTTGAGATCGTTCCTTAGCCGTGCGGTGCCCCCTCCACCATATTCCACCTCGGTCATATCAGAAGCGGTGCTTAGGCGAAGCCCTGCGCCGATAGAACATCAAGATCGCCACCACGCCGTCGTCTTGACGGAACTCTCTCCCCGGAGCTTTGCTGGATCGGAGCCCGAGGAGCGTCACCGAGCTGTACGTGTGCCAAGAACTCGGAGGCGCCGGAGTAACGGCGCTGGGATCGGTTGGATCACGAGGAGAACGTACGACTACTTCCTCTATGTTGTGATTGCTTCCGCTTCGGTCTACGAGGGTACGTAGACAACACTCTCCCCTCTCGTTGCTATGCATCACCATGATCTTGCGTGTGCGTAGGAAAATTTTGAAATTACTACGTTACCCAACAGTGGCATCCGAGCCTGGTTTTATGGTTTGATGTTCTGCACGAGTAGAACACAAGTGAGTTGTGGGCGATACAAGTCATACTGCCTACCAGCATGTCATACTTTGGTTCAGCGGTATTGTGAGATGAAGTGGCCCGGACCGACATTACGCCAGACGCTTACGCGAGACTGGTTTCACTGCTACGAGCACTCGTGCTTAAAGGTGGCTGGCGGGTGTCTGTCTCTCTCACTTTAGTTGAACCGAGTGGCTACGCCCGGTCCTTGAGAAGGTTAAACGGAGTCTATTTGACGAAGTATCGTTGTGGTCTTGATGCGTAGGGTGAGATTGGTTCTTGCTTAAGCCCGTAGCAGCCACGTAAAATTTGCAACAACAAAGTAGAGGACGTCTAACTTGTTTTTGCAGGGCATGTTGTGATGTGATATGGTCAAGACGTGATGCTATATTTTATTGTATGAGATGATCATGTTTTGTAACCGGGTTATCGGCAACTGGCAGGAGCCATATGGTTGTCGCTTTATTGTATGAAATGCAAACGCCCTGTAATTGCTTTACTTTATCACTAAGCGGTAGCGATAGTCGTAGAAGCAATAGATGGTGTAAAACGACAACAATGCTACAATGGAGATCAAGGTGTCGCGCCGGTGACAATGTGATCACGACGGTGCCGGAGATGGAGATCACAAGCACAAGATGATGATGGCCATATCATATCACTTATATTGATTGCATGTGATGTTTATCCTTTATGCATCTTATTTTGCTTTGATTGACGGTAGCAGTTTAAGATGATCTCTCACTAAAAATTATCAAGAAGTGTTCTCCCTGAGTATGCACCGTTGCTAAAAGTTCGTAGTACCCAGACACCACGTGATGATCGGGTGTGATAAGTTCTACGTCCATCTACAACGGGTGCAAGCCAGTTTGCACACGCAGAATACTCAGGTTAAACTTGACGAGCCTAGCATATGCAGATATGGCCTCGGAACACGAGAGACCGAAAGGTCGGCGTGAATCATATAGTAGATATGATCAACATAGTGATGTTCACCATTGAAAACGACTCCATCTCACGTGATGATCGGTTATGGTTTAGTTGATTTGGATCACGTAATCACTTAGATGACTAGAGAGATATCTGTCTAAGTGGGAGTTATTTAATATGATTAATTAAAACTTAAATTTATCATGAACTTAGTACCTGGTAGTATTTTGCAAATTATGGTGTAGATCAATAGCTCGCGTTGTTGCTTCCCTATGTTTTTATATGTGTTCCTAGAGAAAATTGTATTGAAAAATGTTAGTAGCAATGATGCGGATTGGATCCGTGATCTGAGGTTTATCCTCATTGCTGCACAGAAGAATTATGTCCGTAATGCACCGCTAGGTGACAGACCTATTACAGGAGCAAATGCAGACGTTATGAACGTTTGGCTAGCTCAATATGATGACTACTTGATAGTTTAGTGCACCATACTTAACGGCTTAGAATCGGGACTTCAAAGGCATTTTGAACGTCATGGACCATATGAGATGTTCCAGGAATTGAAGTTAATATTTCAAGCAAATACCGAGTTGAGAGATATGAAGTCTCCAACAAATTCTATAGCTAAAAGATGGAAGAGAATCGCTCAACTAGTGAGCATGTTCTCAGATTGTCTGGGTACTTCAATTGCTTGAATCAAGTGGGAGTTAATCTTCCAGATAAGATAGTGATTGACAGAATTCTCTAGTCACCATCACTAAGTTACTAGAACTTCGTGATGAACTATAGTATGCAAGGGATGACGAAACGATTCCCGAGCTCTTCGTGATGTTGAAATCGACGAAGGTAGAAATCAAGAAAGAGCATCAAGTGTTGATGATTGACAAGACCACTAGTCTCAAGGAAAAGGGCAAAGGGAAGAAGGGGAACTTCAAGAAGAGCGGCAAGCAAGTTGCTGCTCGAGTGAAGAAGCCCAAGTCTGGACCTAAGCCTGAGACTAAGTGCTTTTGCTGCAATGGAACTGGTCACTAGAAGCAGAACTACCCCAAGTATTTGGCAGATAAGAAGGATGGCAAAGTGAACAAAGGTATATTTGATATACAGATTATTGATGTGTATTTTACTAGTGTTCGTAGCAACCCCTCGGTATTTGATACTGGTTCAGTTGCTAAGAGTAGTAACTAGAAACGGGAGTTGCAGAATGAACAGAAACTAGTTGAAGGGGAAGTGACGATGAGTGTTGGAAGTAGTTCCAAGATTGATATGATCGTCATCGCACACTCCCTATACTTTCGGGATTAGTGTGGAACCTAAATAAGTGTTATTTGGTGTTGAGCATAAATATGATTTGATCATGTTTATTGCAATACGGTTATTCATTTAAGTAAGAGAATAAATTGTTCTTACATTTTACATGAATAAAACCTTATATGGTTACACACCCAATGAAAATGGTTCATTGGATCTCGATCATAGTGATACACATATTCATAATATTGAAACCAAAAGATGCAAAGTTAATAATGATAGTGCAACTTATTTGTGGCACTGCCGTTTAGGTCATATTGGTGTAAAGCGCATGAAGAAAACTCCATCTCGATGGACTTTTGGAATCACTTGATTATGAATCATTTGATGCTTGCGAACCGTGCCTTTTGGGCAAGATGACTAAAACTCCGTTCTCGGAACAATGGAACAAGCTACTGACTTATTGGAAATAATACATACCGATGTATGCGATTCAATGAGTGTTGATGCTCGTGGCAAGTATCATTATTTTCCGACCTTCACAGATGATTTGAGCAGATATGCGTATATCTTCTTGATGAAACATAAGTCTGAAATAGTTGAAAAATTCAAAGAATTTCAGAGTGAAGTAGAAAATCATCGTAACAAGAAAATAAATTTTATGCGATCTGATCGTGGAGATGAATATTTGAGTTACGAGTTTGGTCTTTAATTAAAACAAAGGGGAATAGTTTCACAGCTCACGCCACCTGGAACACCACAACGTTATGGTGTGTCCGAACGTTGTAACCGTACTTTATTTTGATATGGTGCGATCAATGATGTCTCTTACCGATTTACCAATATCGTTTTGGGGTTATGCATTAGAGACAGCTGCATTCACGTTTAATAGGGCACCATCTAAATCCGTTGAGACGACACCATATGAACTATGGTTTAACGGTAAACCTAAGCTGTCGTTTCTTAAAAGTTTGGAGTTTTGATACTTATGTGAAAAAGTTTTCACCTGATAAGCTCGAACCCAAATCGGAGAAGTGCGTCTTCATAGAATACCCAAAGGTAACTATTGGGTACACCTTCTATCACAGATCCGAAGGCAAGTTTTTCGTTGCTAAGATGGATCCTTTCTAGAGAAGAAGTTTCTCTCGAAAGAAGTGAGTGGGAGGAAAGTAGAACTTGATGAGGTAATTGTACCTTCTCCCTTATTGGAAAGTAGTTCATCACAGAAATCAGTTCGGTGATTCCTACACCAATTAGTGAGGAAGTTAATGATGATGATCATGAAACTTCAGATCAAGTTGCTACCAAACCTCGTAGGTCTTCAGAGCAAAATCCGCACTGCAGAGTGGTATGGTAATCGTGTTCGGAAGTCATGTTACTAGACCATGATGAACCTACGGACTATGAGGAAGCGATGATGAGCCCAGATTCAGCGAAATGGCTTGAGGCCATGAAATCTGAGATAGGATCCATGTATGAGAACAAAGTATGGACTTTGATTGACTTGCTCGATGATCGCAAGCCATGTTAAATAAATGGATCTTCAAGAGGAAGACGGACATTGATAGTAGTGTTACTATCTACAAAGCTCGACTTGTCACAAAAAGGTTTTCGACAAGTTCAAGGTGTTAACTACAATGAGATTTTCTCAAACTGTAGCGATTCTTAAGTCTGTCCGAATCATGTTAGCAATTGCCACATTTTATGAAATCTGGCAAATGGATGTCAAAACTACATTCTTTAATGGATTTATTAAAGAAGAGTTGTATATGATGCAACGAGAAGGTTTTGTCAATCCTAAAGGAGCTAACAAAATGTGCAAGCTCCAAATGATCCATCTATGGACTGGTGCAAGCATCTCGGAGTTGGAATAAACGCTTTGATAGTGTGATCAAAGCATATGGTTTTATACAGACTTTTGGAGAAGCCTGTAATTTACAAGAAAGTGAGTGGGAGCACTACAAGCATTTACGATAAGTATATGTGATTGACATATTGTTGATCGGAAATAATGTAGAATTATTCTGCAAAGCATAAAGGAGTATTTGAAAGGAGTTTTTCAAAGAAGGACCTCGGTGAAGCTGCTTACATATTGAGCATCAAGATCTATAGAGATAGATCAAGACGCTTGATAAGTTTTTCAATAAGTACATACCTTGTCAAGATTTTGAAGTAGTTCAAAATGGAACAGTCAAAGAAAAGTTCTTGCCTGTGTTGCAAAACGTATGAAATTGAGTAAGACTCAAATCCCGACCACGGCAAAAAATAGAAAAGAGAATGAAAGTCATTCCCTATGCCTCAGTCATAGGTTCTATAAAGTATGCTATGCTATGTACCAGACCTATTGTATACCTTGCTCCGAATTTGGCAAGGAGTACAATAGTGATCTAGGAGTAGATCATCGGACATTGGTCAAAGACATCCTTAGTGAGGACTAAGGAAATATTTCTCGATTATGGAGGTGATAAAAGAGCCCGTCAGAAGGGTTACGTCGATGCAAGTTTTAACACTAATCTAGATGACTCTGAATCTCAATCTGGATACATATTGAAAGTGGGAGCAATTAGCTAGAGTAGCTCCGCAAGAGCATTGTAGATATAGAAATTTGCAAAACACTCACGACCTTTGAATGTAACAGACCCGTTGACTAAAATTATCTACTTAAGCAAAACATGATCACACCTTAGTACTCTTTGGGTGTTAATCACATAGCGATGTGAACTAGATTACTGACTCTAGTAAACCCTTTGGGTGTTGGTCACATGTCGATGTGAACTATGGGTGTTAACCACATATAGATGTGAACTATTGATGTTAAATCACATGGCGATGTGAACTAGATTATTGACTCTAGTGCAAGTGGGAGACTGAAGGAAATATGCCCTAGAGGCAATAATAAAGTTATTATTTATTTCCTTATATCATGATAAATGTTTATTATTCATGCTAGAATTGTATTAACCGGAAACATAATACATGTGTGAATACATAGACAAGCAGTGTCACTAGTATGCCTCTACTTTACTAGCTCGTTAAATCAAAGATGGTTATGTTTCCTAACCATAGACATGAGTTGTCATTTGATTAACGGGATCACATCATTAGGAGAATGATGTGATTGACTTGACCCATTCCGTTAGCTTAGCACTTGATCGCTTAGTATGTTGCTTATGCTTTCTTCATGACTTATACAAAGTTCCTGCAACTATGAGATTATGCAACTCCGTTTACCGGAGGAACATTTTGTGTGCTACCAAACGTCACAACGAATCGGGGTGATTATAAAGGTGCTCTACAGATGTCTCCAAAAGTATATGTTGAGTTGGCATGAATCAAGATTAGGTTTTGTCACTCCAATTGTCGGAGAGGTATCTCTGGGCCATCTCGGTAATGCACATCACTATAAGCCTTGCAAGCAATGTGGCTAATGAGTTAGTTACGGAATGATGCATTACGGAACGAGTAAAGAGACTTGCCGATGTGAGATTGAACTAGGTATTGGATACCGACGATCGAATCTCGGGCAAGTAACATACCGATGACAAAGGGAACAACGTATGTTGTTATGCGGTCTGACCGATAAAGATCTTCGCAGAAAATGAAGGAACCAATATGGGCATCCAGGTCCCGCTATTGGTTATTGACCGGAGATGTATCTCGGTCATGTCTACATTGTTCTCGAACCGTAGGGTCCGCACGCTTAAGGTTTCGATGACGGTTATATTATGAGTTTGTGTATTTTGATGTACCGAAGGAGTTCGGAGTCCCGGATGTGATCACGGACATGACGAGGAGTCTCGAAATGATCGAGACATAAAGATTGATATATTGGACGGCTATATTCGGACACGGAAAGGTTCCGGAAGTTTCGGAGAAAGACGGAGTGCCGGATGGGTTACGGAACCCTCCGGGAAGTAATGGGCCTTATTGGGCCAAGAGGGAGAGAGAGGCTGCGCCAGAGGTGGCGCGCCCCCATGGGGAGTCCGGGTGGACAAGGAGGGGGCGCGCCCCTTCCCTCTCCCTCTCCTCTCTTTCCTTCCCCTTCCTCCTTCCTAGTTGGACTA
Organism: Aegilops bicornis; assembly: GCA_021605145.1. NCBI lineage: Eukaryota > Viridiplantae > Streptophyta > Magnoliopsida > Poales > Poaceae > Aegilops > Aegilops bicornis. The sequence continues at coordinate 849,191,016 of CM038675.1, read as the reverse complement.
GGAAAGGGAGTCCTACTCCCACTAGGAGGAGGACTCCCCCCTCCCTTGGCGCACCTCCTAGGGCCGGCCGGCCCTCCCCCTTGCTCCTTTATATACGGGGGCAGGGGGCACCCTAGAACACACAAGTTGATCCTTGAGATCGTTCCTTAGCCGTGTGCGGTGCCCCCCTCCACCATATTCCACCTCGGTCATATCGTAGCGGTGCTTAGGCGAAGCCATGCGTCGGTAGAACATCAAGATCGTCACCTCGCGGTCGTGCTGACGGATCTCTCTCTCCCGGAGCTTTGCTGGATCGGAGCCCGAGGAGCGCCACCGAGCTGTACGTGTGCCAAGAACTCGGAGGCGCCGGAGTAACGTGGCCGGGATCGGTTGGATCACGAGGAGAACGTCGACTACTTCCTCTATGTTGTGATTGCTTCCGCTCGGTCTACGAGGGTACGTAGACAACACTCTCCCCTCTCGTTGCTATGCATCACCATGATCTTGCGTGTGCGTAGGAAAATTTTGAAATTACTACGTTACCCAACAGTGGCATCCGAGCCTGGTTTTATGGTTTGATGTTCTGCACGAGTAGAACACAAGTGAGTTGTGGGCGATACAAGTCATCGCCTACCAAAGCATGTCATACTTTGGTTCAGCGGTATTGTGAGATGAAGTGGCCCGGACCGACATTACGCCAGACGCTTACGCGAGACTGGTTTCACCGTTCTGAGCACTCGTGCTTAAAGGTGGCTGGCGGGTGTCTGTCTCTCTCACTTTAGTTGAACTGAGTGTGGCTACGCCCGGTCCTTGAGAAGGTTAAACGGAGTCTATTTGACGAAGTATCGTTGTGGTCTTGATGCGTAGGGTGAGATTGGTTCTTGCTTAAGCCCGTAGCAGCCACGTAAAATTTGCAACAACAAAGTAGAGGACGTCTAACTTGTTTTTGCAGGGCATGTTGTGATGTGATATGGTCAAGACGTGATGCTATATTTTATTGTATGAGATGATCATGTTTTGTAACCGAAGTTATCGGCAATCGGCTGGAGCCATATGGTTGTCGCTTATTGTATGAAATGCAACGCATGTAATTGCTTTACTTTATCACTAAGCGGTAGCGATAGTCGAGAAGCAATAGATGGCGAAACGACAACAATGCTACAATGGAGATCAAGGTGTCGCTACCGGTGACGATGGTGATCACGACGGTGCTTCGGAGATGGAGATCACAAGCACAAGATGATGATGGCCATATCATATCACTTATATTGATTGCATGTGATGTTTATCCTTTATGCATCTTATTTTGCTTTGATTGACGGTAGCAGTTTAAGATGATCTCTCACTAAAATTATCAAGAAGTGTTCTCCTCGAGTATGCACCGTTGCTAAAAGTTCAGTAGTACCCAGACACCACGTGATGATCGGGTGTGATAAGTTCTACGTCCATCTACAACGGGTGCAAGCCAGTTTGCACACGCAGAATACTCAGGTTAAACTTGACGAGCCTAGCATATGCAGATATGGCCTCGGAACACAGAGACCGAAAGGTCGTGCGTTAATCATATTGTAGATATGATCAACATAGTGTTGTTCACCATTGAAAACGACTCCATCTCACGTGATGATCGGTTATGGTTTAGTTGATTTGGATCACGTAATCACTTAGATGACTAGAGAGATATCTGTCTAAGTGGGAGTTATTTAATATGATTAATTAAAACTTAAATTTATCATGAACTTAGTACCTGGTAGTATTTTGCAAATTATGGTGTAGATCAATAGCTCGCGTTGTTGCTTCCCTATGTTTTTATATGTGTTCCTAGAGAAAATTGTATTGAAAAATGTTAGTAGCAATGATGCGGATTGGATCCGTGATCCGAGGTTTATCCTCATTGCTGCACGTAAGAATTATGTCCGTAATGCACCGCTAGGTGATGACCTATTACAGGAGCAAATGCAGACGTTATGAACGTTTGGCTAGCTCAATATGATGACTACTTGATAGTTTAGTGCACCATACTTAACGGCTTAGAATCGGGACTTCAAAGGCATTTTGAACGTCATGGACCATATGAGATGTTCCAGGAATTGAAGTTAATATTTCAAGCAAATACCCGAGTTGAGAGATATGAAGTCTCCAACAAATTCTATAGCTAAAAGATGGAAGAGAATCGCTCAACTAGTGAGCATGTTCTCAGATTGTCTGGGTACTTCAATTGCTTGAATCAAGTGGGAGTTAATCTTCCAGATTAGATAGTGATTGATGAATTCTCTAGTCACCATCACTAAGTTACTAGAACTTCGTGATGAACTATAGTATGCAAGGGATGACGAAAACGATTCCCGAGCTCTTCGTGATGTTGAAATCGACGAAGGTAGAAATCAAGAAAGAGCATCAAGTGTTGATGATTGACAAGACCACTAGTCTCAAGGAAAAGGGCAAAGGGAAGAAGGGGAACTTCAAGAAGAACGGCAAGCAAGTTGCTGCTCGAGTGAAGAAGCCCAAGTCTGGACCTGAGCACGAGACTAAGTGCTTTTGCTGCAATGGAACTGGTCACTAGAAGCGAGAACTACCCCAAGTATTTGGCAGATAAGAAGGATGGCAAAGTGAACAAAGGTATATTTGATATACAGATTATTGATGTGTATTTTACTAGTGTTCGTAGCAACCCTCGGTATTTGATACTTTGGTTCAGTTGCTAAGAGTAGTAACTAGAAACGGAGTTGCAGAATGAATGAAACTAGTTGAAGGTGAAGTGACGATGAGTGTTGGAAGTAGTTCCAAGATTGATATGATCGTCATCGCACACTCCCTATACTTTCGGGATTAGTGTGGAACCTAAATAAGTGTTATTTGGTGTTGAGCATAAATATGATTTGATCATGTTTATTGCAATACGATTATTCATTTAAGTAAGAGAATAAATTGTTCTTACATTTTACATGAATAAAACCTTATATGGTTACACACCCAATGAAAATGGTTCATTGGATCTCGATCATAGTGATACACATATTCATAATATTGAAACCAAAAGATGCAAAGTTAATAATGATAGTGCAACTTATTTGTGGCACTTGCCGTTTAGGTCATATTGGTGTAAAGCGCATGAAGAAAACTCCATGCTGATGGACTTTTGGAATCACTTGATTATGAATCATTTGATGCTTGCGAACCGTGCCTTTTGGGCAAGATGACTAAAACTCCGTTCTCCGGAACAATGGAACAAGCTATTGACTTATTGGAAATAATACATACCGATGTATGCGATTCAATGAGTGTTGATGCTCGTGGCAAGTATCATTATTTTCTGACCTTCACAGATGATTTGAGCAGATATGCGTATATCTTCTTGATGAAACATAAGTCTGAAATAGTTGAAAAATTCAAAGAATTTCAGAGTGAAGTAGAAAATCATCGTAACAAGAAAATAAATTTTATGCGATCTGATCGTGGAGATGAATATTTGAGTTACGAGTTTGGTCTTTAATTAAAACAAAGGGGAATAGTTTCACAGCTCACGCCACCTGGAACACCACAACGTTATGGTGTGTCCGAACGTTGTAACCGTGATTTTATTTTGATATGGTGCGATCAATGATGTCTCTTACCGATTTACCAATATCGCTTTTGGGGTTATGCATTAGAGACAGCTGCATTCACGTTTAATAGGGCACCATCTAAATCCGTTGAGACGACACCATATGAACTATGGTTTAACGGTAAACCTAAGGTGTCGTTTCTTAAAAGTTTGGAGTTTTGATACTTATGTGAAAAAGTTTTCACCGATAAGCTCGAACCCAAATCGGAGAATGCGTCTTCATAGAATACCCAAAGGTAACTATTGGGTACACCTTCTATCACAGATCCGAAGGCAAGTTTTTCGTTGCTAAGATGGATCCTTTCTAGAGAAGAAGTTTCTCTCGAAAGAAGTGAGTGGGAGGAAAGTAGAACTTGATGAGGTAATTGTACCTTCTCCCTTATTGGAAAGTAGTTCATCACGTAAATCAGTTCCATGATTCCTACACCAATTAGTGAGGAAGTTAATGATGATGATCATGAAACTTCAGATCAAGTTGCTACCAAACCTCGTAGGTCTTCGAGAGCAAAATCCGCACTGCAGTGGTATGGTAATCGTGTTCGGAAGTCATGTTACTAGACCATGATGAACCTACGGACTATGAGGAAGCGATGATGAGCCCAGATTCCGCGAAATGGCTTGAGGCCATGAAATCTGAGATAGGATCCATGTATGAGAACAAAGTATGGACTTTGATTGACTTGCTCGATGATCAGCAAGCCATGTTAAATAAATGGATCTTCAAGAGGAAGACGGACATTGATAGTAGTGTTACTATCTACAAAGCTCGACTAGTCACAAAAATGTTTTCGACAAGTTCAAGGTGTTTAATACAATGAGATTTTCTCAAACTGTAGCGATTCTTAAGTCTGTCAGAATCATGTTAGCAATTGCCACATTTTATGAAATCTGGCAAATGGATGTCAAAACTACATTCTTTAATGGATTTATTAAAGAAGAGTTGTATATGATGCAACCAGAAGGTTTTGTCAATCCTAAAGGAGCTAACAAAATGTGCAAGCTCCAATGATCCATCTATGGACTGGTGCAAGCATCTCGGAGTTGGAATAAACGCTTTGATAGTGTGATCAAAGCATATGGTTTTATCTGACTTTTGGAGAAGCCTGTAATTTACAAGAAAGTGAGTGGGAGCACTACAAAGATTTCGATAAGTATATGTGAATGACATATTGTTGATCGGAAATAATGTAGAATTATTCGCAAAGCATAAAGGAGTATTTGAAAGGAGTTTTTCAAAGAAGGACCTCGGTGAAGCTGCTTACATATTGAGCATCAAGATCTATAGAGATAGATCAAGACGCTTGATAAGTTTTTCAATAAGTACATACCTTGTCAAGATTTTGAAGTAGTTCAAAATGGAACAGTCAAAGAAAAGTTCTTGCTTGTGTTGCAAAACGTATGAAATTGAGTAAGACTCAAATCCCGACCACGGCAGAAAATAGAAAAGAGAATGAAAGTCATTCCCTATGCCTCACCATAGGTTCTATAAAGTATGCTATGCTATGTACCGGACCTATTGTATACCTTGCTCCGAATTTGGCAAGGGGTACAATAGTGATCTAGGAAGTAGATCCTTTGGACATTGGTCAAAGACATCCTTAGTGAGGACTAAGGAAATATTTCTCGATTATGGAGGTGATAAAAGAGCCCGTCAGAAAGGGTTACGTCGATGCAAGTTTTAACACTAATCTAGATGACTCAATCTCAACTGGATACATATTGAAAGTGGGAGCAATTAGCTAGAGTAGCTCCGCAAGTGCGAGCATTGTAGATATAGAAATTTGCAAAACACTCACGGCACTGAATGTAACAGACCCGTTGACTAAAATTATCTCGCAAGCAAAACATGATCACACCTTAGTACTCTTTGGGTGTTAATCACATAGCGATGTGAACTAGATTACTGACTCTAGTAAACCCTTTGGGTGTTGGTCACATGTCGATGTGAACTATGGGTGTTAACCACATATAGATGTGAACTATTGATGTTAAATCACATGGCGATGTGAACTAGATTATTGACTCTAGTGCAAGTGGGAGATCAAGGAAATATGCCCTAGAGGCAATAATAAAGTTATTATTTATTTCCTTATATCATGATAAATGTTTATTATTCATGCTAGAATTGTATTAACCGGAAACATAATACATGTGTGAATACATAGACAAACAGCAGTGTCACTAGTATGCCTCTACTTTACTAGCTCGTTAAATCAAAGATGGTTATGTTTCCTAACCATAGACATGAGTTGTCATTTGATTAACGGGATCACATCATTAGGAGAATGATGTGATTGACTTGACCCATTCCGTTAGCTTAGCACTTGATCGCTTTAGTATGTTGCTTATGCTTTCTTCATGACTTATACAAAGTTCCTGCAACTATGAGATTATGCAACTCCCGTTTACGGAGGAACATTTTGTGTGCTACCAAACGTCACAACGTAATCGGGTGATTATAAAGGTGCTCTCTGAGATGTCTCCAAAAGTATATGTTGAGTTGGCATGAATCAAGATTAGGTTTTGTCACTCCAATTGTCGGAGAGGTATCTACGGGCCATCTCGGTAATGCACATCACTATAAGCCTTGCAAGCAATGTGGCTAATGAGTTAGTTACGGAATGATGCATTACGAACGAGTAAAGAGACTTGCCAAGAACGAGATTGAACTAGGTATTGGATACCGACGATCGAATCTCGGCAAGTAACATACCGATGACAAAGGGAACAACGTATGTTGTTATGCGGTCTGACCGATAAAGATCTTCGCAGAAAATGAAGGAACCAATATGGGCATCCAGGTGTCCCGCTATTGGTTATTGACCGGAGATGTATCTCGGTCATGTCTACATTGTTCTCGAACCGTAGGGTCCGCACGCTAAGGTTTCGATGGCGGTTATATTATGAGTTTGTGTATTTTGATGTACCGAAGGAGTTCGGAGTCCCGGATGTGATCACGGACATGACGAGGAGTCTCGAAATGATCGAGACATAAAGATTGATATATTGACGGCTATATTCGGACAGGAAAGGTTCGGAAGTTTAGGAGAAAGACGGAGTCTTGGGATGGGTTACCGGAACCCTCCGGGAAGTAATGGGCCTTATTGGGCCAAGAGGGAGAGAGAGGGCTGCGCCAGAGGTGGCGCCCCCATGGGGAGTCCGAATTGGACAAGGAGGGGGGCGGCCCCCTTTCCTCTCCTCTCCTCTCTTTCCTTCCCCTTCCTCCTTCCTAGTTGGACTAGGAAAGGAGTCCTACTCCCACTAGGAGGAGGACTCCCTCCCTTGGCGCACCTCCTAGGGCCGGCCGGCCTCCCCTTGCTCCTTTATATACGAGGCGGGGCACCCTAGAACACACAAGTTGATCCTTGAGATCGTTCCTTAGCCGTGCGGTGCCCCCTCCACCATATTCCACCTCGGTCATATCGTAGCGGTGCTTAGGCGAGAAGCCTGCGTCGATAGAACATCAAGATCGTCACCACGCCGTCGTCCGACGGAAACTCTCTCCCGAGCTTTCTTTGGATCGGAGCCCGAGGAGCGCCACCGAGTCAGACGTGTGCCAAGAACTCGGAGGCGCCGGAGTAACGGCGCTGGGATCGGTTGGATCGCGAGGAGAACGTACGACTATTTCCTCTACGTTGTGATTGCTTCCGCTTCGGTCTACGAGGATACGTAGACAACACTCTCCCCTCTCGTTGTTATGCATCACCATGATCTTGCGTGTGCGTAGGAAAATTTTGAAATTACTACGTTACCCAACACCCTCAACAATCCCAAACCAGTCAAAAATCATCCCTGGCTGGTTTGGCCCGGCTGGTTGCTGACATGGAGATGGTCAACGGCGGTATTTGACCAGTGGGGCCCAAGGCCCACACACCACCAAGCCCATCTTCCTCCTCCTCCCATTTCCTACATCGGCACTGCCAGGAGGAACAGGACGACGCCCATCTGCCAGATCCCACGGCCCCGGCCACCGCTGGCGAAGAGGCACCGCCCCTGCGTCCCCGTTCCCCCGCTCCTTCCTCCTTTCCCGCGGGATGCCGCCTGCGCCGCCTACACGTGCATCGCCCTGCACCCCGCCGCCGGAGCGTCGGCCTACTCCTCTGGCCCGCCGTCGGAGCGCCGGCCTGCTCCGATGCCTCGCCGTCCCTGCCGTCCAGTCATCTCCCCATTCCCCCTTTGGCCTCTGCTGTCGCCGTCGTGCCCATCATCAGCTGACGTCGCCGACCGCCTTGCCCGATGCCGTCGTGGCCCCTGTTGCTCTCTGACTTCATGAACAGGATGGGAGGACGCGCCGCTTCGCGGGGGTCACTCCGGTGGTCGTAGCTCCTCTGGGGTTGGCCTGTGCCGTCGAGACGAGCACCGAAGCTCCTCTCTGTCCTGCAGGCGATCGACGGAGGAAGGAGACAGACCTGCCAGGCGGGCCCTACCTCCTCTAGGCCCCACCCGTCAGTCTCACTCGCACCTGACAAGCAAGGCCCACCCGCAGGTCAAAACCACCGTTGACCAATGCCACATCAACAACAAGTGGAGAAAAACCAGGGGGTTCTTTCAACCGGTATGGGTTTGTTTAGGGGGTGAAAGGAACAGAAGAATAGATGAGGGGGTAATGTGAACCACCCACTTTATTCAGGGTAGTAAAATAGACTTTTTTTTTTATTAGTGTCAATCGGGAGAAGAACGGGAGAAGCAGGAGCCATCGAGGGGAGTTGTGCGGAACAGAAGAAGCGAGAGCCATCGAGGGGAGTCGTGCGGATCTGTCGCTAACGACCAGTCGACTGGTCGTTAGCACAGTCCATTTATTATATCTATCAAGGAGACTCGCAGACGTACAAATTCAAATCCAAGCCTCTCTACCTCCTTTGAGTTCTCCTCTTGAAGAAAAAGCATTAGGCATCCGACTCATATTTATTATGTCTCTGAAGGCTCTCGCCCTCCCGTGTCTCACATTCCTACGTGTTCGAATGGAATTGCCCACAATGTAGCTCATCAAGTTCTAAACAGTGTTACGGAACACGCCTAATCTGTTCTCTCCTTGCTCTCTCCATTGTATTCAGGGACGTGCAATCGATGCTGTGCTATGTTTTCGAGCTGAATAAAGTTGGCACTTCATGCTACCAGCACCAGACATTAACTTAGCATCACGCTGTCAGCTTACCACAAATTCACAAGGAATACCATGAAGCAGAGCAACATGATTTTGAATAGTTAAACTTAAAAGATGGATCCAAATAGAACTAACATGTCCAAGGTCATCCAAGTTACAAACTAGGTGGAGGTACAACATTGCAAAATCCAGGAACACATCGTTCAAGACAGTACAGCTTACACATAATCTAGCATGAGGCCCGTCATGCGCAGCATGTTATCATCCAACTTGACATCGGGCCTCTGCTGACGCAAAGGGAACAACCCTTCACCTGTCGTAGCCACCGCCACCAGCACGGCGGCCGTAGCCCCTTTCGGGCATACGGTACGGGGAGTAGGGCAGCGACCTAGACCGCTCCCTCCTTGCCCTGCCACCGTAAGGAGGGGGAGACCTGTGGGGGGAGTAGCCCCGGCCACCCCTGCCGTCATAGTAGTCTCGGGCATCCCTGTGGGGCGGGGAGTAGTCGCGGGTGTCCCTGTAGGGAGGGTAGTCCCGGGTGTCCCTGTAGTCTCGGTACATGGGAGGCGGAGACCTGCGGTAGCTGTTGCCATAGTAGTCGTCACGACCATAGCCTCCTCTGCGGAATCTACCTCCACGCTGCATCTCCCTGCGCTCATAGCGATGGCCTGTCCAAGGAAAATTGCAAGTAAACCATAAGTTGTAATTAACCAGGCATGTGTACATCGTATATACATACAGTAAGAACATGCAGAAATGAAAAGGAGCACTGAGATGTAAGCTATGGTGTAAATTCAAGGGCCAACAATGTAGCCCACAAGCTTAGTCTGCTTTTCATACCCAGATAGCTCCCAGGAGTAGGCGTCCTTGGGCGGCCTCTGCGTGACTGAAACAACCATAACAACAATCAGTACAATATCAGGCTCCAAGCTAAGAAAGAAGGAAAATTAAATATCATGCTGGATTGTGTAGGAAATTATGAGTTTCCCTTACGATCGGCCGACATACACCCTGCATTAACGGACCAAGGAGGAAGGAAATACTTAATGAAGAGCACAAACTCCAACTAGCAGACATCCAACATTGCTATGCATATGTCACCAGACACCTTGACTAATGTGTTGGAAATGCCCGTTGATTAGTTGATGGGGGAGTTGAAGGTGAATGCTCAGGTTTAGTTGAAAATTTGCTACGTTTAGTTGTTGTGAATCTCGTGTTGCATAGTAACCCTTTGGGCTGTCCATTGATCAAGCTGTATGAGCTAAAGTTGAAATTGATGAACTCAGCATCTTGATTGCTGGCACATAGCTTGCACAATGTCTTCTGAATAACCACCAAAAAACCTCCAGGTCAACACACATGAAATACAAGGTTGCATCTGAACCAACAAGACGACAACCCATGTGGACGCACAAACAATTACCTTTTCAACTGTGATGTTTCGGCCTTGCAGTTCAGACTGGTTAAGATACTTGATGCAGCGTTCAGCATCTTCAACAGTGTCCATGGTGATGAAGGCAAATCCACGAGACACGCGTGTATGGGGTTCAAGAACAACATGACAAGAAACCACCTGACAAAGAGGAGATGTCATAACTTTGTACCTCACAAGGAACAACAAATCTGCAAACTTACATGAAGCCAAGTAACTAACCTTTCCTTCCTTATTGAAGTACTCTCTAAGTTCTTTATCAGTCACCCTAGAAGAAAGTCCAGTAATGTACAGAGTATTTCCATGATTTACAGCTTCAGGCTCCCGCTCCCTAGAGAAATGGTACATATTAAGCGTGTACAAATTACATATGATGAATTACTGCTTGTGATGTTTTTAAGTCAAATGTTAAGTATTGGTCATTCAACTCAGTCTTTTGAAGCATATGCACATTCAGGAAAATCTGTAGAAATATGTTGTGTTCTTTTTGTCTTTGCGTTTCAGAAAGTTTATACATAACCAGACCATAAACTACTTCATTTTCCATGGATAGAATTCCATTTCCCTATCAGAGGAGCTATTACAATCTTAGAATGCATTTCTTACATAGCAGTATCTATTATCTAATAGCTTCATCCAACAAGTTTTGTGATCATTAGCCATTACGCCACTAGCTACTTACTATGTGATGTGGTTTTGTATGTCACAGCTATTATAATATGACTTCTAACTAGCTACTTACTATGTGATGTGGCTTTGTATGTCACAGCTATTATAATATGACTTCTAACTATCACAACTATTGCATACAAATAATACCAAGTGATTCGGCTACCCGCCACGATATAAGCTACTCCCTCTGTTCACTTTTATAAGACCTTGTAGACAATTCAGACATCAACCAAAACAGTTCAATGTCAGCTGTCTGAAAAGTCTTATAAAAGTGAACGGAGGGAGTATTATAACAGGATGACCAATTTTTACAACCAATTTATATATTCTTTTATCCTACAAATAATTATATGGAATTTACGCCATGAGCGTACAAGCTACTACAACATAAATTAAGCTATCATGAACACAACTCTCAACGGCTGTTTGGCTTTTAGTGCAAGAAACAGAATACGCAGGACACAGAGTACACACAGTATTAGCAAAAAGGTTGAACAAAGAATCCACACCTCGCAGGGCTTCGAGATCTTGACCTCGCCTGAGCTCTAGGATCAGGCGATGGAGATCTAGACTGGGATTGAGCTACAGGTGATCTTGACCTTGACATTTGCTTTTGGCGTCCCTTATAAGGAGAAGGGGACCTTGAGGGCCTTGTGTACCTGGAAGTAAGAAACTGTTCACTAGACTGCTAAATAATTCAGAAAAAGGCATTTTCTTCCGTCCAGAATCTTCCTATAGTAATGTGCCTGGCTGGCCAAAGAGAACATGGCACATTGGATAACAGAGCACATCCATCACTTTGATGTAACTTTACGTGTTTAAAGTTAACAATATGAAATACTGTTAAAACAGTTCTCGGGAATCAACATCATTTTTAGTGTCCAATGAAACTGCTTGCCTAATGAAACACTAAGCGAATACTCCCTCCGCCCGAAAATACTTGTCATCGAAATGAATGAAAAGGGATGTATCTAGAACTAAAATACATCTAGAGGAATCCCCTATTATTCTTTTTGATGACAAGTATTTTCGGACAGAGGGAGTACATAGCACAACACGTACATGCTTATTTTTTATGACATATACTAAACTGTTATGCTCAAGTTTATTACTAGCTAGTAACCACTTAAACTCTGAAGTTCTTTTATTGGCAAACCTAATAGGCCGCTAATACCACGATGTCATCATAAACTTGCACTTTCTGAAGCCATATCAGATTCAGATGCGCGAAACAGCGCATCCACATCTACAAGCAAACCATGGGTTCTAACAAGCAGTAAAACCGCAAGAGCTTGGGAAACCAACTAACATGCAGGGACAGCGGCAGCAAACCTACACTAATATGCGGTCAACCTCACCAACTAGAGTCTACAACCCAGCGCAGAGGGATGGCGAGATCCACGCACGGCTACCTCACAGGCAACACGCATCCAGACAGTCAATCTCACAGACTAGCACAATCCAGCTCGAAAACAACAGGCGGACAGCGAGATCCGCAGCAGGACACGCATCCTCGCATGCCCCGCGCGTCCCTGCACCCAGCCGACCGACCGACCGACCAACCACTGAGCCGAAGCTCTGTTCCTAGCGGCGGGATCCCTAGGCCCCAGATCGGGGCGGGCGGGAGCGGAGGCCGGCGAGCGAAAATAGATTCAGACCAGGCACCGATTCAGAGAGGGCGTGAGAGGAGAGGGTAGCTAGGAGTGAGACCCGTGGAGAGGGGCGTCGCCATTTACCTCCGGCGCGGGGAGTCGGCCTGCGAGGAGAAGAGGGGCATAAAAAAAAACGAGCCGTCAGCGCGGAGGTCGACAGGCAGGAAAACCGAGGGAGGGCCTCGGGAAGGAGAGCGGCGGGGAGGAGGGGGAGGGGCTCACCATGGCGCGAGGACGGCGGGGACGGCGGAGACCGCGGAGTGCGCGGGGGAGGGAGGGAGGGAGGAGCGGGGCTAGGGTTTCGGCTGCGCTTCGTCCTTCCTGCGGCGTGCGATGCGGTGCGGTGCGGTGCGGTTGGGTTGACCGTGCTCGAGCCGGAATGGGTCTCGTTCGACTTCGATTTGGTTTGGTTTGTGTAGGGCGGTGTCGGGCCGGGGAGGAGCCCGGTTCCGGTTGGGCCCCGACGCGCGCGGCCCAGGCCCAACAGGCTATTAGCTTCGCTCCAAAAAAGAAAAAGAAAAACGGAAGCAGCAGCAGAGGGGAGGAATGCTCAAAAAAAAAAACATCAGAGGGGAGGAGAAGAGGAGCCCTCGCGGCGCCGGAGGAGGTTAGGGGGTGACAGGACCAAATCACATCAGACAACAACACATATACTCGAACTAGCCCCGATTGGATAAATTGCTGCGGAAGAGTACAGATACAAGGGTTCAGATCGAGGATCTGCCCGAATTCTACCAAGTAGTCTAGGGTTCTATCCTTAGCTAGCTATTACACTTGGAGAAAGGGGAACGATGCCCTGCTCGAGCTTGGAGGAGGGGATAAGTAGGAGGGAGCAGGGGACGAGTCACGTGCACCGCTCCCGTGCTGTAGCTGTCATGCGGGTGGCGGCAACGGCGTGATGATGAACAGGATCCCGTTACAGAAGATAGCCGTTGATCGTCACTCGTTGGTTCCATCGTAGCCGTCCATTTCCCAGGTCGGTACCTCTTCAAGTTCAGCGTTGCTTTCGTCAGTTAAACTGTTGATTTCTTCAGTTAACTGTCTGTGAGGTTCTGGGTCCTGACAATTACCCTCTCCAGAAGCAGATTCTTGCCCTCGAGGATCTTTGGAAGGAAACCAAGAGCGAATTGTGGTATTAAAGAAATCAGGGAATGTGAACTTGATGAAGTCTGCATCCTCCCATGTTGCATCTTCTGGCGACATGTTCAACCACTGAACTAACCATTGGGTGACAAGCTTCGGGTGTCGAGGAACTGCTCGAGTATCCAAGACCAAAACAGGGGCAACTTTGATTTTCCCTGAGGCATCAACAAGTGGCAGTCCCGGGGCAGGGATGGCATTCGGTCCCAAGTGTCTTTTGAGTTGGCTCACATGGAAAACGTTGTGTATCTGAACATCTTTAGGTAGTAGCAGCTTGTAAGAAGAATTGCCGATTTTTTGTAAGATTCTGAAGGGCCCATAGAACTTTGTAGCTAGTTTGAGGCATGTCCGAATGCCAAAAGCAGCAAGTCTGTAAGGTTGCATTTTGAGATATACCATGTCTCCTGCAGAAAACTGTCTATTTGTTCTGTTTCTGTCAGCATATTTCTTCATTCTCTGATGTGCGATTATCAGGTTGTGTTTCAATTGTTGTTGCATATTTTCTCTCTGTTGCAAGAAGGACTGTGTTTCAGTGTCACTAGGTCTAGGTACTGAAACTTCTCCAATCTGTGGGGGAGGAAATCCATATAAGCACTGAAAAGGTGTGAATTGAGTTGTTGTGTGGTAGGAGGTATTAAACCACCATTCAGCCATTGATAGCCAAGCACACCACTTCTTTGGTTCATTGAATGCCATAGCTCTTAGGTAGGCCTCCAAACACTGGTTGACCCTCTCAGTTTGTCCATCAGATTGAGGATGATGAGTTGTGCTCATATTGAGTTTCACTCCCAAGGCTTTTGAACAGGGCCTGCCAAAAGTTACTTGTGAAGATTGCATCTCTGTCAGTTACTATAGACACTGGCATGCCATGTAGTTTGAAGATGTTGTCAATGAAAACTTGTAGAACAGTTGTGACAGTATATGGGTGGGATAGAGCAATGAAGTGTGAATATTTGGTAAATCTGTCCACCACTACTAAGATGACCTCTTTACCCTGGGATTTAGGTAAACCTTCTACAAAATCCATAGAAATGTGCCTCCAAGCCATATCAGGTATTGGGAGGGGGTCCAATAGTCCAGGGTAGTGGCAATGTTCCCCTTTTGCTCTCTGACACACTGGGCATTGTTGAATGAATGTTTCTATATGGCTTTTAAGGTTGGGCCAATAAAAGATCCTCTTAATTCTGTGGTAAGTGGCTCTCACTCTAGAATGTCCCCCAATAGGAGAGGAGTGGAATGTGGACAAAAGTTGTTGTTGGAATTCAGGATCAGTGCCCACATATATCCTATCTTTGTATCTCAGTATCCCTGCAGTATATGTATATAGTGGCAGTGTTGTAGTGCCAGCTGTGAGTTAAGCTATAAGGCTTTTGCACTTGTCATCAGTTTTGTAAGTGCTTTCAATGTTATCTGTCCAGCTGGGAATTGCCATGGAGATAGAAAGCACTTGAGGTTTTCTTGAGAGAGCATCAACAGCTTTGTTTTCTTTTCCTTTCTTGTACTCTATAGTATAAGTAAACTCCAGCAGTTTGAGCATGAGCTTATGCTGAATTCCTTCTGAAATTCTCTGTTCTGTTATATACTTTAGACTTTGGTGGTCTGTTTTGATAATCAGAGAGGATCCAAGGAAATAGTGTCTCCATTTACATAGAGATTCCAGTATGGCTACTGCCTCTTTTTCATAAGTTGAGAGGGCAGCTGCTTTAGGTCCCAGGGATTTGCTATAGTAAGCAATGGGTCTATGCTGCTGCATGAGAACTGCTCCAATGCCAGCACCTGAAGCGTCACATTCTAGCTCAAATGGGAGAGTGAAATCAGGTAGAGCTAGTACTGGGGCATGGGTCAGACTGTATTTGAGTTTGTCAAATGATGTTGTTTGTGTTGCAGACCAAAGGAAGGAATCTTTCTTTAGCAAGTCATGCATAGGCCTGCAAATTACTCCATAATCCTGGATAAATCTTCTGTAATAGCTAGCTAATCCCAAAAAGCTTCTCAGTTCAGTGATGTTAGCAGGTACAGACCATTGTTGCACAGCTGCAATTTTCTCAGGGTCAGTTGCCACTCCTTGAGCAGAGATCACATGACCCAAGTACTCCACAGCAGGAGTTCCAAAGATGCACTTGGATTTGTTGAGCAGAAGATTGTTTTTCTGTAGTATTTCCATAACAATCTTTAAATGCTCTTTATGTTCCTCTGGATTTTTGCTAAAGGTTAGGATATCATCAAAGAATACTAGCACAAACTTCCTCAAATAAGGTGCAAATAATTTGTTCATGAGAGCCTGGAATGTTGCTGGAGCATTAGTCAGTCCAAAGGGCATGACCAAAAACTCATAATGACCAGAATAGGTTCTAAAGGCTGTCTTGTGTATGTCCTCTGCTTTCATTCTGATTTGATGATATCCTGATTTCAAGTCCAACTTATTGAATATTGTTGCTCCATTTAACTCATCCAGTAAATCTTCTATAACAGGAATAGGGAATTTATTCTTGATTGTTTGTGCATTCAATTTCCTATAATCTATGCACAATCTCCAGGTTCCACCTCTTTTCCTAACCAGTATTGCTGGTGATGCATAAGGGCTCATGCTATGCTGGATAATGTGTCTGGAGAGCAAGGTTTTGATCTGTTGTTCCATTTCCTCCTTTTGCAGATGTGGCACTCTATAAGGTCTCACATTTGGAGGAGTTGCATCTTCCTTGAGAGGGATAGAATGATCACAGTCTCTTGATAGTGGTAGAGTAGTTGGTTCCTAAAACAATTCCTTATATTGTTCTAGAACAGGCAGAAACTCCTCAGGTGTTTGTTGAGCAGCTAGAAGTGCTTTGCCTTCTGTTGACATTAATTGCAGGCTCATAGTGAAACCAACTGCACCTTTGGAGTACATCTCTTCCTATTTCTCTGCTGAAATGATCTTGGGAGCAACAACAGTAGTACAGTCAGGAAAGGTCACTGGATGCAGTTTGTCTCTGAGCATAGTAACAGTTCTAGCTTCAAAGTCCATGGAGAGGGGATTGTGCTTTTTGAGCATATCACAGCCAAGAACTACATCATAGCCCTGTAGCTCCAAGACAGTGAAATCATTGGACTAATCTCCGTTTGGAGCGGTGTGGAGGCACAATGCTCCCCAAGAAGCCACTAGGGCCACCGTAATCTCCTCACGCCCTCGCACAATGCAAGATGCCGTGATTCCACTAAGGGACCCTTGAGGGCGATCCACCGAACCTGCATAAATGGCGACCCTTGGGGCGGTCACCGAACTCAGACACTTCAAAGAACCCTTGGGGCGGTCACGGTACCATCAAATTGCTCGGGCGATCTCCACAACCTAATTGGAGACCCCGACGCTTGGAGCTTTAAACCACAATGATTGAGCTCCAAGCACCACTAACTGCCTAGGGCGCCAAAGCACCCAAGAGGAACAAGCTCAAGGGCACCAAGCACCCAAGAGTAATAAGCTTCTCAACTTGAAACTTCCACGTATCACCGTGGAGAACTCAAACCGATGCACCAAATGCAATGGCAAGGGCACACGGAGTGCCCAAGTCCTTCTCTCCCAAATCCCACCAAAGCAACGAATGCTAGGGAGGAAAATGAGAGGAAGAGCAAGAAGGAGAACACCAAGAACTCCAAGATCTAGATCCAAGGGGTTCCCCTCACATAGAGGAGAAAGTGATTGGTGGAAACGTGGATCTAGCTCTCCTCTCTTTTCCCTCAAAAACTAGCAAGAATCCATGGAGGGATTGAGAGATAGCAAGCTCGGAGAAGGTCAACAATGGGGGAAGAACACGAGCTCAAAGGATAAGTCTCAATGGGGAAGAAGACCCCCTTTTATAGGTGGGGGGGAAATCAAACCGTTATCCCCTCACTCAGCCCGCACGACGCGGTACTACCGCACGGAGCTGCCGTACTACCGTGGTTGGCTGCGGTACTACCGCTGCAGCTTGCTGTACTACCGCATATGCAACACTGGCCAGATGAAGGCACAGAGCATGTGGCAACGAGCGGTACTACCGCTACGCCCTCTGAGACTACCGTAAGGAAGGCAACACTAGGCGCAGAGAAAGCACGGAAGTAAAAATTACTTGCACCTACTACCGAGGAGGACCCACGAAAATCCGCACGGTACTACCGCACACACGAAGAGCGGTATTATCACAGAGGGCGCAGATGTAAAAATTACATCCGCCTTACTTCCGCTCATGTCGCTAAGCTGGCCAGAGCCCACGATACTACCGCGCACAAGGGCAGATTATCACAGAGGGCGCGGATGCAAAAAAATACATCCGCCTACTACTGGCCGAGCAACAAGGCGCTGGCTCGAGGCCGGTACTATCGCTCCCATAGAGCGGTACTACCATGAGCACTGCAGATTATCATAGGGACTGCGGTACTATCATAAGGGCTCAAGCGGTACTACCGCTCCGGAGAGCAGTACTACCGCATGCCCCAGATCAACAACACTAGGAGTCCTTCATTTTGCAGAGAAGACAACAGAGGCAAACAATAAAACCAGAACTGCCATAACTTCTACAAATGAGATCCGAATTGAGCAAACTCAAGCTTGTTGGAAACAAGACAACGAGTAGCATCAAAAAAATGACCATAACAAAAATAGGAGAGAAACCTCCAACAGAGAAGAACCGGCAGAACCTCCAACATCAAAAACATCATAGAAGATGCAAGTGAACTCTGTTTTCGATGAACTCGAGCTTGTCATAAAAATGACCATAAGCTCCAAATCTCTCAAGGAGAAGAACCAAACAAGAACCAGTAAAGATGATGCAAGGATGCAATGGTTTGAGCTCTCTACGAACGATACGATCAAGCAACTCATCGAGAGCCCCCCTTGATAGTACGACAAACGATCCTAAAACCCGGTCTCCCAACTACCACCATGGGACCGGCAAAATAGAAAACCTATCAAGGGCAAACCTTTGCCTTGCACAGAGTCCACTTGAGCTAGATGATGACGATCTTGACTCCCTCAAGTTGGACCACCTTTCTTGATTGTGTTGGCTCGATGAAGACTAGATGATTGCTCCCCCATAGTCCACTATGGGTGAGCCACTCTTTGGCTCATCTTCACAAGTCCATTGACACCACAATGGACGGCAAGCTTCAAGCACTTGATCTCTTCATGATGCATCACTTGAACTTGCACACCGCATCCTAACCCCACAAAGAACTCTCACGAAGACCATGGGTTAGTACACAAAGCATAATTGACAATGCTTACCATACCATGGGATCACTTGATCCCTCTCGGTACATCTTCTACACTTTGTGTGTTGATCAACTTGATTCACTCTTTGACTTAGTCTTGATCAACCTCTCACAAGACCAATCTTTTAGGTAATTCCTTGAATATCACCTTGGTCGACACAAACTCTCCTTGAACCCAACACATGTACTCCAAGAAAAGCCTATGGACAAAACCTTCAAATATAACTCAAGGCAACCATTAGTCCATAGAGATTGTTATCAATTACCAAAACCAAACATGGGGGCACCGCATGTTCTTACACCGTTCTCCGGAACAATGGAGCGAGCAACCAACTTATTGGAAATCATACATACTGATGTGTGCGGTCCAATGAGCATTGAGGCTCGCGGTGGATATCGTTATGTTCTCACCCTCACTGATGACTTAAGTAGATATGGGTATGTCTACTTAATGAAACACAAGTCTGAGACCTTTGAAAAGTTTAAGGAATTTCAGAGTGAGGTAGAGAATCAACGTGACAGAAAAATAAAGTTCTTACGATCAGATCGTGGGGGAGAATATTTAAGTCATGAGTTTGGTACGCACTTAAGGAAATGTGGAATTGTTTCACAACTCACGCTGCCCGGAACACCTCAACAGAATAAAGGTGTCCAAACGTCGTAATCGCACTCTATTGGATATGGTGCGATCTATGATGTCTCTTACCGATTTACCACTATCATTTTGGGGATACGCTTTAGAGACAACTACATTCACTTTAAATAGGGCACGTCTAAATCCGTTGAGACGACACCATATGAATTATGGTTTGGGAAGAAACCTAAGCTGTCGTTTCTGAAAGTTTGGGGATGCGATGCTTATGTCAAGAAACTTCGACCTAAAAAGCTCGAACCCAAGTCAGAAAAATGTGTCTTCATAGGATACCCTAAGGAAACCATTGGGTATACCTTCTACCTGAGATCCGAAGGCAAGATCTTTGTTGCCAAGAACGGGTCCTTTCTGGAGAAAGAGTTTCTCTCGGAAGAAGTAAGTGGGAGGAAAGTAGAACTTGGTGAAGTACTGCCTCTTGAACCGGAAAGTAGCGCAGCTCGGGAAGATGTTCCTGTGGTGCCTGCACCGACTAGAGAGGAAGTTAATGATGATGATCAAGGTACTTCGGATCAAGTAGCTACTGAACTTCGTAGGTCCACAAGGACACGTTCCACACTAGAATGGTATGGCAACCCTATCCTGGAAATCATGTTGTTAGACAATGGTGAACCTTCGAACTATGAAGAAGCGATGGCGGGCCCAGATTCCAACAAATGGCTTGAAGCCATGCAATCCGAGATAGGATCCATGTATGAAAACAAAGTATGGACTTTGACAGACTTGCCCGATGATCGGCGAGCGATAGAAAATAAATGGATCTTTAAGAAGAAGACGAACACGGATGGTAATGTCACCATCTATAAAGCTCGACTTGTCGCTAAGGGTTACTAACAAGTTCAAGGGGTTGACTAAGATGAGACCTTCTCACCCGTGGTGAAGCTGAAGTCCGTCTGAATCATGTTAGCAATTGCCGCATTCTATGATTATGAGATATGGAAAATGGACATCAAAACGGCATTCCTTAACGGCTTTCTTAAGGAAGAATTGTATATGATGCAGCCGGAAGGTTTTGTCGATCCTAAGAATGCAAGCTCCAACGCTCCATCTATGTGCTGGTGCAAGCATCTCGGAGTTGGAACATTCACTTTGATGAAATGATCAAAGCGTTTGGGTTTATGCAGACTTATGGAGAAGCCTACGTTTACAAGAAAGTGAGTGGGAGCTCTGTAGAATTTCTCATATTATATGTGGATGACATACTATTGATGGGAAATGATATAGAACTTTTGGACAACATAAAGGCCTACTTGAATAAGTGTTTTTCAATGAAGGACCTTGGAGAAGCTGCTTACATATTAGGCATTAAGATCTATAGAGATAGATCGGGACGCCTCATAGGTCTTTCACAAAGCATATACCTTGGTAAGATATTGAAGAAGTTCAATATGGATCAGTCCAAGAAGGGGTTCTTGCCTGTGTTGCAAGGTGTGAAATTGAGCTCGGCTCAATGCCCGACCACGGCAGAAGATAGAGAAAAGATGAGTGTCATCCCCTATGCCTCGGCCATAGGGTCTATTATGTATGCCATGATGTGTACCAGACCTGATGTAAATCTTGCCGTAAGTTTGGTAGCAAGGTACCAAAGTAATCCCGGCATGGAACACTGGACATCGGTCAAGAATATCCTGAAGTACCTGAAAAAGACTAAGGATATGTTTCTCGTTTATGGAGGTGACGAAGAGCTCGTCGTAAAGGGTTACGTCGATGCTAGCTTCGACACAGATCTGGATGACTCCAAGTCACAAACCGGATACGTGTATATTTTGAATGGTGGGGCAGTAAGCTGGTGTAGTAGCAAGCAAAGCGTCGTGGCGGGATCTACATGTGAAGTGGAGTACATGACAGCCTCGGAGGTAGCGCATGAAGCAATCTGGATGAAGGAGTTCATTACCGACCTAGGAGTTATTCCCAATGCATCGGGCCTGATGACTCTCTTCCGTGACAACACTGAAGCTATTGCCCTTGCCAAGGAGCCCAGGTTTCACAAGAAGACCAGGCACATCAAGCATCGCTTCAACTCCATTCGTGAAAATGTTCAAGATGGAGAAATAGATATTTGCAAAGTGCATACGGATCTAAATGTCGCAGATAACTAAACCTCTTCCGCGAGCAAAACATGATCAACACCAGAACTCTATGGGTGTTCGATTCATCACAGTGTAACTAGATTATTGACTCTAGTGCAAGTGGGATACTGTTGGAAATATGCCCTAGAGGCAATAATAAAATGATGATTACTATATTTCCTTGTTCATAATAATTGTGTGTTGTTCATGCTGTAATTGTATTAACCAGAAACCGTGATACATGTGCGAATACATAGACCACAACATGTCCCTAGTAAGCCTCTAGTTGACTAGCTCATTGATCAACAGATGGTCATGGTTTCCTGACTATGGACATTGGATGTCATTGATAACGGGATCACATCATTAGGAGAATGATGTGATGGACAAGACCCAATCCTAAGCATAGCACAAGATCGTGTAGTTCGTTTGCTAAAGCTTTTCTAATGTCGAGTATCATTACCTTAGACCATGAGATTGTGTAACTCCCTGATACCGTAGGAGTGCTTTGGGTGTACCAAACGTCACAACGTAACTGGGTGACTATAAAGGTGCACTACAGATATCTCCGAAAGTGTCTGTTGGGTTGGCACGAATCGAGACTGGGATTTGCCACTTCGTATGACGGAGAGGTATCTCTGGGTCCACTCGGTAATGCATCATCATAATGAGCTCAATGTGACTAAATAGTTGGTCACGGGATCATGCATTGCAGAACGAGTAAAGTGACTTTCCGGTAATGAGATTGAACGAGGTATTGGGATACCGACGATCGAATCTCGGGCAAGTAACGTACCGATTGACAAAGGGAATTTGTATACGGGATTACTTGAATCCTCGACGTCGTGGTTCATCCATGAGATCATCATGGAACATGTGGGAGCCAACATGGGTATCTAGATCCTGCTATTGGTTATTGGCCAGAGAGCTGTCTCGGTCATGTCTGCATGATTCCCGAACCCATAGGGTCTACACACTTAAGGTTCGATGATGCTAGGGTTATAAGGAAGATTTGTATGTGATTACTGAATGTTGTTCGAGTCCGGATGAGATCCGGACGTCACGAGGAGTTTCGTAATGGTCCGGAGGTGAAGATTTATATATGGGAAGTCATCATACGGTCCACAGGGATGATGTTTGGGGTATACCAGATTGTACCGGGACCACGGAGGGGTTCCGGGGGTCCACCGGGAGGGTCCACCTGCCCCGGAGGGCCTTATGGGCTGTAGGTGGAAGGGAACCAGCCCCTAAGTGGGTTGGGCGCCATCCCTCCTAGGGCCCATGCGCCTAGGGTTGGGGGGAACCCTAAGAGGGGCGCCCCCTCCCCCTTGGCCGCCGCCCCCCCTCTAGATCTCATCTAGGGGGGCCGGCCCCTTCCCCCTTCTCCCTATAAATAGAGGGGTGGAGGGAGGGCTGCAGCACCACATCCAAGGCGCAGCCCCTCCCCTCCCCAACACCTCTCCTCCTCCGCGTGAGCTTGGCGAAGCCCTGCCGGAGAACTGCCACTCCATCACCACCACACCGTCGTGCTGCTGCTGGAGCCATCTTCCTCAACCTCTCCCTCCTCCTTGCTGGATCAAGGTGCGGGAGACGTCACCGGGCTGCACGTGTGTTGAACGCGGAGGTGCCGTTGTTCGACGCTTAGATCGGAATCCGTCGCGATCTGAATCGCTTCGAGTACAACTCCTTCATCCGCGTTCTTGCAACGCTTCCGTCTCGCGATCTTCAAGGGTATGAAGATGCACTCCCCTCTCTCTAGTTGCTAGTTACTCCATAGATTGATCTTGGTGATGCGTAGAAATTTTTTAATTTCTGTAACGATCCCCGACATTGGGTATGCTTGCTTCACAGCATTATACGTAACACTTGTATAATCAATTGCTTTGCTTGGGATATGTTTGTGCCTTTCGATTTTGAACGGAGGTGAAGCAAGTGCGTTGTTCGATGCTCCTTGTTTTAGATTTAAATTGTGAAGAAAGTCAGAAAGGAAAAGGGTGCTTCATTTGCACTATGACTTTGTGATATTAGACGCAAGCAGTTTATTTTCATCGCAAAGATGCTAAATAGTGGGGGGCCAATTTAATCCTGTGCAGATATGCTTTGTATTTGATCGAGAGGTCAAAATTAAGTAGTATGTACCATCGTGTGAGATATCACCTTCATCTGTCCTACCTGCAAACTGCATTGTTGGAACAATGTTAGGAACTTCAGTATTCTGTCTCTGTTTGTATTGTTATTGCTATATATCCAGAGATGAATGCGTGATTGATAATACAGTTTTGACATCTGAATTTGACTTTATGAAGGTTGATATTTTTCTTATTAAATTTATTGGAGCTCTAATGCAGTGAGTAGAAATCATCATTGTGTTTATGTCTATTGTAATTTTGTATTTAATTTTTGTTAGTTCAATTGTGAGTGATCCCATTAGTGTGGTGTAAGTTGCGAGATTAGCCTAACCCCACTTTGCATTTCCAATACAACTACTTTGAATCTTCACCGAGGCACATTAACTTCCCATTGGGAAATAATACAATATAACATAAGGTCTCAATTATATAAATTTTGAATTCTCAATATAACCAATTTGATTTATTTCTTATCCGTCGCATGGGCAGTCACTCTGATTACTCTGTTGATTTTTTTTCCTTTCAAAAAGGACTCTGTTGACGCAGGTGATTATATGTTATCCGCGCGTTATGATTCATCGTCGTCTGATGAGGATGATGATGATGATGATGATGAAGAGGATGACGACTATGACGATTATGTTGAAGATGAGGATGATGATGAAATTTGGACAGATATAGAGATGCAGATGGGGAGAAACTTACTGAAGCCGATAGCGGATATATGAATGGAAGCATGATGAGGGTATCGTTGGCATTGTAGTGAGGATGGGATCGTGTCAAGCTATTATTTCTATCTAAGAGGTGTTTTTTTAGGGAATCTAAGAGTTGTTCTTGGTTTTCCTGCTTGTGTGATTGAAGAGCTTGTGTGATTAGTTAGGTTGTGTACTGTTAGGTTACCATCAAGTGCTTCCTCTTCACTCTCTAGCAGAACCATTTTTGTATATATTCTTTTTTTTCGAGACACCGTATGTATTCTTTGTTGTAGTTGATTGTTCTGATGTTATAAATGTTCCCACGCTGCAATTATCGTGTGACCGAGTACTGCGCATTAACATTTTGGACAGTAACAAGCGCTCCTGTTTTCTGGATGTTTTCTTAAGGAAAAAAGTTTGCTCGGTTGAAATCTAAAACTAAGACTGAACTCGTAATCTCGTTTTTTAGGGTTTAATCATTCGGGCCTATTTCTTTTTCGACATCTCATTTAGCCAATTCGAACTAAAACACGGTCCGCGGTAGACTTCCTTTTCCACATTTGTTTGGGGCAACTTTTTCTAGGGTACAAATTTGTTTGTGGCAGGCATCCATTGCCCCAGCAGGGAAGTCATCTTTATTTTTTCTGAGACCCACGGGGGGGAAGTCATCTGGTTATCAGCGGGCCAGGCCCAACCAAATTCCACGCCGGGGCCGAGGCCCAACAGAACCACGCCCTGGTTTCGGCCCCCGTAGTTCGGAGATGGGACGGCCAGATCTGTCCTCCTCGGTCACCGCCACGCCATGGGCCTCTCCTCCCCGTCTTCCCCCCGGTCCCCGTGAACAAGGCGAAGAAGCTGAGAAACCCTCGCGGCGGCGGCGGCGGAGGCGATGCCGGCGGAGGGGACCCGGATGGCCGGGCTGTGGGAGCGCGAGGTCGGCCGCCTCCCGCCCAAGCGCTTCGCCGACTCCGTCAGGGCCTCCGAGGTCCGCCCCCCCTTCCCTCCTCCACCCCTCTCCTTCCTGCCCCCGCCCTGAAATCGAGCCGGATCAGGCCGACCTAGCGAGATTCACCGCGGTTAACCTAGCCTCAGAGCACCTCCGCAGCTAACTCCATGGCGGGCCATCGCCTTCTGGTAGTATTTTCTACAGTAATTATATAAGCTGTTGCTTTCTGTAACAATGGTGCCTGCTTGGCTGGCTGGCTGGCGATGTGCAGGACTTTGTGAATTCTCTGGGCATACAGAAGCGGCTGCGGGAGCACCGGGGCTGCGTCAACACCATCAGCTTCAACAGCACCGGGAGCCTGCTGCTGTCCGGGTCGGACGACCGCACCGTCGTGCTGTGGGACTGGGAGCGAGCCAGGCCGGCCCTGCAGATCCACACCGGCCACGAGAACAACGTGCTCCACGCGCAGTTCATGCCCCTCTCGGACGACCGGAGCATCGTCACCTGCGGCGCCGACGGGGAGGTGTGTACATACACCCTTAATCGACAGTTCTGTCCATGTTCATCTTGTGTGAAGTGGTTTACGTTGCTCACGCTGTCATGGTTTGGGTGTTTGCTCTGGCTGCGAAACAGGTGCGGTACATGCAGATAGAGGAAGGGGGCCGCGCGGTTGTGGATCAGGTCGTCGAGACGGAGTATGCGGTGCACAGGTTGGCCGTTGAGCCAGGGAGCCCCCACACCTTCTATAGCGCCGGGCAAGATGGATCCGTGTGGCGCGTAAGTTGTTATACTTGCAGCTACCTTCATTCGGTAATTTTGTTGTTTATCATTGTTGGTTGGATCCCTTTTGTGCTGACTCCGTTCTCCTTCCAGTTTGACCTAAGGGGGAAACAGTCCAAGGAGCTCCTTAAAGTTGGGGTGATTTACGATGATGGCGTGAATGATGCCCTCGACCTCTACGCCATCGCTGTGGACCCAAGGAATCCGTATCGTGTGGCAGTCTCTGGATCTGACGAGTTTGTGAGGCTATATGACACCCGCAAGTATCTGCACGGGGATTTCGGTTGCCCAATCGATTACTTCTGCCCTCCGGGTTTGATTACGAAAAACGAAGATGGAATAACCGGTCTGGCATTCTCACAGACCGGCGAGATATTAGCGTCATATAGTTGTGACAATATCTACCTCTTCGAGAGAGAGCATGGGTTGCACTTCAACGATTTTAAGGTTGGTATAATGCCCCTGTATGGTGACGGTGTGGGTGCCGCCTTACCCCTTTATAAAGACAAGTTGCCTGAACCTCGGTCTTTCGTGGGACACCGTAACAAGCAAACCGTCAAGGGTGTCAACTTCCTTGGTCCCAATTGTGACTATGTTGCCTCAGGATCAGACTGCGGCCATGTATTTATTTGGAGAAAGAAGGATGGGGTGCTCCTGCGAGTGATGAAAGGAGATAAACGGATCGTCAACTGTGTTGAACAGCATCCTTCTGAGATTGTTGTTGCAAGCAGTGGCATTGCTACAGACATCAAGATTTGGGCACCTGGTGACAGTGACCCCTCCACGATTGACCTTGATGAGGTTTGTTCTCTTCTGTTTTACTCAAAAAGTTGTGTTTCTCGCTGATCATTACATTCTTCCATGCATAACTTGTTAGATATAATGGCCTAATATGTTGAGCAGGCCTGATTCTGCATTTATGCATAGCACTTGTCGAAGGAATTTGTTTTCATTTTTGAGAAATGATGAAAAAGTTGGTCCTCTCCTCTCGCACTTCAATATGTTAGACACAACTCAAATATGTCCATTGCAATGCGGAACCATATGTTGGCATAATAATGATGTACATGCTATACCACACGGAGTTCCATTTGGTCCAGTGTCTACCGCTTTGTGTTCTGCCTTGCTTTCACCAGAGGTTTGTTGTAACATACAGGGCTGGAAAAACATCCACAAGTCGTATCTTGTGGGGTTTTTTTTTTTTTTGACACCTGAGACACGTATCTTGCGTTTTGTTACTGCTTTATATATATCCAGTGATATGAATATATTATCGGTGACAGAATGCTGACATGCGGATTTTCTACCTTTTGATTTTGATGAAGGACGACGAGGACACGTTCATGTTCAGCAGCATGAGCAGCGACGACTCCGACATCTCCGACTTGATGGACGATTTTATCTTTGCGCCCGCGGGCTCCGGCTCCGGCTCCTCCGATGGGGATGAAGACAGTGATGATGGTGAGGACACGGACGATGACGATGATGAGGAAGGCGACGAAGAGGAGGATGAGGAAGGCGTGACATCAGACGGAGATTCGGGCGACGAAGACGACGAGGGAGGTGGCGGCGCCGAAGACATGAACGACGACGATTGATCGTAGCCTCATAGCACTCTTATCTCAAACAAGGGCGTCCTTTTGACCCCCACAACAATAGCTCTCTTGTACATACGCACTCTCCAGCCCAGGATAGTTGAGTGGTGATAGTGGTGTTGGTGTAAATGTTTGCTGGGGGGTAAAATTATTTCGAAACGCGCCCTTGCCCGGTCTCGTTCGATTCGCGTGAATTTCATCTAAATTTCCCACGGTTTGGTGATGGCTGATGACATTTTTTGGAGAAAAAATCTCCAGGTTCAGAGGGCTCCTGTGGCGTGAGGCTGACATCTCACGTGGGGCGGTGGGCCCGGCGCGCACGCGCTGATCCTCTCACCCCAAACGCATTTGTCTTTCGCTTCTCTTTCACCAGTCTCCACCGGGCCGGAGAGGGCAAACGGAATCTGCTCGCCGCCGCCGCCGCCGATGGAATCCGTCGCGATCGCCACCACCTCCCGCGCCCTCGCGCCGCCCTTCCCCTCCGCGGCTCTCCGGCGCCGGCGCCGCGCCGCCTCCTTCGTCCCGGTCGCAGCCGCCTCCAAGCGTGCGTATCCCTATCCCCATTTGTGCTTCATTTCTGCTGCCGCTGGCTGCACCGGGTCTCATGTGTCCCCGTTTGTCTTGCAGGGAGAGACGGCGGCGAGGGGGAGGACGTCGGGGCCGGGTCCAGGCGGCCGTCTTCGGGTAGCGCCGGGCGCGGCGAGCCCGCCGGCCTCGCGCCCTACGGGCTGTCCCTCTCGCCCTTCTCCAAGGTACGGACGGCAGCGGCCCCCGATCTCATCCTCTGGCCACGCGATCCGACGCGCCTTCCTCTGATTTTCCCCGTTTACTCGTTCGATTTACCCTAACTGTTACTGTTGGATCAAACTCCATGCGTTGTGTCTGATGTGGTGGTCGATTCGCGCCGGATTTGCCCGCGATCCTGACGATTTTCGGCCTCGATTCATGCCGCAGCTCGCCGATTGATTTGTTCATTCGATAGAACTCCGATTTATCAGCATGGACTGGCATCAGTGCTCTCTGCTCTGCTTTATGCAGGGGTGCATCAATATGTTTTCCCTTCAGCTGACACCGTCTGATCAAGTTTAGCTGTTGCTGATTGGGTCGCTGTGGCATCTGCAGGACGCGGCCATGGGGCTTGTCATGAGCGCGGCGACGGGGAGCGGCTGGACGACGGGGTCGGGGATGGAGGGTCCGCCGATGGCCGGTGGCGCCGCGAGCCGGCCGGAGGTGTCGACGCTGCCATGGTCGCTCTTCACAAAGTCGCCGCGGCGCCGGATGCGGGTGGCCTTCACCTGCAACGTCTGCGGGCAGCGCACCACGCCACAAGAATCAACCCGCACGCCTACACCGACGGGACTGTGTTCGTTCAGGTATTGCAGATGTCAGTTGCTGGATATGTATCCAGGTTGACCTGATACTAACACTGGCTTAAACAATTGGGCTGAGATGAATTTTACAGTGGTTGGCTTTATTTTCATACGATGACAAGAGTTGATGAATATTCAGGCATACTAGTAGTGTAGTTACTGTAGGACATATGCCGGGCCGCTGCATAGAATTTGCCTTTTCATATATCTGTGGCATTGAACTTGAAGAAGGTTAGTCCATCAACCGGATACTTTTATGCTATCATGAGATGAGCTCCAAAGATAAATATAGCAGTGTGATACACAGTCTGTGTATCATTTCAGTGTAGGATTATGTTCTTTCAACCTCTAGACATTTAGATGCGTAAAATCAAAGGCTCAAATAAGCGTGCAGTTTGAGTTAGTTAGCCAATAGCCAGTTATCAGCCACAGTGCCACAAAAACCTCTAATCCACTATCCGAACGTACTTTCTTGGTAAATACCATGGTGGTCTTTTGCCCTGCAAAATCAAATTTGCTTACGGAGTGAGCTGGTAATTGTGCATTGTTGCGTTATCTTATTATTTATTGTATGCACTATGAACTCCAGCATATGTTTTTTAATGAGAGTTCCTTCATTCTGGGTGTATGTTTTGCCTTGGCATATTTACCAAAGCACATCATATCCTAATCTATACACACTTGCTGAATCTTGTGTGCCTCTGCTGATGCGTCAGTGCTGCGGGTGCAATATCTTCCACAAGCTGGTGGACAACCTGAACCTGTTCCACGAGATGAAGTGCTACGTCGGGCCCGACTTCCGCTACGAGGGGGACGCTCCATTCAACTACCTTGAGGGTGGGGACGACGATGGCGGCAACATCTTCCCACTTCTCTAGGAAGCTACCGACCCCCCCTACTGTTTCGGCGCATGGTGGCGCTCTGATCCCGTCTAGCTGTATATTAATAAGCAGACTGTATGTTGTCAATGTGGAAGGTCGGCAGTATATATGTGTATGCAGATGTATGTAAATAGCATAAGTCAAGTGGATAATAATGATGATAATAACAGGATACAAAACTCTTTTTTTTTCTC
This sequence comes from Aegilops bicornis, assembly GCA_021605145.1. Classification (NCBI taxonomy): domain Eukaryota; kingdom Viridiplantae; phylum Streptophyta; class Magnoliopsida; order Poales; family Poaceae; genus Aegilops; species Aegilops bicornis. The sequence goes on along the minus strand of CM038675.1, from coordinate 849,160,899 downwards.
TGTGGCGCTTCCTTATGCCAAATGGTGCGGTGGTGTCTGGTAAACAAGGTCTCCAGTCCAGTCGGTCTCTTCTTGTGTGGAATTGTTGTTGTTGTTGTTGTGTGTGTGTGTGTGTGGTCTCTGGATGAAGTGCTGCTTGTTGGTTGCATTGCCCCTGGGAAAGCCAGGGCTGTGACTTGAGATGAGAAGAAAACATCACATATATACATCAGGTTTCTCTGGTTTCAAGGGGGGCTTTGAACATGCCCCTTGATTGATTGTCTCAATCACAATCACAGTGACCCCGGGCCTCTCAAGGGGCAAATGATGGAATGGAGGAGTAAAATGAGGCAAAAATCCAGTTTCTTGAGCGTGTTGTAACTTGTGCTTTTCTTGTCCGCAGCAGAAGCCTCCCTCCTCGCTTCGCTCCGGTCCAGTGCCCTCGCTCCGATCTCGGCGCCGCCCAAACCCTAACCGCCGCCCAGCCACGGGAGGGAAGGAGTAGGAGGAGGAGGAGGAGGAGCAATGGCGAGGCGAGGCAAAGGGGCGGCGTGGCGGGCGGGCGGGACCTTGGCGTGGCGGAGGGCCGCGGCTGGTCGCCTCCGCCCGCCTGGGCGCCTCCTCCTCGCCTTCCACCTCGGGTCTCGCGCCTCCCCGCCGCTTACTCCTCTCAGTCACTCCTCCTCTCCTCTCCTCTCCTCTCTGTCCTCCGGCCTCTGCCTTGCGCGCCCGATGGCGGTGCCCGCCCGCCGTGCTTCCGGTTTCTTTGTTACTCGATCGATGGATTGGTTGGTCGATCCATGATGCTTGCTACAAAGATTGCTATCCGCGTGCATTGGTCGGGGTGAGAGAGTCCGTGTGGATTGAGCGATGGGGTCGTGCATTAGTCATCATATCGCATCAACTTCGCATCTCCCACCTTGCGTGGCGAAAGGGACGGAATTGCCTTACCGCGTCATCCCAATGATGGACCCGTGCGCCTCACTCTTGCCTAAAACTTGCATCCGATTAACTAACCGCTGTATATCCTTGGCATCATGTGCATTAGCTTCGGCTGACACGATGCCATGCTAGAGCTTCGCCGTGTTGTTAATTGCATACCACATTCCCAAGTTAAATGCACTGCGTGCGGCTCCGTTGGGGCTGCTCGAGACGACAATTCTGTGTTATCGACTTGGCTTGCTATGCTTTGCATCCGTGCAGCGCTCTGTGGAAAAGACAAGAAAGTTCTCCATGGCGTTGGACCCGATGGGAACCCGCCCAAACCGCTTCCACCGTAAGATTCATTTAATTATTCACACCTTGCCCGGTTTTTGCAATCGGTGTTTCCTCTTTCATGGCCTAAACACGGTCCCTTCCTTCTACAGTTGCTCGATACACTGTCGTGGATGACCCAGATGCTGTCGTCATTCCAAAGAGAACTCCCAATGCGATCGTGAAGAAGTTGTCGTACATGACGGTTGACAAGCAGGACAAAGTTTCTCCACCGCTGTTCGGAGGACGCCAAACCTGGAAACAGAGGGAGGAAAGCTTTAAACTGAATGCTACCATGAAGGTAATTGCTGCATTTTTGTTAATTACGGAGGGAGTGATAAATGTTGGAAAAACAACTATGTTTCTGTTTAATTCAGTGTATTTGTGCTTAAACATGCAAGGATTTATCCTGCCATCTAAACCACTGGTCTATTATTAAAGCACATGCATAACTCTAACGCAGGAATTGCCCCATTGTACTATTTTTTAAAATTGAAAACTATGTTACGAAGATGTTTTGAGCTTGATGTTTGGCCATGCACTTGTTGTTCTGCATCTGTAGCATCTTTGAAGCTTCACAGTTGAGGAGCACATGGTTTTGGAACTGGGTTGGAATTTGGAAACACCCTTCAGTTCACAATTTACTTTGAGACCCTGTTTCAATCCTTTAGAGTTTGGTTTGCTACAAATTATAATTGGGAAAATTATGCAGATATTAAGCTTGTTATTTTGCACATTAATATTCACTGGCCTGCTTATTTATTCTTCCAGCAAGTAAATAGTGTGGAACATGAGAGTTACTACTTACTAGAAATCCACTAAGGTTTGAACACTGGTAGTAGAACTATCAATTGCCTGCACACAGTATAAAATATCATGTGCAATCTATTCATTCTGTCTAGAGCAAACTGGCGGCATTGGTCTTCCAAGACGAATAGCTTATTACCACCTCTTATCTTCTTCATGTACTGCATATTCAGTTGCAATGGCATATTTTTTTAATTCCGAAACTTCTTTTTTTGGGTGAATGATATGGCTTCTGGTATATATGCTCAGGTGCACTGTGGATTTATGAAAAACAGCGGTGCAGATATGGATGCTGTTGATGTCGAGTACATAGAGAAATGCAAATTCGTGGTTGCCTCGGGTATTTTTGATGGTTATGACGTCCCTCATCAGCCATCAAATATTAGCCTTCGCTCTCAAAAGTTGTTCTGCTTCTTGATGGTGGTCGATGAGGTGTCCTTTGACTTCATTGAACAGAATGTCATCACAAAGTTGACAGTGCAGGAGGGAAATGGGTTGGTATATGGCGACTTGTAACATCGCACCGCCTCCATTTGATGAACCTAGAAGGAATGGAAAAGTACCAAAGATATTGACGATAGGCTATTTCCTCAAGCCTGGTATAGCATTTGGATTGATGGGAAAATGGAGCTTATGGTTGATCCACTGCTTATTCTTGAAAGGTTGGTTGTTTATCTGCTACTTCAAATACATTCTTTTGTTTTGTTGATGCCTGAAACAGATTCAACAGGGAAAACTCTTTGCAGATATCTCTGGCGGGGAAAATACACATTTGCAGTAGCTGTCCATAAGCATCATAGAAGCATATACGAGGAGGGTGATGCAATCAAACGGAGGAAGCGATATGCTCGGCCTTTGGTTGATCTTCAGATGAAGATATACCGCCACGAGGGAATGGAGCCTTGGGACGAAACGAAAAGGATGCCTAGTGGTGAGTCCATTTACATTTTCCGCATTAACTTAGACATTTGTTTGAAGCTGTTAAGCAAAGCTTAGGATACAAAGCTAACTGTACAGCATGAAATAATCGATTTAATTATTCCACCTGGTGTGTACTTCTGTTGTGGTACCATAGTTCCTCATTTCCCAGTGCTAATTAAAAAAGCCGCGACTTGCAGACATACCTGAAGGAGCGTTGCTGATCAGGGAGCACACGACGATAACGGACCTGTTCAGCTGCCTCTGGTTCAACGAAGTCAACCTCTTCACGCCCCGTGACCAGCTCAGCTTCGGCTACGTGGCCCATCGGCTCGGAGACGCTCTCAACTTCTTCATGTTCCCCAACTGCGAGTACAATTCCTTGTTCATCCTGCATGCAGACACACGAGGGAGCACTCGTCGAAGGTCGAGTGGGCCAAGACGATCGACGAGATTTTGAAGAAGGGACTGAAGGAGAGCAGGGAGGGTTGGGGCTGTGGACACCGTACTCGCAGACCTCAGCTCCGTGGAGCTCCCCGCTGTAAAAAGAACTTCGCAGTAAGCTAGGCTGGACCGAAATGTTCGATCATGATTTCTTTGGTTGTGCAAAGTAGAACACCCCTTTTCTTGGTGTGTTGTAGTCAGGGAAAATTTCTGTAATTTCCAGTGGATTCTGGTGCAGATGACATAGGGATGCACTATAGGCCCAAATCTTTACGACGAACTTGTAACTACATTGCATGTAAAAATGTTGAGCATGGAATGGATCATGTTTTTTGCTTTTCCAAGTGGTACACATATCTGTTTCAGGTTGGCTCATCAAATACATAAATGGCACACATATCTGCTTCAACGTGTATCACAGTATGCATAAGAATAATGATAATGAAACCACTCGTGACAACAAAAACCAATCATAGCATTAGACAATGATAATGATAACAAAACCTATCATATCATCGACACAATGATAATTACTGGCCATTCTTTCAGACTTCACAAATGATTGTTTCTACTTTCTCTGATCTACCATGGCTTCTCTACATCCTCAGGAGGGGGCACACCAAAACCACTCACTCAGGCCTCACAAGAACCAACTTGACCGGAACACGACTGCTGGGGCGCATCGCCTCCCGTCCAGGTTGAACATGACACCAGGCTGCAGGGTGGCATTCTGGCCCAGATGTAAGTTGAGAAACCCTTCCAGCTGAATCCGCTCCGGCGCCCCCTCGGAGCCTCTCTGCAGGCTCACGCCCCAGCCCAGGTCGTTCTCAGGCGTGTCCGACAGCGTGACGGCCCACTTCAGCTGCCTCGGGTTGGCCCTCTTCACCTCGACCCAGGCCCCAAATCTGGAGTCCTCGTCGAACTTCAGCTCAAAGTCGACGCACCCTCCGGCGGTCGGTTTGCTCTTTCGAGTAATGGCAGACGGTCCGTGCGTGCCTCGATTCATGCCGCAGCTCGCCGATTGATTTGTTCATTCGATAGAACTCCGATTTATCAGCATGGATGGCATCGCGTGCTCTCGCTCGCTTTATGCAGGTGCATCAATATGTTTTCCTTCACCGACACCGCTCGATCAAGTTTAGCTGTTGCTGATTGGGTCGCTGTGGCATCTGCAGGACGCGGCCATGGGGCTTGCCGCGAGCGCGGGCGACGGGAGCGGCTGGACGACGGGTCGGGATGGAGGGTCCGCCGATGGCGGTGGCGCCGCTGAGCCGCCGGAGGTGTCGACGCTGCCATGGTCGCTCTTCACAAAATCGCGCTGGCGCCCGGATGCGGGTGGCCTTCACCTGCAACGTCGCGGCAGCGCACCACGCCGCAATCAACCCGCACGCCTACACCGACGGACTGTGTTCGCTCGTATTGCAGATGTCAGTTGCTGGATATGTATCCAGGTTGACCTGATACTAACACTGGCTTAAACAATTGGGCTGAGATGAATTTTACAGTGGTTGGCTTTATTTTCATACGATGACAAGAGTTGATGAATATTCAGGCATACTAGTAGTGTAGTTACTGTAGGACATATGCCGGGCCGCTGCATAGAATTTGCCTTTTCATATATCTGTGGCATTGAACTTGAAGAAGGTTAGTCCATCAACCGGATACTTTTATGCTATCATGAGATGAGCTCCAAAGATAAATATAGCAGTGTGATACACAGTCTGTGTATCATTTCAGTGTAGGATTATGTTCTTTCAACCTCTAGACATTTAGATGCGTAAAATCAAAAGGCTCAAATAAGCGTGCAGTTTGAGTTAGTTAGCCAATAGCCAGTTATCAGCCATAGTGCCACAAAAACCTCTAATCCACTATCCGAACGCATTTTCTTGGTAAATACCATGGTGGTCTTTTGCCCTGCAAAATCAAATTTGCTTACGGAGTGAGCTGGTAATTGTGCATTGTTGCGTTATCTTATTATTTATTGTATGCACTATGAACTCCAGCATATGTTTTTAATGAGAGTTCCTTCATTCTGGGTGTATGTTTTGCCTTGGCATATTTACCAAAGCACATCATATCCTAACCTATACACACTTGCTGAATCTTGTGTGCCTCTGCTGATGCGTCGATGCTGCGGGTGCAACATCTTCCACAAGCTGGTGGACAACCTGAACCTGTTCCACGAGATGAAGTGCTACGTCGGGCCCGACTTCCGCTTCTGAGGGGACGCCCATTCAACTACCTTGAGGGTGGGGACGACGATGGCGGCAACATCTTCCCACTTCTCTAGGAAGCTACCGACCCCCCTCTTGTTTCGGCACATGGTGGCGCTCTCGATCCCGTCTAGGCTGTATATTAATAAGCAGACTGTATGTTGTCAATGTGGAAGGTCGGCAGTATATATGTGTATGCAGATGTATGTAAATAGCATAAGTCAAGTGGATAATAATGATGATAATAACAGGATACAAAACTCTTTTTTTCTCTGGCGTCGGCGCTTCCTTATGCCAAATGGTGCGGTGGTGTCCGTAAACAAGGTCTCCAGTCAGTCGGTCTCTTCTTGTGTGGAATTGTTGTTGTTGTTGTTGTGTGTGTGTGTGTGTGGTCTCTGGATGAAGTGCTGCTTGTTGGTTGCATTGCCCTGGGAAAGCCAGGCTGTGACTTGAGATGAGAAGAAAACATCACATATATACATCAGTTTCTCTGGTTTCAAGGGGGCTTTGAACATGCCCCTTGATTGATTGTCTCAATCACAATCACAAAGTGACCCCGGGCCTCTCAAGGGCAAATGATGGAATGGAGGAGTAAAATGAGGCAAAAATCCAGTTTCTTGAGCGTGTTGTAACTTGTGCTTTTCTTGTCCGCAGCAGCATGAAGCCTCCCTCCCTCGCCGCCCGGTCCAGTGCCCTCGCTCCGATCTGGCGCCGCCCAAACCCTAACCGCCGCCCCGCTGCCACGGGAGGGAAGGAGTAGGAGGAGGAGGAGGAGGAGCAATGGCGAGGCGAGGCAAAGGGGGCGGCGGGCAGCTGGCGGCGGGGCCTTGGCGTGTGGCGGAGGGGTCAGCTGCTGCTGGTCGTCTCCGCCCGTCGCTGGGCGCTCCTCCTCCTCGCCTTCCACCTCTGGTCCTGCGCCTCCCCCGCCGCCTACTCCCTCTCAGGTCACTCCCTCCTCTCCTCTCCTCTCCTCTCCTGTCCTCCAGCCTCTGCCGCCGCGCCCGACCAGTGGCGGTGCTCGCCCTGCTTCCGGTTTTCTTTGTTACTCGATCGATGGATTGGTTGGTCGATCCATGATGCTTGCTACATTGCTATCCGCGATGCATTGGTCGGGGTGAGAGAGTCCGGTGTGGATTGAGCGATGGGGTCGTGCATTAGTCATCATATTGCATCAACTTCGCATCTCCCACCTTGCGTGGCTAAAGGCGAGGACGGAATTGCCTTACCGCGTCATCCCAATGATGGACCTGCGCCTCACTCTTGCCTAAAACTTGCATCCGATTAACTAACCGCTGTATATCCTTGGCATCATGTGCATTAGCTTCACGATTACGATGCCATGCTAGAGCTTCGCCGTGTTGTTAATTGCATACCACATTCCCAAGTTAAATGCACTGCGTGCGGCTCCGTTGGGGCTGCTCGAGACGACAATTCTGTGTTATCCTGACTTGGCTTGCTATGCTTTGCATCCGTGCAGCGCCTGTGGAAAAGACAGTAAAGTTCTCCGCGCGTTGGACCCGATGGGAACCCCGCCCAAACCGCTCCACCGTAAGATTCATTTAATTATTCACACCTTGCCCGGTTTTTTGCACTGGTGTTTCCTCTTTCATGGCCTAAACACCGGTCCCTTCCTTCTACAGGCTGCTCGATACCTGTCGTGGATGACCCAGATGCTGTCGTCATTCCAAAGAGAACTCCCAATGCGATCGTGAAGAAGCTGTCGTACATGACGGTTGACAAGCAGGACAAAGTTTCTCCACCGCTGTTCGGAGGACGTCAAACCTGGAAACAGAGGGAGGACAGCATTAAACTGAATGCTACCATGAAGGTAATAGCTGCACTTTTGTTAATTACGGAGGGAGTGATAAATGTTGGAAAAACAACTATGTTTCTGTTTAATTCAGTGTATTTGTGCTTAAACATGCAAGGATTTATCCTGCCATCTAAACCACTGGTCTATTATTAAAGCACATGCATAACTCTAACGCAGGAATTGCCCCATTGTACTATTTTTTAAAATTGAAAACTATGTTCTGAAGATGTTTTGAGCTTGATGTTTGGCCATGCACTTGTTGTTCTGCATCTGTAGCATCTTTGAAGCTTCACAGTTGAGGAGCACATGGTTTTGGAACTGGGTTGGAATTTGGAAACACCCTTCAGTTCACAATTTACTTTGAGACCCTGTTTCAATCCTTTAGAGTTTGGTTTGCTACAAATTATAATTGGGAAAATTATGCAGATATTAAGCTTGTTATTTTGCACATTAATATTCACTGGCCTGCTTATTTATTCTTCCAAAGCAAGTAAATAGTGTGGAACATGAGAGTTACTACTTACTAGAAATCCACTAAGGTTTGAACACCGGTAGTAGAACTATCAATTGCTCGCACACAAGATATAAAATATCATGTGCAATCTATTCATTCTGTCTAGAGCAAACTGGCGGCATTGGTCTTCCAAGACGAATAGCTTATTACCACCTCTTATCTTCTTCATGTACTGCATATTCAGTTGCAATGGCATATTTTTTTAATTCCCGAAACTTCTTTTTTTGGGTGAATGATATGGCTTCTGGTATATATGCTCAGGTGCACTGTGGATTTATGAAAAACAGCGGTGCAGATATGGATGCTGATGTAAAGTACATAGAGAAATGCAAATTCGTGGTTGCCTCGGGTATTTTTGATGGTTATGACGTCCCTCATCAGCCATCAAATATTAGCCTTCGCTCTCAAAAGTTGTTACGCTTCTTGATGGTGGTCGATGAGGTGTCCTTTGACTTCATTGAACAGAATGTCACCGCTGTTGACAAAGGCAGGAGGGAAATGGGTTGGTATATGGCGACTTGTAACACCGCACCGCCCTCCATTTGATGAACCTAGAAGGAATGGAAAAGTACCAAAGATATTGACGACAGGCTATTTCCTCAAGCCCGGTATAGCATTTGGATTGATGGGAAAATGGAGCTTATGGTTGATCCACCGCTTATTCTTGAAAGGTTGGTTGTTTATCCGCTACTTCAAATACATTCTTTTGTTTTGTTGATGCAGAAACAGATTCAACAGGAAAACTCTTTGCAGATATCTACGGCGGGAAAATACACATTTGCAGAGGCTGTCCATAAGCATCATAGAAGCATATACGAGGAGGGTGATGCAATCAAGCGGAGGAAGCGATATGCTCGGCCTTTGGTCGATCTTCGATGAAGATATACCGCCACGAGGGAATGGAGCCTTGGGACGAAACGAAAAGGATGCCTAGTGGTGAGTCCATTTACATTTTCCGCATTAACTTAGACATTTGTTTGAAGCTGTTAAGCAAAGCTTAGGATACAAAGCTAACTGTACTGCATGAAATAATCGATTTAATTATTCCACCTCCTGTACTTACATTTGTGCTACCATAGTTCCTCAATTCCCAGTGCTAATTAAACAAGCCGCGACTTGCAGACATACCAGAAGGAGCGGTGCTGATCAGGAGCACACGACGATAACGGACCTGTTCAGCTGCCTCGGTTCAACGAAGTCAACCTCTTCACGCCCGTGACCAGCTCAGCTTCGCCACGTGGCCCATCGGCTCGGAGACGCTCTCAACTTCTTCATGTTCCCCAACTGCAGTACAATTCCTTGTTCATCCTGCATGACACACGAGGGAGCACTCGTCGAAGGTCGAGTGGGCCAAGACGATCGATTTAGATTTTGAAGAAGGGACTGAAGGAGAGCAGGGGAGGGTTGGGGCTGTGGACACCGTACCCGCAGACCTCAGCTCCGTGGAGCTCCCCGCTGTAAAAAGAACTTCGCAGGCAAGCTAGGCTGGACCGAAATGTTCGATCATGATTTCTTTGGTTGTGCAAAGTAGAACACCCCTTTTCTTGGTGTGTTGTAGTCAGGGGAAAATTTCTGTAATTTCCAGTGGATTCTGGTGCAGATGACATAGGGATGCACTATAGGCCCAAATCTTTACGACGAACTTGTAACTACATTGCATGTAAAAATGTTGAGCATGGAATGGATCATGTTTTTTGCTTTTCCAAGTGGTACACATATCTGTTTCAGGTTGGCTCATCAAATACATAAATGGCACACATACCGGCTTCTGAACGTGTATCACAGGGTGGCATAAGAATAATGATAATGAAACCACTGTGACAACAAAAACCAATCATAGCATTAGACAATGATAATGATAACAAAACCTATCATATCATCAGACACAATGATAATTACTGTCATTCTTTCAGACTTCACAAATGATTGTTTCTACTTTCTCCGATCTACCATGGCTTCTCTACATCCTCGGGAGGGGCACACCAAAACCACTCACTCAGGCCTCACAAGAACCAACTTGACCGAACACGATCGCTGGGCGCATCGCCTCCCGTCCAGGTTGAACATGACACCAGGCTGCAGGGTGGCATTCTGGCCCAGATGTAAGTTGAGAAACCCTTCCAGCTGAATCCGCTCCGGCGCCCCCTCGGAGCCTCTCTGCAGGCTCACGCCCCAGCCCAGGTCGTTCTCAGGCGTGTCCGACAGCGTGACGGCCCACTTCAGCTGCCTCGGGTTGGCCCTCTTCACCTCGACCCAGGCCCCAAATCTGGAGTCCTCGTCGAACTTCAGCTCAAAGTCGACGCACCCTCCGGCGGTCGGTTTGCTCTTTCGAGTAATGGCAGACGGTCCGTGCCAGGCCTCGATTCATGCCGCAGCTCGCCGATTGATTTGTTCATTCGATAGAACTCCGATTTATCAGCATGGACTGGCATCAGTGCTCTCTGCTCTGCTTTATGCAGGGGTGCATCAATATGTTTTCCTTGGTGACACCGTCGATCAAGTTTAGCTGTTGCTGATTGGGTCATTGTGGCATCTGCAGGACGCGCCATGGGGCTTGTCATGGCGAGCGGCGACGGGAGCGGCTGACGACGGGTCGGGGATGGAGGGTCCGCCGATGGCCGGTGGCGCCGCGAGCCGGCCGGAGGTGTCGACGCTGCCATGGTCGCTCTTCACAAAGTCGCCGCGGCGCCGGATGCGGGTGGCCTTCACCTGCAACGTCTGCGGGCAGCGCACCACGCGCGCAATCAACCCGCACGCCTACACCGACGGGACTGTGTTCGTTCAGGTATTGCAGATGTCAGTTGCTGGATATGTATCCAGGTTGACCTGATACTAACACTGGCTTAAACAATTGGGCTGAGATGAATTTTACAGTGGTTGGCTTTATTTTCATACGATGACAAGAGTTGATGAATATTCAGGCATACTAGTAGTGTAGTTACTGTAGGACATATGCCGGGCCGCTGCATAGAATTTGCCTTTTCATATATCTGTGGCATTGAACTTGAAGAAGGTTAGTCCATCAACCGGATACTTTTATGCTATCATGAGATGAGCTCCAAAGATAAATATAGCAGTGTGATACACAGTCTGTGTATCATTTCAGTGTAGGATTATGTTCTTTCAACCTCTAGACATTTAGATGCGTAAAATCAAAAGGCTCAAATAAGCGTGCAGTTTGAGTTAGTTAGCTAATAGCCAGTTATCAGCCACAGTGCCACAAAAACCTCTAATCCACTATCCTAACGTACTTTCTTGGTAAATACCATGGTGGTCTTTTGCCCTGCAAAATCAAATTTGCTTACGGAGTGAGCTGGTAATTGTGCATTGTTGCGTTATCTTATTATTTATTGTATGCACTATGAACTCCAGCATATGTTTTTTAATGAGAGTTCCTTCATTCTGGGTGTATGTTTTGCCTTGGCATATTTACCAAAGCACATCATATCCTAACCTATACACACTTGCTGAATCTTGTGTGCCTCTGCTGATGCGTCAGTGCTGCGGGTGCAACATCTTCCACAAGCTGGTGGACAACCTGAACCTGTTCCACGAGATGAAGTGCTACGTCGGGCCCGACTTCCGCTACGAGGGGGACGCTCCATTCAACTACCTTGAGGGTGGGGACGACGATGGCGGCAACATCTTCCCACTTCTCTAGGAAGCTACCGACCCCCCGCTGTTTCGGCGCATGGTGGAGCTCTGATCCCGTCTAGCTGTATATTAATAAGCAGACTGTATGTTGTCAATGTGGAAGGTCGGCAGTATATATGTGTATGCAGATGTATGTAAATAGCATAAGTCAAGTGGATAATAATGATGATAATAACAGGATACAAAACTCTTTTTTTTCTACGCGTCGGCGCTTCCTTATGCCAAATGGTGCGGTGGTGTCTGGTAAACAAGGTCTCCAGTCCAGTCGGTCTCTTCTTGTGTGGAATTGTTGTTGTTGTTGTTGTGTGTGTGTGTGTGTGGTCTCTGGATGAAGTGCTGCTTGTTGGTTGCATTGCCCACAGGAAAGCCAGGGGCTGTGACTTGAGATGAGAAGAAAACATCACATATATACATCAGGTTTCTCTGGTTTCAAGGGGCTTTGAACATGCCCTTGATTGATTGTCTCAATCACAATCACAGTGACCCCGGCCTCTCAAGGGGCAAATGATGGAATGGAGGAGTAAAATGAGGCAAAAATCCAGTTTCTTGAGCGTGTTGTAACTTGTGCTTTTCTTGTCCGCAGCATGAAGCCTCCCTCCCTCGCTCGCTCGGTCCGGTGCCCCTCGCTCCGATCTGGCGCCGCCCAAACCCTAACCGCCCGCCCGCTGCCACGGGAGGGAAGGAGTAGGAGGAGGAGGAGGAGGAGCAATGGCGAGGCGAGGCAAAGGGGCGGCGGCGGGCTGGCGGGCGGGACGCTGGCGTGGCGGAGGGGGCGCGGCTGCTGGTCGTCTCCGCTGCCGCCTCGGGCGCCTCCTCCTCGCCTTCCACCTCTGGTCCTGCGCCTCCCCGCCGCCTACTCCCTCTCAGGTCACTCCTCCTCTCCTCTCCTCTCCTCTCCTGTCCTCCACCTCTGCCGCCACCGATGGCGGTGCCCGCCTGCCGTGCTTCCATTTCTTTGTTACTCGATCGATGGATTGGTTGGTCGATCCATGATGCTTGCTACAGCATTGCTATCCGCGTGCATTGGTCGGGGGTGAGAGAGTCCGGTGTGGATTGAGCGATGGGGTCGTGCATTAGTCATCATACTGCATCAACTTCTGCATCTCCCACCTTGCGTGGCGAAAGCAGGGACGGAATTGCCTTACCGCGTCATCCCAATGATGGACCTGTGCGCCTCACTCTTGCCTAAAACTTGCATCGATTAACTAACCGCTGTATATCCTTGGCATCATGTGCATTAGCTTCGATTACGATGCCATGCTAGAGCTTCTGCTCGTGTTGTTAATTGCATACCACATTCCCAAGTTAAATGCACCTGCGTGCGGCTCCGTTGGGGCTGCTCGAGACGACAATTCTGTGTTATCCTGACTTGGCTTGCTATGCTTTGCATCCGTGCAGCGCTCTGTGGAAAAGACAAGAAAGTTCTCCGCGTTGGACCCGATGGGAACCCCGCCCAAACCGCTTCCACCGTAAGATTCATTTAATTATTCACACCTTGCCCGGTTTTTGCACTTTGGTGTTTCCTCTTTCATGGCCTAAACACGGTCCCTTCCTTCTACAGCTGCTCGATACATCGTGGATGACCCAGATGTCGTCGCTATTCCAAAGAGAACTCCCAATGCGATCGTGAAGAAGCTGTCGTACATGACGGTTGACAAGCAGGACAAAGTTTCTCCACCGCTGTTCGGAGGACGCCAAACCTGGAAACAGAGGGAGGAAAGCTTTAAACTGAATGCTACCATGAAGGTAATTGCTGCATTTTGTTAATTACGGAGGGAGTGATAAATGTTGGAAAAACAACTATGTTTCTGTTTAATTCAGTGTATTTGTGCTTAAACATGCAAGGATTTATCCTGCCATCTAAACCAACTGGTCTATTATTAAAGCACATGCATAACTCTAACGCAGGAATTGCCCCATTGTACTATTTTTTAAAATTGAAAACTATGTTCGAAGATGTTTTGAGCTTGATGTTTGGCCATGCACTTGTTGTTCTGCATCTGTAGCATCTTTGAAGCTTCACAGTTGAGGAGCACATGGTTTTGGAACTGGGTTGGAATTTGGAAACACCCTTCAGTTCACAATTTACTTTGAGACCCTGTTTCAATCCTTTAGAGTTTGGTTTGCTACAAATTATAATTGGGAAAATTATGCAGATATTAAGCTTGTTATTTTGCACATTAATATTCACTGGCCTGCTTATTTATTCTTCCGCAAGTAAATAGTGTGGAACATGAGAGTTACTACTTACTAGAAATCCACTAAGGTTTGAACACCGGTAGTAGAACTATCAATTGCCTGCACACAAGATATAAAATATCATGTGCAATCTATTCATTCTGTCTAGAGCAAACTGGCGGCATTGGTCTTCCAAGACGAATAGCTTATTACCACCTCTTATCTTCTTCATGTACTGCATATTCAGTTGCAATGGCATATTTTTTTAATTCCCGAAACTTCTTTTTTTGGGTGAATGATATGGCTTCGTATATATGCTCAGGTGCAATGTGGATTTATGAAAACAGCGGTGCAGATATGGATGCTGTTGATGTAAAGTACATAGAGAAATGCAAATTCGTGGTTGCCTCGGGTATTTTTGATGGTTATGACGTCCCTCATCAGCCATCAAATATTAGCCTTCGCTCTCAAAAGTTGTTACGCTTCTTGATGGTGGTCGATGAGGTGTCCTTTGACTTCATTGAGCAGAATGTCACCGCCAAAGTTGACAGTGCAGGAGGGAAATGGGTTGGTATATGGCGACTTGTAACACTGCACCGCCCTCCATTTGATGAACCTAGAAGGAATGGAAAAGTACCAAAGATATTGACGCATAGGCTATTTCCTCAAGCCTGGTATAGCATTTGGATTGATGGGAAAATGGAGCTTATGGTTGATCCACCGCTTATTCTTGAAAGGTTGGTTGTTTATCTCGCTACTTCAAATACATTCTTTTGTTTTGTTGATGCCTGAAACAGATTCAACAGGAAAACTCTTTGCAGATATCTCTGGCGGGAAAATACACATTTGCAGTAGCTGTCCATAAGCATCATAGAAGCATATACGAGGAGGGTGATGCAATCAAACGGAGGAAGCGATATGCTCGGCCTTTGGTTGATCTTCAGATGAAGATATACCGCCACGAGGGAATGGAGCCTTGGGGCCGAAACGAAAAGGATGCCTAGTGGTGAGTCCATTTACATTTTCCGCATTAACTTAGACATTTGTTTGAAGCTGTTAAGCAAAGCTTAGGATACAAAGCTAACTGTACAACATGAAATAATCGACGAATTATTCCACCTCTGTGTACTTCTGTTGTGCTACCATAGTTCCTCAATTCCTGCTAATTAAACAAGCCGCGACTTGCAGACATACCGAAAGGAGCGGTGCTGATCAGGGAGCACACGACGATAACGGACCTGTTCAGCTGCCTCTGGTTCAACGAAGTCAACCTCTTCACGCCCCGTGACCAGCTCAGCTTCGGCTACGTGGCCCATCGGCTCGGAGACGCTCTCAACTTCTTCATGTTCCCCAACTGCGAGTTGAAGGAAATATGCCCTAGAGGCAATAATAAAGTTATTATTTATTTCCTTATTTCATGATAAATGTTTATTATTCATGCTAGAATTGTATTAACCGGAAACATAATACATGTGTGAATACATAGACAAACATAGTGTCACTAGTGTGCCTCTACTTGACTAGCTCGTTGAATCAAAGATGGTTAAGTTTCCTAGCCATAGACATGAGTTGTCATTTGATTAACGGGATCACATCATTAGGAGAATGATGTGATTGACATGACCCATTCCGTTAGCCTAGCACTTGATCGCTTAGTATGTTGCTATTGCTTTCTTCATGACTTATACATGTTCCTGTAACTATGAGATTATGCAACTTCCGTTTACCGGAGGAACACTTTGGTGCTACCAAACGTCACAACGTAACTGGGTGATTATAAAGGAGTACTACAGGTGTCTCCAAAGGTACATGTTGGGTTGGCGTATTTCGAGATTAGGTTTTGTCACTCCGATTGTCGGAGAGGTATCTCTGGGCCCTCTCGGTAATGCACATCACTATAAGCCTTGCAAGCAATTTAGCTAATGAGTTAGTTACGGAATGATGCATTACGTAACGAGTAAAGAGACTTGCCAGTAACGAGATTGAACTAGGTATTGGATACCGACGATCGAATCTCGGGCAAGTAACATACCGATGACAAAAGGAACAACGTATGTTGTTATGCGGTTTGACCGATAAAGATCTTCGTAGAATATGTAGGAGCCAATATGGGCATCCAGGTTCCGCTATTGGTTATTGACCAAGAATAGTTCTAGGTCATGTCTACATAGTTCTCGAACCCGTAGGGTCCGCACGATTAAGGTTTCGATGACAGTTATATTATGAGTTTATGAGTTTTGATGTACCGAAGGATTTCGGAGTCCCGGATGAGATCGGGGACATGACGAGGAGTCTCGAAATGGTCGAGACGTAAAGATCGATATATTGGACGACTATATTCGGAGTTCGGAAAGGTTCGAATGATTCGGGTATTTTTCGAGTACCGGAGAGTTACGGAATTCGCCGGGAGAAGTATTGGGCCTTATTGGGCCTGCGGGAAAGAGAGGGGCTGCCTAGGGCAGGCTGCGCGCTTCTCAAGGCCTAGTCCGAATTGGACTAGGGAGGGGCTGCACCCTTCTTCTCTTCCCTTCCTTCTCTCCTATTCCTACTAGGAAAGGAGGAGTCCTACTCGGTGGGAGTAGGACTCCCCCTTGGTGCGCCCCTCCTAGGCCGGCCACCTCCTCCCTTGCTCCTTTATATCTGAGGGCAGGGGGCACCCCATGACACACAAGTTGATCCTTGAGATCGTTCCTTAGCCGTGTGCGGTGCCCCTCCACCATATTCCACCTCGGTCATATTATAGCGGTGCTTAGGCGAAGCCTGCGACGGTGAAACATCAAGATCGTCACCACGCCGTCGTGCTGACGGAACTCCCCTCCCCGGAGCTTTGCTGGATCGAAGCCCGTGGAGCGTCATCGAGCTGAACGTGTGCCAAGAACTCGGAGGCGCCGGAGTAACGGCGCTGTGATTGGTCAGGTCGTGAGGAGAACGTACGACTACTTCCTCTACGTCATCATCGAATCGGAGGTGCCGGAGTAACGGCGCTGGGATCAGCAGGACCGCGAGGAGAAAGTACGACTACTTCCTCTACGTTGTGATCGCTTCCGCCACGGTCTACGAGGGTACGTAGACAACACTCTCCCCTCTCGTTGCTATGCCATCACCATGGTCCTGTGTGTGCGTAGGGAAATTTTTGAAATTACTACGTTTCCCAACAGTGGCATCCGAGCCTGGTTTTATGCGTTGATGTCATATGCACGAGTAGAACACAAGTGAGTTGTGGACGATACAAGTCATACTGCCTACCAGCATGTCATACTTTGGTTCAGCGGTATTGTTGGACGAGACGATCCGGACCAACCTTACGCGTACTCTTCTGCGAGACCGGTTCCCTCGACGTGCTTTGCACATAGATGGCTTGCGGAAGACCTGTCTCTCCAACTTTAGTTGAACCGAGTGTGGCTACGCCCGGTCCTTGAGAAGGTTAAACGGAGTCTATTTGACAAACTATCGTTGTGGTTTTGATGCGTAGGTAAGATGAGTTCTTGCTTAAGCCCGTAGCAGCCACGTAAAACTTGCAACAACAAAGTAGAGGACGTCTAACTTGTTTTTGCAGGGCATGTTGTGATGTGATATGGTCAAGACATGATGCTAAATTTTATTGTATGAGATGATCATGTTTTGTAACCGAAGTTATCGGCAACTGGCAGGAGCCATATGGTTGTCGCTTATTGTATGCAATGCCATCGCTATGTAATGCTTTACTTTATTACGCAGAGGTCGTGTTGGTCGTGGAAGCATAAGAGTGGCGAGTCGACCACGATGCTACGATGGAGATCAAGGTGTCGCGCCGGTGACGATGGTGATCATGACGGTGCTTCGAAGATGGAGATCACAAGCACGAGATGATGATGGCCATATCATATCACTTATATTGATTGCATGTGATGTTTATCTTCTATGCATCTTATCTTGCTTTGATTGACGGTAGCATTATAAGATGATCTCTCACTAATTATCAAGAAGTGTTCTCCCGAGTATGCACCGCTATAAAAGTTCTTCGTGCTGAGACACCACGTGATGATCGGGTGTGATAGGCTCTACGTTCAAATACAACGGGTGCAAAACAGGTGCACACGCGGAATACTCAGGTTATACTTGACGAGCTATGCATATAAGATATGACCTCGGAACACGGAGACCGAAAGGTCGGCGTGAATCATATAGTAGATATGATCAACATAGTGATGTTCACCATTGAAACTACTCCATCTCACGTGATGATCGGACATGGTTTAGTTGATTTGGATCACGTGATCACTTAGAGGATTAGAGAGATGTCTATCTAAGTGGGAGTTCTTAAGTAATATGATTAATTGAACTTTAATTTATCATGAACTTAGTCCTGGTAGTATTAGCATATCTATGTTGTAGATCAATAGCTCGCGTTATTGCTTCCCTGTTTATTTTGATATGTTCCTAGAGAAAATTGTGTTGAAAAATGTTAGTAGCAATGATACGGATTGGATCCGTGATCTGAGGTTTATCCTCATTGCTGCACAGAAGAATTATGTCCTTAATGCACCGCTAGGTGACAGACCTATTGCAGGAGCAGATGCAGTCGTTATGAACGTTTGGCTAGCTCAATATGATGACTACTTGATAGTTTAGTGCACCATGCTTAAACGGCTTAGAATCGGGACTTCAAAGACGTTTTGAACGTCATGGACCATATGAGATGTTCCAGGAATTGAAATTAATATTTCAAGCAAATACCCGAGTTGAGAGATATGAAATCTCCAACAAGTTCTATAGCTAAAAGATGGAAGAGAATCGCTCAACTAGTGAGCATGTTCTCAGATTGTCTGGGTACTTCAATCGCTTGAATCAAGTGGGAGTTAATCTTCCAGATAAGACAGTGATTGACAGAATTCTCTAGTCACCATCACTAAGTAACTAGAACTTCGTGATGAACTATAGTATGCAAGGGATGACGAAAACGATTCCCGAGCTCTTCGTGATGTTGAAATCGACGAAGGTAGAAATCAAGAAAGAGCATCAAGTGTTGATTGACAAGACCACTAGTCTCAAGTAAAAGGGCAAAGGGAAGAAGGGGAACTTCAAGAAGAACGGCAAGCAAGTTGCTGCTCGAGTGAAGAAGCCCAAGTCTGGACCTAAGCACGAGACTAAGTGCTTTTGCTGCAATGGAACTGGTCACTAGAAGCGGAACTACCCCAAGCATTTGGCGGATAAGAAGGATGGCAAAGTGAACAAAGGTATATTTGATATACAGATTATTGATGTGTATTTTACTAGTGTTCGTAGCAACCCCTCGGTATTTGATACTGGTTCAGTTGCTAAGAGTAGTAACTTGAAACGGGAGTTGCAGAATGAACAGAGACTAGTTGAAGGGGAAGTGACGATGAGTGTTGGAAGTAGTTCCAAGATTGATATGATCATCATCGCACACTCCCTATACTTTCGGGATTAGTGTGGAACCTAAATAAGTGTTATTTGGTGTTGAGCATAAATATGATTTGATCATGTTTATTGCAATACGGTTATTCATTTAAGTAAGAGAATAAATTGTTGTTACACACCCAATGAAAACGGTTCATTGGATCTCGATCATAGTGATACACATATTCATAATATTGAAACCAGAAGATGCAAAGTTAATAATGATAGTGCAACTTATTTGTGGCACTGCCGTTTAGGTCATATTGGTGTAAAGCGCATGAAGAAACTCCATGCTGATGGATTTTTGGAATCACTTGATTATGAATCATTTGATGCTTGCGAACCGTGCCTTTTGGGCAAGATGACTAAAACTCCGTTCTCCGGAACAATGGAACAAGCTCTTGACTTATTGGAAATAATACATACCGATGTATGCGATCCAATGAGTGTTGATGCTCGTGGCAAGTATCGTTATTTGCTGACCTTCACAAGATGATTTGAGCAGATATGGGTATATCTACTTGATGAAACATAAATCTGAAATAGTTGAAAGGTTCAAAGAATTTCAGAGTAAAGTGGAAAAATCATCGTAACAAGAAAATAAAGTTTCTGCGATCTGATCGCAAGGACGAATAATTGAGTTACGAGTTTGGTCTTCAATTAAAATAATGTGGAAAAGTTTCACAGCTCACGCCTCCCGGAACACCACAGCGCAATGGTGTGTCCGAACGTCGTAATCGCACTTTACTAGATATGGTGCGATCTAAGATGTTTCTTACCGATTTACCGTTATAGTTTTGGGGCTATGCATTAGAGACAGCTGCATTCACGTTAAAAAGGGCACCATCTAAATCCGTTGAGACGACACCGTATGAACTGTGGTTTGGCAAGAAACCAAAGTTGTTGTTTCTTAAAAGTTTGGAGTTGTGATGCTTATGTGAAAAAGTTTTCACCTGATGAGCTCAAACCCAAATCGGAGAAGTGCGTCTTCATAGAATACCCAAAGGTAACTATTGGGTACACCTTCTATCACAGATCCGAAGGCAAGTTTTTCGTTGCTAAGATGGATCCTTTCTAAAGAAGAAGTTTCTCTCGAAAGAAGTGAGTGGGAGGAAAGTAGAAACTTGATGAGGTAATTGTACCTTCTCCCTTATTGGAAAGTAGTTCATCACAGTAAATCAGTTCTAGTGATTCCTACACCAATTAGTGAGGAAGTTAATGATGATGATCATGAAACTTCAGATCAAGTTGCTACCAAACCTCGTAGGTCTTCCAGAGTAAGATCCGCACCAGAGTGGTACGGTAATCATGTTCGGGAAGTCATGTTACTAGACCATGATGAACCTACGAACTATGAGGAAGCGATGATGAGCCCAGATTCATGAAATGGATTGAGGCCATAAAATCTGAGATAGGATCCATATATAAGAACAAAGTGTGGACTTTGGTTGACTTGCTCGATGATCAGCAAGTCAAGTTAAATAAATGGATCTTCAAGAGGAAGACAGATGATGATAGTAGTGTTACTATCTACAAAGCTCGACTTGTCGCATAAAAAGGTTTTCGACAAATTCAAAGTGTTGACTACAATGAGATTTTCTCAAACTGTAGCGATTCTTAAGTCTGTCCGAATCATGTTAGCAATTGTCACATTTTATGAAATCTGGCAAATGGATGTCAAAACTACATTCTTTAATGGATTTATTAAAGAAGAGTTGTATATGATGCAACCAGAAGGTTTTGTCAATCCTAAAGGAGCTAACAAAATGTGCAAGCTCCAAATGATCCATCTATGGACTGGTGCAAGCATCTCGGAGTTGGAATAAAAGCTTTGATAGTGTGATCAAAGCATATGGTTTTATACAGACTTTTGGAGAAGCCTGTATTTACAAGAAAGTGAGTGGGAGCACTACAACATTTCTGAGAAGTATATGTGAATAACATATTGTTGATAGGAAATACTGTAGTATTATTCTGATAAGCATAAAGGAGTTTTTTAAATGAGTTTTTCAAAGAAGGACCTCGTTGAAGCTGCTTACATATTGAGCATCAAGATCTATAGAGATGGATCAAGACGCTTGATAAGTTTTTCAATAAATACATACCTTGTCAAGATTTTGAAGTAGTTCAAAATGGAACAGTCAAAGAAAAGTTCTACTTTGTGTTACAAAGGTGTAAAATTGAGTAAGACTCAAAGCCCGACCACGGCAGAAGATAGAAAGAGAATGAAAGTCATTCCCTATGCCTCAGCCATAGGTTCTATAAAGTATGGTATGTTATGTACCGGACCTATTGTATACCTTGCTCTGAATTTGGCAAGGAGTACAATAGTGATCTAGGAGTAGATCATCGGACATTGGTCAAGAACATCCTTAGTGAGGACTAAGGAAATATTTCTCGATTATGGAGGTGATAAAAGAGCCCGTCAGAAAGAGTTACATCGATGCAAGCTTTTTATACTGATCCAGATGACTCTAAGTCTCAATCTGGATACATATCGTAAAGTGGGAGCAATTAGCTAGAGTAGCCCCGTGCTAAGCATTGTAGACATAGAATATTTGCAAAATACATACGGCTCTGAATGTGACAGACCCGTTGACTAAGCTTCTCTCACGAGCAAAACATGATCATCCCTTAGTACTCTTTGGGTGTTAATCACATAGCGATGTGAACTAGATTATTGACTCTAGTAAACCCTTTGGGTGTTGGTCGCATGACGATGTGAACTATGGGTGTTAATCACATACAGATGTGAATATCGGTGTTGAATCACATGATGATGTGAACTAGATTATTGACTCTAGTGCAAGTGGGAGACTGAAGGAAATATGCCCTAGAGGCAATAATAAAGTTATTATTTATTTCCTTATTTCATGATAAATGTTTATTATTCATGCTAGAATTGTATTAACCGGAAACATAATACATGTGTGAATACATAGACAAACATAGTGTCACTAGTGTGCCTCTACTTGACTAGCTCGTTGAATCAAAGATGGTTAAGTTTCCTAGCCATAGACATGAGTTGTCATTTGATTAACGGGATCACATCATTAGGAGAATGATGTGATTGACATGACCCATTCCGTTAGCCTAGCACTTGATCGCTTAGTATGTTGCTATTGCTTTCTTCATGACTTATACATGTTCCTGTAACTATGAGATTATGCAACTCCGTTTACGGAGGAACACTTTGGGTGCTACCAAACGTCACAACGTAACTGGGTGATTATAAAGGAGTACTACAGGTGTCTCCAAAGGTACATGTTGGGTTGGCGTATTTCGAGATTAGGTTTTGTCACTCCGATTGTCGGAGAGGTATCTCTGGGCCCTCTCGGTAATGCACATCACTATAAGCCTTGCAAGCAATGTAGCTAATGAGTTAGTTACGGAATGATGCATTACGTAACGAGTAAAGAGACTTGCCAAGAACGAGATTGAACTAGGTATTGGATACCGACGATCGAATCTCGGGCAAGTAACATACCGATGACAAAAGGAACAACGTATGTTGTTATGCGGTTTGACCGATAAAGATCTTCGTAGAATATGTAGGAGCCAATATGGGCATCCAGGTTCCGCTATTGGTTATTGACCAAGAATAGTTCTAGGTCATGTCTACATAGTTCTCGAACCCGTAGGGTCCGCACGCTTAAGGTTTCGATGACAGTTATATTATGAGTTTATGAGTTTTGATGTACCGAAGGAGTTCGGAGTCCCGGATGAGATCGGGGACATGACGAGGAGTCTCGAAATGGTCGAGACGTAAAGATCGATATATTGGACGACTATATTCGGAGTTCGGAAAGGTTCGAATGATTCGGGTATTTTTCGAGTACCGGAGAGTTACGGGAATTCGCCGGGGAGAAGTATTGGGCCTTATTGGGCCCTGCGGGAAAGAGAGAGGGCTGCCTAGGGCAGGCTGCGCGCCCAAGGCCTAGTCCGGGTGGACTAGGGAGGCTGCACCCCTTCTTCTCTTCCCCTTCCTTCTCTCCTATTCCTACTAGGAAAGGAGGAGTCCTACTCGGTGGGAGTAGGACTCCCCCCTTGGTGCGCCTCCTCCTAGGCCGGCCACCTCCTCCCTTGCTCCTTTATATACGGGGGCAGGGGGGCACCCCATGACACACAAGTTGATCCTTGAGATCGTTCCTTAGCCGTGTGCGGTGCCCCCCCTCCACCATATTCCACCTCGGTCATATTATAGCGGTGCTTAGGCGAAGCCCTGCGACGGTGAAACATCAAGATCGTCACCACGCCGTCGTCTTGTGAACTCCCCTCCCGAGCTTTGCTGGATCGAAGCCCGTGGAGCGTCATCAAGCTGAACGTGTGCCAAGAACTCGGGCGCCGGAGTGCTGGCGCTGTGATTGGTCAGGTCGTGAGGAGAACGTACGACTACTTCCTCTACGTCATCATCGAATCGGAGGTGCCGGAGTAACGGCGCTGGGATCAGCAGGATCGCGAGGAGAAAGTACGACTACTTCCTCTACGTTGTGATCGCTTCCGCTTACGGTCTACGAGGGTACGTAGACAACACTCTCCCCTCTCGTTGCTATGCCATCACCATGGTCCTGTGTGTGCGTAGGAAATTTTTTGAAATTACTACGTTTCCCAACACGAGTACAATTCCTTGTTCATCCTGCACAGACACACGAGGGAGCACTCGTCGAAGGTCGAGTGGGCCAAGACGATCGACGAGATTTTGAAGAAGGGACTGAAGGAGAGCAGGGGAGGGTTGGGGCTGTGGACACCGTACCCCGCAGACCTCAGCTCCGTGGAGCTCCCCGCTGTAAAAAGAACTTCGCAGGCAAGCTAGGCTGGACCGAAATGTTCGATCATGATTTCTTTGGTTGTGCAAAGTAGAACACCCCTTTTCTTGGTGTGTTGTAGTCAGGGAAAATTTCTGTAATTTCCGGTGGATTCAGTGCAGATGACATAGGGATGCACTATAGGCCCAAATCTTCTGACGATTTAACTTGTAACTACATTGCATGTAAAAATGTTGAGCATGGAATGGATCATGTTTTTTGCTTTTCCAAGTGGTACACATATCTGTTTCAGGTTGGCTCATCAAATACATAAATGGCACACATATCTGCTTCTGAACGTGTATCACAGGGCGGCATAAGAATAATGATAATGAAACCACTGTGACAACAAAAACCAATCATAGCATTAGACAATGATAATGATAACAAAACCTATCATATCATCAGACACAATGATAATTACTGTCATTCTTTCAGACTTCACAAATGATTGTTTCTACTTTCTCTGATCTACCATGGCTTCTCTACATCCTCAGGAGGGGGCACACCAAAACCACTCACTCAGGCCTCACAAGAACCAACTTGACCGGAACACGACTGCTGGGGCGCATCGCCTCCCGTCCAGGTTGAACATGACACCAGGCTGCAGGGTGGCATTCTGGCCCAGATGTAAGTTGAGAAACCCTTCCAGCTGAATCCGCTCCGGCGCCCCCTCGGAGCCTCTCTGCAGGCTCACGCCCCAGCCCAGGTCGTTCTCAGGCGTGTCCGACAAGCGTGACGCCCACTTCAGCTGCCTCGGGTTGGCCCTCTTCACCTTGACCGGTGCCCCAAATCTGGAGTCCTCGTCGAACTTCAGCTCAAAGTCGACGCACCCTCCGGGCGGTCGGTTTGCTCTTCGAGTAATGGCGACGGTCCGTGCGAACCTCGATTCATGCCGCAGCTTCGCCGATTGATTTGTTCATTCGATAGAACTCCGATTTATCGGCATGGACTGGCATCGGTGCTCTGCTTCTGCTTTATGCAGGGTGCATCAATATGTTTTCCCTTGGTGACACCGTCTGATCAAGTTTAGCTGTTGCTGATTGGGTCGCTGTGGCATCTGCAGGACGCGGCCATGGGGCTTGTCATGAGCGCGGCGACGGGGAGCGGCTGGACGACGGGGTCGGGGATGGAGGGTCCGCCGATGGCCGGTGGCGCCGCGAGCCGGCCGGAGGTGTCGACGCTGCCATGGTCGCTCTTCACAAAGTCGCCGCGGCGCCGGATGCGGGTGGCCTTCACCGCAACGTCTGCGGCAGCGCACCACGCCGCAATCAACCCGCACGCCTACACCGACGGGACTGTGTTCGTTCGGTATTGCAGATGTCGATTCTTTGGATATGTATCCAGGTTGACCTGATACTAACACCGGCTTAAACAATTGGGCTGAGATGAATTTTACAGTGGTTGGCTTTATTTTCATACGATGACAAGAGTTGATGAATATTCAGGCATACTAGTAGTGTAGTTACTGTAGGACATATGCCGGGCCGCTCCATAGAATTTGCCTTTTCATATATACGTGGCATTGAACTTGAAGAAGGTTAGTCCATCAACCGGATACTTTTATGCTATCATGAGATGAGCTCCAAAGATAAATATAGCAGTGTGATACACAGTCTGTGTATCATTTCAGTGTAGGATTATGTTCTTTCAACCTCTAGACATTTAGATGCGTAAAATCAAAAGGCTCAAATAAGCGTGCAGTTTGAGTTAGTTAGCCAATAGCCAGTTATCAGCCACAGTGCCACAAAAACCTCTAATCCACTATCCGAACGTACTTTCTTGGTAAATACCATGGTGGTCTTTTGCCCTGCAAAATCAAATTTGCTTACGGAGTGAGCTGGTAATTGTGCATTGTTGCGTTATCTTATTATTTATTGTATGCACTATGAACTCCGCATATGTTTTTTAATGAGAGTTCCTTCATTCTGGGTGTATGTTTTGCCTTGGCATATTTACCAAAGCACATCATATCCTAACCTATACACACTTGCTGAATCTTGTGTGCCTCTGCTGATGCGTCGATTACTGCGGGTGCAACATCTTCCACAAGCTGGTGGACAACCTGAACCTGTTCCACGAGATGAAGTGCTACGTCGGGCCCGACTTCCGCTTCTGAGGGGACGCTCCATTCAACTACCTTGAGGGTGGGGACGGCGATGGCGGCAACATCTTCCCACTTCTCTAGGAAGCTACCGACCCCTACTGCTTTGGCGCATGGCGGCGCTTCGATCCCGTCTAGCTGTATATTAATAAGCGGACTGTATGTTGTCAATGTGGAAGGTCGGCAGTATATAAGTGTATGAAGATGTATTTAAATAGCATAAGTCAAGAGGAAAATAAAGAAGATAATAAAATGATACAAAACTCTTTTTTTCTCTGGCGTCGGCGCTTCCTTATGCCAAATGGTGCGGTGGTGTCTGTAAACAAGGTCTCCGATCGGTCGGTCTCTTCTTGTGTGGAATTGTTGTTGTTGTTGTTGTGTGTGTGTGTGTGGTCTCTGGATGAAGTGCTGCTTGTTGGTTGCATTGCCCACAGGAAAGCCAGGCTGTGACTTGAGATGAGAAGAAAACATCACATATATACATCAGGTTTCTCTGGTTTCAAGGGGCTTTGAACATGCCCCTTGATTGATTGTCTCAATCACAATCCACAGTGACCGGGCCTCTCAAGGGGCAAATGATGGAATGGAGGAGTAAAATGAGGCAAAAATCCAGTTTCTTGAGCGTGTTGTAACTTGTGCTTTTCTTGTCCGCAGCAGACAGAAGCCTCCCTCCCTCGCTCGCTCCGGTCCAGTGCCCCTCGCTCCGATCTGGCGCCGCCCAAACCCTAGCCGCCCGCCCCCGCTGCCACGGGAGGGAAGGAGTAGGAGGAGGAGGAGGAGGAGCAATGGCGAGGCGAGGCAAAGGGGGCGACGGCGGGGCTGGCGGCGGGGACGCGGCGTGGCGGAGGGGGCCGCGGCTGCTGGTCGTCTCCGCCGTCGCTGGCGCTCCTCCTCCTCGCCTTCCACCTCTGGTCCTGCGCCTCCCCGCCGCCTACTCCCTCTCAGGTCACTCCCTCCTCTCCTCTCCTCTCCTCTCCTGTCCTCCAGCCTCTGCCGCCGCGCCCGACCCGTGGCGGTGCCCGCCCTGCTTCGTGCTTCCAGTTTTGCTGTTACTCGATCGATGGATTGGTTGGTCGATCCATGATGCTTGCTACAGCATTGCTATCCGCGTGCATTGGTCGGGGGTGAGAGAGTCCGGTGTGGATTGAGCGATGGGGTCGTGCATTAGTCATCATACTGCATCAACTTCTGCATCTCCCACCTTGCGTGGCGAAAGCAGGGACGGAATTGCCTTACCGCGTCATCCCAATGATGGACCTGTGCGCCTCACTCTTGCCTAAAACTTGCATCTGATTAACTAACCGCTGTATATCCTTGGCATCATGTGCATTAGCTTCGTCGATTACGATGCCATGCTAGAGCTTCTGCTCGTGTTGTTAATTGCATACCACATTCCCAAGTTAAATGCACCTGCGTGCGGCTCCGTTGGGGCTGCTCGAGACGACAATTCTGTGTTATCCTGACTTGGCTTGCTATGCTTTGCATCCGTGCAGCGCTCTGTGGAAAAGACAGTAAAGTTCTCCGCGTTGGACCCGATGGGAACCCGCCCAAACCGCTCCACCGTAAGATTCATTTAATTATTCACACCTTGCCCGGTTTTTGCCTTTGGTGTTTCCTCTTTCATGGCCTAAACACGGTCCCTTCCTTCTACAAAGCTGCTCGATACATCGTGGATGACCCAGATCTTGTCGTCATTCCAAAGAGAACTCCCAATGCGATCGTGAAGAAGCTGTCGTACATGACGGTTGACAAGCAGGACAAAGTTTCTCCACCGCTGTTCGGAGGACGTCAAACACGGAAACAGAGGGAGGAAAGCTTTAAACTGAATGCTACCATGAAGGTAATTGCTGCATTTTTGTTAATTACGGAGGGAGTGATAAATGTTGGAAAAACAACTATGTTTCTGTTTAATTCAGTGTATTTGTGCTTAAACATGCAAGGATTTATCATGCCAAATAAACCAATTGTATATTAATAAAGCAAATGAATAAATCTAACTAAGGAATTTCCCCATTGTACTATTTTTTAAAATTGAAAACTATGTTACGAAGATGTTTTGAGCTTGATGTTTGGCCATGCACTTGTTGTTCTGCATCTGTAGCATCTTTGAAGCTTCACAGTTGAGGAGCACATGGTTTTGGAACTGGGTTGGAATTTGGAAACACCCTTCAGTTCACAATTTACTTTGAGACCCTGTTTCAATCCTTTAGAGTTTGGTTTGCTACAAATTATAATTGGGAAAATTATGCAGATATTAAGCTTGTTATTTTGCACATTAATATTCACTGGCCTGCTTATTTATTCTTCCAGCAAGTAAATAGTGTGGAACATGAGAGTTACTACTTACTAGAAATCCACTAAGGTTTGAACACTGGTAGTAGAACTATCAATTGCCTGCACACGTATAAAATATCATGTGCAATCTATTCATTACATCTAGAGCAAACTGGCGGCATTGGTCTTCCAAGACGAATAGCTTATTACCACCTCTTATCTTCTTCATGTACTGCATATTCAGTTGCAATGGCATATTTTTAATTCCGAAACTTCTTTTTTTGGGTGAATGATATGGCTTACGGTATATATGCTCAGGTGCACTGTGGATTTATGAAAAACAGCGGTGCAGATATGGATCTTTATTGATGTCGAGTACATAGAGAAATGCAAATTCGTGGTTGCCTCGGGTATTTTTGATGGTTATGGCGTCCCTCATCAGCCATCAAATATTAGCCTTCGCTCTCAAAAGTTGTTACGCTTCTTGATGGTGGTCGATGAGGTGTCCTTTGACTTCATTGAACAGAATGTCCTTGTCAAGTTGACGGTGCAGAGGAGAAATGGGTTGGTATATGGCGACTTGTAACACTGCACGCCCTCCATTTGATGAACCTAGAAGGAATGGAAAAGTACCAAAGATATTGACGCATAGGCTATTTCCTCAAGCCTGGTATAGCATTTGGATTGATGGGAAAATGGAGCTTATGGTTGATCCTTTGCTTATTCTTGAAAGGTTGGTTGTTTATCGCTACTTCAAATACATTCTTTTGTTTTGTTGATGCCTGAAACAGATTCAACAGGGAAAACTCTTTGCAGATATCTCTGGCGGGGAAAATACACATTTGCGGTAGCTGTCCATAAGCATCATAGAAGCATATACGAGGAGGGTGATGCAATCAAGCGGAGGAAGCGATATGCTCGGCCTTTGGTTGATCTTGAGATGAAGATATACCGCCACGAGGAATGGAGCCTTGGGGACGAAAGCGAAAAGGATGCCTAGTGGTGAGTCCATTTACATTTTCCGCATTAACTTAGACATTTGTTTGAAGCTGTTAAGCAAAGCTTAGGATACAAAGCTAAGCTGTACAGCATGAAATAAGCGGCGAATTATTCCACCTCCTGTGTACTTACATTTGTGCTACCATAGTTCCTCAATTCCCAGTGCTAATTAAACAAGCCGCGACTTGCAGACATACCAGAAGGAGCGGTGCTGATCGAGGAGCACACGGCGATAACGGACCTGTTCAGCTGCCTACGGTTCAACGAAGTCAACCTCTTCACGCCCGTGACCAGCTCAGCCGCCACGTGGCCCATCGGCTCGGAGACGCTCTCAACTTCTTCATGTTCCCCAACTGCGAGTACAATTCCTTGTTCATCCTGCACAGACACACGAGGGAGCACTCGTCGAAGGTCGAGTGGGCCAAGACGATCGACGAGATTTTGAAGAAGGGACTGAAGGAGAGCAGGGGAGGGTTGGGGCTGTGGACACCGTACCCGCAGACCTCAGCTCCGTGGAGCTCCCGCTGTAAAAAAGAACTTCATGAGCAAGCTAGGCTGGACGAAATGTTCGATCATGATTTCTTTGGTTGTGCAAAGTAGAACACCCCTTTTCTTGGTGTGTTGTAGTCAGGAAAATTTCTGTAATTTCCGGTGGATTACAGTGCAGATGACATAGGGATGCACTATAGGCCCAAATCTTTACGACGAACTTGTAACTACATTGCATGTAAAAATGTTGAGCATGGAATGGATCATGTTTTTTGCTTTTCCAAGTGGTACACATATCTGTTTCAGGTTGGCTCATCAAATACATAAATGGCACACATATCTGCTATACGAGCGTGTATCACAGGCGGCATAAGAATAATGATAATGAAACCCTTTGTGACAACAAAAACCAATCATAGCATTAGACAATGATAATGATAACAAAACCTATCATATCATCGAGACACAATGATAATTCTTGTCATTCTTTCAGACTTCACAAATGATTGTTTCTACTTTCTACGATCTACCATGGCTTCTCTACATCCTCGGGAGGGCACACCAAAACCACTCACTCAGGCCTCACAAGAACCAACTTGACCGGAACACGACTGCTGGGGCGCATCGCCTCCCGTCCAGGTTGAACATGACACCAGGCTGCAGGGTGGCGTTCTGGCCCAGATGTAAGTTGAGAAACCCTTCGGCTGAATCCGCTCCGGCGCCCCTCGGAGCCTCTCTGCAGGCTCACGCCCCAGCCAGTCGTTCTCAGGCGTGTCCGACAGCGTGACGGCCCACTTCAGCTGCCTCGGGTTGGCCCTCTTCACCTCGACCCAGGCCCCAAATCTGGAGTCCTCGTCGAACTTCAGCTCAAAGTCGACGCACCCTCCGGCGGTCGGTTTGCTCTTTCGAGTAATGGCAGACGGTCCGTGCCAGGCCTCGATTCATGCCGCAGCTTCGCCGATTGATTTGTTCATTCGATAGAACTCCGATTTATCGGCATGGTGGCATCGGTGCTCTGCTCTGCTTTATGCAGGGTGCATCAATATGTTTTCCCTTTAGGTGACACCGTCGATCAAGTTTAAATTGTTGCTGATTGGGTCATTGTGGCATCTGCGGGGCAGCGGCCATGGGGCTTGTCATGGCGAGCGGCTGACGGGGAAGCGGCTGGACGGCGGGGTCGGGATGGAGGGTCCGCCGATGGCGGTGGCGCCGCGAGCCGGCCGGAGGTGTCGACGCTGCCATGGTCGCTCTTCACAAAATCGCCCTTGGCGCGGATGCGGTGGCCTTCACCGCAACGTCTGCGGGCAGCGCACCACGCAGCATAATCAACCCGCACGCCTACACCGGCGGGACTGTGTTCGTTCAGGTATTGCGAGATGTCGATTGCTTTGGATATGTATCCAGGTTGACCTGATACTAACACTGGCTTAAACAATTGGGCTGAGATGAATTTTACAGTGGTTGGCTTTATTTTCATACGATGACAAGAGTTGATGAATATTCAGGCATACTAGTAGTGTAGTTACTGTAGGACATATGCCGGGCCGCTGCATAGAATTTGCCTTTTCATATATACGTGGCATTGAACTTGAAGAAGGTTAGTCCATCAACCGGATACTTTTATGCTATCATGAGATGAGCTCCAAAGATAAATATAGCAGTGTGATACACAGTCTGTGTATCATTTCAGTGTAGGATTATGTTCTTTCAACCTCTAGACATTTAGATGCGTAAAATCAAAAGGCTCAAATAAGCGTGCAGTTTGAGTTAGTTAGCCAATAGCCAGTTATCAGCCACGGTGCCACAAAAACCTCTAATCCACTATCCTAACGTACTTTCTTGGTAAATACCATGGTGGTCTTTTGCCCTGCAAAATCAAATTTGCTTACGGAGTGAGCTGGTAATTGTGCATTGTTGCGTTATCTTATTATTTATTGTATGCACTATGATCTCCAGCATATGTTTTTTTAATGAGAGTTCCTTCATTCTGGGTGTATGTTTTGCCTTGGCATATTTACCAAAGCACATCATATCCTAACCTATACACACTTGCTGAATCTTGTGTGCCTCTGCTGATGCGTCAGTGCTGCGGGTGCAACATCTTCCACAAGCTGGTGGACAACCTGAACCTGTTCCACGAGATGAAGTGCTACGTCGGGCCCGACTTCCGCTACGAGGGGACGCTCCATTCAACTACCTTGAGGGTGGGGGCGACGATGGCGGCAACATCTTCCCACTTCTCTAGGAAGCTACCGACCCCCCTCTTTGTTTGGCGCATGGTGGCGCTCTGATCCCGTCTAGCTGTATATTAATAAGCATCTGTATGTTGTCAATGTGGAAGGTCGGCAGTATATATGTGTATGCAGATGTATGTAAATAGCATAAGTCAAGTGGATAATAATGATGATAATAACAGGATACAAAACTCTTTTTTTTCTCTGGCGTCGGCGCTTCCTTATGCCAAATGGTGCGGTGGTGTCAGTAAACAAGGTCTCCAGTCCAGTCGGTCTCTTCTTGTGTGGAATTGGTGTTGTTGTTGTTGTGTGTATGTGTGTGTGGTCTCTGGATGAAGTGCTGCTTGTTGGTTGCATTGCCCCTGGGAAAGCCAGGGCTGTGACTTGAGATGAGAAGAAAACATCACATATATACATCAGGTTTCTCTGGTTTCAAGGGGGGCTTTGAACATGCCCCTTGATTGATTGTCTCAATCACAATCACAGTGACCCCGGGCCTCTCAAGGGGCAAATGATGGAATGGAGGAGTAAAATGAGGCAAAAATCCAGTTTCTTGGCGTGTTGTAACTTGTGCTTTTCTTGTCCGCAGTGAGACGAAGCCTCCCTCCCTCGCTCGCTCGGTCCAGTGCCCCTCGCTCCGATCTGGCGCCGCCCAAACCCTAACCGCCCGCCCGCTGCCACGGGAGGGAAGGAGTAGGAGGAGGAGGAGGAGGAGCAATGGCGGCGAGGCAAAGGGGCGGCGGGGCTGGCGGCGGCGGGACGCGGCGTGGCGGAGGGGCGCGGCTGCTGGTCGTCTCCGCCCGTCGCTGGCGCCTCCTCCTCCTCGCCTTCCACCTCACGGTCCTGCGCCTCCCCGCCGCCTACTCCCTCTCAGGTCCTCCCTCCTCTCCTCTCCTCTCCTCTCCTGTCCTCCGGCCTCTGCCTTGCGCCGACCGGTGGCGGTGCCGCCTGCCGTGCTTCGGTTTCTTTGTTACTCGATCGATGGATTGGTTGGTCGATCCATGATGCTTGCTACAACATTGCTATCCGCGTGCATTGGTCGGGGTGAGAGAGTCGGTGTGGATTGAGCGATGGGGTCGTGCATTAGTCATCATCTTGCATCAACTTCGCATCTCCCACCTTGCGTGGCGGCGAGGACGGAATTGCCTTACCGCGTCATCCCAATGATGGACCATGCGCCTCACTCTTGCCTAAAACTTGCATCTGATTAACTAACCGCTGTATATCCTTGGCATCATGTGCATTAGCTTAAATCGATTACGATGCCATGCTAGAGCTTCTGCTCGTGTTGTTAATGCATACCACATTCCCAAGTTAAATGCACCTGCGTGCGGCTCCGTTGGGGCTGCTCGAGACGACAATTCTGTGTTATCCTGACTTGGCTTGCTATGCTTTGCATCCGTGCAGCGCTCTGTGGAAAAGACAGTAAAGTTCTCCGTAGCGTTGGACCCGATGGGAACCCGCCCAAACCGCTCCACCGTAAGATTCATTTAATTATTCACACCTTGCCGGTTTTTGCCTTTGGTGTTTCCTCTTTCATGGCCTAAACACGGTCCCTTCCTTCTCTGAGCTGCTCGATACCTGTCGTGGATGACCCAGATGCTGTCGTCATTCCAAAGAGAACTCCCAATGCGATCGTGAAGAAGCTGTCGTACATGACGGTTGACAAGCAGGACAAAGTTTCTCCACCGCTGTTCGGAGGACATCAAACCTGGAAACAGAGGGAGGAAAGCTTTAAACTGAATGCTACCATGAAGGTAATTGCTGCATTTTGTTAATTACGGAGGGAGTGATAAATGTTGGAAAAACAACTATGTTTCTGTTTAATTCAGTGTATTTGTGCTTAAACATGCAAGGATTTATCCTGCCATCTAAACCACTGGTCTATTATTAAAGCACATGCATAACTCTAACGCAGGAATTGCCCCATTGTACTATTTTTTAAAATTGAAAACTATGTTACGAAGATGTTTTGAGCTTGATGTTTGGCCATGCACTTGTTGTTCTGCATCTGTAGCATCTTTGAAGCTTCACAGTTGAGGAGCACATGGTTTTGGAACTGGGTTGGAATTTGGAAACACCCTTGAGTTCACAATTTACTTTGAGACCCTGTTTCAATCCTTTAGAGTTTGGTTTGCTACAAATTATAATTGGGAAAATTATGCAGATATTAAGCTTGTTATTTTGCACATTAATATTCAACGGCCTGCTTATTTATTCTTCCAGCAAGTAAATAGTGTGGAACATGAGAGTTACTACTTACTAGAAATCCACTAAGGTTTGAACACTTGGTAGTAGAACTATCAATTGCCTGCACACAGTATAAAATATCATGTGCAATCTATTCATTCTGTCTAGAAACAAGCTGGCGGCATTGGTCTTCCAAGACGAATAGCTTATTACCACCTCTTATCTTCTTCATGTACTGCATATTCAGTTGCAATGGCATATTTTTTAATTCGAAACTTCTTTTTTGGGTGAATGATATGGCTTACGGTATATATGCTCAGGTGCCTTTGTGGATTTATGAAAAACAGCGGTGCAGATATGGATGCTTTGTTGATGTCGAGTACATAGAGAAATGCAAATTCGTGGTTGCCTCGGGTATTTTTGATGGTTATGGCGTCCCTCATCAGCCATCAAATATTAGCCTTCGCTCTCAAAAGTTGTTACGCTTCTTGATGGTGGTCGATGAGGTGTCCTTTGACTTCATTGAACAGAATGTCCTTTATCAAAGTTGACGGTGCGAGGAGAAATGGGTTGGTATATGGCGACTTGTAACACTGCACCGCCC
Source organism: Aegilops bicornis (assembly GCA_021605145.1). Classification (NCBI taxonomy): domain Eukaryota; kingdom Viridiplantae; phylum Streptophyta; class Magnoliopsida; order Poales; family Poaceae; genus Aegilops; species Aegilops bicornis. The sequence goes on along the minus strand of CM038675.1, from coordinate 849,126,026 downwards.
TCCATTTGATGAACCTAGAAGGAATGGAAAAGTACCAAAGATATTGGCGCATAGGCTATTTCCTCAAGCCTGGTATAGCATTTGGATTGATGGGAAAATGGAGCTTATGGTTGATCCACTGCTTATTCTTGAAAGGTTGGTTGTTTATCTGCTACTTCAAATACATTCTTTTTGTTTTGTTGATGCCTGAAACAGATTCAACAGGAAAACTCTTTGCAGATATCTCTGGCGGGGAAAATACACATTTGCAGTAGCTGTCCATAAGCATCATAGAAGCATATCACGAGGAGGGTGATGCAATCAAGCGGAGGAAGCGATATGCTCGGCCTTTGGTTGATCTTGAGATGAAGATATACCGCCACGAGGAATGGAGCCTTGGGGCCGAAGCGAAAAGGATGCCTAGTGGTGAGTCCATTTACATTTTCGCATTAACTTAGACATTTGTTTGAAGCTGTTAAGCAAAGCTTAGGATACAAAGCTAACTGTACAGCATGAAATAAGCGGACGAATTATTCCACCTCCTGTGTACTTCTATTGTGCTACCATAGTTCCTCAATTCCCGGTGCTAATTAAACAAGCCGCGACTTGCAGACATACCAGAAGGAGCGGTGCTGATCAGGGAGCACCACGGCGATAACGGACCTGTTCAGCTGCCTCTGGTTCAACGAAGTCAACCTCTTCACGCCCGTGACCAGCTCAGCTTGACTCGTGGCCCATCGGCTCGGAGACGCTCTCAACTTCTTCATGTTCCCCAACTGCGAGTACAATTCCTTGTTCATCCTGCACAGACACACGAGGGAGCACTCGTCGAAGGTCGAGTGGGCCAAGACGATCGGCAGATTTTGAAGAAGGGACTGAAGGAGAGCAGGGGAGGGTTGGGGCTGTGGACACCGTGCCCGCAGACCTCAGCTCCGTGGAGCTCCCGCTGTAAAAAGAACTTGGCAGGCAAGCTAGGCTGGACGAAATGTTCGATCATGATTTCTTTGGTTGTGCAAAGTAGAACACCCTTTTCTTGGTGTGTTGTAGTCGGGAAAATTTCTGTAATTTCCGGTGGATTACAGTGCGAGATGACATAGGGATGCACTATAGGCCCAAATCTTCTGACGAACTTGTAACTACATTGCATGTAAAAATGTTGAGCATGGAATGGATCATGTTTTTGCTTTTCCAAGTGGTACACATATCTGTTTCAGGTTGGCTCATCAAATACATAAATGGCACACATATCCGCTTACGAGCGTGTATCACAGGCGGCATAAGAATAATGATAATGAAACCCTTTGTGACAACAAAAACCAATCATAGCATTAGACAATGATAATGATAACAAAACCTATCATATCATCGAGACACAATGATAATTACTGTCATTCTTTCAGACTTCACAAATGATTGTTTCTACTTTCTACGATCTACCATGGCTTCTCTACATCCTCGGGAGGGGCACACCAAAACCACTCACTCAGGCCTCACAAGAACCAACTTGACCGGAACACGACTGCTGGGGCGCATCGCCTCCCGTCCAGGTTGAACATGACACCAGGCTGCAGGGTGGCGTTCTGGCCCAGATGTAAGTTGAGAAACCCTTCCAGCTGAATCCGCTCCGGCGCCCCCTCGGAGCCTCTCTGCAGGCTCACGCCCCAGCCCAGGTCGTTCTCAGGCGTGTCCGACAGCGTGACGGCCCACTTCAGCTGCCTCGGGTTGGCCCTCTTCACCTCGACCCAGGCCCCAAATCTGGAGTCCTCGTCGAACTTCAGCTCAAAGTCGACGCACCCTCCGGCGGTCGGTTTGCTCTTTCGAGTAATGGCAGACGGTCCGTGCGAACCTCGATTCATGCCGCAGCTTCGCCGATTGATTTGTTCATTCGATAGAACTCCGATTTATCGGCATGGACTGGCATCGGTGCTCTACGCTGCTGCTTTATGCGAGGGTGCATCAATATGTTTTCCCTTGGTGACACCGTCGATCAAGTTTAGCTATTGCTGATTGGGTGTTGTGGCATCTGCGGGGCGCGGCCATGGGGCTTGTCATGGCCTTGGCTGACGGGGAAGCGGCTGGACGACGGGGTCGGGGATGGAGGGTCCGCCGATGGCCGGTGGCGCCGCGAGCCGGCCGGAGGTGTCGACGCTGCCATGGTCGCTCTTCACAAAGTCGCCGCGGCGCCGGATGCGGGTGGCCTTCACCTGCAACGTCTGCGGGCAGCGCACCTGCAGCATAATCAACCCGCACGCCTACACCGACGGGACTGTGTTCGTTCGGTATTGCAGATGTCGATTCTTTGGATATGTATCCAGGTTGACTGATACTAACTGGCTTAAACAATTGGGCTGAGATGAATTTTACGGTGGTTGGCTTTATTTTCATACGATGACAAGAGTTGATGAATATTCAGGCATACTAGTAGTGTAGTTACTTGTAGGACATATGCCGGGCCGCTGCATAGAATTTGCCTTTTCATATATCTGTGGCATTGAACTTGAAGAAGGTTAGTCCATCAACCGGATACTTTTATGCTATCATGAGATGAGCTCCAAAGATAAATATAGCAGTGTGATACACAGTCTGTGTATCATTTCAGTGTAGGATTATGTTCTTTCAACCTCTAGACATTTAGATGCGTAAAATCAAAAGGCTCAAATAAGCGTGCAGTTTGAGTTAGTTAGCCAATAGCCAGTTATCAGCCACGAGTGCCACAAAAACCTCTAATCCACTATCCGAGCGTACTTTCTTGGTAAATACCATGGTGGTCTTTTGCCCTGCAAAATCAAATTTGCTTCTGAGTGAGCTGGTAATTGTGCATTGTTGCGTTATCTTATTATTTATTGTATGCACTATGAACTCCAGCATATGTTTTTTAATGAGAGTTCCTTCATTACGGGTGTATGTTTTGCCTTGGCATATTTACCAAAGCACATCATATCCTAACCTATACACACTTGCTGAATCTTGTGTGCCTCTGCTGATCGTCGGTCTTTGCGGGTGCAACATCTTCCACAAGCTGGTGGACAACCTGAACCTGTTCCACGAGATGAAGTGCTACGTCGGGCCCGACTTCCGCTTCTGAGGGGACGCTCCATTCAACTACCTTGAGGGTGGGGGCGGCGATGGCGGCAACATCTTCCCACTTCTCTAGGAAGCTACCGACCCCCCTACTGTTTGGGCGCATGGTGGCGCTCTGATCCCGTCTAGCTGTATATTAATAAGCGGTGTATGTTGTCAATGTGGAAGGTCGGCAGTATATATGTGTATGCAGATGTATGTAAATAGCATAAGTCAAGTGGATAATAATGATGATAATAACAGGATACAAAACTCTTTTTTTTTTCTCTGGCGTCGGCGCTTCCTTATGCCAAATGGTGCGGTGGTGTCACAGTAAACAAGGTCTCCAGTCGGTCGGTCTCTTCTTGTGTGGAATTGTTGTTGTTGTTGTTGTTGTGTGTGTGTGTGTGTGGTCTCTGGATGAAGTGCTGCTTGTTGGTTGCATTGCCCCTGGGAAAGCCAGGGCTGTGACTTGAGATGAGAAGAAAACATCACATATATACATCAGGTTTCTCTGGTTTCAAGGGGGGCTTTGAACATGCCCCTTGATTGATTGTCTCAATCACAATCACAGTGACCGGGCCTCTCAAGGGGCAAATGATGGAATGGAGGAGTAAAATGAGGCAAAAATCCAGTTTCTTGGCGTGTTGTAACTTGTGCTTTTCTTGTCCGCAGGCAGACGAAGCCTCCCTCCCTCGCTCGCTCGGTCCAGTGCCCTCGCTCCGATCTGGCGCCGCCCAAACCCTAGCCGCCCGCCCCCGCTGCCACGGGAGGGAAGGAGTAGGAGGAGGAGGAGGAGGAGCAATGGCGAGGCGAGGCAAAGGGGGCGGCGGCGGGGCTGGCGGCGGGGACGCGGCGTGGCGGAGGGGGCCGCGGCTGCTGGTCGTCTCCGCCGTCGCCTGGGCGCTCCTCCTCCTCGCCTTCCACCTCTGGTCCTGCGCCTCCCCCGCCGCCTACTCCCTCTCAGGTCACTCCCTCCTCTCCTCTCCTCTCCTCTCCTGTCCTCCAGCCTCTGCCCTTGCGCCGACCGATGGCGGTGCCGCCCTGCCGTGCTTCCAGTTTTCTTTGTTACTCGATCGATGGATTGGTTGGTCGATCCATGATGCTTGCTACAACATTGCTATCCGCGATGCATTGGTCGGGGTGAGAGAGTCGGTGTGGATTGGCGATGGGGTCGTGCATTAGTCATCATACTGCATCAACTTCTGCATCTCCCACCTTGCGTGGCAAAAGCAGGGACGGAATTGCCTTACCGCGTCATCCCAATGATGGACCTGTGCGCCTCACTCTTGCCTAAAACTTGCATCTGATTAACTAACCGCTGTATATCCTTGGCATCATGTGCATTAACCGTCGATTACGATGCCATGCTAGAGCTTCTGCTCGTGTTGTTAATGCATACCACATTCCCAAGTTAAATGCACTGCGTGCGGCTCCGTTGGGGCTGCTCGAGGCGACAATTCTGTGTTATCCTGACTTGGCTTGCTATGCTTTGCATCCGTGCAGCGCTTCTGTGGAAAAAACAGTAAAGTTCTCCGTAGCGTTGGACCCGATGGGAACCCGCCCAAACCGCTCCACCGTAAGATTCATTTAATTATTCACACCTTGCCGGTTTTTGCCTTTGGTGTTTCCTCTTTCATGGCCTAAACACGGTCCCTTCCTTCTCTGAGCTGCTCGATACACTGCCGTGGATGACCCAGATCTTTGTCGTCATTCCAAAGAGAACTCCCAATGCGATCGTGAAGAAGCTGTCGTACATGACGGTTGACAAAGCAGGACAAAGTTTCTCCACCGCTGTTCGGAGGGCGTCAAACACGGAAGCAGAGAGGAGGAAAGCTTTAAACTGAATGCTACCATGAAGGTAATTGCTGCATTTTTGTTAATTACGGAGGGAGTGATAAATGTTGGAAAAACAACTATGTTTCTGTTTAATTCAGTGTATTTGTGCTTAAACATGCAAGGATTTATCCTGCCATCTAAACCACTGGTCTATTATTAAAGCACATGCATAACTCTAACGCAGGAATTGCCCCATTGTACTATTTTTAAAATTGAAAACTATGTTACGAAGATGTTTTGAGCTTGATGTTTGGCCATGCACTTGTTGTTACGCATCTGTAGCATCTTTGAAGCTTCACAGTTGAGGAGCACATGGTTTTGGAACTGGGTTGGAATTTGGAAACACCCTTGAGTTCACAATTTACTTTGAGACCTGTTTCAATCCTTTAGAGTTTGGTTTGCTACAAATTATAATTGGGAAAATTATGCAGATATTAAGCTTGTTATTTTGCACATTAATATTCCTTTGGCCTGCTTATTTATTCTTCCAGCAAGTAAATAGTGTGGAACATGAGAGTTACTACTTACTAGAAATCCACTAAGGTTTGAACACTGGTAGTAGAACTATCAATTGCACTGCACAGTATAAAATATCATGTGCAATCTATTCATTCTGTCTAGAGCAAGCTGGCGGCATTGGTCTTCCAAGGCGAATAGCTTATTACCACCTCTTATCTTCTTCATGTACTGCATATTCAGTTGCAATGGCATATTTTTAATTCCCGAAACTTCTTTTTTGGGTGAATGATATGGCTTACGGTATATATGCTCGAGGTGCCTTTGTGGATTTATGAAAAACAGCGGTGCAGATATGGATGCTTTATTGATGTCGAGTACATAGAGAAATGCAAATTCGTGGTTGCCTCGGGTATTTTGATGGTTATGGCGTCCCTCATCAGCCATCAAATATTAGCCTTCGCTCTCAAAAGTTGTTACGCTTCTTGATGGTGGTCGATGAGGTGTCCTTTGACTTCATTGAGCAGAATGTCCTTTATCAAAGTTGACGGTGCAGGAGAAATGGGTTGGTATATGGCGACTTGTAACACTGCACCGCCCTCCATTTGATGAACCTAGAAGGAATGGAAAAGTACCAAAGATATTGGCGCATAGGCTATTTCCTCCAAGCCTGGTATAGCATTTGGATTGATGGGAAAATGGAGCTTATGGTTGATCCACTTTGCTTATTCTTGAAAGGTTGGTTGTTTATCTGCTACTTCAAATACATTCTTTTTGTTTTGTTGATGCCTGAAACAGATTCAACAGGAAAACTCTTTGCAGATATCTCTGGCGGGGAAAATACACATTTGCGGTAGCTGTCCATAAGCATCATAGAAGCATATACGAGGAGGGTGATGCAATCAAGCGGAGGAAGCGATATGCTCGGCCTTTGGTTGATCTTGAGATGAAGATATACCGCCACGAGGAATGGAGCCTTGGGACGAAGCGAAAAGGATGCCTAGTGGTGAGTCCATTTACATTTTCCGCATTAACTTAGACATTTGTTTGAAGCTGTTAAGCAAAGCTTAGGATACAAAGCTAAGCGTACAGCATGAAATAAGCGGCGAATTATTCCACCTCCTGTGTACTTACATTTGTGCTACCATAGTTCCTCAATTCCCGGTGCTAATTAAACAAGCGCGACTTGCGAGACATACGAAGGAGGCGGTGCTGATCAGGGAGCACCACGGCGATAACGGACCTGTTCAGCTGCCTCTGGTTCCATGAAGTCAACCTCTTCACGCCCGTGACCAGCTCGGCTTGACTCGTGGCCCATCGGCTCGGAGGCGCTCTCAACTTCTTCATGTTCCCCAACTGCGAGTACAATTCCTTGTTCATCCTGCCTGCAGACACACGAGGAGCACTCGTCGAAGGTCGAGTGGGCCAAGGCGATCGACGAGATTTTGAAGAAGGGTGAAGGAGAGCAGGGGGAGGTTGGGGCTGTGGACACCGTGCCCGCAGACCTCAGCTCCGTGGAGCTCCCGCTGTAAAAAGAACTTCGCGAGGCAAGCTAGGCTGGACGAAATGTTCGATCATGATTTCTTTGGTTGTGCAAAGTAGAACACCCCTTTTCTTGGTGTGTTGTAGTCAGGGAAAATTTCTGTAATTTCCGGTGGATTACAGTGCAGATGACATAGGGATGCACTATAGGCCCAAATCTTCTGACGAACTTGTAACTACATTGCATGTAAAAATGTTGAGCATGGAATGGATCATGTTTTGCTTTTCCAAGTGGTACACATATACATTTCAGGTTGGCTCATCAAATACATAAATGGCACACATATACATACGAGCGTGTATCACAGGGCGGCATAAGAATAATGATAATGAAACCACTTGTGACAACAAAAACCAATCATAGCATTAGACAATGATAATGATAACAAAACCTATCATATCATCGAGACACAATGATAATTCTTGTCATTCTTTCAGACTTCACAAATGATTGTTTCTACTTTCTACGATCTACCATGGCTTCTCTACATCCTCGGGAGGGCACACCAAAACCACTCACTCGGGCCTCACAAGAACCAACTTGACCGGAACCACTGCTGGGGCGCGCCGCCTCCCGTCCGGAGTTGAACATGACACCAGGCTGCGGGGTGGCATTACAGCCCAGATGTAAGTTGAGAAACCCTTCGGCTGAATCCGCTCCGGCGCCCCTCGGAGCCTCTCTGCGAGCTCACGCCCCAGCCAGGTCGTTCTCAGGCGTGTCCGACAGCGTGTGACCCCACTTCAGCTGCCTCGGGTTGGCCCTCTTCACCTCGACCCGGGCCCCAAATCTGGAGTCCTCGTCGAACTTCAGCTCAAAGTCGGCGCACCCTCCGTGATCGGTTTGCTCTTCGAGTAATGGCGGGCGGTCCGTGCCGAGCCTCGATTCATGCCGCAGCTTCGCCGATTGATTTGTTCATTCGATAGAACTCCGATTTATCGGCATGGGTGGCATCGGTGCTCTACGCTTTCGCTTTATGCGAGGGTGCATCAATATGTTTTCCCTTGGTGACACCGTCTGATCAAGTTTAGCTATTGCTGATTGGGTGTTGTGGCATCTGCAGGGGCAGCCATGGGGCTTGTCATGGCGGCGGCGACGGGAGCGGCTGGACGACGGGTCGAGGATGGAGGGTCCGCCGATGGCGGTGGCGCCATGAGCGGCCGGAGGTGTCGGCGCTGCCATGGTCGCTCTTCACAAAATCGCCTTGGCGCCGGATGCGGTGGCCTTCACCGCAACGTCTGCGGGCAGCGCACCGCAGCATAATCAACCCGCGCGCCTACACCGGCGGGACTGTGTTCGTTCAGGTATTGCAGATGTCGATTCTTTGGATATGTATCCAGATTGACTGATACTAACAACGGCTTAAACAATTGGGCTGAGATGAATTTTACGGTGGTTGGCTTTATTTTCATACGATGACAAGAGTTGATGAATATTCAGGCATACTAGTAGTGTAATTCTTGTAGGACATATGCCGGGCCGCTGCATAGAATTTGCCTTTTCATATATCTGTGGCATTGAACTTGAAGAAGGTTAGTCCATCAACCGGATACTTTTATGCTATCATGAGATGAGCTCCAAAGATAAATATAGCAGTGTGATACACAGTCGTGTATCATTTCAGTGTAGGATTATGTTCTTTCAACCTCTAGACATTTAGATGCGTAAAATCAAAAGGCTCAAATAAGCGTGCAGTTTGAGTTAGTTAGCCAATAGCCAGTTATCAGCCACAGTGCCACAAAAACCTCTAATCCACTATCCGAGCGTACTTTCTTGGTAAATACCATGGTGGTCTTTTGCCTGCAAAATCAAATTTGCTTACGGAGTGAGCTGGTAATTGTGCATTGTTGCGTTATCTTATTATTTATTGTATGCACTATGAACTCCAGCATATGTTTTTAATGAGAGTTCCTTCATTACGGGTGTATGTTTTGCCTTGGCATATTTACCAAAGCACATCATATCCTAACCTATACACACTTGCTGAATCTTGTGTGCCTCTGCGATGCGTCGGTGCTTTCTTGGGTGCAACATCTTCCACAAGCTGGTGGACAACTTTGAACCTGTTCCACGAGATGAAGTGCTACGTCGGGCCCGACTTCCGCTCTGAGGGGCGCTCCATTCAACTACCTTGAGGGTGGGGGCGGCGATGGCGGCAACATCTTCCCACTTCTCTAGGAAGCTACCGACCCCCCCCTCTTGTTTGGCGCATGGTGGCGCTTTCTGATCCCGTCTAGCTGTATATTAATAAGCGGTGTATGTTGTCAATGTGGAAGGTCGGCGGTATATATGTGTATGCAGATGTATGTAAATAGCATAAGTCAAGTGGATAATAATGATGATAATAACAGGATACAAAACTCTTTTTTTTCTGGCGTCGGCGCTTCCTTATGCCAAATGGTGCGGTGGTGTGCAGTAAACAAGGTCTCCAGTCGGTCGGTCTCTTCTTGTGTGGAATTGTTGTTGTTGTTGTTGTTGTGTGTGTGTGTGTGTGTGTGTGGTCTGGATGAAGTGCTGCTTGTTGGTTGCATTGCCCACAGGAAAGCAGGGCTGTGACTTGAGATGAGAAGAAAACATCACATATATACATCGAGGTTTCTCTGGTTTCAAGGGGGCTTTGAACATGCCCCTTGATTGATTGTCTCAATCACAATCCACAGTGACCCGGGCCTCTCAAGGGGCAAATGATGGAATGGAGGAGTAAAATGAGGAAAAATCCAGTTTCTTGGCGTGTTGTAACTTGTGCTTTTCTTGTCCATGACGAAGCCTCCCTCCCTCGCTCGCTCGGTCCAGTGCCCCTCGCTCCGATCTGGCGCCGCCCAAACCCTAACCGCCCGCCCCGCTGCCACGGGAGGGAAGGAGTAGGAGGAGGAGGAGGAGGAGCAATGGCGAGGCGAGGCAAAGGGGCGGCGGCCCGGGGCGCTGGCGGGGGCCTTGGCGTGGCGGAGGGGCAGCGGCTGCTGGTCGTCTCCGCCGTCGCTGGGCGCTCCTCCTCCTCGCCTTCCACCTCTGGTCCTGCGCCTCCCCGCCGCCTACTCCCTCTCAGGTCCTCCCTCCTCTCCTCTCCTCTCCTCTCCTGTCCTCCGGCCTCTGCCCGCTTGTAAGCAGTGGCGGTGCCCGCCTGCCGTGCTTCCGGTTTCTTTGTTACTCGATCGATGGATTGGTTGGTCGATCCATGATGCTTGCTACAACATTGCTATCCGCGTGCATTGGTCGGGGTGAGAGAGTCCGGTGTGGATTGGCGATGGGGTGCGTGCATTAGTCATCATCTTGCATCAACCGCATCTCCCACCTTGCGTGGCGAAAGCGAGGGACGGAATTGCCTTACCGCGTCATCCCAATGATGGACTGTCGCCTCACTCTTGCCTAAAACTTGCATCGATTAACTAACCGCTGTATATCCTTGGCATCATGTGCATTAGCTTAAATCGATTACGATGCCATGCTAGAGCTTCTGCCGTGTTGTTAATGCATACCACATTCCCAAGTTAAATGCACCTGCGTGCGGCTCCGTTGGGGCTGCTCGAGACGACAATTCTGTGTTATCCTGACTTGGCTTGCTATGCTTTGCATCCGTGCAGCGCTCTGTGGAAAAGACAGTAAAGTTCTCCGCGCGTTGGACCCGATGGGAACCCCGCCCAAACCGCTCCACCGTAAGATTCATTTAATTATTCACACCTTGCCCGGTTTTTTGCACTGGTGTTTCCTCTTTCATGGCCTAAACACGGTCCCTTCCTTCTCTGAGCTGCTCGATACACTGTCGTGGATGACCAGATGCTGTCGTCATTCCAAAGAGAACTCCCAATGCGATCGTGAAGAAGCTGTCGTACATGACGGTTGACAAGCAGGACAAAGTTTCTCCACCGCTGTTCGGAGGGCGTCAAACACAGAAGCGAGAGGAGGAAAGCTTTAAACTGAATGCTACCATGAAGGTAATTGCTGCATTTTGTTAATTACGGAGGGAGTGATAAATGTTGGAAAAACAACTATGTTTCTGTTTAATTCAGTGTATTTGTGCTTAAACATGCAAGGATTTATCCTGCCATCTAAACCAACTGGTCTATTATTAAAGCACATGCATAACTCTAACGCAGGAATTGCCCCATTGTACTATTTTTAAAATTGAAAACTATGTTACGAAGATGTTTTGAGCTTGATGTTTGGCCATGCACTTGTTGTTACGCATCTGTAGCATCTTTGAAGCTTCACAGTTGAGGAGCACATGGTTTTGGAACTGGGTTGGAATTTGGAAACACCCTTCAGTTCACAATTTACTTTGAGACCCTGTTTCAATCCTTTAGAGTTTGGTTTGCTACAAATTATAATTGGGAAAATTATGCAGATATTAAGCTTGTTATTTTGCACATTAATATTCACTGGCCTGCTTATTTATTCTTCCGACAAGTAAATAGTGTGGAACATGAGAGTTACTACTTACTAGAAATCCACTAAGGTTTGAACCTTTGGTAGTAGAACTATCAATTGCACACACAGTATAAAATATCATGTGCAATCTATTCATTACATCTAGAGCAAACTGGCGGCATTGGTCTTCCAAGGCGAATAGCTTATTACCACCTCTTATCTTCTTCATGTACTGCATATTCAGTTGCAATGGCATATTTTTTAATTCGAAACTTCTTTTTTGGGTGAATGATATGGCTTACGGTATATATGCTCGGTGCCTTTGTGGATTTATGAAAAACAGCGGTGCAGATATGGATCTTGTTGATGTCGAGTACATAGAGAAATGCAAATTCGTGGTTGCCTCGGGTATTTTTGATGGTTATGGCGTCCCTCATCAGCCATCAAATATTAGCCTATCGCTCTCAAAAGTTGTTACGCTTCTTGATGGTGGTCGATGAGGTGTCCTTTGACTTCATTGAGCAGAATGTCCTTTATCCAAAGTTGACGATGCAGGAGGAAATGGGTTGGTATATGGCGACTTGTAACACTGCACCGCCCTCCATTTGATGAACCTAGAAGGAATGGAAAAGTACCAAAGATATTGACGCATAGGCTATTTCCTCAAGCCTGGTATAGCATTTGGATTGATGGGAAAATGGAGCTTATGGTTGATCCACTTCTTATTCTTGAAAGGTTGGTTGTTTATCTGCTACTTCAAATACATTCTTTTTGTTTTGTTGATGCCTGAAACAGATTCAACAGGAAAACTCTTTGCAGATATCTCTGGCGGGGAAAATACACATTTGCATTAGCTGTCCATAAGCATCATAGAAGCATATACGAGGAGGTGATGCAATCAAGCGGAGGAAGCGATATGCTCGGCCTTTGGTTGATCTTGAGATGAAGATATACCGCCACGAGGGAATGGAGCCTTGGGACGAAGCGAAAAGGATGCCTAGTGGTGAGTCCATTTACATTTTCCGCATTAACTTAGACATTTGTTTGAAGCTGTTAAGCAAAGCTTAGGATACAAAGCTAAGCTGTACAGCATGAAATAAGCGGCGAATTATTCCACCTCCTGTGTACTACATTTGTGCTACCATAGTTCCTCAATTCCCGGTGCTAATTAAACAAGCCGCGACTTGCGAGACATACTAGAAGGAGCGGTGCTGATCAGGGAGCACCACAGCGATAACGGACCTGTTCAGCTGCCTCTGGTTCAACGAAGTCAACCTCTTCACGCCCGTGACCAGCTCGGCTTGACTCGTGGCCCATCGGCTCGGAGGCGCTCTCAACTTCTTCATGTTCCCCAAGCTGCGAGTACAATTCCTTGTTCATCCTGCCAGACACACGAGGGAGCACTCGTCGAAGGTCGAGTGGGCCAAGACGATCGGCGAGATTTTGAAGAAGGTGAAGGAGAGCAGGGGAGGGTTGGGGCTGTGGACACCGTACCCGCAGACCTCGGCTCCGTGGAGCTCCCGCTGTAAAAAGAACTTCGCAGGCAAGCTAGGCTGGACGAAATGTTCGATCATGATTTCTTTGGTTGTGCAAAGTAGAACACCCCTTTTCTTGGTGTGTTGTAGTGGGGAAAATTTCTGTAATTTCCGGTGGATTACAGTGCGAGATGACATAGGGATGCACTATAGGCCCAAATCTTTCTGACGAACTTGTAACTACATTGCATGTAAAAATGTTGAGCATGGAATGGATCATGTTTTTGCTTTTCCAAGTGGTACACATATACATTTCAGGTTGGCTCATCAAATACATAAATGGCACACATATCTGCTTACGAGCGTGTATCACGAGGTGGCATAAGAATAATGATAATGAAACCCTTTGTGACAACAAAAACCAATCATAGCATTAGACAATGATAATGATAACAAAACCTATCATATCATCGAGACACAATGATAATTACTGTCATTCTTTCCGGACTTCACAAATGATTGTTTCTACTTTCTCACGATCTACCATGGCTTCTCTACATCCTCGGGAGGGCACACCAAAACCACTCACTCGGGCCTCACAAGAACCAACTTGGCCGGAACACGGCTGGCTGGGCGCGCCGCCTCCGTCCAGGTTGAACATGACACCAGGCTGCGGGGTGGCATTACAGCCCAGATGTAAGTTGAGAAACCCTTCCGGTGAATCCGCTCCGGCGCCCCCTCGGAGCCTCTCTGCAGGCTCACGCCCGGCCAGGTCGTTCTCGGCGTGTCAAGCAGCGTGTGGCCCACTTCAGCTGCCTCGGGTTGGCCCTCTTCACCTCGACCCAGGCCCCAAATCTGGAGTCCTCGTCGAACTTCAGCTCAAAGTCGGCGCACCCTCCCGTGGTCGGTTTGCTCTTTCGACTAATGGCGGGCCGGTCCGTGCGAGCCTCGATTCATGCCGCAGCTTCGCCGATTGATTTGTTCATTCGATAGAACTCCGATTTATCGGCATGGTGGCATCGGTGCTCTCTGCTCCGCTTTATGCGAGGGTGCATCAATATGTTTTCCTTGGTGACACCGTGCGATCAAGTTTAATTTATTGCTGATTGGGTGTTGTGGCATCTGCGGGGCAGACGCGCCATGGGGCTTGTCATGGCCTTGGCGACGGGAGCGGCTGGACAACGGGGTCGGGGAGGGAGGGTCCGCCGCTGGCCGGTGGCGCCGCGAGCCGGCCGGAGGTGTCGACGCTGCCATGGTCGCTCTTCACAAAAGTCGCCCATGGCGCGGATCTGGGTGGCCTTCACCGCAGCGTCTGCGGGCAGCGCACCACGCAGCGCAATCAACCCGCACGCCTACACCGACGGGACTGTGTTCGTTCGGTATTGCAGATGTCGATTCTTTGGATATGTATCCAGGTTGACCTGATACTAACACCGGCTTAAACAATTGGGCTGAGATGAATTTTACGGTGGTTGGCTTTATTTTCATACGATGACAAGAGTTGATGAATATTCAGGCATACTAGTAGTGTAGTTACTGTAGGACATATGCCGGGCCGCTGCATAGAATTTGCCTTTTCATATATCTGTGGCATTGAACTTGAAGAAGGTTAGTCCATCAACCGGATACTTTTATGCTATCATGAGATGAGCTCCAAAGATAAATATAGCAGTGTGATACACAGTCTGTGTATCATTTCAGTGTAGGATTATGTTCTTTCAACCTCTAGACATTTAGATGCGTAAAATCAAAAGGCTCAAATAAGCGTGCAGTTTGAGTTAGTTAGCCAATAGCCAGTTATCAGCCACAGTGCCACAAAAACCTCTAATCCACTATCCGAGCGTACTTTCTTGGTAAATACCATGGTGGTCTTTTGCCCTGCAAAATCAAATTTGCTTACGGAGTGAGCTGGTAATTGTGCATTGTTGCGTTATCTTATTATTTATTGTATGAACTATGAACTCCAGCATATGTTTTTAATGAGAGTTCCTTCATTCTGGGTGTATGTTTTGCCTTGGCATATTTACCAAAGCACATCATATCCTAACCTATACACACTTGCTGAATCTTGTGTGCCTCTGGCGATGCGTCGATGCTGCGGGTGCAACATCTTCCACAAGCTGGTGGACAACCTGAACCTGTTCCACGAGATGAAGTGCTACGTCGGGCCCGACTTCCGCTTCTGAGGGGACGCTCCATTCAACTACCTTGAGGGTGGGGACGACGATGGCGGCAACATCTTCCCACTTCTCTAGGAAGCTACCGACCCCCCTCTTTGTTTGGGCGCATGGTGGCGCTCTGATCCCGTCTAGCTGTATATTAATAAGCGGACTGTATGTTGTCAATGTGGAAGGTCGGCAGTATATATGTGTATGCAGATGTATGTAAATAGCATAAGTCAAGTGGATAATAATGATGATAATAACAGGATACAAAACTCTTTTTTTTTTCACGTCGGCGCTTCCTTATGCCAAATGGTGCGGTGGTGTCACGTAAACAAGGTCTCGATCCAGTCGGTCTCTTCTTGTGTGGAATTGTTGTTGTTGTTGTTGTTGTGTGTGTGTGTGTGTGGTCTCTGGATGAAGTGCTGCTTGTTGGTTGCATTGCCCCTGGGAAAGCTGTGGCTGTGACTTGAGATGAGAAGAAAACATCACATATATACATCAGGTTTCTCTGGTTTCAAGGGGCTTTTGAACATGCCCCTTGATTGATTGTCTCAATCACAATCACAAAGTGACCCCGGGCCTCTCAAGGGGCAAATGATGGAATGGAGGAGTAAAATGAGGCAAAAATCCAGTTTCTTGAGCGTGTTGTAACTTGTGCTTTTCTTGTCACTTGTGAGAAGCCTCCCTCCCTCGCTCGCTCCGGTCCAGTGCCCCTCGCTCCGATCTGGCGCCGCCCAAACCCTAGCCGCCCGCCCCCGCTGCCACGGGAGGGAAGGAGTAGGAGGAGGAGGAGGAGGAGCAATGGCGAGGCGAGGCAAAGGGGGCGGCCCGGTGGCTGGCGGCGGGACGCTGGCGTGGCGGAGGGCAGCGGCTGCTGGTCGTCTCCGCCCGTCGCTGGGCGCTCCTCCTCCTCGCCTTCCACCTCCGGGTCCTGCGCCTCCCCGCCGCCTACTCCCTCTCAGGTCACTCCCTCCTCTCCTCTCCTCTCCTCTCTGTCCTCCGGCCTCTGCCGCGCATGCGCCGAGTGGCGGTGCCCGCCCTGCTTCGTGCTTCCAGTTTTGCTGTTACTCGATCGATGGATTGGTTGGTCGATCCATGATGCTTGCTACAGCATTGCTATCCGCGTGCATTGGTCGGGGGTGAGAGAGTCCGGTGTGGATTGAGCGATGGGGTCGTGCATTAGTCATCATCTTGCATCAACCGCATCTCCCACCTTGCGTGGCGGCGAGGACGGAATTGCCTTACCGCGTCATCCCAATGATGGACTGTCGCCTCACTCTTGCCTAAAACTTGCATCTGATTAACTAACCGCTGTATATCCTTGGCATCATGTGCATTAGCTTCGTCGACACGATGCCATGCTAGAGCTTCTGCTCGTGTTGTTAATTGCATACCACATTCCCAAGTTAAATGCACCTGCGTGCGGCTCCGTTGGGGCTGCTCGAGACGACAATTCTGTGTTATCCTGACTTGGCTTGCTATGCTTTGCATCCGTGCAGCGCCTGTGGAAAAGATGGTAAAGTTCTCCGGCGTTGGACCCGATGGGAACCCGCCCAAACCGCTCCACCGTAAGATTCATTTAATTATTCACACCTTGCCGGTTTTTGCCTTTGGTGTTTCCTCTTTCATGGCCTAAACACGGTCCCTTCCTTCTACAAAGCTGCTCGATACATCGTGGATGACCCAGATGCTGTCGTCATTCCAAAGAGAACTCCCAATGCGATCGTGAAGAAGCTGTCGTACATGACGGTTGACAAGCAGGACAAAGTTTCTCCACCGCTGTTCGGAGGACGTCAAACCTGGAAACAGAGGGAGGAAAGCTTTAAACTGAATGCTACCATGAAGGTAATTGCTGCATTTTTGTTAATTACCAGAGGGAGTGATAAATGTTGGAAAAACAACTATGTTTCTGTTTAATTCAGTGTATTTGTGCTTAAACATGCAAGGATTTATCCTGCCATCTAAACCAACTGGTCTATTATTAAAGCACATGCATAACTCTAACGCAGGAATTGCCCCATTGTACTATTTTTTAAAATTGAAAACTATGTTACGAAGATGTTTTGAGCTTGATGTTTGGCCATGCACTTGTTGTTCTGCATCTGTAGCATCTTTGAAGCTTCACAGTTGAGGAGCACATGGTTTTGGAACTGGGTTGGAATTTGGAAACACCCTTCAGTTCACAATTTACTTTGAGACCCTGTTTCAATCCTTTAGAGTTTGGTTTGCTACAAATTATAATTGGGAAAATTATGCAGATATTAAGCTTGTTATTTTGCACATTAATATTCACTGGCCTGCTTATTTATTCTTCCAGCAAGTAAATAGTGTGGAACATGAGAGTTACTACTTACTAGAAATCCACTAAGGTTTGAACACTGGTAGTAGAACTATCAATTGCCTGCACACGATAAAATATCATGTGCAATCTATTCATTACATCTAGAAACAAGCTGGCGGCATTGGTCTTCCAAGACGAATAGCTTATTACCACCTCTTATCTTCTTCATGTCTTTGCATATTCAGTTGCAATGGCATATTTTTTTAATTCCCGAAACTTCTTTTTTTGGGTGAATGATATGGCTTCTGGTATATATGCTCAGGTGCACTGTGGATTTATGAAAAACAGCGGTGCAGATATGGATGCTGTTGATGTCGAGTACATAGAGAAATGCAAATTCGTGGTTGCCTCGGGTATTTTTGATGGTTATGGCGTCCCTCATCAGCCATCAAATATTAGCCTTCGCTCTCAAAAGTTGTTCTCGCTTCTTGATGGTGGTCGATGAGGTGTCCTTTGACTTCATTGAGCAGAATGTCACCGTCAAAGTTGACGGTGCAGGAGAAATGGGTTGGTATATGGCGACTTGTAACACTGCACCGCCCTCCATTTGATGAACCTAGAAGGAATGGAAAAGTACCAAAGATATTGACGCATAGGCTATTTCCTCAAGCCTGGTATAGCATTTGGATTGATGGGAAAATGGAGCTTATGGTTGATCCACTGCTTATTCTTGAAAGGTTGGTTGTTTATCTGCTACTTCAAATACATTCTTTTTGTTTTGTTGATGCCTGAAACAGATTCAACAGGGAAAACTCTTTGCAGATATCTCTGGCGGGGAAAATACACATTTGCAGTAGCTGTCCATAAGCATCATAGAAGCATATACGAGGAGGGTGATGCAATCAAACGGAGGAAGCGATATGCTCGGCCTTTGGTTGATCTTCGATGAAGATATACCGCCACGAGGGAATGGAGCCTTGGGACGAAACGAAAAGGATGCCTAGTGGTGAGTCCATTTACATTTTCCGCATTAACTTAGACATTTGTTTGAAGCTGTTAAGCAAAGCTTAGGATACAAAGCTAATCAGACGCATGAAATAACTGATTTAATTATTCCACCTCCTGTGTACTTCACATTGTGCTACCATAGTTCCTCAATTCCGGTGCTAATTAAACAAGCCGCGACTTGCAGACATACCAGAAGGAGCGGTGCTGATCGAGGAGCACACGGCGATAACGGACCTGTTCAGCTGCCTCTGGTTCAACGAAGTCAACCTCTTCACGCCCCGTGACCAGCTCAGCTTCGGCTACGTGGCCCATCGGCTCGGAGACGCTCTCAACTTCTTCATGTTCCCCAACTGCGAGTACAATTCCTTGTTCATCCTGCACAGACACACGAGGGAGCACTCGTCGAAGGTCGAGTGGGCCAAGACGATCGACGAGATTTTGAAGAAGGGACTGAAGGAGAGCAGGGGAGGGTTGTGGCTGTGGACACCGTACCCCGCAGTCCTCAGCTCCGTGGAGCTCCCCGCTGTAAAAGAACTTCAGCAAGCTAGGCTGGACCGAAATGTTCGATCATGATTTCTTTGGTTGTGCAAAGTAGAACACCCCTTTTCTTGGTGTGTTGTAGTCAGGGAAAATTTCTGTAATTTCAAGTGGATTACAGTGCAGATGACATAGGGATGCACTATAGGCCCAAATCTTTACTGATTTAGACTTGTAACTACATTGCATGTAAAATGTTGAGCATGGAATGGATCATGTTTTTGCTTTTCCAAGTGGTACACATATCTGTTTCAGGTTGGCTCATCAAATACATAAATGGCACACATATCTCGCTTACGAGCGTGTATCACGGCGGCATAAGAATAATGATAATGAAACCACTGTGGACAACAAAAACCAATCATAGCATTAGACAATGATAATGATAACAAAACCTATCATATCATCAGACACAATGATAATTACTGTCATTCTTTCAGACTTCACAAATGATTGTTTCTACTTTCTCTGATCTACCATGGCTTCTCTACATCCTCAGGAGGGGGCACACCAAAACCACTCACTCAGGCCTCACAAGAACCAACTTGACCGGAACACGACTGCTGGGGCGCATCGCCTCCCGTCCAGGTTGAACATGACACCAGGCTGCAGGGTGGCATTCTGGCCCAGATGTAAGTTGAGAAACCCTTCCAGCTGAATCCGCTCCGGCGCCCCCTCGGAGCCTCTCTGCAGGCTCACGCCCCAGCCCAGGTCGTTCTCAGGCGTGTCCGACAGCGTGACGCCCACTTCAGCTGCCTCGGGTTGGCCCTCTTCACCTCGACCCAGGCCCCAAATCTGGAGTCCTCGTCGAACTTCAGCTCAAAGTCGACGCACCCTCCGGCGGTCGGTTTGCTCTTTCGAGTAATGGCAGACGGTCCGTGCCAGGCCTCGATTCATGCCGCAGCTCGCCGATTGATTTGTTCATTCGATAGAACTCCGATTTATCGGCATGGACCGGCATCGCGTGCTCTCCGCTCGCTTTATGCAGGGTGCATCAATATGTTTTCCCTTGGTGACACCGTCTCGATCAAGTTTAGCTATTGCTGATTGGGTCATTGTGGCATCTCGCAGGACGCGCCATGGGGCTTGTCATGGCGAGCGCGCGACGGGAGCGGCCGACGACGGGTCGGGGATGGAGGGTCCGCCGATGGCGGTGGCGCCGCGAGCGGCCGGAGGTGTCGACGCTGCCATGGTCGCTCTTCACAAAATCGCCCTTGGCGCGCCGGATGCGGGTGGCCTTCACCTGCAACCACTGCGGTCAGCGCACCACGCGAGCAATCAACCCGCACGCCTACACCGACGGGACTGTGTTCGTTCAGGTCTTGCAGATGTCGATTCTTTGGATATGTATCCAGGTTGACTCGATACTAACACCGGCTTAAACAATTGGGCTGAGATGAATTTTACGGTGGTTGGCTTTATTTTCATACGATGACAAGAGTTGATGAATATTCAGGCATACTAGTAGTGTAGTTACTGTAGGACATATGCCGGGCCGCTGCATAGAATTTGCCTTTTCATATATCTCGTGGCATTGAACTTGAAGAAGGTTAGTCCATCAACGGATACTTTTATGCTATCATGAGATGAGCTCCAAAGATAAATATAGCAGTGTGATACACGATCTGTGTATCATTTCAGTGTAGGATTATGTTCTTTCAACCTCTAGACATTTAGATGCGTAAAATCAAAAGGCTCAAATAAGCGTGCAGTTTGAGTTAGTTAGCCAATAGCCAGTTATCAGCCACAGTGCCACAAAAACCTCTAATCCACTATCCGAACGTACTTTCTTGGTAAATACCATGGTGGTCTTTTGCCCTGCAAAATCAAATTTGCTTACGGAGTGAGCTGGTAATTGTGCATTGTTGCGTTATCTTATTATTTATTGTATGCACTATGAACTCCTGCATATGTTTTTTAATGAGAGTTCCTTCATTCTGGTGTATGTTTTGCCTTGGCATATTTACCAAAGCACATCATATCCTAACCTATACACACTTGCTGAATCTTGTGTGCCTCTGCTGATGCGTCAAGTGCTGGTGCAACATCTTCCACAAGCTGGTGGACAACCTGAACCTGTTCCACGAGATGAAGTGCTACGTCGGGCCCGACTTCCGCTTCTGAGGGGACGCTCCATTCAACTACCTTGAGGGTGGGGACGACGATGGCGGCAACATCTTCCCACTTCTCTAGGAAGCTACCGACCCCCCTCTTGTTTGGCGCATGGTGGCGCTCGATCCCGTCTAGCTGTATATTAATAAGCAGATCGTATGTTGTCAATGTGGAAGGTCGGCAGTATATATGTGTATGCAGATGTATGTAAATAGCATAAGTCAAGTGGATAATAATGATGATAATAACAGGATACAAAACTCTTTTTTTCTGGCGTCGGCGCTTCCTTATGCCAAATGGTGCGGTGGTGTCAGTAAACAAGGTCTCGATCCAGTCGGTCTCTTCTTGTGTGGAATTGTTGTTGTTGTTGTTGTGTGTGTGTGTGTGTGTGGTCTCTGGATGAAGTGCTGCTTGTTGGTTGCATTGCCCCTGGGAAAGCCAGGGCTGTGACTTGAGATGAGAAGAAAACATCACATATATACATCAGGTTTCTCTGGTTTCAAGGGGGGCTTTGAACATGCCCCTTGATTGATTGTCTCAATCACAATCACAGTGACCCCGGGCCTCTCAAGGGGCAAATGATGGAATGGAGGAGTAAAATGAGGCAAAAATCCAGTTTCTTGAGCGTGTTGTAACTTGTGCTTTTCTTGTCCGCAGCAGACAGAAGCCTCCCTCCCTCGCTCGCTCCGGTCCAGTGCCCCTCGCTCCGATCTGGCGCCGCCCAAACCCTAGCCGCCCGCCCCCGCTGCCACGGGAGGGAAGGAGTAGGAGGAGGAGGAGGAGGAGCAATGGCGAGGCGAGGCAAAGGGGGCGGCGGCGGGGCTGGCGGCGGGGACGCGGCGTGGCGGAGGGGGCCGCGGCTGCTGGTCGTCTCCGCCGTCGCCTGGGCGCTCCTCCTCCTCGCCTTCCACCTCTGGTCCTGCGCCTCCCCCGCCGCCTACTCCCTCTCAGGTCACTCCCTCCTCTCCTCTCCTCTCCTCTCCTGTCCTCCAGCCCTCTGCCTTGGCGACCGATGGCGGTGCCCGCCTGCCGTGCTTCCAGTTTCTTTGTTACTCGATCGATGGATTGGTTGGTCGATCCATGATGCTTGCTACAGACATTGCTATCCGCGGCATTGGTCGGGGGTGAGAGAGTCCGGTGTGGATTGAGCGATGGGGTCGTGCATTAGTCATCATACTGCATCAACTTCTGCATCTCCCACCTTGCGTGGCGAAAGCAGGGACGGAATTGCCTTACCGCGTCATCCCAATGATGGACCTGTGCGCCTCACTCTTGCCTAAAACTTGCATCTGATTAACTAACCGCTGTATATCCTTGGCATCATGTGCATTAGCTTCGCTGACACGATGCCATGCTAGAGCTTCTGCTCGTGTTGTTAATTGCATACCACATTCCCAAGTTAAATGCACCTGCGTGCGGCTCCGTTGGGGCTGCTCGAGACGACAATTCTGTGTTATCCCGACTTGGCTTGCTATGCTTTGCATCCGTGCAGCGCCTGTGGAAAAGACAGTAAAGTTCTCCGCGCGTTGGACCCGATGGGAACCCCGCCCAAACCGCTCAACCGTAAGATTCATTTAATTATTCACACCTTGCCCGGTATTTTGCACTGGTGTTTCCTCTTTCAAGGCCTAAACACCGGTCCCTTCCTTCTACAAAGGCTGCTCGATACCGCCGTGGATGACCCAGATCTTGTCGTCATTCCAAAGAGAACTCCCAATGCGATCGTGAAGAAGCTGTCGTACATGACGGTTGACAAGCAGGACAAAGTTTCTCCACCGCTGTTCGGAGGACGCCAAACCCGAAACAGAGGGAGGAAAGCTTTAAACTGAATGCTACCATGAAGGTAATTGCTGCATTTTGTTAATTACGGAGGGAGTGATAAATGTTGGAAAAACAACTATGTTTCTGTTTAATTCAGTGTATTTGTGCTTAAACATGCAAGGATTTATCCTGCCATCTAAACCATCGGTCTATTATTAAAGCACATGCATAACTCTAACGCAGGAATTGCCCCATTGTACTATTTTTTAAAATTGAAAACTATGTTCGAAGATGTTTTGAGCTTGATGTTTGGCCATGCACTTGTTGTTCTCAGATTCTGTAGCATCTTTGAAGCTTCACAGCTTGAGGAGCACATGGTTTTGGAACTGGGTTGGAATTTGGAAACACCCTTCAGTTCACAATTTACTTTGAGACCCTGTTTCAATCCTTTAGAGTTTGGTTTGCTACAAATTATAATTGGGAAAATTATGCAGATATTAAGCTTGTTATTTTGCACATTAATATTCACCGGCCTGCTTATTTATTCTTCCGGCAAGTAAATAGTGTGGAACATGAGAGTTACTACTTACTAGAAATCCACTAAGGTTTGAACACCGGTAGTAGAACTATCAATTGCTCGCACACAAGATATAAAATATCATGTGCAATCTATTCATTCTGTCTAGAGCAACCGGCGGCATTGGTCTTCCAAGACGAATAGCTTATTACCACCTCTTATCTTCTTCATGTAATCGCATATTCAGTTGCAATGGCATATTTTTTAATTCGAAACTTCTTTTTTGGGTGAATGATATGGCTTCGGTATATATGCTCAGGTGCACTGTGGATTTATGAAAAACAGCGGTGCAGATATGGATGTCGTTGATGTCGAGTACATAGAGAAATGCAAATTCGTGGTTGCCTCGGGTATTTTTGATGGTTATGACGTCCCTCATCAGCCATCAAATATTAGCCTTCGCTCTCAAAAGTTGTTCTGCTTCTTGATGGTGGTCGATGAGGTGTCCTTTGACTTCATTGAACAGAATGTCACTGTCAAGTTGACGGCAGGAGGGAAATGGGTTGGTATATGGCGACTTGTAACACTGCACCGCCTCCATTTGATGAACCTAGAAGGAATGGAAAAGTACCAAAGATATTGACGCATAGGCTATTTCCTCAAGCCTGGTATAGCATTTGGATTGATGGGAAAATGGAGCTTATGGTTGATCCACTGCTTATTCTTGAAAGGTTGGTTGTTTATCTGCTACTTCAAATACATTCTTTTGTTTTGTTGATGCTCAAAACAGATTCAACAGGGAAAACTCTTTGCAGATATCTCTCAAGGGAAAATACACATTTGCAAAAGAGCTGTCCATAAGCATCATAGAAGCATATACGAGGAGGGTGATGCAATCAAACGGAGGAAGCGATATGCTCGGCCTTTGGTTGATCTTCGATGAAGATATACCGCCACGAGGGAATGGAGCCTTGGGACGAAACGAAAAGGATGCCTAGTGGTGAGTCCATTTACATTTTCCGCATTAACTTAGACATTTGTTTGAAGGCATAAGCAAAGCTTAGGATACAAAGCTAATGTACAGCATGAAATAATCGATTTAATTATTCCACCTCCTGTACTTACATTTGTGCTACCATAGTTCCTCAATTCCCAGTGCTAATTAAACAAGCCGCGACTTGCAGACATACCAGAAGGAGCGGTGCTGATCAGGGAGCACACGACGATAACGGACCTGTTCAGCTGCCTCTGGTTCAACGAAGTCAACCTCTTCACGCCCCGTGACCAGCTCAGCTTCGGCTACGTGGCCCATCGGCTCGAGACGCTCTCAACTTCTTCATGTTCCCCAACTGCGAGTACAATTCCTTGTTCATCCTGCATGCATATTACACGAGGGAGCACTTCGTCGAAGGTCGAGTGGGCCAAGACGATCGATTTAGATTTTGAAGAAGGGATCAAGGAGAGCAGGGAGGGTTGGGGCTGTGGGACACCGCACTTCGCAGACCTCAGCTCCGTGGAGCTCCCGCTATAAAAAGAACTTCGCAGTAAGCTAGGCTGGACCGAAATGTTCGATCATGATTTCTTTGGTTGTGCAAAGTAGAACACCCCTTTCTTGGTGTGTTGTAGTCAGGGGAAAATTTCTGTAATTTCGGTGGATTCGGTGCAGATGACATAGGGATGCACTATAGGCCCAAATCTTTACGATTTAACTTGTAACTACATTGCATGTAAAATGTTGAGCATGGAATGGATCATGTTTTTTGCTTTTCCAAGTGGTACACATATCTGCTTTCAGGTTGGCTCATCAAATACATAAATGGCACACATATCCGCTTCGAACGTGTATCACAGTATGCATAAGAATAATGATAATGAAACCACTTGTGACAACAAAAACCAATCATAGCATTAGACAATGATAATGATAACAAAACCTATCATATCATCGACACAATGATAATTACTGTCATTCTTTCAGACTTCACAAATGATTGTTTCTACTTTCTCCGATCTACCATGGCTTCTCTACATCCTCGTGGAGGGGGCACACCAAAACCACTCACTCAGGCCTCACAAGAACCAACTTGACCGAACACGATCGGCTGGGCGCATCGCCTCCCGTCCAGGTTGAACATGACACCAGGCTGCAGGGTGGCATTCTGGCCCAGATGTAAGTCGAGAAACCCTTCCAGCTGAATCCGCTCCGGCGCCCCCTCGGAGCCTCTCTGCAGGCTCACGCCCAGCCAGTGTCGTTCTCAGGCGTGTCCGACAGCAAGGACGGCCCACTTCAGCTGCCTCGGGTTGGCCCTCTTCACCTCGACCCAGGCCCCAAATCTGGAGTCCTCGTCGAACTTCAGCTCAAAGTCGACGCACCCTCCGGGCGGTCGGTTTGCTCTTCGAGTAATGGCAGACGGTCCGTGCAGCCTCGATTCATGCCGCAGCTCGCCGATTGATTTGTTCATTCGATAGAACTCCGATTTATCGGCATGGATGGCATCGCGTGCTCTCGCTTCCGCTTTATGCAGGGGTGCATCAATATGTTTTCCTTCACCGACACCGCTCGATCAAGTTTAGCTGTTGCTGATTGGGTCATTGTGGCATCTGCAGGACGCGCCATGGGGCTTGCCGCGAGCGCGGGCGACGGGGAGCGGCTGGACGACGGGGTCGGGGATGGAGGGTCCGCCGATGGCCGGTGGCGCCGCGAGCCGGCCGGAGGTGTCGACGCTGCCATGGTCGCTCTTCACAAAGTCGCCGCGGCGCCGGATGCGGGTGGCCTTCACCTGCAACGTCTGCGGGCAGCGCACCACGCGCGCAATCAACCCGCACGCCTACACCGACGGGACTGTGTTCGTTCAGGTATTGCAGATGTCAGTTGCTGGATATGTATCCAGGTTGACCTGATACTAACACTGGCTTAAACAATTGGGCTGAGATGAATTTTACAGTGGTTGGCTTTATTTTCATACGATGACAAGAGTTGATGAATATTCAGGCATACTAGTAGTGTAGTTACTGTAGGACATATGCCGGGCCGCTGCATAGAATTTGCCTTTTCATATATCTGTGGCATTGAACTTGAAGAAGGTTAGTCCATCAACCGGATACTTTTATGCTATCATGAGATGAGCTCCAAAGATAAATATAGCAGTGTGATACATACCGTGTATCATTTCAGTGTAGGATTATGTTCTTTCAACCTCTAGACATTTAGATGCGTAAAATCAAAAGGCTCAAATAAGCGTGCAGTTTGAGTTAGTTAGCCAATAGCCGCTTATCAGCCACAGTGCCACAAAACCTCTAATCCACTATCCTAACGTACTTTCTTGGTAAATACCATGGTGGTCTTTTGCCCTGCAAAATCAAATTTGCTTACGGAGTGAGCTGGTAATTGTGCATTGTTGCGTTATCTTATTATTTATTGTATGCACTATGAACTCCAGCATATGTTTTTAATGAGAGTTCCTTCATTCTGGTGTATGTTTTGCCTTGGCATATTTACCAAAGCACATCATATCCTAACCTATACACACTTGCTGAATCTTGTGTGCCTCTCGCTGACAAGGCCAGTGCTGCGGGTGCAACATCTTCCACAAGCCGGTGGACAACCTGAACCTGTTCCACGAGATGAAGTGCTACGCCGGGCCCGACTTCCGCCACGAGGGGACGCCCATTCAACTACCTTTGAGGGTGGGGACGACGATGGCGGCAACATCTTCCCACTTCTCTAGGAAGCTACCGACCCCCCTACTGTTTCGGCGCATGGTGGCGCCTCGATCCCGCCTAGCTGTATATTAATAAGCTGCATCGTATGTTGTCAATGTGGAAGGTCGGCAGTATATATGTGTATGCAGATGTATGTAAATAGCATAAGTCAAGTGGATAATAATGATGATAATAACAGGATACAAAACTCTTTTTTCTTCGCGGGCGCTTCCTTATGCCAAATGGTGCGGTGGTGTCCGTAAACAAGGTCTCCAAATTCAAGTCGGTCTCTTCTTGTGTGGAATTGTTGTTGTTGTTGTTGTGTGTGTGTGTGTGTGGTCTCTGGATGAAGTGCTGCTTGTTGGTTGCATTGCCCTCGGGAAAGCTGTGGCTGTGACTTGAGATGAGAAGAAAACATCACATATATACATCAGTTTCTCTGGTTTCAAGGGGGCTTTGAACATGCCCCTTGATTGATTGTCTCAATCACAATCACAAAGGACCCCGGGCCTCTCAAGGGGCAAATGATGGAATGGAGGAGTAAAATGAGGCAAAAATCCAGTTTCTTGAGCGTGTTGTAACTTGTGCTTTTCTTGTCCGCAGCAGCATGAAGCCTCCCTCCTCGCCTCCCGGTCCAAAGGCCCTCGCCCGATCTCGGCGCCGCCCAAACCCTAGCCGCCCGGCCTGGCTGCCACGGGAGGGAAGGAGTAGGAGGAGGAGGAGGAGGAGCAATGGCGAGGCGAGGCAAAGGGGCGGCGGGCGGGCCGGGCGGCGGACGCGGGCGTGGCGGAGGGGCCGCGGCCGCTGGTCGCCTCCGCTGGCCGCCTGGGCGCCTCCTCCTCGCCTTCCACCTGGGTCCTGCGCCTCCCCGCCGCTTACTCCTCTCGTGTCACTCCCTCCTCTCCTCTCCTCTCCTCTCCTCCCTCCACCTGGCCACCGACCATGGCATGTGCCCGCTCGCTTCGTGCTTCCAGTTTTGCTGTTACTCGATCGATGGATTGGTTGGTCGATCCATGATGCTTGCTACAGCATTGCTATCCGCGTGCATTGGTCGGGGGTGAGAGAGTCCGGTGTGGATTGAGCGATGGGGTCGTGCATTAGTCATCATATCGCATCAACTTCGTGATCTCCCACCTTGCGTGGCGAAAGCAGTGGACGGAATTGCCTTTACCGCCATCCCAATGATGGACCCGTGCGCCTCACTCTTGCCTAAAACTTGCATCTGATTAACTAACCGCTGTATATCCTTGGCATCATGTGCATTAGCTTCGTCGACACGATGCCATGCTAGAGCTTCGCTCGTGTTGTTAATTGCATACCACATTCCCAAGTTAAATGCACCTGCGCGGCTCTGCTGGGGCTGCTCGAGACGACAATTCTGTGTTATCCTGACTTGGCTTGCTATGCTTTGCATCCGCAGCGCCTGTGGAAAAGACAAGAAAGTTCTCCGCTGCGTTGGACCCGATGGGAACCCCGCCTAAACCGCTTCCACCGTAAGATTCATTTAATTATTCACACCTTGCCCGGTTTTTGCAATCGGTGTTTCCTCTTTCATGGCCTAAACACCGGTCCCTTCCTTCTACAAAGCTGCTCGACACCGTGTGGATGACCCAGATGTCGTCATTATTCCAAAGAGAACTCCCAATGCGATCGTGAAGAAGCTGTCAGACATGACGGTTGACAAGCAGGACAAAGTTTCTCCACCGCTGTTCGGAGGACGTCAAACCTGGAAACAGAGGGAGGAAAGCTTTAAACTGAATGCTACCATGAAGGTAATTGCTGCATTTTTGTTAATTACCAGAGGGAGTGATAAATGTTGGAAAAACAACTATGTTTCTGTTTAATTCAGTGTATTTGTGCTTAAACATGCAAGGATTTATCCTGCCATCTAAACCACTGTTCTATTATTAAAGCACATGCATAACTCTAACGCAGGAATTGCCCCATTGTACTATTTTTAAAATTGAAAACTATGTTCAAGATGTTTTGAGCTTGATGTTTGGCCATGCACTTGTTGTTCTCAAGCATCTGTAGCATCTTTGAAGCTTCACAGCTTGAGGAGCACATGGTTTTGGAACTGGGTTGGAATTTGGAAACACCCTTCAGTTCACAATTTACTTTGAGACCCTGTTTCAATCCTTTAGAGTTTGGTTTGCTACAAATTATAATTGGGAAAATTATGCAGATATTAAGCTTGTTATTTTGCACATTAATATTCACCGGCCTGCTTATTTATTCTTCCAAAGCAAGTAAATAGTGTGGAACATGAGAGTTACTACTTACTAGAAATCCACTAAGGTTTGAACACCGGTAGTAGAACTATCAATTGCTCGCACACAAGATATAAAATATCATGTGCAATCTATTCATTCTGTCTAGAGCAAACTGGCGGCATTGGTCTTCCAAGATTTAATAGCTTATTACCACCTCTTATCTTCTTCATGTACTGCATATTCAGTTGCAATGGCATATTTTTTAATTCTCAAACTTTTTTTTGGGTGAATGATATGGCTTCGTATATATGCTCAGTGCACTGTGGATTTATGAAAAACAGCGGTGCAGATATGGATGCGGTTGATGTCGAGTACATAGAGAAATGCAAATTCGTGGTTGCCTCGGGTATTTTTGATGGTTATGACGTCCCTCATCAGCCATCAAATATTAGCCTTCGCCTCAAAAGTTGTTCTCGCTTCTTGATGGTGGTCGATGAGGTGTCCTTTGACTTCATTGAACAGAATGTCACCGCCAAAGTTGATAAAGGCAGGAGGGAAATGGGTTGGTATATGGCGACTTGTAACACCGCACCGCCTCCATTTGATGAACCTAGAAGGAATGGAAAAGTACCAAAGATATTGACGATAGGCTATTTCCTCAAGCCTGGTATAGCATTTGGATTGATGGGAAAATGGAGCTTATGGTTGATCCACCGCTTATTCTTGAAAGGTTGGTTGTTTATCTCGCTACTTCAAATACATTCTTTTTGTTTTGTTGATGCCTCAAACAGATTCAACAGGAAAACTCTTTGCAGATATCTCTCAAGGGAAAATACACATTTGCAGTAGCTGTCCATAAGCATCATAGAAGCATATACGAGGAGGGTGATGCAATCAAACGGAGGAAGCGATATGCTCGGCCTTTGGTTGATCTTCAGATGAAGATATACCGCCACGAGGGAATGGAGCCTTGGGACGAAACGAAAAGGATGCCTAGTGGTGAGTCCATTTACATTTTCCGCATTAACTTAGACATTTGTTTGAAGCTGTTAAGCAAAGCTTAGGATACAAAGCTAATCAGACAAAGCATGAAATAATCGATTTAATTATTCCACCTCCTGTACTTACATTTGTGCTACCATAGTTCCTCAATTCCTGCTAATTAAACAAGCCGCGACTTGCAGTACATACCAGAAGGAGCGGTGCTGATCAGGGAGCACACGACGATAACGGACCTGTTCAGCTGCCTCTGGTTCAACGGTCAACCTCTTCACGCCTGCGTGACCAGCTCAGCTGCCACGTGGCCCATCGGCTCGAGACGCCTCAACTTCTTCATGTTCCCCAACCGCGTAGTACAATTCCTTGTTCATCCTGCACAGACACACGAGGGAGCACTCGTCAAGGTCGAGTGGGCCAAGACGATCGATTTAGATTTTGAAGAAGGGATCAAGGAGAGCAGGGAGGGTTGGGGCTGTGGACACTGCACTCGCAGACCTCAGCTCCGTGGAGCTCCCCGCTGTAAAAAGAACTTCGCAGGCAAGCTAGGCTGGACCGAAATGTTTGATCATGATTTCTTTGGTTGTGCAAAGTAGAACACCCCTTTTCTTGGTGTGTTGTAGTCAGGGGAAAATTTCTGTAATTTCCAAAGGATTGGTGCAGATGACATAGGGATGCACTTATAGGCCCAAATCTTTACGACGAACTTGTAACTACATTGCATGTAAAAATGTTGAGCATGGAATGGATCATGTTTTTTGCTTTTCCAAGTGGTACACATATCTGTTTCAGGTTGGCTCATCAAATACATAAATGGCACACATATCTGCTTCTGAACGTGTATCATGTATGCATAAGAATAATGATAATGAAACCATCGTGGACAACAAAAACCAATCATAGCATTAGACAATGATAATGATAACAAAACCTATCATATCATCGACACAATGATAATTACTGTCATTCTTTCAGACTTCACAAATGATTGTTTCTACTTTCTCTGATCTACCATGGCTTCTCTACATCCTCAGGAGGGGGCACACCAAAACCACTCACTCAGGCCTCACAAGAACCAACTTGACCGTAACACGACTGCTGGGCGACGCCTCCCGTCCTGTGTTGAACATGACACCAGTGCAGGGTGGCATTCTGGCCCAGATGTAAGTCGAGAAACCCTTCCAGCTGAATCCGCTCCCGGCGCCTTCTGAGCCTCTCTCGCAGGCTCACGCCCAGCCTGTGTCGTTCTCAGCGTGTCCGACAGCGTGACGGCCCACTTCAGCTGCCTCGGTTGGCCCTCTTCACCTCGACTCCAGCCCCAAATCTGGAGTCCTCGTCGAACTTCAGCTCAAAGTCGACGCACCCTCCGGCGGTCGGTTTGCTCTTTCGAGTAATGGCAGACGGTCCGTGCCAGGCCTCGATTCATGCCGCAGCTCGCCGATTGATTTGTTCATTCGATAGAACTCCGATTTATCAGCATGGACTGGCATCGCGTTTCGCTTCGCTTTATGCAGGGGTGCATCAATATGTTTTCCTTCACCGACACCGCCCGATCAAGTTTAGCTGTTGCTGATTGGGTCTGTGGCATCCGCAGGACGCGCCATGGGGCTTGCCGCGAGCGCGCGACGGGGAGCGGCTGGACGACGGGGTCGGGGATGGAGGGTCCGCCGATGGCCGGTGGCGCCGCGAGCCGGCCGGAGGTGTCGACGCTGCCATGGTCGCTCTTCACAAAGTCGCCGCGGCGCCGGATGCGGGTGGCCTTCACCGCAACGCTCATGGGCAGCGCACCACGCCACAAGAATCAACCCGCACGCCTACACCGACGGGACTGTGTTCGCTCAGTATTGCAGATGTCATTCGGATATGTATCCAGGTTGACCTGATACTAACACCGGCTTAAACAATTGGGCTGAGATGAATTTTACAGTTGGTTGGCTTTATTTTCATACGATGACAAGAGTTGATGAATATTCAGGCATACTAGTAGTGTAGTTATCAGAGGACATATGCCGGGCCGCTGCATAGAATTTGCCTTTTCATATATCTGTGGCATTGAACTTGAAGAAGGTTAGTCCATCAACCGGATACTTTTATGCTATCATGAGATGAGCTCCAAAGATAAATATAGCAGTGTGATACACAGTCTGTGTATCATTTCGTGTAGGATTATGTTCTTTCAACCTCTAGACATTTAGATGCGAAAATCAAAAGGCTCAAATAAGCGTGCAGTTTGAGTTAGTTAGCCAATAGCCAGTTATCAGCCACAGTGCCACAAAAACCTCTAATCCACTATCCTAACGCATTTTCTTGGTAAATACCATGGTGGTCTTTTGCCCTGCAAAATCAAATTTGCTTACGGAGTGAGCTGGTAATTGTGCATTGTTATGCGTTATCTTATTATTTATTGTATGCACTATGAACTCCAGCATATGTTTTTTAATGAGAGTTCCTTCATTCTGGTGTATGTTTTGCCTTGGCATATTTACCAAAGCACATCATATCCTAACCTATACACACTTGTTGAATCTTGTGTGCCTCTCACGACAAGGCCAGTGCGGGTGCAACATCTTCCACAAGCCGGTGGACAACCTGAACCTGTTCCACGAGATGAAGTGCTACGTCGGGCCCGACTTCCGCTACGAGGGGGACGCTCCATTCAACTACCTTGAGGGTGGGGACGACGATGGCGGCAACATCTTCCCACTTCTCTAGGAAGCTACCGACCCCCCCTACTGTTTCGGCGCATGGTGGCGCTCGATCCCGCCTCTAGGCTGTATATTAATAAGCTGCATCGTATGTTGTCAATGTGGAAGGTCGGCAGTATATATGTGTATGCAGATGTATGTAAATAGCATAAGTCAAGTGGATAATAATGATGATAATAACAGGATACAAAACTCTTTTTTTTTTCTACGCTGCCGCTTCCTTATGCCAAATGGTGCGGTGGTGTCTGGTAAACAAGGTCTCCAGTCCAGTCGGTCTCTTCTTGTGTGGAATTGTTGTTGTTGTTGTTGTTGTGTGTGTGTGTGTGTGGTCTCTGGATGAAGTGCTGCTTGTTGGTTGCATTGCCCCTGGGAAAGCCAGGGCTGTGACTTGAGATGAGAAGAAAACATCACATATATACATCAGGTTTCTCCGGTTTCAAGGGTTTTGAACATGCCCCTTGATTGATTGTCTCAATCACAATCACTGTGACCCCGGCCTCTCAAGGGGCAAATGATGGAATGGAGGAGTAAAATGAGGCAAAAATCCAGTTTCTTGAGCGTGTTGTAACTTGTGCTTTTCTTGTCCGCAGCAGACATGAAGCCTCCTCCTCGCCGCCTCCGGTCCAAAGGCCCCTCGCTCCGATCTGGGCGCCGCCCAAACCCTAGCCGCCCGCCTGGCTGCCACGGGAGGGAAGGAGTAGGAGGAGGAGGAGGAGGAGCAATGGCGAGGCGAGGCAAAGGGGCGGCGGGGCTGGCGGGCGGGACGCGGCGTGGCGGAGGGGCCGCGGCTGCTGGTCGCCTCCGCCGCCGCCTGGGCGCCCTCCTCCTCGCCTTCCACCTCCGGGTCCTGCGCCTCCCGCCGCCTACTCCCTCTCAGGTCACTCCCTCCTCTCCTCTCCTCTCCTCTCTGTCCTCCAGCCTCTGCCGGCCACCGATGGCGGTGCCCGCCTGCGTGCTTCCAGCTTTTTTGTTACTCGATCGATGGATTGGTTGGTCGATCCATGATGCTTGCTACAGCATTGCTATCCGCTGCATTGGTCGGGGTGAGAGAGTCCGTGTGGATTGAGCGATGGGGTCGTGCATTAGTCATCATATCGCATCAACTTCGTGATCTCCCACCTTGCGTGGCGTAAAGCAGTGGACGGAATTGCCTTACCGCGTCATCCCAATGATGGACCTGCGCCTCACTCTTGCCTAAAACTTGCATCTGATTAACTAACCGCTGTATATCCTTGGCATCATGTGCATTAGCTTCGCCGATTACGATGCCATGCTAGAGCTTCGCCGTGTTGTTAATTGCATACCACATTCCCAAGTTAAATGCACTGCGTGCGGCTCCGCTTGGGGCTGCTCGAGACGACAATTCTGTGTTATCCTGACTTGGCTTGCTATGCTTTGCATCCGCGGCAGCGCCTGTGGAAAAGACAAGAAAGTTCTCCGCTGCGTTGGACCCGATGGGAACCCCGCCCAAACCGCTTCCAATCAGTAAGATTCATTTAATTATTCACACCTTGCCCGGTTTTTGCAATCGGTGTTTCCTCTTTCATGGCCTAAACACCGTCCCTTCCTTCTACAGCTGCTCGACACTGCCGTGGATGACCCAGATGCTGTCGTCATTCCAAAGAGAACTCCCAATGCGATCGTGAAGAAGCTGTCAGACATGACGGTTGACAAGCAGGACAAAGTTTCTCCACCGCTGTTCGGAGGACGCCAAACCTGGAAACAGAGGGAGGAAAGCTTTAAACTGAATGCTACCATGAAGGTAATTGCTGCATTTTTGTTAATTACCGTGAGGGAGTGATAAATGTTGGAAAAACAACTATGTTTCTGTTTAATTCAGTGTATTTGTGCTTAAACATGCAAGGATTTATCCTGCCATCTAAACCAATCGGTCTATTATTAAAGCACATGCATAACTCTAACGCAGGAATTGCCCCATTGTACTATTTTTTAAAATTGAAAACTATGTTCAAGATGTTTTGAGCTTGATGTTTGGCCATGCACTTGTTGTTCTCGCATCCGTAGCATCTTTGAAGCTTCACAGCTTGAGGAGCACATGGTTTTGGAACTGGGTTGGAATTTGGAAACACCCTTCAGTTCACAATTTACTTTGAGACCCTGTTTCAATCCTTTAGAGTTTGGTTTGCTATAAATTATAATTGGGAAAATTATGCAGATATTAAGCTTGTTATTTTGCACATTAATATTCACTGGCCTGCTTATTTATTCTTCCAAAGAAGTAAATAGTGTGGAACATGAGAGTTACTACTTACTAGAAATCCACTAAGGTTTGAACACCGGTAGTAGAACTATCAATTGCCTCGCACACAAGATATAAAATATCATGTGCAATCTATTCATTCTGTCTAGAGCAAATCTGGCGGCATTGGTCTTCCAAGACGAATAGCTTATTACCACCTCTTATCTTCTTCATGTAATCGCATATTCAGTTGCAATGGCATATTTTTTAATTCTCAAACTTCTTTTTTGGGTGAATGATATGGCTTCGGTATATATGCTCAGGTGCACTGTGGATTTATGAAAACAGCGGTGCAGATATGGATGTGTTGATGTCGAGTACATAGAGAAATGCAAATTGCGTGGTTGCCTCGGGTATTTTTGATGGTTATGACGTCCCTCATCAGCCATCAAATATTAGCCTTCGCCTCAAAAGTTGTTCGCTTCTTGATGGTGGTCGATGAGGTGTCCTTTGACTTCATTGAATGTAATGTCACCGCCAAAGTTGATAAGGCAGGAGGGAAATGGGTTGGTATATGGCGACTTGTAACATCGCACCGCCTCCATTTGATGAACCTAGAAGGAATGGAAAAGTACCAAAGATATTGACGACATAGGCTATTTCCTCAAGCCTGGTATAGCATTTGGATTGATGGGAAAATGGAGCTTATGGTTGATCCACCGCTTATTCTTGAAAGGTTGGTTGTTTATCCGCTACTTCAAATACATTCTTTTGTTTTGTTGATGCCTCAAACAGATTCAACAGGAAAACTCTTTGCAGATATCTCTGGCGGGAAAATACACATTTGCGAGCTGTCCATAAGCATCATAGAAGCATATACGAGGAGGGTGATGCAATCAAACGGAGGAAGCGATATGCTCGGCCTTTGGTTGATCTTTCGATGAAGATATACCGCCA
Source organism: Aegilops bicornis (assembly GCA_021605145.1). Lineage (NCBI taxonomy): Eukaryota > Viridiplantae > Streptophyta > Magnoliopsida > Poales > Poaceae > Aegilops > Aegilops bicornis. The sequence goes on along the minus strand of CM038675.1, from coordinate 849,090,158 downwards.
CGAGGGAATGGAGCCTTGGGACTAAACGAAAAGGATGCCTAGTGGTGAGTCCATTTACATTTTCCGCATTAACTTAGACATTTGTTTGAAGCTGTTAAGCAAAGCTTAGGATACAAAGCTAATCAGACAAAGCATGAAATAATCGATTTAATTATTCCACCTCTTGTGTACTTCACATTGTGCTACCATAGTTCCTCAATTCCGGTGCTAATTAAACAAGCCGCGATTTGCAGACATACCAGAAGGAGCGGTGCTGATCAGGGAGCACACGACGATAACGGACCTGTTCAGCTGCCTCGGTTCAACGAAGTCAACCTCTTCACGCCCGTGACCAGCTCAGCTTCGCCACGTGGCCCATCGGCTCGGAGACGCCTCAACTTCTTCATGTTCCCCAACTGCGCAGTACAATTCCTTGTTCATCCTGCACAGACATTACGAGGGAGCACTCGTCGAAGGTCGAGTGGGCCAAGACGATCGATTTAGATTTTGAAGAAGGGATCAAGGAGAGCAGGGAGGGTTGGGGCTGTGGACACTGCACCCGCAGACCTCAGCTCCGTGGAGCTCCTCCGCTGTAAAAAGAACTTCGCAGTAAGCTAGGCTGGACCGAAATGTTCGATCATGATTTCTTTGGTTGTGCAAAGTAGAACACCCCTTTTCTTGGTGTGTTGTAGTCAGGGGAAAATTTCTGTAATTTCCAAAGTGGATTCTCGTGCAGATGACATAGGGATGCACTATAGGCCCAAATCTTTACGCATTTAACTTGTAACTACATTGCATGTAAAAATGTTGAGCATGGAATGGATCATGTTTTTGCTTTTCCAAGTGGTACACATATCTGTTTCAGGTTGGCTCATCAAATACATAAATGGCACACATATCTCGCTTCCTCGAACGTGTATCACAGTATGCATAAGAATAATGATAATGAAACCATCGTGACAACAAAAACCAATCATAGCATTAGACAATGATAATGATAACAAAACCTATCATATCATCGAGACACAATGATAATTACTGTCATTCTTTCAGACTTCACAAATGATTGTTTCTACTTTCTCCGATCTACCATGGCTTCTCTACATCCTCGTGGAGGGGCACACCAAAACCACTCACTCAGGCCTCACAAGAACCAACTTGACCGAACACGATCGCTGGGCGCATCGCCTCCCGTCCAGTTGAACATGACACCAGTGCTGCAGGGTGGCATTCGCCCAGATGTAAGTTGAGAAACCCTTCCAGCTGAATCCGCTCGGCGCCCCTCGGAGCCTCTTCGCAGGCTCACGCCCCAGCCTGTGTCGTTCTCAGCGTGTCCGACAGCGTGACGGCCCACTTCAGCTGCCTCGGGTTGGCCCTCTTCACCTCGACCCAGTGCCCCAAATCTGAGTCCTCGCCGAACTTCAGCTCAAAGTCGACGCACCCTCCGGCGGTCGGTTTGCTCTTTCGAGTAATGGCAGACGGTCCGTGCCAGGCCTCGATTCATGCCGCAGCTCGCCGATTGATTTGTTCATTCGATAGAACTCCGATTTATCAGCATGGACTGGCATCGCGTTTCTCGCTCGCTTATGCAGGGTGCATCAATATGTTTTCCTTCACCGACACCGCTCGATCAAGTTTAGCTGTTGCTGATTGGGTCATGTGGCATCTGCAGGACGCGCCATGGGGCTTGCCGCGAGCGCGGCGACGGGAGCGGCTGGACGACGGGTCGGGGATGGAGGGTCCGCCGATGGCCGGTGGCGCCGCGAGCCGGCCGGAGGTGTCGACGCTGCCATGGTCGCTCTTCACAAAGTCGCCGCGGCGCCGGATGCGGGTGGCCTTCACCTGCAACGTCTGCGGGCAGCGCACCACGCAGCAAGAATCAACCCGCACGCCTACACCGACGGGACTGTGTTCGTTCGTATTGCAGATGTCGATTCTTTGGATATGTATCCAGGTTGACCTGATACTAACACTGGCTTAAACAATTGGGCTGAGATGAATTTTACAGTGGTTGGCTTTATTTTCATACGATGACAAGAGTTGATGAATATTCAGGCATACTAGTAGTGTAGTTACTGTAGGACATATGCCGGGCCGCTGCATAGAATTTGCCTTTTCATAAATCCGTGGCATTGAACTTGAAGAAGGTTAGTCCATCAACCGGATACTTTTATGCTATCATGAGATGAGCTCCAAAGATAAATATAGCAGTGTGATACACAGTGTGTATCATTTCAGTGTAGGATTATGTTCTTTCAACCTCTAGACATTTAGATGCGTAAAATCAAAAGGCTCAAATAAGCGTGCAGTTTGAGTTAGTTAGCCAATAGCCGCTTATCAGCCACAAAGTGCCACAAAAACCTCTAATCCACTATCCGAACGTACTTTCTTGGTAAATACCATGGTGGTCTTTTGCCCTGCAAAATCAAATTTGCTTACGGAGTGAGCTGGTAATTGTGCATTGTTGCGTTATCTTATTATTTATTGTATGCACTATGAACTCCAGCATATGTTTTTTAATGAGAGTTCCTTCATTCTGGTGTATGTTTTGCCTTGGCATATTTACCAAAGCACATCATATCCTAACCTATACACACTTGCTGAATCTTGTGTGCCTCTCGCTGATGCGGCCACAAGGCGGGTGCAACATCTTCCACAAGCTGGTGGACAACCTGAACCTGTTCCACGAGATGAAGTGCTACGTCCGGGCCCGACTTCCGCCACGAGGGGACGCCCATTCAACTACCTTGAGGGTGGGGACGACGATGGCGGCAACATCTTCCCACTTCTCTAGGAAGCTACCGACCCCCCTACTGTTTCGGCGCATGGTGGCGCTCGATCCCGCCTAGCTGTATATTAATAAGCAGATTGTATGTTGTCAATGTGGAAGGTCGGCAGTATATATGTGTATGCAGATGTATGTAAATAGCATAAGTCAAGTGGATAATAATGATGATAATAACAGGATACAAAACTCTTTTTTTCTACGGCGTCGGCGCTTCCTTATGCCAAATGGTGCGGTGGTGTCCGGTAAACAAGGTCTCCAGTCCAATGGTCTCTTCTTGTGTGGAATTGTTGTTGTTGTTGTTGTTGTGTGTGTGTGTGTGTGGTCTCGGATGAAGTGCTGCTTGTTGGTTGCATTGCCCTGGGAAAGCTGTGGCTGTGACTTGAGATGAGAAGAAAACATCACATATATACATCAGTTTCTCTGGTTTCAAGGGGGCTTTGAACATGCCCCTTGATTGATTGTCTCAATCACAATCACAAAGTGACCCCGGCCTCTCAAGGGGCAAATGATGGAATGGAGGAGTAAAATGAGGCAAAAATCCAGTTTCTTGAGCGTGTTGTAACTTGTGCTTTTCTTGTCCGCAGCATGTAAGCCTCCTCCTCGCCGCCTCCGTCCAAAGGCTCCTCGCCCGATCTGGCGCCGCCTAAACCCTAGCCGCCCGCCCGCTGCCACGGGAGGGAAGGAGTAGGAGGAGGAGGAGGAGGAGCAATGGCGAGGCGAGGCAAAGGGGCGGCGGGCTGGGCGGGACGCGGGCGTGGCGGAGGGGGCGGCTGCCGGGTCGCCTCCGCTGCCGCCTGGGCGCCTCCTCCTCGCCTTCCACCTCTGGTCCTGCGCCTCCCCGCCGCCTACTCCTCTCGTGTCACTCCCTCCTCTCCTCTCCTCTCCTCTCCTGTCCTCCAGCCTCTGCCGCCGCGCCCGACCAGTGGCGGTGCCCGCCCTGCTTCGTGCTTCCAGTTTTGCTGTTACTCGATCGATGGATTGGTTGGTCGATCCATGATGCTTGCTACAGCATTGCTATCCGCGTGCATTGGTCGGGGGTGAGAGAGTCCGGTGTGGATTGAGCGATGGGGTCGTGCATTAGTCATCATATGCATCAACTTCGTGATCTCCCACCTTGCGTGGCGAAGCAGTGGACGGAATTGCCTTTACCGCTCATCCCAATGATGGACCCGTGCGCCTCACTCTTGCCTAAAACTTGCATCCGATTAACTAACCGCTGTATATCCTTGGCATCATGTGCATTAGCTTCACGACACGATGCCATGCTAGAGCTTCTGCCGTGTTGTTAATTGCATACCACATTCCCAAGTTAAATGCACTGCGTGCGGCTCCGCTGGGGCTGCTCGAGACGACAATTCTGTGTTATCCTGACTTGGCTTGCTATGCTTTGCATCCGCAGCGCCTGTGGAAAAGACAAGAAAGTTCTCCGCGTTGGACCCGATGGGAACCCCGCCCAAACCGCTTCCACCGTAAGATTCATTTAATTATTCACACCTTGCCCGGTTTTTTGCATCGGTGTTTCCTCTTTCATGGCCTAAACACCGTCCCTTCCTTCTACAGGCTGCTCGACACTGTCGTGGATGACCCAGATGCTGTCGTCATTCCAAAGAGAACTCCCAATGCGATCGTGGAAGAAGCTGTCAGACATGACGGTTGACAAGCAGGACAAAGTTTCTCCACCGCTGTTCGGAGGACGCCAAACCCGGAAACAGAGGGAGGAAAGCTTTAAACTGAATGCTACCATGAAGGTAATTGCTGCATTTTGTTAATTACCGAGGGAGTGATAAATGTTGGAAAAACAACTATGTTTCTGTTTAATTCAGTGTATTTGTGCTTAAACATGCAAGGATTTATCCTGCCATCTAAACCACTGGTCTATTATTAAAGCACATGCATAACTCTAACGCAGGAATTGCCCCATTGTACTATTTTTTAAAATTGAAAACTATGTTCAAGATGTTTTGAGCTTGATGTTTGGCCATGCACTTGTTGTTCTGCATCTGTAGCATCTTTGAAGCTTCATGCTTGAGGAGCACATGGTTTTGGAACTGGGTTGGAATTTGGAAACACCCTTCAGTTCACAATTTACTTTGAGACCCTGTTTCAATCCTTTAGAGTTTGGTTTGCTACAAATTATAATTGGGAAAATTATGCAGATATTAAGCTTGTTATTTTGCACATTAATATTCATCGCCTGCTTATTTATTCTTCCAAAGAAGTAAATAGTGTGGAACATGAGAGTTACTACTTACTAGAAATCCACTAAGGTTTGAACACCGGTAGTAGAACTATCAATTGCTCGCACACAAGATAAAATATCATGTGCAATCTATTCATTCTGTCTAGAGCAAACTGGCGGCATTGGTCTTCCAAGACGAATAGCTTATTACCACCTCTTATCTTCTTCATGTACTGCATATTCAGTTGCAATGGCATATTTTTTAATTCCCAAACTTTTTTTTGGGTGAATGATATGGCTTCCGTATATATGCTCAGTGCACTCGTGGATTTATGAAAAACAGCGGTGCAGATATGGATGCTGTTGATGTCGAGTACATAGAGAAATGCAAATTCGTGGGTGCCTCGGGTATTTTTGATGGTTATGACGTCCCTCATCAGCCATCAAATATTAGCCTTCGCCTCAAAAAGTTGTTCGCTTCTTGATGGTGGTCGATGAGGTGTCCTTTGACTTCATTGAACAGAATGTCACCACAAAGTTGACAGTGCAGGAGGGAAATGGGTTGGTATATGGCGACTTGTAACACCGCACCGCCTCCATTTGATGAACCTAGAAGGAATGGAAAAGTACCAAAGATATTGACGATAGGCTATTTCCTCAAGCCTGGTATAGCATTTGGATTGATGGGAAAATGGAGCTTATGGTTGATCCACCGCTTATTCTTGAAAGGTTGGTTGTTTATCTCGCTACTTCAAATACATTCTTTTTGTTTTGTTGATGCCTGAAACAGATTCAACAGGGAAAACTCTTTGCAGATATCTCATGGGAAAATACACATTTGCAGTAGCTGTCCATAAGCATCATAGAAGCATATACGAGGAGGGTGATGCAATCAAACGGAGGAAGCGATATGCTCGGCCTTTGGTTGATCTTCGATGAAGATATACCGCCACGAGGGAATGGAGCCTTGGGACTAAAACGAAAAGGATGCCTAGTGGTGAGTCCATTTACATTTTCCGCATTAACTTAGACATTTGTTTGAAGCTGTTAAGCAAAGCTTAGGATACAAAGCTAACTGTACAGCATGAAATAACTGATTTAATTATTCCACCTCCTGTACTTCATTGTGCTACCATAGTTCCTCAATTCCGGTGCTAATTAAACAAGCCGCGACTTGCAGACATACCAGAAGGAGCGGTGCTGATCAGGGAGCACACGACGATAACGGACCTGTTCAGCTGCCTCGGTTCAACGAAGTCAACCTCTTCACGCCTGTGACCAGCTCAGCTTCGCCACGTGGCCCATCGGCTCGAGACGCCTCAACTTCTTCATGTTCCCCAACTGCGAGTACAATTCCTTGTTCATCCTGCACAGACACGAGGGAGCACTCGTCAAGGTCGAGTGGGCCAAGACGATCGACGAGATTTTGAAGAAGGGATCAAGGAGAGCAGGGAGGGTTGGGGCTGTGGACACCGCACTCGCAGACCTCAGCTCCGTGGAGCTCCCCGCTGTAAAAAGAACTTCGCAGGCAAGCTAGGCTGGACCGAAATGTTCGATCATGATTTCTTTGGTTGTGCAAAGTAGAACACCCCTTTTCTTGGTGTGTTGTAGTCAGGGGAAAATTTCTGTAATTTCCAAAGGATTAAAGTGCGAGATGACATAGGGATGCACTATAGGCCCAAATCTTTACGATTTAACTTGTAACTACATTGCATGTAAAAATGTTGAGCATGGAATGGATCATGTTTTTTGCTTTTCCAAGTGGTACACATATCTGCTTCAGGTTGGCTCATCAAATACATAAATGGCACACATATCTCGCTTCGAACGTGTATCATGTATGCATAAGAATAATGATAATGAAACCACTGTGACAACAAAAACCAATCATAGCATTAGACAATGATAATGATAACAAAACCTATCATATCATCGCACACAATGATAATTACTGTCATTCTTTCAGACTTCACAAATGATTGTTTCTACTTTCTCCGATCTACCATGGCTTCTCTACATCCTCGTGGAGGGGGCACACCAAAACCACTCACTCAGGCCTCACAAGAACCAACTTGACCGAACACGATCTGGGGCGATCGCCTCCCGTCTGTGTTGAACATGACACCAGCTGCAGGGTGGCATTCTGGCCCAGATGTAAGTTGAGAAACCCTTCCAGCTGAATCCGCTCCGGCGCCCCCTCGGAGCCTCTCTGCAGGCTCTCGCCCAGCCTGTGTCGTTCTCAGCGTGTCCGACAACAGGACGGCCCACTTCAGCTGCCTCGGTTGGCCCTCTTCACCTCGACCTGTGCCCCAAATCTGGAGTCCTCGCCGAACTTCAGCTCAAAGTCGACGCACCCTCCGGGCGGTCGGTTTGCTCTTTCGAGTAATGGCAGACGGTCCGTGCAGCCTCGATTCATGCCGCAGCTCGCCGATTGATTTGTTCATTCGATAGAACTCCGATTTATCAGCATGGACCGCATCGCGTGCTTCGCTCGCTTTATGCAGGGGTGCATCAATATGTTTTCCTTCACCGACACCGCCCGATCAAGTTTAGCTGTTGCTGATTGGGTCGCTGTGGCATCCGCAGGACGCGCCATGGGGCTTGCCGCGAGCGCGCGACGGGAGCGGCTGGACGACGGGTCGGGGATGGAGGGTCCGCCGATGGCCGGTGGCGCCGCGAGCCGGCCGGAGGTGTCGACGCTGCCATGGTCGCTCTTCACAAAGTCGCCGCGGCGCCGGATGCGGGTGGCCTTCACCTGCAACGTCTGCGGGCAGCGCACCATCGCCACAAGAATCAACCCGCACGCCTACACCGACGGACTGTGTTCGCTCAGGTATTGCAGATGTCGATTGTCGGATATGTATCCAGGTTGACCTGATACTAACACTGGCTTAAACAATTGGGCTGAGATGAATTTTACAGTGGTTGGCTTTATTTTCATACGATGACAAGAGTTGATGAATATTCAGGCATACTAGTAGTGTAGTTACTGTAGGACATATGCCGGGCCGCTGCATAGAATTTGCCTTTTCATATATCTGTGGCATTGAACTTGAAGAAGGTTAGTCCATCAACCGGATACTTTTATGCTATCATGAGATGAGCTCCAAAGATAAATATAGCAGTGTGATACACAGTCTGTGTATCATTTCAGTGTAGGATTATGTTCTTTCAACCTCTAGACATTTAGATGCGTAAAATCAAAAGGCTCAAATAAGCGTGCAGTTTGAGTTAGTTAGCCAATAGCCAGTTATCAGCCACGGTGCCACAAAAACCTCTAATCCACTATCCTAACGCATTTCTTGGTAAATACCATGGTGGTCTTTTGCCCTGCAAAATCAAATTTGCTTACGGAGTGAGCTGGTAATTGTGCATTGTTGCGTTATCTTATTATTTATTGTATGCACTATGAACTCCAGCATATGTTTTTAATGAGAGTTCCTTCATTACGGGTGTATGTTTTGCCTTGGCATATTTACCAAAGCACATCATATCCTAACCTATACACACTTGCTGAATCTTGTGTGCCTCTCGCTGACAAGGCTGCCAAGCGGGTGCAACATCTTCCACAAGTCGGTGGACAACCTGAACCTGTTCCACGAGATGAAGTGCTACGTCGGGCCCGACTTCCGCCACGAGGGGACGCCCATTCAACTACCTTGAGGGTGGGGACGACGATGGCGGCAACATCTTCCCACTTCTCTAGGAAGCTACCGACCCCCCATCTTGCTTTCGGGCGCATGGTGGCGCTCGATCCCGCCTAGCTGTATATTAATAAGCTGCATCTGTATGTTGTCAATGTGGAAGGTCGGCAGTATATATGTGTATGCAGATGTATGTAAATAGCATAAGTCAAGTGGATAATAATGATGATAATAACAGGATACAAAACTCTTTTTTTTCTACGCTACGGGCGCTTCCTTATGCCAAATGGTGCGGTGGTGTCTGGTAAACAAGGTCTCCAGTCCAGTCGGTCTCTTCTTGTGTGGAATTGTTGTTGTTGTTGTTGTTGTGTGTGTGTGTGTGGTCTCTGGATGAAGTGCTGCTTGTTGGTTGCATTGCCCCTGGGAAAGCCAGGGCTGTGACTTGAGATGAGAAGAAAACATCACATATATACATCAGGTTTCTCTGGTTTCAAGGGGGGCTTTGAACATGCCCCTTGATTGATTGTCTCAATCACAATCACGGTGACCCCGGGCCTCTCAAGGGGCAAATGATGGAATGGAGGAGTAAAATGAGGCAAAAATCCAGTTTCTTGAGCGTGTTGTAACTTGTGCTTTTCTTGTCCGCAGCAGCATGAAGCCTCCTCCCTCGCCGCCTCGGTCCAGTGCCCTCGCTCCGATCTGGCGCCGCCCAAACCCTAGTCACCGCCCGCTGCCACGGGAGGGAAGGAGTAGGAGGAGGAGGAGGAGCAATGGCGAGGCGAGGCAAAGGCGGCGGCGGGGCTGGCGGCGGGACGCGGCGTGGCGGAGGGGCGGCTGCTGGTCGTCTCCGCCGTCGCCTGGGCGCTCCTCCTCCTCGCCTTCCACCTCTGGTCCTGCGCCTCCCCCGCCGCCTACTCCCTCTCAGGTCACTCCCTCCTCTCCTCTCCTCTCCTCTCCTGTCCTCCAGCCTCTGCCGCCGCGCCCGACCAGTGGCGGTGCCCGCCCTGCTTCGTGCTTCCAGTTTTGCTGTTACTCGATCGATGGATTGGTTGGTCGATCCATGATGCTTGCTACAGCATTGCTATCCGCTGCATTGGTCGGGGTGAGAGAGTCCGTGTGGATTGAGCGATGGGGTCGTGCATTAGTCATCGGCTGCATCAACTTCTCGCATCTCCCACCTTGCGTGGCGTAAAGCGTGGACGGAATTGCCTTACCGCGTCATCCCAATGATGGACTGCGCCTCACTCTTGCCTAAAACTTGCATCCGATTAACTAACCGCTGTATATCCTTGGCATCATGTGCATTAGCTTCACGATTACGATGCCATGCTAGAGCTTCGCTCGTGTTGTTAATTGCATACCACATTCCCAAGTTAAATGCACTGCGTGCGGCTCCGTTGGGGCTGCTCGAGACGACAATTCTGTGTTATCCTGACTTGGCTTGCTATGCTTTGCATCCGCGGCAGCGCCTGTGGAAAAGACAAGAAGTTCTCCGCGTTGGACCCGATGGGAACCCCGCCAAACCGCTTCCACCGTAAGATTCATTTAATTATTCACACCTTGCCCGGTTTTTGTAATCGGTGTTTCCTCTTTCATGGCCTAAACACGGTCCCTTCCTTCTACAGCTGCTCGACACTGCCGTGGATGACCCAGAGATGTCGTCATTATTCCAAAGAGAACTCCCAATGCGATCGTGAAGAAGCTGTCGTACATGACGGTTGACAAGCAGGACAAAGTTTCTCCACCGCTGTTCGGAGGACGCCAAACCTGGAAACAGAGGGAGGAAAGCTTTAAACTGAATGCTACCATGAAGGTAATTGCTGCATTTTTGTTAATTACCAGAGGGAGTGATAAATGTTGGAAAAACAACTATGTTTCTGTTTAATTCAGTGTATTTGTGCTTAAACATGCAAGGATTTATCCTGCCATCTAAACCACTGGTCTATTATTAAAGCACATGCATAACTCTAACGCAGGAATTGCCCCATTGTACTATTTTTTAAAATTGAAAACTATGTTCAAGATGTTTTGAGCTTGATGTTTGGCCATGCACTTGTTGTTCTGCATCTGTAGCATCTTTGAAGCTTCACAGCTTGAGGAGCACATGGTTTTGGAACTGGGTTGGAATTTGGAAACACCCTTCAGTTCACAATTTACTTTGAGACCCTGTTTCAATCCTTTAGAGTTTGGTTTGCTACAAATTATAATTGGGAAAATTATGCAGATATTAAGCTTGTTATTTTGCACATTAATATTCACTGGCCTGCTTATTTATTCTTCCGACAAGTAAATAGTGTGGAACATGAGAGTTACTACTTACTAGAAATCCACTAAGGTTTGAACACTGGTAGTAGAACTATCAATTGCCTCGCACACGATATAAAATATCATGTGCAATCTATTCATTCTGTCTAGAGCAAACTGGCGGCATTGGTCTTCCAAGACGAATAGCTTATTACCACCTCTTATCTTCTTCATGTACTGCATATTCAGTTGCAATGGCATATTTTTTAATTCCCAAACTTCTTTTTTGGGTGAATGATATGGCTTCGGTATATATGCTCAGGTGCTCGTGGATTTATGAAAAACAGCGGTGCAGATATGGATGCTGTTGATGTCGAGTACATAGAGAAATGCAAATTCGTGGTTGCCTCGGGTATTTTTGATGGTTATGACGTCCCTCATCAGCCATCAAATATTAGCCTTCGCTCTCAAAAGTTGTTCTGCTTCTTGATGGTGGTCGATGAGGTGTCCTTTGACTTCATTGAACAGAATGTCACTGTCAAAGTTGACAGTGCAGGAGGGAAATGGGTTGGTATATGGCGACTTGTAACACTGCACCGCCCTCCATTTGATGAACCTAGAAGGAATGGAAAAGTACCAAAGATATTGACGCATAGGCTATTTCCTCAAGCCTGGTATAGCATTTGGATTGATGGGAAAATGGAGCTTATGGTTGATCCACCGCTTATTCTTGAAAGGTTGGTTGTTTATCCGCTACTTCAAATACATTCTTTTTGTTTTGTTGATGCCTGAAACAGATTCAACAGTGGAAAACTCTTTGCAGATATCTCTGGCGGGAAAATACACATTTGCATGGCTGTCCATAAGCATCATAGAAGCATATACGAGGAGGGTGATGCAATCAAACGGAGGAAGCGATATGCTCGGCCTTTGGTTGATCTTCGAGATGAAGATATACCGCCACGAGGGAATGGAGCCTTGGGACGAAAACGAAAAGGATGCCTAGTGGTGAGTCCATTTACATTTTCCGCATTAACTTAGACATTTGTTTGAAGCTGTTAAGCAAAGCTTAGGATACAAAGCTAACTGTACAGCATGAAATAATCGACGAATTATTCCACCTCCTGTGTACTTCACATTTGTGCTACCATAGTTCCTCAATTCCCAGTGCTAATTAAACAAGCCGCGACTTGCAGACATACCAGAAGGAGCGGTGCTGATCAGGGAGCACACGGCGATAACGGACCTGTTCAGCTGCCTCGGTTCAACGAAGTCAACCTCTTCACGCCCGTGACCAGCTCAGCTGCCACTCGTGGCCCATCGGCTCGGAGACGCTCTCAACTTCTTCATGTTCCCCAACTGCGAGTACAATTCCTTGTTCATCCTGCATGACATTATTGACGAGGGAGCACTCGTCGAAGGTCGAGTGGGCCAAGACGATCGACGAGATTTTGAAGAAGGGATGAAGGAGAGCAGGGAGGGTTGGGGCTGTGGACACCGTGCACTCGCAGACCTCAGCTCCGTGGAGCTCCCGCTGTAAAAAGAACTTCGCAGGCAAGCTAGGCTGGACCGAAATGTTCGATCATGATTTCTTTGGTTGTGCAAAGTAGAACACCCCTTTTCTTGGTGTGTTGTAGTCGGGGAAAATTTCTGTAATTTCCGGTGGATTAAAGTGCGAGATGACATAGGGATGCACTATAGGCCCAAATCTTTACTGACGAACTTGTAACTACATTGCATGTAAAAATGTTGAGCATGGAATGGATCATGTTTTTGCTTTTCCAAGTGGTACACATATCTACATTTCAGGTTGGCTCATCAAATACATAAATGGCACACATATCTGCTTACGAACGTGTATCACAGTATGCATAAGAATAATGATAATGAAACCACTGTGGACAACAAAACCAATCATAGCATTAGACAATGATAATGATAACAAAACCTATCATATCATCGAGACACAATGATAATTACTGTCATTCTTTCAGACTTCACAAATGATTGTTTCTACTTTCTACGATCTACCATGGCTTCTCTACATCCTCGGGAGGGGCACACCAAAACCACTCACTCGGGCCTCACAAGAACCAACTTGACCGGAACACGATCTGGGGCGTCGCCTCCCGTCCGAGTTGAACATGACACCAGGCTGCAGGTGGCATTCGCCCAGATGTAAGTTGAGAAACCCTTCCGGCTGAGTCCGCTCCGGCGCCCCTCGGAGCCTCTCTGCAGGCTCACGCCCAGCCAGTCGTTCTCAGGCGTGTCCGACAGCGTGACGGCCCACTTCAGCTGCCTCGGGTTGGCCCTCTTCACCTCGACCCAGGCCCCAAATCTGGAGTCCTCGTCGAACTTCAGCTCAAAGTCGACGCACCCTCCGGCGGTCGGTTTGCTCTTTCGAGTAATGGCGGGCCGGTCCGTGCGAGCCTCGATTCATGCCGCAGCTTCGCCGATTGATTTGTTCATTCGATAGAACTCCGATTTATCGGCATGGACCGGCATCGCGTGCTCTCGCTCTGCTTTATGCGAGGGTGCATCAATATGTTTTCCCTTGGTGACACCGTCGATCAAGTTTAGCTGTTGCTGATTGGGTCGTTGTGGCATCCGCAGGACGCGCCATGGGGCTTGTCATGCGAGCGGCGACGGGAGCGGCCGGACGACGGGTCGGGATGGAGGGTCCGCCGATGGCGGTGGCGCCGCGAGCCGGCGGAGGTGTCGACGCTGCCATGGTCGCTCTTCACAAAGCGCTTGGCGCCGGATGCGGGTGGCCTTCACCGCAACGTCTGCGGGCAGCGCACCACGCGCGCAATCAACCCGCACGCCTACACCGACGGGACTGTGTTTGTTCAGGTATTGCAGATGTCAGTTGCTGGATATGTATCCAGGTTGACCTGATACTAACACTGGCTTAAACAATTGGGCTGAGATGAATTTTACAGTGGTTGGCTTTATTTTCATAATGGCGACAAGAGTTGATGAATATTCGTGCATACTAGTAGTGTAGTTCTTGTAGGACATATGCCGGGCCGCTGCATAGAATTTGCCTTTTCATATATCTGTGGCATTGAACTTGAAGAAGGTTAGTCCATCAACCGGATACTTTTATGCTATCATGAGATGAGCTCCAAAGATAAATATAGCAGTGTGATACACAGTCTGTATCATTTCAGTGTAGGATTATGTTCTTTCAACCTCTAGACATTTAGATGCGTAAAATCAAAAGGCTCAAATAAGCGTGCAGTTTGAGTTAGTTAGCCAATAGCCAGTTATCAGCCACAGTGCCACAAAACCTCTAATCCACTATCCGAACGTACTTTCTTGGTAAATACCATGGTGGTCTTTTTGCCCTGCAAAATCAAATTTGCTTACGGAGTGAGCTGGTAATTGTGCATTGTTGCGTTATCTTATTATTTATTGTATGCACTATGAACTCCAGCATATGTTTTTTAATGAGAGTTCCTTCATTCTGGGTGTATGTTTTGCCTTGGCATATTTACCAAAGCACATCATATCCTAACCTATACACACTTGCTGAATCTTGTGTGCCTCTGCTGATCGTCGATGCTGCTTGGTGCAACATCTTCCACAAGCTGGTGGACAACCTGAACCTGTTCCACGAGATGAAGTGCTACGTCGGGCCCGACTTCCGCTACGAGGGGGACGCTCCATTCAACTACCTTGAGGGTGGGGACGACGATGGCGGCAACATCTTCCCACTTCTCTAGGAAGCTACCGACCCCCTCTTGTTTGGCGCATGGTGGCGCTCTCGATCCCGTCTAGCTGTATATTAATAAGCAGACTGTATGTTGTCAATGTGGAAGGTCGGCAGTATATATGTGTATGCAGATGTATGTAAATAGCATAAGTCAAGTGGATAATAATGATGATAATAACAGGATACAAAACTCTTTTTTTTTCACGTCGGCGCTTCCTTATGCCAAATGGTGCGGTGGTGTCTGTAAACAAGGTCTCCAATCCAGTCGGTCTCTTCTTGTGTGGAATTGTTGTTGTTGTTGTTGTGTGTGTGTGTGTGGTCTCTGGATGAAGTGCTGCTTGTTGGTTGCATTGCCCACAGGAAAGCTGTGGCTGTGACTTGAGATGAGAAGAAAACATCACATATATACATCAGGTTTCTCTGGTTTCAAGGGGGCTTTGAACATGCCCTTGATTGATTGTCTCAATCACAATCACAGTGACCCGGGCCTCTCAAGGGGCAAATGATGGAATGGAGGAGTAAAATGAGGCAAAAATCCAGTTTCTTGAGCGTGTTGTAACTTGTGCTTTTCTTGTCCGTGAGCAGCATGAAGCCTCCCTCCCTCGCTCGCTCGGTCCGGTGCCCCTCGCTCCGATCTGGCGCCGCCCAAACCCTAACCGCCCGCCCCGCTGCCACGGGAGGGAAGGAGTAGGAGGAGGAGGAGGAGGAGCAATGGCGGCGAGGCAAAGGGGGCGGCGGCGGGGGCGGCGGGACGCGGCGTGGCGGAGGGGCCGCGGCTGGGTCGTCTCCGCCCGTCGCTGGGCGCCTCCTCCTCGCCTTCCACCTCTGGTCCTGCGCCTCCCCGCCGCCTACTCCCTCTCAGGTCACTCCTCCTCTCCTCTCCTCTCCTCTCTGTCCTCCGGCCTCTGCTTGGCATGCCGACAGTGGCGGTGCCATCTGCCGTGCTTCCAGTTTTGCTGTTACTCGATCGATGGATTGGTTGGTCGATCCATGATGCTTGCTACAGCATTGCTATCCGCGTGCATTGGTCGGGGGTGAGAGAGTCCGGTGTGGATTGAGCGATGGGGTCGTGCATTAGTCATCATACTGCATCAACTTCTGCATCTCCCACCTTGCGTGGCGAAAGGGTGGACGGAATTGCCTTACCGCGTCATCCCAATGATGGACCCGTGCGCCTCACTCTTGCCTAAAACTTGCATCTGATTAACTAACCGCTGTATATCCTTGGCATCATGTGCATTAGCTTCGATTACGATGCCATGCTGGAAACTTCTGCTTTCGTGTTGTTAATTGCATACCACATTCCCAAGTTAAATGCACTGCGTGCGGCTCCGTTGGGGCTGCTCGAGACGACAATTCTGTGTTATCCTCGACTTGGCTTGCTATGCTTTGCATCCGTGCAGCGCCTGTGGAAAAGACGGTAAAGTTCTCCGCGCGTTGGACCCGATGGGAACCCGCCCAAACCGCTCCACCGTAAGATTCATTTAATTATTCACACCTTGCCCGGTTTTTGCCTTTGGTGTTTCCTCTTTCATGGCCTAAACACGGTCCCTTCCTTCTACAGGCTGCTCGATACACTGTCGTGGATGACCCAGATCTTGTCGTCATTCCAAAGAGAACTCCCAATGCGATCGTGAAGAAGCTGTCAGACATGACGGTTGACAAGCAGGACAAAGTTTCTCCACCGCTGTTCGGAGGACGTCAAACCTGGAAACAGAGGGAGGAAAGCTTTAAACTGAATGCTACCATGAAGGTAATTGCTGCATTTTGTTAATTACGGAGGGAGTGATAAATGTTGGAAAAACAACTATGTTTCTGTTTAATTCAGTGTATTTGTGCTTAAACATGCAAGGATTTATCCTGCCATCTAAACCAATCGGTCTATTATTAAAGCACATGCATAACTCTAACGCAGGAATTGCCCCATTGTACTATTTTTAAAATTGAAAACTATGTTCGAAGATGTTTTGAGCTTGATGTTTGGCCATGCACTTGTTGTTCTGCATCTGTAGCATCTTTGAAGCTTCACAGTTGAGGAGCACATGGTTTTGGAACTGGGTTGGAATTTGGAAACACCCTTCAGTTCACAATTTACTTTGAGACCCTGTTTCAATCCTTTAGAGTTTGGTTTGCTACAAATTATAATTGGGAAAATTATGCAGATATTAAGCTTGTTATTTTGCACATTAATATTCACTGGCCTGCTTATTTATTCTTCCGGCAAGTAAATAGTGTGGAACATGAGAGTTACTACTTACTAGAAATCCACTAAGGTTTGAACACCGGTAGTAGAACTATCAATTGCCTGCACACGATATAAAATATCATGTGCAATCTATTCATTCTGTCTAGAGCAAACTGGCGGCATTGGTCTTCCAAGACGAATAGCTTATTACCACCTCTTATCTTCTTCATGTACTGCATATTCAGTTGCAATGGCATATTTTTTAATTCGAAACTTCTTTTTTGGGTGAATGATATGGCTTCCGGTATATATGCTCGTGCACTGTGGATTTATGAAAAACAGCGGTGCAGATATGGATGCTGTTGATGTCGAGTACATAGAGAAATGCAAATTCGTGGTTGCCTCGGGTATTTTTGATGGTTATGACGTCCCTCATCAGCCATCAAATATTAGCCTTCGCTCTCAAAAGTTGTTCTGCTTCTTGATGGTGGTCGATGAGGTGTCCTTTGACTTCATTGAACAGAATGTCACTTTATCAAAGTTGGCGGTGCAGGAGGGAAATGGGTTGGTATATGGCGACTTGTAACATCGCACCGCCCTCCATTTGATGAACCTAGAAGGAATGGAAAAGTACCAAAGATATTGACGCATAGGCTATTTCCTCAAGCCTGGTATAGCATTTGGATTGATGGGAAAATGGAGCTTATGGTTGATCCCGCTTATTCTTGAAAGGTTGGTTGTTTATCTGCTACTTCAAATACATTCTTTTTGTTTTGTTGATGCCTGAAACAGATTCAACAGGAAAACTCTTTGCAGATATCTCTGGCGGGGAAAATACACATTTGCAGTAGCTGTCCATAAGCATCATAGAAGCATATACGAGGAGGGTGATGCAATCAAGCGGAGGAAGCGATATGCTCGGCCTTTGGTTGATCTTGAGATGAAGATATACCGCCACGAGGGAATGGAGCCTTGGGACGAAACGAAAAGGATGCCTAGTGGTGAGTCCATTTACATTTTCCGCATTAACTTAGACATTTGTTTGAAGCTGTTAAGCAAAGCTTAGGATACAAAGCTAACTGTACAGCATGAAATAATCGGCGAATTATTCCACCTCCTGTGTACTTACATTTGTGCTACCATAGTTCCTCAATTCCCGGTGCTAATTAAACAAGCCGCGACTTGCAGACATACCAGGAAGGAGCGGTGCTGATCAGGGAGCACACGGCGATAACGGACCTGTTCAGCTGCCTACGGTTCAACGAAGTCAACCTCTTCACGCCCGTGACCAGCTCGGCTTGACTCGTGGCCCATCGGCTCGGAGACGCTCTCAACTTCTTCATGTTCCCCAACTGCGAGTACAATTCCTTGTTCATCCTGCACAGACACACGAGGGAGCACTCGTCGAAGGTCGAGTGGGCCAAGACGATCGACGAGATTTTGAAGAAGGGGTGAAGGAGAGCAGGGGGAGGGTTGGGGCTGTGGACACCGTACCCGCAGACCTCAGCTCCGTGGAGCTCCCGCTGTAAAAAGAACTTCAGCAAGCTAGGCTGGACCGAAATGTTCGATCATGATTTCTTTGGTTGTGCAAAGTAGAACACCCCTTTTCTTGGTGTGTTGTAGTCGGGGAAAATTTCTGTAATTTCCGGTGGATTACAGTGCGAGATGACATAGGGATGCACTATAGGCCCAAATCTTTACGATTTAACTTGTAACTACATTGCATGTAAAAATGTTGAGCATGGAATGGATCATGTTTTTTGCTTTTCCAAGTGGTACACATATCTGTTTCAGGTTGGCTCATCAAATACATAAATGGCACACATATCTGCTTCTGAACGTGTATCACAGGGCGGCATAAGAATAATGATAATGAAACCACTGTGACAACAAAAACCAATCATAGCATTAGACAATGATAATGATAACAAAACCTATCATATCATCAGACACAATGATAATTACTGTCATTCTTTCAGACTTCACAAATGATTGTTTCTACTTTCTCTGATCTACCATGGCTTCTCTACATCATAAGTAGAGGGCACACCAAAACAACTCACTCAGGCCTCACAAGAAACAACTTGACCGGAACACGGCTGGCAGGCGCATCGCCTCCCGTCCGGAGTTGAACATGACACCAGGCTGCAGGGTGGCATTACAGCCCAGATGTAAGTTGAGAAACCCTTCCGGTGAATCCGCTCGGCGCCCCTCGGAGCCTCTCTGCAGAGCTCACGCCCGGCCAGTGTCGTTCTCAGGCGTGTCCGACAGCGTGACGGCCCACTTCAGCTGCCTCGGGTTGGCCCTCTTCACCTCGACCCAGGCCCCAAATCTGGAGTCCTCGTCGAACTTCAGCTCAAAGTCGACGCACCCTCCGTGATCGGTTTGCTCTTTCGAGTAATGGCGGACGGTCCGTGCGAGCCTCGATTCATGCCGCAGCTTCGCCGATTGATTTGTTCATTCGATAGAACTCCGATTTATCGGCATGGATGGCATCGGTGCTCTGCTCGCTTTATGCGAGGTGCATCAATATGTTTTCCCTTGGTGACACCGTCTCGATCAAGTTTAGTATTCTTGATTGGGTGTTGTGGCATCTGCAGGACGCGCCATGGGGCTTGTCATGAGCGCGGCGACGGGAGCTACCGGACGACGGGTCGGGGATGGAGGGTCCGCCGATGGCGGTGGCGCCATGAGCCGGCGGAGGTGTCGACGCTGCCATGGTCGCTCTTCACAAAATCGCGCCCTTGGCGCCGGATCTGGTGGCCTTCACCGCAACGTCTGCGGGCAGCGCACCACGCCACAAGAATCAACCCGCACGCCTACACCGGCGGGGCTGTGTTCGTTCGGTATTGCAGATGTCGATTCTCGGATATGTATCCAGTTGACCTGATACTAACACTGGCTTAAACAATTGGGCTGAGATGAATTTTACAGTGGTTGGCTTTATTTTCATACGATGACAAGAGTTGATGAATATTCAGGCATACTAGTAGTGTAGTTACTGTAGGACATATGCCGGGCCGCTGCATAGAATTTGCCTTTTCATATATCTGTGGCATTGAACTTGAAGAAGGTTAGTCCATCAACGGATACTTTTATGCTATCATGAGATGAGCTCCAAAGATAAATATAGCAGTGTGATACACAGTCTGTGCATCATTTCAGTGTAGGATTATGTTCTTTCAACCTCTAGACATTTAGATGCGTAAAATCAAAAGGCTCAAATAAGCGTGCAGTTTGAGTTAGTTAGCCAATAGCCAGTTATCAGCCACAGTGCCACAAAAACCTCTAATCCACTATCCGAACGTACTTTCTTGGTAAATACCATGGTGGTCTTTTGCCCTGCAAAATCAAATTTGCTTACGGAGTGAGCTGGTAATTGTGCATTGTTGCGTTATCTTATTATTTATTGTATGCACTATGATCTCCAGCATATGTTTTTTTAATGAGAGTTCCTTCATTCTGGGTGTATGTTTTGCCTTGGCATATTTACCAAAGCACATCATGTCCTAACCTATACGCACTCGCTGAATCTTGTGTGCCTCTGCTGATGCGTCAGTTGCTTGGTGCAACATCTTCCACAAGCTGGTGGACAACCTGAACCTGTTCCACGAGATGAAGTGCTACGTCGGGCCCGACTTCCGCCACTGAGGGGACGCTCCATTCAACTACCTTGAGGGCGGGACGACGATGGCGGCAACATCTTCCCACTTCTCTAGGAAGCTACCGACCCCCCGCTGTTTCGGCGCATGGTGGAGCTCTGATCCCGTCTAGCTGTATATTAATAAGCAGACTGTATGTTGTCAATGTGGAAGGTCGCCAGTATATATGTGTATGCAGATGTATGTAAATAGCATAATTCCAGTGGATAATAATGATGATAATAACAGGATACAAAACTTTTTTTTTTCTACGCGTCGGCGCTTCCTTATGCCAAATGGTGTGGTGGTGTCTGGAAAACGAGGTCTCCAGTCGGTCTCTTTTTGTGTGGAATCTCTACTCCTAATGTCTCAGTTGGTAGGTGAGTCATCCAGTAAAATGCTGAGAAGAGGTGAGCACCTGCGGCAGGTTAACAACAAACAACAACAGCAACAGCAAACAACAAAAAAGGTCAGGCGAATGAGAATTTCCAAAAATTTATACTTGGTTTTCTCTAATCCAGTGCGGCCTGGAGGTCGGGCTAATGTCGAGAATATCGCTTATCAGGAACTGGTCGGTTTATCGGTGTATCGGCCGATTTATCTTACCGGCCGGACACCGTAATAAGCGATGAATCGACCGGTTTATCGGAACAGGGGCTATGTCGGATGCTCTTGAGCGCGTTGTAAGCGGAGGGAGGCTTCTCGCTCGGTCGCTCCCACCGATCTGGGATCTGGCGCCGACCGAACCCTAACCCTCTTCCCCGGCCCGGCTCCCGCGGGAGGGAAGGAGGAGGAGGGGAATGGCGAGGCGAGGAAAAGGGGGCGGCGGCGGCGGCGGCGGCGGCGGAGGGGACGCGGCGTGGCGCAGGGGGTCGGCGCGGCCGCGGCTCCTGGTCGTCTCCGCCGTGGCCTGGGCGCTGCTCCTCCTCGCCTTCCACCTCTGGTCCTGCGCCTCCCCCGCCGCCTACTCCCTCTCAGGTCACTCCCTCCTCCCCAGCCTTCTCCCCCCCGCGCCCGCCCGACCAGTGCCCCGCCGTGCTTCCTGCTTCCGCTTTGCTCTCCGTCGATCCATTGATTCGTCGACGATGCATCGCTATCCTATCCGCGTGCATCCACCTGCTGGGACTAGAGAGTCCAGTGCGGGATTTCAAGCGTAGTGGATCGACCTCCGCATCTCCTATCTCGCGTGCCCAAAACAGGGATGGAGTGGCCTCACCGAGTGATCCCGGTGATGGCCCCGTGCGTCTCATTCGCGCCTAGTGTCTTCATTGGTGGCTTACCATGGGTTCCCTTCTCACCGATTGCAAGTTGCAGCGGATTCAGCCTCTGGCCAGACTTGCAGCTCATCAATTGATGTATCCATCTCCCTGGCCTGGCGTGTGCATCAGCTTCTTCAGATGCCGTGCTAGGCCTCCTGCTTGCGCTTATTTTGCACTGCCACCATCTCAAGTTCAATGCATCTCGGTGTCCCGGCTAGGACGCTGCCCACGACAGCCCCTTTCGTGTGCTATCCTGACATGTGTTGCTATTCTTTGCATCCTTGCAGCTCTCTGTGGAAAACACAGCAATGCTGTCCATGTGTTGGACCCGATGGGATCCCCATCCAAACCGCTCCACCGTAAGATTTATTTATACCTTGCCCATTTTTTGACACTAGATTTTTTCCACTCTCATAGTCTAAACACCGGTTCCTTTGTTCAACAGGCTGCTCGATACCTGTGGCAGATGATCCAGACGCTGTCGTCGTTCCAAAGAGGACTCCCAATGAGATTGTGAAGAAGCTGTCGTACATCACGGTTGACAAGCGGGACAAAGTTTCTCCACCGCTGTTCGGAGGGCGTCAAACCTGGAAACAGAGGGAGGAAAGCTTCAAACTGAATGCTACCATGAAGGTAATTGCTGCATTTTTTGTTAATTACCAGAGTGTGATGAAAGTTGGAAAAACAACTGTGTTTCTGTTTAATTCATCATATCGATCCTGCCATTTAAACCACTGGTCTAGTATTAAAGCACATGCACGACTCTTAACACAGGAAGATTCCTATTGGTACTCTTAAGTTGTTAATTGAAAAACTACGTTCCTGAATATATTTGGAGTTTGATGTTCCGCCATGCATTTGGTGTTCCATATCAGTGCATCTTGTAATCTTGACAGACGAGGAGCACATGGTTTCCAAACTGGGCTGGATCACAATTTACCTGAAACCCTGTTTCAATCTTACAGAGTTTGGTTGCTACAAATGATACAACTAATTTTGTGAAAATTATCCAGATATTAAGCTTGTTGTTTGCACATTAATATTCACTGGCTTGCTTATTTTATTCTTCCAGCAAGTAAATAGTTGAACAAGAGAGTTACTACTTACTAGAATCCACTGAAGTTTGAACACTAGTGTTAACTTTCAAGTGCCTGCTCACAATGTGAAATATCGCGTGCAATATGTTCATTGTGTCTAGAGCAAACTGCATATTGTTCTTTCAAGAAAAATAACTTATTACTGGACCTTCAGTTATACATGGCATATTTTTTTTAGTTTCACGAAACTTTCTTTTGGGTGAATGATGTGGCTTCTGGTATATGCTCAGGTGCACTGTGGGTTTATGAAAAACAGTGGTGCAGATATGGATGCTGTTGATGTCGAGTACATAGAGAAATGCAAATTTGTGGTTGCCTCGGGTATTTTTGATGGTTATGACGTTCCCCACCAGCCATCAAATATTAGCCTTCGCTCTCAAAAGTTGTTCTGCTTCTTGATGGTGGTCGATGAGGTGTCCTTTGACTTCATTGAACAGAATGTCACTGTCAAAGTTGACAGTGCAGGAGGGAAATGGGTTGGTATATGGCGACTTGTAACACTGCACCGCCCTCCATTTGATGAACCTAGAAGGAATGGAAAAGTACCAAAGATATTGACGCATAGGCTATTTCCTCAAGCCTGGTATAGCATTTGGATTGACGGGAAAATGGAGCTTATGGTTGATCCACTGCTTATTCTTGAAAGGTTGGTTGTTTATCTGCAACTTTGCGTAAATTCTTTTTTGTTATGTTGATGCCTGAAACAGATTCAACAGGGTGAATTCTTTGCAGATATCTCTGGCGGGGAAAACACACATTTGCAGTAGCTGTCCACAAACATCATAGAAGCATATACGAGGAGGGTGATGCAATCAAACGGAGGAAGCGATATGCTCGGCCTTTGGTTGATCTTCAGATGAAGATATACCGCCACGAGGGAATGGAGCCTTGGGACGAAACGAAAAGGATGCCTAGTGGTGAGTCCATTTACATTTTCCGCATTAACTTAGACATTTGTTTGAAGCTGTTAAGCAAAGCTTAGGATACAAAGCTAACTGTACAGCATGAAATAACTGACGAATTATTCCACCTCCTGTGTACTTCTGTTGTGCTACCATAGTTCCTCAATTCCCAGTGCTAATTAAACAAGCCGCGACTTGCAGACATACCAGAAGGAGCGGTGCTGATCAGGGAGCACACGACGATAACGGACCTGTTCAGCTGCCTCTGGTTCAACGAAGTCAACCTCTTCACGCCCCGTGACCAGCTCAGCTTCGGCTACGTGGCCCATCGGCTCGGAGACGCTCTCAACTTCTTCATGTTCCCCAACTGCGAGTACAATTCCTTGTTCATCCTGCACAGACACACGAGGGAGCACTCGTCGAAGGTCGAGTGGGCCAAGACGATCGACGAGATTTTGAAGAAGGGACTGAAGGAGAGCAGGGGAGGGTTGGGGCTGTGGACACCGTACCCCGCAGACCTCAGCTCCGTGGAGCTCCCCGCTGTAAAAAGAACTTAGCAGGCAAGCTAGGCTGGATCCGAAACGTTCGATCGCGATTCTTTGGTTGTGCAAAGTAGAACACCCCTTTCCTTGGTGTGTTGTAGTCAGGGGAAAATTAATTCTGTAATTTCCTGTGGATTCTGGTGCAGATGACATAGGGATGTGCTACAGGCCCGAATCGTTACGACGAACTTGTAACTACATTGCATGTAAAAAAAGTTGAGCATGGAATGGATCATGTTTTTTGCTTTTCCAAGTGGTACACATATCTGTTTCAGGTTGACTCATCAAATACATAAATGACACACATATCTGTTTCTGAACGTGTATCACAGGGCGGCATAAGAATAATGATAATGAAACCACTGACAACAAAAACCAATCATAGCACTAGACAATGATAATGATAACAAAACCTATCATAGCATCAGACACAATGATAATTACTGTCATTCTTTCAGACTTCACAAATGATCGTTCCTACTTTCTCTGATCTACCATGGCTTCTCTACATACTCAGGCCTCACAAGAACCAACTTGACCGGAACACGAGCGCTGGGGCACATCGCCTCCCGTCCAGGTTGAACATGACACCAGGCTGCAGTGTGGCATTCTGGCCTAGATGCAGATTCAGGAAGCCCTCCAGCTGCATCCGCTCCGGCGCCCCCTCGGAGCCTCTCCGCAGGCTCACGCCCCAGCCTAGGTCGTTCTCCGGCGTGTCAGACAGCGTGACGGCCCACTTCAGTTGCCTCGGGTTCGACCTCTTCACCTCAACCCAGGCCCCGACCCTTGAGTCCTCGTCGAACTTCAGCTCAAAGTCGACGCACCCTCCAGCGGTCGGTTTGCTCTTCCGAGGAATCGCAGACGGTCCATGCCAGGCCGCGGACATGGTCAACTTTATGTCGTCACACATCTTGCACGAAATCTGCCCGAATCCGGTGAAGACACTGCTGCTGGCTTCACCAGAGCTTTTCGCGGCTGTTGAGATCAGCTCGGCGAGAGATGCTGCGAAATTCTGCGACCTCAGTATCAGGCCAGCGGCGCGCCTGTGGCGCTTAAGCAGCAAAGGTGGCCTCAGCGAGGAATGGAAGCTGGGAACCCATTGCCCCTGTCAAGAAAACTATCACCTGATATATCAGCAGGCAAAATGATGGTGTGTAAGCACAGGTGCATGGACGAAGAAATTAATTACCTCCTGGATGCTTGGATCGGTTGAAAAATCATCACACCTTGCTCCTACCGGTACCGCAGCAACAGACATGTGGTCGCCGACGTTTGCCAGGTACATCACCTTCGACAGCACAAGAGGGCTCCCCATGAGATCATCATTTTCCTGATAGAAGTATCTGGAATCGGTGGCAAGCTCTGCCAGGAGAGAATCCTTCTTCCGAACACTGGTCCGGAACGCAAACTGTGAGCTGATGCCCGAATTTGCTCCTGAGCTGTATGGTTCCGCGCCTTCTTTGCTGTTCAGTGCTAGGGCTCCGGCGAAATTGACGAGGCCCTTGACCCGGGTGCTCTCTTCCGCAAATGGACCGATTTTGTGAGACTTGAACAGCGTGAGCACCTTCTCGACTTTCTCCTGCCTATCCCTCAGCTGCATAATGTCGTAGAACGCTTGTCGCTGCAGTCGCTTCAAGATGTCTATCTGCAGTACACGGCAAGAGAATAAAAGGCAGAGTGGTCAACACAGGTTGGTTTTCTTGTCATCATCCAAATGCACATGAAGGAAATGAGAAAAAGAAAAGGCTGTGCTACCAATTGAAAACCAACTTCGTGCCCCACCGCAATGGTGACACATGTATGCTACTCCCTCCGTTCCACAATGTAATAGTACGTTTTTGCAAGCTAAATACAGGTGGGTATTTCGAACCCGGGGAAGGAAAAAAAATTCCCCCCTCACCGATGTTATCCAGACGCTTCATTTCCCAGGATATGAAACTGGCAGCAAACAGCCTTTTTCCATCCGTTCGTTTTTGCAGATCAGCAGAGGTCATCAAGCAAGTGTGTGCAAGTAAGAGCTACTCCCTCTGTCCCAAAATATAAGAACGTTTTTGACACTAGTGTAGTGTCAAAAACGTTCTTATATTATGGGACGGAGGCAGTATATATGATCTGGTCAGATGTATGCTAGAAAATACAGAGTGGGAGAGAAAAATTCCCCTCCTGCTGATGTATATAACCGAGACGCTTCATTTCTCGGGCTAAGAAACTAGCAGCAAACAAGCTTTTCTAGTTATTCCTTTTTTGCAGGGATGCATCAGTAGAGATCATCATGCAAAGTGTGTGTGCAGGTAAGAGCTATATGTAATCTGGTCAGATCTTCACAGGTATTCAGGGCTGGGCAGTGGTTTGCACTCCGTATTTCGCTTGTGGCACCTCTATCTATCCACTGTGAAGCGAAATACGGAGTGCATCTGAAGAAGAAGAAGCTATGTCAGTAGCCATGGCAATTCAGCCCCCTCGGCAGTTGTGAGCGGCACGGGGCATGATCGTTCCTAACCAAGACGGCAAGCCGATTCGGCGGAACGCGGAGCGCCCAGACGGGCCGGGCGCATGGCCGGCCGCGGCCGGCATTGTTGTCCTGGCCGCCACCGGGCCACAAACCCTCGGAATCCGTACGGGGCGAGAGGACGGCGAGGGAGGAGGGCGTGCGCGCTTACCGGGTTGGGGCCGGGCGGCGGAGGCGGCGGGCGGCGGAAGGAGAGGAAGAAGCGCCTGGTGGAGTCGGCGGCGCCGGCGGCCCGGTCCACGGCGCACGCCCACGCCGCGTCCATCCGTCCCCTTCGCTCCCCGCAGTCGAATGCGCGTGCGCCTCCTTCTGTATATCCTGCACCTGCCTCCCTGGCGGCGCTCGCCGGCGGCCGTCGAGCGGGAGCCGCCGGGGCCGGGGGGGACAGGGCAGGACCGGGGGGAGGAGTCTCGAGGCTTCGCTGCTTTTCCTTTTCCGCCGCGTGGGCTCGAGGCGAGCCGAGCCGCTTTTGGGTCACGCGAGCAGGGCGGGCCGGGCCAGCGGGCCGAGATACGAGCGGGCCGGTCTGGGCTTCACCATTAAGAAGACCTACATCCCTGGGCAAGAACATATTTTGAATTTGCTAAGTTAGCTCAAAAAATTTGAATTTGCTAAAAAATATATTTTGAACTCCCTGGAAAAACAGATTTAAGATTTTTTTTTTGCACGAGGAGTTAATGATATGAGAGCGCTCGATTTATTTTTTTGGGTTGGATATGAGACGGCTCTTTCAGTGAAAGCCTAACAAATCACATAACCAAATACTACTTCTTTTTACGTATTTGTTTAAACATCCTCGCAAATAAATAGAAAATAATAATTCTATAGCGTCTTGCTTAGAAGGACAAGCGGTAAACAAAATGAGGACTTCTTTGGGAACTGCCTTCAGAAAACACCGCTAGGGAACGAGAGGGAACCGACCGACTGCGAGAAATCAAACCGCAACGCGTTACATTGCATTACATCGCATCGCATATATATATGTTTCCTACAAGCAGTGGTAGTTACCACCACTTGCGTTTTGTATGTTGTACGTAGTATCTGTTGAAACCGAGAGTATATACGTGTAGTATGTAATATATAACAATGATTAGGTAGTATATATACAAAATTTTAGATAGTATGTATCATATTTTGAGTATGCTATTTTTTACGTACAAATATGTACGTATTTCACAAATATAACAAAAACTATGGGATCATATACAATTTTTTCGTGTAACTTGCTTTGAAATATCTAAGATATGATATATAAATATATTTAAAATAAAAAGATAGTATATATAGCACCCAATGGTAGTATATGAGACATGTGGGGTAACTACCTCTGGGTGGTAGGATGTATTTTCCCTATATATATATTTGATAGTAACAGAAGGGAAAGAGAAGACGGCGAAAACAGCAGGTGAAAGTTACTGGGCAAACAACATCTCTTATTCATCTCTTTCATCCTTGCTTCTCAACACAACTGTACTGAATTTGCTCGTAAACAGACACGGACCAAAGGTCGAGACGCAGATGATGGCTTGAGTGGAGCAATGACCTCGGCGAGCGCGGGGATCTCTGACAGGGATCAAAGAGGAAGGGCCACGAGCGACGGTGTTCAACGAGAGCTCACGAGGAAAGGGTGCTGGCACACGCCGCATTCTATCGTCTCAGAGCCAGATGCTGGGACCTGCACCTGTAGGAAAGGGGTTGGTTAGATAAACTGGGTTTGGATGTCGATGCCGAGCAAACGGAAGTCATCAGTCATGAAAAGGGGTGCGAGAGTGATGAACCTGGAGGTGGACCGTGCAGATGGGGCATGCGACCTCCCGCATTCGCTTGCCAGAAGATCCGTCTGAAGACCTCGAACCTACCGAGGAACCAGCCAACACATTTGTTTATAAGCAGAATAGTGAACAAGGAAGAGGACACATGTGAAATGGAACAAGTATGTGAAGACACAAACCTGAAGATGATTTCTTGTTTATATCCATGGCTTCCTGTATCGGACCAGAGATCATGTTATGTCAGCATATTTATTTCAAATCTAGTCAATTGATACAGTGTGTTGTACAAATATCAAATAATGCAAGCTATACTTGCTGGCTAAAGAACAAATAGAAAGCCAAAAGGCACACCTGAAGTTTTTTGGCAAGATCCTCATGGCTCTGAACAACAGGTCGATTTGCCGCTTCCTTTGCACTGCTCAGCCTTCGAGAAACTTCAGCCTATCGGAATGGAAAAAACATGACACCGATATCATTCATTGAGAACTCATCAGAAATGGTGTAACCTCCCACTAGTAGCACGACTGCAACAGGAGCTACTTCACAGATAGAAAAAGGGACTGACACTAAACATTAGTGCTCACACCCTCATTCCCCCCAACATGCAGTACCAAGGAAGCTTGACTAAGATACAATTCCAATTTATGTAAGTTTGATGTTGTCCAGGCCTCTTGTGCTCTCAATGAGTGATGAAGCCCCAAGTCAAACAACTAATAGTTACTCCCTCCGTCCCACAATATAAGACGTTTTTGCAAGCTATGTTAGCTTGCAAAAACGTCTTATATTATGGGACCGAGGGAGTATTTAATATTCAATATCTTAGCCTCAAAACTTATGAAGTGTAAGTACAGATTATACCAAAAGGTTCTTTTATTGTCCATACTCACTAAACACCATGGAACAGCAAAAGGTGTACATAACATAAATCACAGCTAAGACTGCAATATAAGAGGATGAAGCAAAAGAAAACTACCATGCATCTGTCGCAAACTCGGACTGGTGGAGAATCAGCATCTGAAGTTAGAGGAGTCCTTCCTTGGGTGCACTTATCGCAGAAAATATCACCACAGTTCCGACAGTGATGCTGAATGTATATGTCCACAGCATTAACGGATGGATTTTGAGTACACATCATCAACATGCCAATAGCAAGCTGTTCTTACCCTGCGGTTGAAGGCACTGAAATCTCCTGCACAGGCCGTGCACTTATTGACAGCTTCATCTGGGACCTGACAGTAAAATGCAAAAAACAAGATGATGCCACTAAAAAAAATGAATGAATAAGAATACGGAAAGAAGGGAAGTACATCCAAGGCACTTAACCAATATACTGAGAGAGTAACTAAGGTTTTCATTTTCATCAGTGGGGAAGAAGAGACAAAAATATAGGCAGACAGCAATCCAGGTACAACATCCCATGGAAGTACCGCAAGTTAAATCAACAGTGCAGAGAACAAGCCACAAAGCAACTGAACAACAGCAGAAGCCTTACTGTGAGATGCACAAGTGGAAAATATGCGCAGACATGAACTATAGAACACAACTGGGAATCCATAAAACAGTCAGCAAACAGGATATTGTTAAGACATACTCTGATTCAAAAATATAAGATGTTCTAACTACAATATTGGGTAAGCCAAGTAAATATAAATTAAACATTAACTCTCAACTTTCTCCTAAATACCTTCCGTGCATTTCTGATCACACTGCATTTTTTTTATCTGCTGAATTAGTTTCTGCCATGATAAAATGCTTAAAAATGGAGCAGAGTAAAAGTTCAAACAGTTCATCAAGAGTTAAATACAGAAACTACATAATCTAGAGAAAAAACACTACAAGAGCTTGATGTGTACAAGCGAAGTAATTGACTGAAAGATAAACAATTTTCAATGAGTCTGCCTAAGCAACAAATATTCCAGACAAATAGGCAATAATTAAGTTAGACAAGGATATAATTGTTGGCTCTACAAAATTTCAAATTGGTAATAATAAGGGGTAATAATTCAATGTACACTTGGAAGCAAGCCTCATTTCAAACGTAAACAGAGAAAGAACTTACCCAGTGGTCTTTCTCCTCAGTCACAGGCTTCACTAAGTTCCTCCAATCAAGGAAATTCCTCCTCTTCTCATTTTGCTGTTCAGAAGGGCTGGCAGCATCAGCAGCTGCTTTACTTCTCGAAACGCTGCTTGCCATCTCCTTGAACTGTGGTTAAAATAAAATCCAACTGTCAACATTTCTCCATAAACAATGTATGCTAACAGCTCAAAATTACAACAAACTGAAGGGTGAAATAAAAAGTATCATTAATTCAGATGCAAACCTGAACAGAGGCAGCTGTCACAGTGTCCAGAATGGTGTTGGTTGTATAGCTGCTTGACTTCAGCCGTATTCTTCTTGCTTCAAGATCAACCGAACTCTTCGACCAAAAGGCAAATACAGAAGAATCCAATACCTAGATACGAGATGCTATAATATTTAGTAAAATAAATCACAAAGAAGGAAGAGAAGAAATAAAAGCTTTTTGACAAGAATTTGTGACTTACATCCCATCTAGTCACAGTTTCAAGAGGATATATCCTTAATGTTCTACTGGTGTTGGGATCAAGCATCCGAATCCCATCCAAACCAACCTGCATGAGGTGCAAAAGGATAAGTAGTGATTCTCAGTTGATTACTTTAGGCAATGATGCAACCAAGTACAACAGCACAACAACTCTACTCTACTCCAGTATGCAATGAAGTCAGATTTTTTGAGAAACTAAATGAAGCCTGATTACTAATCAACAAAATATCCATCCCCTGATTCTTCATACTACCTTGCAGTTGATTAGCTAAGAATTAACACTGACCTAGACTTGCAGGCCACAATTGTTCATTTTTTTTCCCATTCAAAAACCACCTAACAAAAATTAGATGATGCTTCAATCTCTGCAGATCCAAACAAAGCTCCATGCATCAATTGGGTAAAATTAAAATGTTCTATCGTCAAAGCATAAATTAGTTAGTTAGCAAGTTTATCCGCTGCCCGTTATTTACCCGCATTGCAAATTAGGAGCTATGTTTCAAATTCAAGCTCTAAGCAACAGATGCCACACAAAGGAGCATTCCTAGTGTAAGCAACTGAACTCCATGGACCATGGTCCAAACTCCACTCTATAGGTTAATTTCTTGTCGAAACTAGCCACTGAGAAGTGAGAAAAGCTCTGCCTTGAGCCCTTGGCTACAGCAATTATGTTCATCATGCCAATGTCGCAACAAACTACTACCTGGCAGAGCACATCCATGGGGCTACCGGCGCCCTCCGGCAGCAGCTTGACCCGGAACTTCTGCACCCCGCCCCTCACGTCCTCCGACGTCTCGGCCTTCGGCACGGCCCTCACCACCTTGGGGCTCGCCGCGCCGCCCCCACCCCCACCCCTCTCCTTCCCTGGACCAATTGACCTCCCGTAATCATCGAATAGCGCGGCGGCCCCGGAACTCTGCCTCGGCGCGGTGCCCCTGGCGCCGTAGGGCTCCGGCGCGTCGCCGCCGCGGTACGCGTACGCGCCGTCGTCGGACCACCCGCCCCCGCCCGCCGCCGCCGGGGGGTAGAGCTGGTCCTGCTGCCCGTACGAGCCGGATCCGTACCCGCCGTAGCTCCCCGCCCGATCCAGCGAGGGGTAGGCCGAGGGGGCGTGGTGCTGCGGGGGGGACGGCGGCGGCGGGGGCTCGTAGGGGTAGTACGGCTGCGGCGGCGAGGGCGCCGCGGCGGAGGGGGGCGCGGGCGGGTAGTGGTGGGGGGTGTGGTGGGGGTCGGCGGGCGGCGGGGGGTAGGCGGGGTACGACGAGGCGGGCGCGAAGTCCTGGGCGGCCGGGTAGGGCGAGTACGGCGGCGCCGAGACGGGGGCGGAGGGGTGGGGGGCGGGCCCCGGCGCCGGCGCGGAGGGGGGGGCGGGGTATGGGGGTAGTAGGAGGGGCGGAGTAGTCCCCGGCGCCGGCGGGATGCATCTCCGGCGGGCTGGCGGGCGGCGGATCGGGGAGGGAGGGGGTGGGTGAGGTCGCCGGTGGGTGGGTGGGGGAGGGGGGAACGGACAGAGGAAGGAGACGACTGGTGCGAGCGTGGGCGCGTTTGCGATAAGGACCCTGGTGTGTGTGTGCTGTAAGAAAACTTGATTGCAGTTGCGAAACTGCTCATGTTTGGCCTGGAGCGAATATCGGTGTATAGTAAGGTGCAAAATGAAAAACTGTTCTTCTGTGCTAAGATGGGCATAGAACAAGATTCCATCAAAGGATTTTTCTGACCAAATGTCATCAAGGATTCTTTTCTCTTTTCAAGCTAAAGAAAAAGATTCTTTTCTTTCAGTGGTTTGCCGCCCATTAATAGCCTGTTTGGTAGCCTGCATCGAATTTTTTGGTGACGCCTATCGCTATCGGGGGAGCTATATCTCGCTTCACGCGAGGTAGAAGGTTCTCTTGGCTAAGGCACATTTTCCGCGCGTTGATCTCTTTCGCTGTCACTCTGTTCGCGGCTCTTTCGTTTTATTTTCTTTTTAGGTTGTTTCTCTTTTTTTCTTCGGTTTTCTTGTTTCTTTGTTATACATTAATTTTCTTTGTTTTTTGATCGGGTTTTCCTTTTTTCTCCGTTGTACTTCAATTTATTTGTTTCTTTACTGGTTTTCCTCATTTTTCTTTGGTTCTTTTTTCTTTTCTTTCTTTTGTTTTTCTTTTTCTTAGGGTTTCTTTTTTATCTTTCTTGTTTTTCACGGTTTTCTTTGTGTCATTCTCGGTTTCACTATTCTCAATTCTTTTTGCGGTGGTTTTCTTTGGTTTTGTTCTTTTTCTTTATTCTTTTGATTTCATTTGTTTATTTTCCAGTTTTCGTTGTTTTTTCTGTTTATATGAAGAATGTTGATCATGTATTTTCAAATTGTTAAATATGTATAAAAATATTTTTGACGTATACAAAAAGTTTACAAAACACATTCAAGAAAAATAGACACCAATATTACTGATGTATATGGAAAATATACATTGTGTGTAAAAATTGTTTATTGCCATTAATAAAATGTTCAACACATGATCAACATTTTTTACACATGTTTAACATTTCTAAAATACATGATCAACATTTTTTACACATGTTTAACATTTCTAAAATACATGATCATTTTTATTTTCATACACATTGTGAATATTTGGTATACATTTTTTGTATACATGGGAAGCATTTTTTCTATATACATTTAATATTTCCAAATACATGATTACAACTTTCGAATGCAAGATCATCTTTTTGAAAGACATTGTATATTTTTTGTACATTTTTAGTGTACATTTGAAACATTTTTCTATACACATTTAACCTTTTTAAAGTGCTTAATTACTTGATTAACATATATGCTTGATAAGCATTTTTTTAAATACATGATCAATTTGTCATACACATTGTATTTTTTTGTATATATTTTTCATATACATGAGAAACATTTTTTCTATACACTTTTTTTCAAGTGCTTGATTAATATTTTTCATTTTTCTGTAAATAAATAAATAAATATATATATATATAATATTTGGAAAAATAAAAAATAAATATAAAAAGAAGGTTGTGGCCTATGGCGGCCGATTTTGGTGTTTTCACCATTTTGCCAAAGTTTAGCCGGATCTGACCCCCATTTGAAACTATTTCGGATCTGACTCTTTTGGTACCGCCACCAACCTAGGCGTAAGCCGTACACACCCTACTGCCGTGGACCCCGGCGGTAGGTGTAACGGCAGGCACCGCGGGTGTCACTATGCGCTTACGTGGCAAAGGGACCTACCGCCGGGGTCCTTGGCGGTAGGCTGTGTTCTGTTACCGCCCAGATCCCTGGTGGTAGGGTGCTGCAGTCGATAAGATTTGTGTGGTGCGGGATGTGCCCCCTTGCTACTTTGTGAGCTATGTTGGGATATCCTCAAAGAGAAGAGGATGGAGTAGTACAATAAAGATAAGTATTTCCCTCAGTTAAGAACCAAGGTTATCAATTCAGTAGGAGAACCACACAAAATCTCATTAGCAGCACCTGCACACACAAAAACAAAATACTTGCACCCAACGCGATCAAGGGGGTTGTCAATCCCCTTGGCGGTTATTTGCAAGAATCAAATCTCGTAGTGGTAGATAGATAAAATAAATTGTAAAACAAAATAAAGGAAATAAAAATGCAGCGAGGTACTTTTGGATTTTGTATATGATAAAAATAGACCCGAGGGCATAGTTTTCACTTGAGGCTTCTCTCTCGAACACAAAGCATATAGTAGGTACACAAATTACTGTTGGGCAATTGATAGAAAAACGCATAGTTATGACGATATTCAAGGTAATGATCATGTATATAGGCATCAAGTCCGTGACAAGTAATACGGTTGCGGTGGCGAGGGCGTTGTG
Organism: Aegilops bicornis; assembly: GCA_021605145.1. Classification (NCBI taxonomy): domain Eukaryota; kingdom Viridiplantae; phylum Streptophyta; class Magnoliopsida; order Poales; family Poaceae; genus Aegilops; species Aegilops bicornis. The sequence continues at coordinate 849,055,292 of CM038675.1, read as the reverse complement.
GCGGAAGGGGGTGCAGGCAGGTAGTGGTGGGGGGTATGGTGGTCGGCGAGCGGCGGTGGCTAGACGGGGTACATGGCGGGCGTGAAGTCTTGTGTGGTCGGGTAGGGTTAGTACTGCGACGCCGATGCCAAGTCGTAGGGTTGGTAGGCGAGGCAGGGTATGGGGGTAGTACATGGGGGCGGAGTAGTACCTGGCACCGGCGGGATGCATCTCCGGTGAGCGGGTGGGCGGCGGATCGGGGAGGGAGGGGGCGGGTGAGGTCGCCGATGGGTTGGGAAGGGGGACGAGACCGGGTGTGACGATTGGTGAGACAGTGACGCAAGTTTGCGATATGGACCTCGTTTGTGGTGGTATTTCTGGATAAGGCCTTCTGCTGTAAGAAAACTTGATTGCACATATTTGGCCTGGAGCAAAATATCTTAGTATAGTAAGGTTCCAAATAAAAAATTATTACAGTGTGATAAGAATTAAGAAAGATGGACATAGAACAGATGGCATCAAGGATTTTTTTTTCTTTCCCATCTAAAAGAAGATTCTTTTCTTTCAAACTAAAAAACTTCTTTTCTTTTGGTGGTTTGTCGAACCAACATGGCCTGTTTGGTAGCATGCAACCGTTTTTTGTGCCGCCTATCGTGTGAGTTATGGGCTAGTTTGGTTGGAATCCACGCCAACACACACCTGGCCTAGACGCTGCAGGGAGAGTCTGGCTGGTATGCGTTCTGTTTGTCCTGGAATAGGAAATGTCTGTCTGGCCTGGTTGGCCCTAAAGTATGATTAGCCCGATATTTTTTTGAGGGGAACGTTGCTACTTTATTTAGTGCTCTAAACCTCCATCAGAGGTTAAGTCCGAGCTTACAAAATCTGGCGCGACATGACGCCAAACATGACATAACGATCTACAGCAACCTTCCCTAGCAAGTCTATGCGCGACTTTGTTTGCGGAACGCCGAACCCATCTGACTTTGCATTCTTGAAATTGAGTTAGCAGTTCCTTGATGTCTTGGACTATCTGCCCGCTTGCCGATAGGTCTTTCTGCAGGTTATTAATCTTCCCTACCGCAGCCAGTGAGTCCATCTCTACCACCACCCTCTGAGCTTCATGTTCTTGAGCCAGTCGAACCCCATGACGACACGCCAAAAGCTCTGCAAGCTCTGGACATGATTAGCCCGATTAAGTTGTATGTTGGACGCGCGATTAGACCAGGTACGTAGTGCTATTAGCCTGGCTCCCGACGTCCGGTTCATTGCGCCTGCACATGCTGCAACAAGCCTGTCAATATTTAAATATATTTCAGTCACAAAACAACACAACATCAGGCCAGGGAAGAATCCAATTGCTCTGCTCCCACGCTAACCTATAGAGGCAGAAAAACATCAACATTTTAGGCATGAAGCCCAGGGTGCCAAACAAACTAGCCCTATATTTCCCTTCACATGAGGTAGAAGATTCTCTCGCTTGAAGTTTTTCATGTGAGCTAAAGTAACATGTCGCCCCATTTTTCGCGCGTTGACAACTTGCTCGATGTCGCTCAGTACGCTCGTTCGCTATAGTTTCTTCTGTTTTATTTTCTTTTTTGGTTTGTTTCTGTTTTATCTTTGGGTTTTTTTCATTTCTTCACCAATTTTCTTTGTTCGTTGTGCTTCATTTAAATTTATTTCTTTGCTAGTTTTTTTTCATTTTTCTTCGCATTTATTCTTTGTTTTGTTCTTCTTTTTCTTCAAGCATCTTCTCGTGTCTTTTTTGTTTTTCAGCGCTTTTCTTCATTTTCTTTGTTTCTTTCTCCGTTTTCACTGTACGCAATTCTTTTTGTGGTGGTTTTCTTTGGCTTTGTTTTTTCTTCTTTTAGTTTCCTTTGTTTTTCCCGTCTTGTTGGTTTTCTACCCTTTTCTCTTTGTTTATGTGATTTCATGTTGACCATGTATTTTTAAAATTTTAAATATGCATAAAAAATCTTCTTGCTAAATTACAAAATGTATATAAAAATCTTTCTGATATATATGAAACATGTACATTATGCCTGAAATTTTAATTGCCATTAAAAAAATCAATCATTTTCAACATTTTATCATACACGTTAAACATTTTTATACATATAATCTTTTTTTACATGTGTAACATTTTTTAAATACATGATCAATACTATTTTATTACACATTATATATAATTTTATACATTTTTTTCATATACATGGGAAACATTTTTTCTAAGAACATTTGAAAACTTTCAAATGCTTGATTAATATTTTTCAAATATATTTGATTAACATGATTCAAAAGCTTGATTAACATTTTTATCTACATGATCAACTTTTTCATAGACATTGTATATTTTTGTATACATGAGAAACATATTTCCAATGCTGGATTAAATTTTTTCAAATGTTTTGTGTGAAGTACATTTTGTCATACATTCAGAATATTTGTAAAATAACTTATAGTAAAAACAGAAAAACGAAGGTTGTGGCAGGTCCATCTCACAATCGTCTTCAGGCGAGGCTGCCCTACATCTTGCGCCAAGCGAGACATAGCTGTGCCCGCGGCCTATTGCCAGGCGGACGGCAGCCCGGCCTAAATGGCGTCAATGGTGGGCAGGACCGGTTGGATGCGGCCTCCCATGCAGACGTCACTGAAATAATTTTAATTTTAATTTATTTGTAAAGAAAAATAAATGCATATATTAAAAACGTTAAATAATTATGAAATTTTATAAAATCAAAAAATGTTAACATAGTATAAAAAACTTATTAGTGCAGTATCAAAATGTTGATTATTTACAAAAAAATGTTTGTGGCAATGAAAAACTGTTCCCATGTTTCTAAAAATATATACGATTTTTTATGAAAAAATGTATATAATGTCAAGAAATGTTTGCTTAATGGAAAAAATATTTTTATGCCATTAAAATAATATACATAACATTTGATGGAAATATTCCCACGTTCCAAAAAATATTGAATACATTTTGAAAAAGTGATAAATCTGAAAAAGTGTTCGCGTAAGCTTAAAACCTGTTCATTTCCTTTAAAAGTTGAACGTGCATTTTAAAGTAATATCTGAAATTTCTAGAAAATGTCTGTGAAATTTTAGGAAAGATTTGTGCAATTTAAAAATGTTCGTGTATTTTTAGAAAAATCTTTATTGCCATTTCAAAAATGTCCAACGTGTATTTAGAAAAAAATGTTTGCATGTACTCAGAAAATTGAAAATATGTATTTTTAAAGTGTTCAAAATGTATCAAAGAGTTGTTTTACATGTGCACTAAAATTGTACATTGTGTATTCGCATAAAGTAGACATGTGTCAGAAAAAGGAAACCGATTAAAAATTACATAGAAGAAAAAGAAAAGCAAAGCAAAATGAGGAATATGAAGAAAACCAAGAAAGAAACAAAAGGAACCAAAAGTATAAAGAAGAAAAAAATGAAAGAAAAGCAATGAAAAAACAACAAAACAAAGTATAATGAAGGAAAAAGGCAAAACCGAATATGGAAAAACAAAGAAAACCTAAAAGAAAAAAATAAAAGAAAAAGAAAAAGAAAAAGAAAAAAAATGAAGAAAACCGGAGCTAGCGAGCGAACCTACAACGAAGTACGAGTGGCAAGGAGCGATTGCGCTGATGGGCCATACCTAAGTAGGTTCGCTCGCTTGCACCATACCTATGTAGTCCACATTCACATTTTTTTGATAGAAATGATATTCTCTTAACTGCAATTCGTTTTTTCCTCTTTGTATACCTTTTGTATTTCACTTTCATTTTGAAGCTTACATTCGTTTCCCATTAGTTATAGATGTTTTGTAGCAACTTTTATGCATTCTTTTAGCAAATTTCCCGTAGCAATGCGCCGGGGCATCATCTAGTTAATTACATAGAGCTACTTAATTAAGCATGTAGGCATTTGACATCACAACTAGTTCAGAATATCATCACTAAGTGGGTCTAGTCAACTATCTACCTCCAAAAGTCAAAACTACACCATCAACCTTTTGTCATCACATTTTTTTGAGATAGCAAAAACGAAACCAACTGAACTAACTATTATTAATTACATAGAGTGACCTAGCTAAGCATGTAGATATTAAACACCACAACTAATTAACAATCACATCACTAAGTGTGTCGAGTCAACTGCCCCTACCTCAAAAAATTGAAACTACGACATCTTTTTCTCATTACCAATTTTCAGAGATACTAAAATGAAACCAACTGACCCTAACTATAAATTAATTACTTAGAGTGACCTAGCTAATCTTTTAGGCATTTGACATCAATGTCACTAGGTGGGTCTAGCCAATTGTCTAACTACAAAAAATATAACAACAACAAATTATCATGTCACAGCCCTAGCTTAGTCCTTGCTTGACTCTGCATAAGCATTCATGCCACATGTTTAGTTTTAAAGAAACTTGAAATGGGGATGACAGAACCCCCAGCACCCCCTTAAACCAACTAGGGTTTACTAAAATCTTTTCCAATGAACCCAAAATGCCCTTCTAAAATGTTCATCATCTTTGCCTTGGTCTAGAACCTCTGACAAAAATGGTGCACACTTTTCTAGGACAACAGAGGGTCACTGGATTAAATCATTAGTTATTTGCATTTGGGCATTTAAATGCTATAAAATATTTTAAATGCTCAAATAATCATGAACTAAAATCTTTACTATTGGAAATGTTCCAAATAGTAGCCCTGAGCAGTTTCATGATTTTTGAGTTAGTTTTAGTATTTTAATAAAAGCCCTAAGTTGAAGAAGAAATAGAAAACAGAAACAATTTAGAAAAGAGAGAGAGAACGCCTACCTGGGCCACTAACCTAGCGCCCACCCGGGCCTCACCTGTGCCGGCCCAGCCCACTGGCGCCTGCCAGTCATCTCCCACCTCTCGCCATGGGGCCGAGGCGTGTGGCCGCCCAGCGCCACGCGCCCGGCCACCTCACCTTCTGCCGCTTCCTCGACGCCATGGGAGCGCCACGCAGACACTTGGACCCCCCTCGACCGCTCCCCTCTCTCCCCGCCTCGTCTCTCTCCCTCTCTCTCCCGAACCCGAGCGCAGCCGTCGCCACCGACGAGCACCGCCGTGGCCACAGCCATTGCCTTGCCTCGTCGTTGTGCCCATAAGCTCCGCCACCCTCGCCTACGCCTCTCTGCCGAGCCACGCAGCACCAGACGCCGCCGAACGCTGTCACCGTGGTCGTCTTCTACCTCGGGCAGCCGAGATCGCCGGCGACCGCACCTCGTCTCCAGCCCGTCCCCGAGCCCGCTGAGACCGCCGTATGACTCCCTGTGAGCTCCCGATCCTTTCCCCTTGCTCGCCCTCTCCGTTTCCGTCCCCTATCCCCGTCTTCCACCACGGCCGAAGCTCGCTGCCGCCGTGCCTCGTCGCCGTCATGGCTGTGAGCCAGTGGCTCGGGTTGCACACCACCGTGCTCCACACCTCACCAGGAGCACGTAGCACACACCAACGCCTTCCCTAGCGCCCTACATCGCCTAACCTGCCGTTGGCCGAACTCCAGCCGCCGCCGCGAGCTCGACTCCGGCAAGCTCGCTCCACCCTAGCTCCTCCCGCTCGCACCACTAGACGCAGACGAGTCTCCTCGTTCCGTAGATGGCCTCGGCCTCCGTTTTGGTCGCCGTGGGACGAAACCCGAACGTCTCCGCCGTCTCGGGCCTCGCCGGTGTCGAGTCGCCGGCGGGTTTGACCCCGCTGACCATTGACCGGGTGGGCCCAGCTTGACCCCCTGGGTCACTGACGCGTGGGCCCCAGGCCACTAACTAAACCAGGTTAGTATTAGTTTAACGCTAACTAGTATTAGCTAGTTAAACTAAGTACTGACATGCAGGGCCCATAGATCAGTTTGACCTGGACCAGCTCCGTTGACCTCTGACGTCACACCTATGTCATGCTGACGCAGTAACTTATTTCCTGGATTTATTCTGATATAGGAAATTCCAGAAAATGTTGCAAACTTCAAAAATTCATAGAAAATCAACCGTAGCTCCAAATCAAATAAGTTATATATGAAAAATGATCAGAAAAATCCAATCTTTCCATTTGTACTAGTTTCATGCATGTCAGAACACTTTAACCTTGCTGTTTAGGTGAAACAAGCTAATGCACTTATATCACTTATTATTTTGGGTGATCATTTGAATCCTTGGTTTAAATGGACTCAAACCTTTCTGTCCCAAGTTGCATTAAACCTATCACACATCATATTGCCATGTCATAGCATGCATCACATTGTCGCATTGCATTGATTGTGTCATACGTACTTGCCGCAGAATCGTCCCCTCTCGATGAGCGATGTTCCGACGACGAGATCGATGACACCAATGAAGAACTATATTATCTTCAGAAGTGCCAGGCAAGCAAAACCCCCTTGTTCATTCCGATACAATCCCACTCTTTCGCTCCCGCTCTCTTTTACTGCATTAGGACAACAACGATTCATCTGTTACTTGCTGCGGTAGCTGAACCCCTTTATCCTCTACATGACCTGTCATTCCATAGTAAATAGATGAAACCCACTAGCATGAGTAGGAGTTGTTTGAGCCCTGTTGTGCCTACTCATTCATGCTTGTTTGTCATGCCTGCTACTGCTTAGAGTTGAGTCGGGTCTGATTCATCGAGGATGAATCAGAGGTGTGTGAACATGTCCTACTCTGTGTGAGCTAAGTGTGTGAACATGATTTAGTAAAGGTAACGGTGAGAGGCCATGTAGGAGTACATGGTGGGTTGTCTCATTTCAGCCGTCCTCAGGAACTGAGTTCTGTGTTTGTGATCGATGAAACAGTTACTACCACACATTGGGATCCTTAATTGACTCTCTCGGCTTCTTAACCACCCATGACCTCTGTCCGGGAGTTGCAAAGTAGTTTCTGGCGTTTGTAGCATGCTGGGGGCCGCACGCAGCGCTGACCTTAGGGGTAGGCTGTGTTGCGGTAGGCACATGGCACGGTGTACCGATTCACCCGTTTGGTGTCTCGAGAACCCTGCACACATCGTTCGGGGCCGTTAGCGGATGGAACCCGAATATGCGATAAACCTGGACTAGGGACTTGAGTGTTTAGGTAGGCCGTGGCCGACACCCTCGCTGGGCTTCCGCTTGAAGGTTGCCGAGTACATGTCGTGTAAACGGCGATAAGTGGTGAGAGCGTGTGTGAAGAAGTACACCCCTGCAGGGTTAACATCATCTATTCGAATAGCCGTGTCCGCGGTAAAGGACTTCTGGGTTGCCTATAACATTTCATAGACAAGTGAAAGTGGATACTCTAAAATGCGCAAGATAAGCGTGAGTGCTATGGATGGCGTTCTTGTAGGGAGACGAGAACGGATCCATAGTGGTGTATTGATATGGTGAATATGTGGACTCGTAAAGCGCCACCTCAAAAGTGTTACTGCAATGTAGTTTAGGATAGCCACCGAGTCAAAGCTGGCTTGCTGCAGTTAAACTCCACCCCCCTTTGTTGATAATGATGCATATGTAGTTAGTTCTGATGTAATTTTTGCTGAGTACAATTGTACCCACGTTTGCTTATTTTATGTTTTGCAGAGAGACGCCAGTCTCGCTAGTAGTTCCGTGTGGACTTCGACGTTTAGCTTGTTACCTCAGCTACGATCTTGTGCCCTCGGCAGGATCTGGTAGATAGTCAGGCTTCTCAGCCTTTTTCATTTATAGATGTCTGTACTCAGACATGTTAAGCTTCCGCTTGTGCTTTGACTTGTATGCTCTGAATGTTGGGTCATGAGACCCATGTTTGTAATATCTCGCTCCTCGGAGCCTAATGAATAAATACTTGAGTCGTAGAGTTATGTTGTGATGCCATATTGTATTTACACATATCGAGCATATTGTGTGTATGTTTGAAATGCTTGGTATGTGTGGGATCCGACAATCTAGTTGTTTATCCTTGGCAGCCTCTTAGATGGGGAAATGTAGTCTAGTGCTTCTGGCGATAGTAGTCCGCTACAGCCCGGTTCACCGGAGTCCCGCTAGCCCTGCACTCTCGCTTTCTGGACACTTGATCGGGCATGTGTTTCACTGCTCGTGGTTCCGTTCTTCGGGAAATGTCACGCGGTGACATCCGGAGTCCTGCCTAGCCTGCTACAGCCCGGGTTACCGAGTCCTGTTAGCCAGTGCTACAACCCGGATTCACACGTTCTTTGAGCGACATGCTCGATGTGATTCATGTATGCCTGTCCCCATGGGTTAGTGCCGCTTTGGGTTCACGACTAGCCATGTCGGCCCGGGTTCTCTATCATATGGATGCTAGAGACACTATCATATCGTGAGCCAAAAAGCGCTTAAGCGGTCCCGGGCCATGGTAAGGCGACACCCGTGGGAATACCGTGCGTGAGGCCGCAAAGTGATATGAGGTGTTACCGGCTAGATCAATGTGACTTGGAATTGGGGTCCTGACATATCACCACATCAATTTCCTTAGAGATATAAAAAAGGGAACCAATTGAACTGATCTTTTATTAATTACATGAAGAACTTGCTAAGGATGTAGGGGCATTCGACAATACAGCTAGCCAGCATGGTGATGGATGTGAACGTGTGGTGGCGATGCTGGAGGACGTGCTAGTGGCACATGTGACGGGCGGCACTCATAGTGAGGCAGCCGAGGAGAAGGTAGCGTGAAGTGCCACGGAGATAAGGGTGTTGTGGTCGTGTGTGTGTGTGTGTGTGGGGGGGGTGGGGTGGATAAAAAAGATGTAAGTTAATGTATGTTTATGGGCTATTGGGTCGAAATGTGAATGGGTTGAGCGAGTACTTCACTGAAAGGCCATTATATATGTCATGTTAATAGCATGCACTCAGTGGTGATGACAATATCATAGGTGATGAGTATGATTTTATGCCCGCCATTGATGAAATTTTCATCAAAACTTTACACTAACAACTTTATTTTGTTCAACCACTTTCACTGTGGCCCTTGGTTGAATCTGATCATAGATGACCGTTTCTTTTGTAGTAGTGATTCTACGACCAAGCCAACATTCGATCGGTAGCACATGTCTGAAGTCCATCCAACACCTATGGATGGCCGTTTAAACGGGTGCTTATAGAGATAGAGTGTGCGTACGTGCATTTATATGGATGGGAGGTTAATTAAGAAGAGTTGTATAGAATTACACACCAACTCCTAAAAAAACTACTCTCGTGACATGAATGAACTCAAATGTTTAGTAACCGCCGCAACCCACAGATTTGCCTGGTCTCTAATTTTACACGTAATTACATGTGGCAAGGAGGGAAACATTCCTAAAGACTCTAGCATTACGCTCATTCCAAACACCCCACGAGGTGAGCATGAGCAAGCAAGCGGTTCCTCTTCTCACTTTACCAGTGCCACTGATGTTGGTCATTGCACACCACAAATCCATCACTGAGTTGAAATTGACCCAATCATCCAGGTTGATCTCAACGAGGCCAAGCCAAGCTTTAATATTGTACCAATCACGTACGGCGAGTGAATCCACATCTGAGAACAAGATGCGCGGCAGATTGCGGTTCCCTCTTGCAAAATTGACACAAAACCATAATTTGGCCAACCACGCCATCAAAGGTGATCGGTCGGTCCAGTAGAATAAGGCATATGCGAAGAACTTGTGCTCTGGCGGCGCCCAATTGGGCCATACCGCCGGTTTAAAGGTGGAAGCATTCGAATTACCGAGCTGCTATGTGTATGCCGAGGACGCGGAGTAGGCGCGTGAAGCTGTCGCATTCCAAACCATGGTGTCCACTACATCCTCACTAAGATGAATATCCTGAAGATGCATCCAAAGGCCTTAGAAATCCATGGTGTGCTGCAAAGTGAGACCCGGGCTGAAGAAGTTGATGTTGTTGTCTAGTATCAGTACGTGTGACCCTAAAATTTGTGAATGACGACGAGGTAGAAGAATCGGCACGCACACGAGGATGCCGTTCGTTGCAAGCTCCATCTCCAAAAACTCAGGAATATATCCGGTGCACCCGCACTTGTGGTGCTACCGGTGCACCGGATATTTCCCCCCAAAACCTCTCTGCTTTCTGCTGTCTTGAAGGATGGTTACAAACCGCAGCTATCGACTACTCCACCTTGCTGGTTCAACAATGCAATAATACGCGATCCAAACCGACTACTAGCGGCCAGAAAATATGATCATTTGCTGATGTAGTCCTATCTAGGCTCATATATAGCGGCCGTCCTCGCAAATTGCAAACAGACAAAACAAACAACCATATTGGAAATACTCCAGTTGCAGGTCAGACAGGTCACTCGAAGCCTCCGGCGTGCTCTCATGCATCGCCGGTGACGTAGCTCTGAAAGTGACCAGTGTCCGGCCGGCCAAGTACACGGAACCTTCACCTGCTTCTTGCCCAAAGTGGCCAAGTTGCAGCACCACCGGAGTCAGACAGCACCCGTTCTAAAGTCTGAACAGGACCCCCAATTGGGTAAGCGATCAAGATTTTTAAACTACTATAGTCAGTATCTATCACTGATGATGATGATGCCTTGTCACTATCCGTTTGGGTGGCTACCTAGTATATACAGCTACTGCTTTCTTCTTTAAGCTATGGTCGGCAAAAACAAGCATATCTCGCTGGCTCAGAGAACTCAGGCGGCCGGGGCAATCAGACACGCCGCACCGGAGTCAGACACCAGGTCGACAGGTGTCCACATTCATATCTAATTAGGGTTTATTTTTATGAAAATGACATCGACTTTGGAGGGTTTTTTTCCTTTTTTTGCTGAGAACGTCACGAGCTCTGTTGTATGTACGCATGCATGTAACGACAGACATGCGTGATGGTCCAGGATCAGAACAAACATTATGCTGGGCACATACAGCTATATGTGCGGACGACGACGACATTGAAGTTAGAGTTTAGCGGGAAATACTCTATCTAGTAGGTAGTGGTCACAGAAGGGACAGACACAGGAGAGCACAATCTGTTCTTCAGACAGGGCAGTTCTCCGCGTGCAGTCTGTAACACCAACCTTTGGAATGTAGGAAGATTCATACAACAGCTTTTGCTTCAAATTGTTTTCGTCACGTAGACGTAGTTATCAACAACTCCTAGATTGTAGTGTAGGGGCTAGCTAGGGAGTACAAGAAATGGTCTATCAACTTCACAGCTAGTAGCTCGACCGATCACCGTCGATCGATGATGCGCACGTTCCATCGGGACCGTCTGCATCAAGCAAAACGCGCGATGCGGGACACCTAGCGGCCGGAACATTATTGACATGCCAAAATAGGGTAGTTGATTAATCAAGCTGAATAATTCTGGGGCCTGATGAGTGACAAACATGCACGCAAGAATGACTCTTCGAATGAGAGAAAGGACCAAATAGTATTAGCTTAGAAGGACCATGTACTGGCCTAATTAGAAGGACCATACACCTAAGGACAAAGCGCCCTACCTAGCTAGAAATTAAGTACAGTTCACCTGTAACATCGATCTAACCCACATGCCATTTGAGATCAATAACACACTTTTGCTATTCCTCAGACAAAAAAAAAATATCAGTTCCGTCTTTGGCTTGAGGAAACACAACCCCGAGCCGGAGACAGCACGGCCAGCTGTGACGCCCCTCCTCACTCCCCACCCCCTTCCCCCGCGCGCGGGGGCAAGCCAGGAATGACTTGGCTGGTGGAGGCAATGCCGAGGTTGACGGGTTCCGGTGCTGGTGCGGGAGTTGGTCGCCAATGTCGGAGAAGAATGGGGATTTAGAGAAATGACCACGGAAGATGGGGGCTTGATGAAGGAGTCGGGGCCGGGAGCGCGGCAACACAGGTGGTTGTAACAGATGGCTAGGCCTGTGTGGGAGGGTCGACCAGGAGCAGAGTAAGAAGAAGGGAAATCGACCGATGGAGGAAAAAAATAGACGGCTGATTGTTAGGTGCTCCCTTAATCACAACATACATGAATGTGATTCCAACATGCAGATAATCTCAATCAATAAATCCCCTCAAAGTTAAGGCAATAGCCTGTCTTTCTCAATTGAGATCGAGATTCGACAGCTTAAAATGTTTGTACACATGCCATTGTGTCTGCCTACGTGCAAAACTACCACACATATTGTCGTCGTCGGTTGCGTTGCCGACATCACCACCTTTGTCAGATCTCTGGTCGCATCATCTCGTGTGCATCCATTCATCGCCCTACCTAGCTTGATGCATATGCACGTACGGCCCCGATAGGAACACGCATGATCTATCTTGCTACATACATACATACATACACCCGCCATTGCATGGCGCGTCGATCATAAATGTTGCAGGTCACTGATGTTGCATGTTGCACCACTCATAATGTCGCACTTGATCTAATGACATGGGTTGTGCATTTCCTTTTGCCATGATATGGCATCAATTTTGCTACATCTATTATTCTGAGGTTAACGACCGTTGTGCTGCATCTTTCATGCTCTTGAATTCTTGTTCAATAATCAGCCTGAAAGTTAAAGCCACTAGTTCTTGTTCAATAAAGTTACGTCACTCGATTATTATCAACTTGACTTCAATCTTTTTCTATTGTTAAGGATTGCACCAGAGCACCTTCTATTTCTAATAGGCCATGAACCATAGGTAGAGAAGAATCATTCTGAGGGAAACCCCTAAGGAAGCGCTTTATAAGGCTTCTCGTAATTGTAATTCTGAGGGAAACCCCTACGAAAACGCGTTAACTCTACGCCGTACATAGATATCATAGTACATCTAAAGATGCCAGAGGCCATTTTTTTTTTTTGAAAAGGAGGCTTGCCCGCGGCCGTTGCCCTGCATCTTTCATTATGGATCGGGCGGTCACATGTTTCACGCAAGACGCCACTGCATGCGTCCGCGCTTGCTTGCGTACGCACAACGCTGCATGCCGCCGATGCACCCCTGTCCGCCGCCGGTCGACGTCACAGAGATCGCCGGATCTCCGGGCGAGATCGTTCCGATGGCGTGCGTCCATCCATCCATCCACATCCTCGTACGCCAAGTTGGCATATGCGTAGCTGCCTAATGATAATTAAGATGCAAATCTATGGCTGTCCGTTGCCATCCCTGCATCTAATTCTACCCTATCCAAATCAATCCTGTCCGATGATTCGCCGGCTGAAAGAAAGCAAATTACATCCACGGACGTAGCTCTCACGCTCGATCGAGATTCCATCGGTCCGTGCGCTAGCTAGCTTATCTAGCTCTACAATTCCGCTCGTTTCAAATTAACATGCATGCCATATTGTCATGTACTGTGTCTGCAGGTACACGTGCAAATTTAGATGCCACTCATCGACCCACCTCGTCGCCGTCGCCGTCGTCGTCGCGCATATATAGATCTCATATGGCTAGATCGTCAACGTTCCACCAGCATGGTACGTCCGCATCAAATAGATGGTACACCCACCCACCCACCCCTCGCGCGTGTTTTATCTCTTGGGATAAGATTTTCAATCTTTCATATCTTTGGAACTAAAAATCTAAATTAAGTTTTGTTTTCATATTTGTGTTTCTCGTGACGAGGACTGTCAAATAAAATCCATTTTAAACATTTTTGACGAGATTTTAAAGTTCTTTTAAGTTTCAACTTGGAAGCTTAGTACAAGTGAGTGAACGACATCACAATTTTGGTACGTGCGACATGCACCAAAAAAAAGTTAAAGTTTCAACTCTGAAATTTGATGCAGGCGACTGCGAAAATCGTAAATTTTAGATCCAAAATCTAAAATTTACTATGCATTCGTGCGGGATCCAACTACCCTATGGATGGCGATGCATTCGGACGACCGAGCAGGGATGGGCAGCTGCTCTGCACCTGTGTGCCGATTTGGCGCAAGCTGCTGGATTCCAATCCAACGGTTGCCGTTCACTCCTCTTCTAATCCTTTTTTCATATTCTTTCTCTAGCACAACAAGCGCTCCTCCCACGATGTTGTGGTGAGCCGTGCTGTCCCCACGTCCGGCAAGATTCTAAGAAGACGAGCCCGCAACGATGATGTGGCGACCATCCCCGGCGTCACCGTCTCATGTGTGATCCTCGTGAGGCCTCACCAGAGATGCCAGAGCCAATCGCACCGCCCCGTCTTGGACACAGCCTTCGCGCATTGCTCTCCACCGAGCATAAAACCGATTGATCCCCAGGTAAAATTGGTTGCCTGCTAAATAGCAATGTCAAAAAGGTCGGTTTTCTCAAAACAAACTCAAGTGATTTTTTTTGAGTCAATAACCGATAAGGATCCAACTGTGAAATTTGATTGTAAACCGGGCAGATGGTTTGAGCCACAAGATATTACTTTCTTCTCCAAATCAGTTTTAATTGTGCCATATCATCATGTTAACCTGCTCTTGTGTGCATCTTACCATGTCTTGTGGCAAATTCAAACCAAACCAAATTCAAAGCATCACTCTCAAATCACACGCGCATGCAGCCAAGGAAGGCGTTGCTTGTTGGGGAACGTCAGCTTCAATAGGTTTTCCAACAAGCAACGCTTGGTTCTCGGCAATAATTGTGAAATTTCAACCCTCGCTTGACACCGACACTGATAGTATCCTCTTGACATTAGATCATGTGTTTATTTCTCCTGTGAAACGTGGAGAAGTTGATGGTCGATGCAAGTTGCTTGCAAGATACTCTCATCGTATATGTTTCTAAAGACTGCAGATTATATAAGAAATGCCACTTAGTAGTACCCACCTTGTTGACTTACAATTATTGCATGCAAGACGTGATCCAAGCCTGCTCATTTTAAGATACAAATTACCATCGATCTCTGATGATGTACCCTCTAGCTAGCTATAGGTCTATGTATGCCAACTGCAAACAAACATCTTTTTTTAAAAGGTCGTGGTGAAGCTAGCTAGAATTAACTACACACATTATTGTTCTTGCTTTGTTCAAATTTAAGTATTGGCCAGTTTGCAAGTCAAAACTCCAAGCTTTCCAAGAGACCGGTGAACTCTGATGCCGACTAAGTCTGGTCAAGTAAATGCATATGCATGATTGGAACCTTCACCATATCGATCTTTTCATAGTGGACAAGTTGTATTGAGAGCAGCCAACTAGTTAACGTACATTCATAGATTTTAAACTACACTAAAGCAATAGCTATCAACACCTATATGCTGTGAAAATGTGGAAATGGCCGTGGCAGCGGCCACGGTCATGGCGATCGCTGTGATCTAAATTGAGACAAAAAAATTTCTTATATTTGGATACGTGTGATTACTTGTTAGTGTATAGTTTAACAAAGTATGACCTATCAATGTAAGTCACATTGTGATGAATTTTTCATTCAACAAGATTAAGAATGAAATCGGAATGATGTCTGAATCAATTTTGTTCTGAATTATGTTTTGGATTTTCACACGGTTTTCTTTCATGAATCCAAAATTCCTGTGCAGTTGCGGAATAAGCTGTTCGGTCCTACCCGTGTCCCTGCAGCACGTCATTTCATCACCGTAGTAGAGGTTGCTGCGGGCTGTGAAGCCATCATGGCGCAGTCGATCGACGCGGTGGATGTGGCTGTCGGTCACATGGACGCCGCATGTTCTTAGCCATCGTCGAAGTAGAAGACAATGCCTAGCTAGCTCCATATAGTATTTTAGTTTTAAAATTTCACATTTTACCTATGTAAATGTAATTCCGACAATTTATCATATAATTATGGAAAGTCCGCTGTTGGAGTACTATATGTTCGAATTAGTCGACTGAACAACTTCACACACAACTAATTATGAAGAACTGTTGATGATGGTACCAATCATAGAGCATGATTATGGAAACCAATTGTGTGCCTGTATTACACACGATGGGCACAAGAAATGTGTGCTGACGTGCCTCATCATCTCACTAGATTGGAGAATTGTGTGCTAAAAATCACACATGAGTTGTTGCTATGAATCATGTGTGATGATTCCTGTCGTCGCATACGCTTTATTCAGGGAAACTGTGTGTAAGGTATCACATACTATTCAGCTAAGCCAATCATGCATCATGTGTCAGGGATCGCACATGATATTTTCTTTTTCACACAGCTCAATATTTATAACGCGTGTGATGCAATTCATCCAACACAGTTCGACGCTTGGGTGTGTGATAGATGGGGCTTAATAGCACCGATCTGCGCTAGTCTTCATACATTGTCCTTGCATAGATTTGTTTATTCTAATTTAGGCTTAGTTTGCAAGTCAAATTAAGCTCCAGATATATCCAAGAGGCCGGTGAACTCTGACAGCGACCAAGTCCGGCCAAGTACATGTTTAATCCATGAATGGAACTTTCACCGATCGTTTCCTAGTGGACAAGTTGCACTAAGAGCAGCTAGTTAACTAGTTTTTCCAGTGAGTAAAGCAACTAAGATTTTAAACTATACTACTCCCTCCGTCCCATAATATAAGAACGTTTTTTACACTACACTAATGTCAAAAACGTTCTTATATTATGGGACGGAGGGAGTATTAAGCTATAGCCATCAACACCTAACAACACATGGACTTTCTTCCTTTCCTTTAAAAATCCTTTTTAGAAAGATAAAAAATAACCAAAATTACATCTTGATCGAATCTAGAGCTGTGCTCACATTCACCACCCCTGATTATTTCCCGCAGGGATCGTATCCAACTGGGAACTGTCTTCAGTTTACAACTGATGATAATGATGTAACTTGTTTTGTCATTTTCCATGGTCTGAGCTATGACTACCAAATAATTAACTAACTAATTGTGTGGCAACCTGATTAAGGTTGGCAAATACAAACATATCTCGCCGGTTCAGAAAAACGCAGTGCCATGCATGTCGACAGACTCAGAGCAGAAAGTTTCTTAATCCAGGTGATGACATTTTCGAATCCAATTGCTCTGAAAAATAATGACGTTGACCGATCTTGCCTCTAGCTATAGAGGATGCACGTAGTGTTCTCACTTTGGTTAATTTCTTTTGCTTATGATATTTGGCAGTGGCACCAATTGCCATGCATGGGTGACTTCATCCTAGCTACTAGCAAAAAGAAGCTAAATGTAATTAGGTGACAACAATACTTTGAATTGGAATGGACGAGGTTTGGCTGATACCTCCAAAGGAACTTATGAATTCGTGAGGCGAATGGTTCTTGCATCTATTGCACTTGCATTCAAGTGAAGTACGCGATATGATCGTTATACTAATTTGGAGATTTGGAATCTCTGTAATGACTTAGTACATGGGGAAGAGATTCCTCCTATGGTAGCATCGAAGAACTTCTTATGCAGCTATTTGAGTTCTGTACAAAACATAACACATCATTGTGTCGATGAAATTATCAGAGGCACATTTCCATCTGAGGAAATGACAGAGGTGGAGGTCGTGACAACACAGGTGCGTCGGCTGGCCCTTTCAATGGACGGCTCCTTCTCCCCCGAGAATGGATATGCAGGTGCAGGCATGATCCTCAGGAACATCAATGGAGAGGTGATTTTTGCCTCATGTCAACTGTTGTTTTTTTGCAGTGATGCACTTGAGGTGGAGATTCATGCAATAATGGGATGGATATCACTAGCTCTCCAATG
This sequence comes from Aegilops bicornis, assembly GCA_021605145.1. Taxonomy (NCBI): domain Eukaryota; kingdom Viridiplantae; phylum Streptophyta; class Magnoliopsida; order Poales; family Poaceae; genus Aegilops; species Aegilops bicornis. The sequence continues at coordinate 849,037,775 of CM038675.1, read as the reverse complement.
GTCTGCCCTCCATATACTGGTGCAATCGGACTCAAAGCACGCATTATCCACTATGTCGAACATTTCACCCGTCAAGTGGTCGTGTCATTTTGTTAATGGAATCACATATATGTGACCGTCGACGTCCTACGGGTTGAGGTGGAGATGTTGTTGATAACACTGACGGGTTGTGTGTAGCCCGTCACTGATATGTGACCGTCGACGTGCTACCGTTACCGTAGCAGTGATCCTACGGCCTGATTGCAAGGATATTGCTTTTTTCTGTCATGGCATGGCATGGCATCAATTTACTCAATGCACATATATCTCATACTCTCATGTCCATCCGCCGCTCTGCATCTCATGTGCATTTGGAACAGGTGAATTTGAGTGGCATGCATATAACCAATGACCGTGGTGTGTGGAATTAACTCTACATGTATTTCGCAAAAATAAAAAAATCTACATGCATATATTTCACAGTAGATCTAGATAGCTACTACTACCTCCATTCCTAGATACAAGACGTTGGGTAGTAGATTCCAGCAGATGCATGCAGCCGTACTGCCGTTACCGGCATCTTTCATGATCTATCAACCGGTCACATGTTCCCCGCAAGACTCAACTGTTGCATGTGGCCGCGCGCGCCCGCGTACGTGCAAAGCTGCGCGCCGCCGGTCCACTCCTGTCCGCCGGTCGCCGTCACAGAGATCATCGGATCTCCGAGCGCGCGCGCTGCATCCGTCCATCCATCCATCCATTGTCCTGATCGTACACCACTATCATGCTCTATGGCTAAGACAGATGACATGGTACCCACTCATCGATCGGGAGTAACATGTCGGGGCTTTTCTTCTTGTCATGGCATGGTATCAAATTCATCTTGCATCCTATCAATGTGAGGTTAGTGACAAGATGGGGGGAGACATGCATGTATGGCCGTCCGTTGCATGCCCTGCATCTAATTCCACATATATTTTCCCACGTGGTTCGCCATCTGAAAGCCAAAGCAAAATATCCGATGGACGTATCTCTCACCCTCGATCGACGTTCTGATTGAGCCCCACACGTTTCAAACATGCCACTGACTCTGTCCGCACATATCAGCGCGCGTATCTATCAGCAGATGGATTCGCGATCGGTTGCCGGTTGCACCGGCAGCGTCGTTCTTACGATGTCGTCGGACGGGCCTCCGGTCGCATCCATCCATCCACCGTCCGCCCGCCCGTACACCGGCAATAATTGGCGCATGTGTGGTCCGTAAGAGCATCGGCAGCTGGATACATCAAATCCAATCTCTCAAACGCACGTTGACAATCTCATCACTAAGGGCATCTCCAAAAAGGTTCCTCAAACTTCCGGCAACCGTTCGGACCGTATTGTTTGGACGCAGTTTGCCATCCAACGCAGTCATGTATCGGTCTGTTGACGCGTCCGGATGTCCATTTCCCCGCAAATCTGAGACGAACGAAGGAGGGCTTTGTGGGAGTCCAGACATCTGGCTGACCAACAAAAAGCCTCCATGTCCGGATTTGCTATTTGGCTGATGCATGTTGCTTTGGCAGAAAGTGATCAGATAGTATATTGTTTGGCGGAAGGTTATAGCATGCATATATGTTGTTCGGCGGAAGGTGTAGCATGTAGTTGGCGGAAGGTTTTACATGCATGCTTGTTGTTGGCGGAAGATTAGCTTGCATGCATGTATTTACACTCCTTTTTTTTCCTTTTCAAGTGCTTTTATCCATGTAAAATGTGGTTGCTGGTAATATATTTTTGGCGGATGATTATTGCTGTTTGTCGGAAGAGGAGCGAATATTTGAGGTACAGGGTTGGATGGATGGCATCCGTATCCATGTCCAGACACCAGTCCGAAACGATTTTTGGACAAATACCGTGTCCGTTTGCCAGTGGGCGTTGGAGATGACCTAAGTGGGTCTAGTCAACCCGCCTTAAAAAAATATAACATCATCCTTTTCTCATCACATTTTCGAAGATAGCAAAAACAAAACCAACTGAACTAACTATTAATTAGTTTCATAGACCTAGCTAAGCATGAGGCATTTGACATCACAACTGGTTAACAATATCGTCACTAAGTGGGTCTTGTCAACTGTCTACCACCAAAAGTCGAAACTATAACATCATCCTTTTGTCAAACTCATTATTTTGAGATAGCAAAACAAAACCAGTTGAACTAACTATTATTAATTACGTAGAAATACATAGTTAAGCATGTAGGAATTAAACAACTAAGTGGGTCTAGCCAACTGCCTACCTGAATTTTTTTGAAAATACAACACTCTTTTCTCGTCACAAATTGTTAGAGATAACAAAAAAGAAACCAGCTGACCCTGCTATAAATTAATTACATAGAGTGACCTAGCTAGGCATGTAGGCACTTGACATTACAACAAGTTAACAATCTTGCTAAGTGGGTATACTCAACTGTCTACCTAGTAAAAAAACTAACAACAATTTTCTTGGAGATGGAAAAAAGGGAACCAATTGAGATAATTATTAATTAATTACATAGAGGACTTGCTAAGAATGTAGGGGCATTCAACAATATAGCTAGCCATCGTGGTGGTGGACACGCTGGTGCCTGGTGGACACGCTAGTGGTACAGGAGACGGGGGCACTGGCAGCGAGGAGAAGACACTCATTGGTGGTGACGATATCATAAGTGACATGCACAATTTATGCCCGTCAGTGATGATTTTTTTATCAAAACTACGCACTAACAACCTTATTTTGTTTAACCACTTTGATTGTGGCTCCTCGCTGAATCTGATCATAGATGTCTGTTTTTTTTGTAGTAGAGATTCTATGGCCAAACCAACGTTCGATCGGTAGCACATGTCTAAGTCCATCCAATGCCTATGGATGGCTGTTTAAATGGACACAAAAGCTTTGCCTCATCAGGTTAAATGAAGAGGACTTTTACAGAATTACACACCGACTCCCCAAAGAACTTCTCTCGCAACATGAATGAACTCAAATGTTTAGCACCCGCTACAACCCGCAGAATTGCCTCGGCTCTAATCTGACGCGTAATTATATGTGGCACGGAGGAAACATTCCTAAAGACAAACAATATGCTCCTTCCAAACCTCCCACGAGGCAAGCATGAGAAAGGAAGCGGTTCCTCTTCTCACTTTACCAGTGCCATTGGTCACATTGACGTTGGTCATTGCAGACCACCAATCCATCACTGAGTTGAAATTGACCCAATCATCTGTGTGGACCTCAATGAGGCCAAACCAAGATTTAATCTCGTCCCAAACATGGCGAGTGAATCTACATTTGAAAGAAGACGCTCAGCGGACTCCGGTTGGCCTCTTGCAAAATTGACATAAGCCACAATTTGGCCAACCACGGCGTGAAAGGCGATTGGCCGTTCAAACCCGATCATGAAGAATAAGCCATATGCAAATAACTTGTGCTTTGGCGGCGCCCAAATGCTCTCTATATATATCGCCGGTTTAAAGATGGAAGCATTCGCATTATCGAGTTGCTCCTTGTATGCCAAGGACGTGGAGTAGCCGAGTAGGTACAAGAACTGTAACATTCAAACTATGGTGTCTACGTGGCCTCACTAAGATGGATGTCATGAAGATACATCCAAAGGGCGTAGAAATCCATGGTGTGCTGCAAAGTGAGACCCGGGCTGAAGAAGTTGATGTTGTTGTCTAGTATCAGTACGTGTGACCTTAGAAATCCATGATGTTCTGCAAATGTATTGCGACAAACGGCACCTGCGTGTATGTGTGACATTAAAATTCGTCAACGACGACGAGCTAGAAGAATCCGCACGCACACACAGATGCCGTTTGATTTGAGGCAAATTTATCTTGAAGGATGGTTACTTACGTACACCACCTTGCTAGTTTACCAATGCAACAATACCTGTTCCAAACTGAGTAGACAGAGAATATAATCATTTGCTGATGTACTCCTAGCTAGGCTTATATATAGGCAAATTGCAAACAGAAAAAACAAACAGCTACTCCCTACGTAGTTTGAACTAAAACCACGTCTCTTATTTTTGGAACGGAGGGAGTATACCAGAATACTCCAGTTGCAGATCAGACAGATCACTAAAAGCTTCCGGCGAACTCTCATGAATAGCCGGTGAGCTAGCTCTGAAAGCGATCAGTGTCCGCCAAGTACATGGAACCTTCACTTGCTTGCCCAAAGTGGCCAAGTTGCAACACCAATGGAGTCACGGAGCACCCGGTGAAAACTCCCAATTGGGCAAAGGACCAAGATTTTAATAACTACTACGTATGTACAAGTCAGTAACTATCCTGTTTTGCACAGCTGATGAGATGATGCCTCGTCACCCTGCATTTTCTAATCTATGGTCGGCAAACACAAGCATATCTCGCCGGCTCGGAGAGTTCAGGCGGCCAGGGGAATCAAATGCTCTGCGCCGGAGTCAGAGGGCAGGTTTCTTAACTCTGCAAGTGTCGATATTCGCATCTAATTAAGTTTGTTTCTGAAAATGACATTGGCTTTTGAGGGTTTTTTTTTGCCGAGAAAGTCAGGTGCTCTTTCGTGCGACACGGACAAATGTATGTAATGTATGTATGTAACGACATGCGTGATAGTCCAGGAGTGGAACAGAAATTATGCTGGGTCAATCTGGGGCACATACAGCTATACGTGTGGCGACGACGTTGAAGTTAGAGTTTAGCCGGAAATACTCTATCTAGTAGGTAGTGGCCGCAAAAGGGACAGACACCGGAGAGCATAATCTTTTTTCAGACATGGGATTTCTCCAGTCTGTTACATCATCATTTGGTGTGTAGGAAGATTCATACAACAGCTTTTGCTTCAACTTTTTTTTCTTCAATTAGTCCTCAACAACTCCTAGATTGTAGTGTTGGAGTACAAGACAGAATGGTCGGTCAGTCGACAAAATGGTCTATCACACTAGTAGAAAACAGGGCTATGGTTCGGGCCAATATCCACATTAGTCCCGGTTCAATCACGAACTGGGACTAATGTGAGCATTGGTCCCGGTTCGTCTTGACTAAGGCATTAGTGGGTTCATTCATGCCCTTTAGTCCCGGTTTGTGCCTCAAACCGGGACTAAAAGGCGATACTTTAGTCCCGGTTCGTGCCTCAAACCGGGACTAAAGATTAGACCTTTAGTCCCGGTTCGTGCCACGAACCGGGACTAAAGGTCCCATTTTTAAACTCTACCCCCCCATCCCCCCCCCCCCATCGCCTTTTCAGTTTAAAAAAAATAAAAGAAAATGATGGAAATGTCAAAAAAAAAAAGTTTCCCATGTGATATGTGGTCTAGTTGTTGGGAAAATTTGCAAATGTGAATTTCGACTTTATTTGCAAAATCTCTCTGGAATTTGTAAAAATGGGCATAACTTTTGCATACTAACTCGGATGAAAAAGTTTTTTATATGAAAAATCATCTACTCAAAAAGTTACATCCACATTTAACCGGGAGGACCCCGTTAAACATTTTCAAAATCCTCAAAAACCTAACAGAAAAAAAGTTACAGGGCTTTTAAGATCTAGAGTGGAAAAAATCGAAAAAATTTCAAACTGTGGTCAAACAATGGTCAAACTAATTATTCTAGAATATTAGTGTTACTAAATAATTATTTTAGTTATTTTGAATTTTGGTCAAATCTGGTCAAACTATGGTCAAACTATGGTCAAACTGTGGTCAAACAATGGTCAAACTAATTATTCTAGAATATTAGTGTTACTAAATAATTAATTCAGTTATTTTGAATTTTGGTCAAATCTGGTCAAACTGTGGTCAAACAATGGTTAAACTAATTATTCTAGAATATTAGTGTTACTAAATAATTATTTTAGTTATTTTGAATTTTGGTCAAATCTGGTCAAACTATGGTCAAACTATGGTCAAACTAATTATTCAAAATAACTATTGTTTTCTAAATAATTATTGTTTTTCTAAAACAATAGTTTCAAACTCAAACAGTGAAATGTGTCACTTCATGCTCAAGCAAAATTCCTAAGGGTTAATAGGATTGACATCTTACTATTGTTAGTAAAACAACAAGTGCAGACTTGGAAACTAGGGAGAATAGAACCTGCAAGTTAAGCGTGCTCAGGCTGGGGGAGTGGGAGGATGGGTGACCGTTCGGGAAGTTAGATGATTTGAAATGATGAGGGGTGATTAGAGATTAGAGGATAAATTGAGCAGTGATGAGGGGTGCTGATTAGAGATTAGAGGTTAAAATAATTCAGAAATTTGAAAATAAAAAAAATTCAATTTTTTTTTAAAAATTTTAAAAAAGAATTTTCAAAAGAAAAATCATAAAATTTCCTTTAGTCCCGGTTGGTGTTACCAACTGGGACTAAAGGTGGAGCTCCACGTGGCCACGACCTTTAGTCCCGGTTCTGGATTGAACCGAGACTAAAGGGGGAGGCATTAGTACCGACCCTTTAGTCCCAGTTCACCAACCGGGACAATAGGCCCTTTTTCTACTAGTATCAACTTCACAGCTGATAGATCGACCGATCGAGAACAGTTGGCAAGGCGAGGGAGTTCGCAGCCAGCCCACCAGGGTTCAAGTCTCGGCTTGAGCGTTTGGTGCTCACAGAGTTTTCTTGTATAAAAAAATGCCAACAGTCTAGTCTAACTCGGGTTGGTCTAAACAACGTCTATATACATTAGTATGTGTAGTTCATATAGTAATCTCTAAAAATACTTATATTTAGGAACGAAGAGATAGTTGATTAATCACGCTGAATTAATTCTGGGGACTGATGAGTGATGAGCATGCATGCAAAACGCCTTCTGTAACTACCCCTCCGAGAAGATTAACAATCACTTCACGCTGAATTAAGTAACTGTTCATAAAATTTCCTTTAGTCCCGGTTGGTGTTACCAACTGGGACTAAAGGTGGAGCTCCACGTGGCCACGACCTTTAGTCCCGGTTCTGGATTGAACCGGGACTAAAGGGGGAGGCATTAGTACCGACCCTTTAGTCCCAGTTCACCAACCAGGACAATAGGCCCTTTTTCTACTAGTATCAACTTCACAGCTGATAGATCGACCGATCGAGAACAGTTGGCAAGGCGAGGGAGTTCGCAGCCAGCTCACCAGGGTTCAAGTCTCGGCTTGAGCGTTTGGTGCTCACAGAGTTTTCTTGTATAAAAAAATGCCAACAGTCTAGTCTAACCCGGGTTGGTCTAAACAACGTCTATATACATCAGTATGTGTAGTTCATATAGTAATCTCTAAAAATACTTATATTTAGGAACGGAGAGATAGTTGATTAATCACGCTGAATTAATTCTAGGGACTGATGAGTGATGAGCATGCATGCAAAACGCCTTCTGTAACTACCCCTCTGAGAAGATTAACAATCACTTCACGTTGAATTAAGTAACTGTTCAGCTATGTATGTAAATGGCGCCATCATCTTTTGGAGCAGCAAGATTCATCTTTTGCTTCAAATTGTTTTCTTCAGTTGGTGGTCAACAACTCCTAGATTGTATCTAGTGTAGGGACTAGCTAGGGAGTACAAGATGGTCCGTCGGTCGACAAACATGCACGCAAGAACGACTCTTCGAAGGAGAGAAAGGACCAGATCTATTAATAATAGCTTAGAAGGACCATATACTACTAAGGACATGGCGCACTACCTAGCTACTACATCTGTCCTGCTTTATAAGTCCTCTTTGTATTATGTACCAAATTTTGACTTTGAATTTAACTATCAAAAGTTTAATGCATGTCATAAAAGATAATGTAATTAAAAACTATGTTTAAATACGAATTCAACGATATAAATTTTGGTGACATGCATTAATATTTTGTTAGTTAAATCTCTAGTCAAAATTTGGCGCAAAAGACAAAGGGATTTATAAACCAGGAATTCCTCGTACAACTAAAAAAACAGTTCGGTTGATTTTGGCTTGAGGAAACACAATCCTGAGCAAGAGACGACGCAGCCGCATGTGGATGCCAACAATTAGTCGGAGACGAGGACGGTGTGCCTGGCCACCATGTCATGGGTGGAGGCAATGCCGAGGTTGATGGGTTCGGGTGTGGGTGAGAATGCGAGAGTGGTTCGCCAATGCTGGAGAACAAGGCGGTTTAGAGGGATGACCGCGCGAGACAACAACTCGATGGGGATTCTAGGGGGCGAGCGTTTTCTTGCTCAGGAATTTCGATTAATAACTAGCCTTAGAGTCAAGCCAATAGTCTCCCCCCCCCCCCCCCCAATCTCTCCCTCTCGATTAGGTAGCTTAAAATGTTTGATACACATGCCATTTCTGTCTACAAAGCTGTCGCTGATCCGCCTTATCACCGCCACAGAGATCATCATTGCCGGTTGCACTGGCGACATCATCATCGTTGGCTCTTCGGTCACATGGATCGTATCATCTTGCGATTCAACCATCCACTGTCCGCATGCCACCTATAATTGGAACATATGTGGTATCGTGGTTGATCTTATATATGCAACAACAAGATCACACATGTTCCCGTCGGGACCGTACATATGTCTTCATCATGCAGACGGTAGTGTGGCACACCCCCTAGCTAGGTAGCGCCCGGCATAATTGACATACCAAATTAGGAACTGCATCCTTAATTGATTTCACACCAACATTGCATGCATGTTGCATCACCGATGTTGCATGTTGCAAGACCCATGTTGCATTGATGTACAACACTGCCTAGTGCGTGCATCGCCCTTGTCGCAATGATATTGCGTGCCCACCGCTCCTGTCACGTTCGATCTAACGATCACATGGGCCGTGCATTTCTTTTAGTCTTGATATGACACCAACATTTTGATGTCCATTATTGCGAGCTAGGTTGATGGCAAGCTAGTACCAAATATATATGCGGTATATATAGCTGTACAGATCAATCGATCATGCACATATTCCATCGGGAGAACGTGCGTCAGCATCAAGGAGAACGTGTGATTAGTGATGCCAAAATAGGATAGTTGATTAATCACACTCAACTAATTTTGGGCCTGGTTAGTGATGAGCCTTCTAACTAATCCCCAAAGGTAATTAAAAATCTCGTCACTAATTCGCAAAATAGTAAATCTCATCATTAAGGCCCTAACTGGGAGCATGGAATAACTTTACACCCATATTGCTTTTACGCTGGTAATATACCTACCCCAATCATAGCAACCGGATTTTAAGTGACAGCTCTTGAGGTGTGACGATTTTTCAAAAACCAGGCGGAATGAGAAAAAAAAAAAGAGAAGCAAGCGCTAATTACGGACTCGGCCATTTGTTTTGCCGGCTCCGACTAATACGGGCGTATTGCGCTCCGAAATGTCGACCGTCTCGGTTGGCGGTGAGGGAGGAGAGGGTTGGGGGTGGCACAAGAAACCGTAGACTCCCCTCTCATCGCCTACCAGATGCAAAATTGCAGTAATATATATCTGAGGCATTAATATTGAGTGACATATAAGCAAGGGAGGGGTGTGGAATTAACTCTATATACATATATGCCACAGTATATTTTTTTCAAACTTTATGTCATAATATATCTAGCTAGCAAGAGAACCAACTATTGGTTGGATGGTTTGGAGGCTGGTTGTACCCCAAGCCTACCAGGGATCAAATCCTAGTTTTGATGCTTTGTTGTGCCAAAAAGCGTAATATTCTTCCAGTAGGAAAGAGTAAATTGCATAAAACCACCACTTTGAAGGCAAGTGTTGCGAAAACCACTACAATATTTTTTTTTGCAAAAACCACCGTGTCTTCCGTAATCTTTTTGCAGAAAGCACTGATCGGCGGATCAGGTCGATTAAACTTGTTTATGACAAAGGGGCCCGTTTTTGCGACGTGGCACCGACGGCCGTCCCGACAGCCGTTAGACGGCGTTTGACGGCGCTGTGTGCCTCCATCCCCATACATTCGTTTCTCCCCCTCTTCTCCTGCCGCCGCTCTCTCCCCTCCTCGCGTCTGCCTTCTTCCCCACTCTCCTGCCGCTCTCTCCCCTCCTCTCGTCGCGTAGGCAGATGGCTACTCCGGCGAAAGCAGGCGGTGTTGGCGGCGGCGGTCCTCCCGGCAGTGGCGCAGGCGACGCGGATCCCGACCCAGGCGGTGAGCTCTGCGGGAGCTCGAACCCTAGCAAGGCGACGCGAGATGCGGAGGTGGAGTATTCGGTGGAATACGCGGCGGCTAGATCTTTTGCCGCGGCGGTGAAGGCGAATCCCAATGGAAGCCACCACATCGCCTCATCCTTCGGCGGTGTATAGTGAGATCCCCTTCCCTTATCCATTCTTCTGTGAACTTATCTGACCCGTTTCTAGGGCTAGGGTTAGTGTGTAGTGATATCCCTTCCCCATCTCCATTGCCTATTGTTGGCCCTATGATTGTTATTGCGACGATTTCTTTCTGAAATTAACTCATTATGTATAAATTAGCTGTTCTGTGTGTCTTATTTAGTTGAAATAAGCTATGGTCTATAAGCAGTAGATCTTAATGAACCAAGCTAGGGTTATTGCAGTTTTTTGCTTTGTACTACATTGGTTATTTAAGCAACCCAAAGCTATGTATTGATGCAGTCCTGCTTTTTCATAAGTGTTATAATTGAACACTTATACACCACTATGTTTCTTTATAAATTTGCAGTCTGGATGATGAGGTTTGGGAATTGAGGATGCATTTTCATGACAGAGATAATCTTGAGAGAACTATGATGTTGTCAGACATCACATTTTACAATCTAGTTGCACTGATAGAGACTGAAGGATATGGGGTGAGGGATTACATGTACTATGTGAAGGATCCTGGCCTAGGGATAGAAGGAATGCAAGAAATAGAGGATGATGACATGCTGGAGGAAATTCTAGACCACATAGTACAGCAGAAGCAGAAGATTTTCAATGTGACAGTTGTTAGGGCCAGTTCCCCCAAACCTGCACATATAAATTGCAGTGCTAATGTTATTGAGAACCAGATCCCTCTGCAGGAAATTGGAGAGCCCCAACTGTATCAGGTAGATGAAGAAGGAGTGTTGTTCAATGCACATCCTAGTTCAGTTTCAAACACAGCAGCAGTAGTACCAAAGAGAAGAACCAAGACCAATACAGTTTCAAACACAAGATAGCACAAACAATTCATTGGAGCAACTGCAAATAGAAAAAGTCATGGAGGAGAGAAGGAGAAAGGAAATTGCAATGTTTAGGAAGAATGAGAAAGAAAAAGAGAAGGCCACTCCTTTGAAAAGGAAAGCTGCAGTTATGGACAATGAAGAGGATAGTGATGATGATAATTTGTCAGAATATGGGGATATCCTTGCTAGGCTTGAGGAAATGAAAAAACAGAGGGATGATCCATTACTGCATTTTGAAGGGGACACAGATGTTGAGGATATGTGGTCTACAGATGAGGAGGAGGAACTGTATGATCCATCAGGTGAAGAAGAGGATGATGATGATCAAGAGGAGGAGGAATCGGAGGAATTGGAGGAAGTGGTGCAAGGGGAGCAACACAATGAAGAGGAGCAAGAGAGTGGTCAACATATTGAGAAGAAGAATAAGGCCAAGAGAGAGAGAAAAGGGCCAACTAGCAGATCACATGGAAGTGTAGAGCAAATTTTGAGGATGACTGGATACCATCGGATGATGAGGACAAAAATCCATTAGACACAGGTTTGGAAGATGATGATGGTGCTGAGGCAATGGCTTATGTGTTGCCCAATGGTAGAAAGAGCAGAGCAAAGAAGTTGAAGCCAAGGTTATGGTATGATGAGGACAGAGCTGACCCACAAGACCAATTTGTGAAGCATCTTTGCTTCATTGATGTGTACCAGTTCAGAATTGCACTCCAAACCCTGCACATATCACAGAACAGGAACTATGTGTACCACAGAAACTGCAGTGATAGGGTTATAGCACAGTGCATAGATGAGCAATGCCCTTTTTATGTAGCAGCTTCTCAGATTGCAAATGAGAAGACAATTACCATTAGAAAGGTGTATTTGGTGCACACATGCCCTTCTGTGTCAGAGCACCAAAGTAACTGCCAAGTGGGTTGCAAAACATTGTGAGGAGGCAGTGAGGAATGACCCTAACACAACAATAACAACAATAATTAACACTGCAAAGAGCAAGTATGGAGTGGATATTTCAACCCACATGGCCTACAGGGCTAGGAAGGCAGCAAAGAATGTTGTTTTAGGAGATCAAAAGGCCCAATACACCAGGATTAGGGATTATTTACAGGCTGTCCTAGACACAAATCCAGGTTCTAGATGTATTGTGACAACAAAACATATTAGGGAGCATCCTAGCAAGAACCCTAGGTTTCATGGACTGTTCATTTGCCTGAATGGATGCAAAGAAGGGTTCCTCAATGGCTGCAGACCATTCATAGGTAACTGCCTTGTATTGTTGTTTATGCCACTTGTATGTTCTTTCAAGTACTTATCATTTTTGCTAAACTTGTAGGTTTGGATGGATGCTTCATAAAGCTGAGTAATGGTCAACAAATCCTAGTTGCTACTGGAAGAGATGGGAACAACAACATTTTTCCCATTGCTTTTGGAATTGTAGACAAGGAGGACACTAATTCCTGGACCTGGTTTCTATACCAGCTGCGGGAGGCAATAGGTGGGCAATCCGCAAGTTTGGACAGTACACAATCATTTCAGATAGGCAAAAGGTAATATATTTAGTTGTAGTTACTTTCATGTAGTTGTAGTTACTTTCATGTAGTAGTAGTTACTTTCATGCAGTTGTAGTTACTTAGTTATACTTGTTTCATACTGAGGTCTTTTGAAAGCCATAAATAGAGTCTTCCCCAATTTCCCACAAAGGTTTTGCCTTAGGCATATCTACGAGAACTTTCAAATTGCCGGGTTTAGAGGGCCGAAATTAAAAAAATACATGGATGCAGCAAGTTACTCATATCTTGAACATGGTTTTCAAGTAGCAATGGATGAGTTAAAGACAGTGTGAAGCAGCTTGGGTGTGGCTTAGCAAAATACCCAAACACACTTGGGCCGGACATGCCATGGATGTGAACTGCAAGACAGACTTAGTTGTTAACAATCTAAGTGAGGTTTTCAATAGGTGGGTCCTAGATGTTAGGGCTAAGCCAATAAGGACCATGGTTGATGGAATTAGGACAAAGTTGATGGTCAAGTTCAATGCAAATAGAACAAAAACTGATCCTGTCAAATGCGAGATTTGTCCTACATATGCAGAGAAACTAGAAGAAGCAAAGAAGTGGTCTAGGAACTGCCAATCCTTGATGGCTGGACCACATCTTTACCAAGTGACAAGTAAAGAGAAAACATATCTTTGTTAACCTGCAGAAATACACTTGTGGGTGTAGGAAGTGGGATATGACAGCGGTGCCTTGCAATCATCTTTGTCTACGCCATACACAAAGCTAAGCTACAGCCAGAGGACTTTGTTCATGATTTTTTCAAAAAACCAATGTACAAGGCTGCATACAGTCCCATAATTTATCCAGTACCTGGCCCTGACATGTAGCCAAAGACAGACAATAGGGACATTGACCCTCCAGTCTTCAAAGAACACAAAGGCAGAGCACAAACTAAGAGAAGAAAGAGGCGGACATGAGAAGCCAGCTCCAAAAGACACTTCAAGGATGGCCTCAATCACTTGTTCTAATTGCAGCAAAGTTGGCCATAGGTACACCAACTGCCATGTTGCTTTGAAGCATGCACTAGCCATGAGAAAGAACAGGCATGAGGTACAAACGATGCAAAACATGTACAAAAAGATGAATTACTTGTGTTCTCTATGCATGTAACAAAAAGATGAATTACTTGTGTTCTATTTGCAGCCAAGCACCTCTTCTTATCCACCTGATGCTGCTACTGCACCAGCACCAGCAAGAAGTGCTGCATCTACTGCCAATGCACCAGCACCAGCAAGAAGGGCTGCATCTACTGCCACTGCACCAGCAAGAAGGGCTACATCTACTGCCACTGCACCAGCACCAGCAAGAAGGGCTCCATCTATCGCCATCGCACCGACCAAAGAAGAAGGGCTGCATCTACTGCCACTGCACCAGCAAGAAGAGCTACATCTACTGCCACTGCACCAGCACCATCAACAAGATCTGCTACTGCTGCAAGGGTAAGGCTACAGCCATTAGGGCTTCAAGCTCACGCAAAGGGAGCAAGGGCAGCTTTCTTGCCTCCAAGACCAAGCAGTGGTTCCCAGAGAGTCGAAAGCCAACCCGGAAGATCAAGGACTACTGACCGCTTACAGTGCGGCATGGGATTGATGTTGTGATCCAAAACATGCTTTATCATGTTGTGCGACCTTGCTACTATTTTGATGACCAAGTGATCATCAATTGTGTTGCAATCGTAATGACCAACTTAGGTTCTGGTACTATAATGATCAAGTGTTGATCAATTAATGTAGTGCTACTCGATTATGATCCTACATCAAACTATGGCATTCTAGTAGTCTTTGTGATGATCAACTTATGTAGTGCTACTCTAGTTATGATGATGCTGCTACTCTTGTGATGATAATGTTGTGCTACTCTAGTTACTTGATGCATCGGGGTCGATAAATAGCCAAAAAAACCTACTTGATGCCTCGGGGTTGATAAAAAGCCAAAAAAGCCTACTAGATGCCTCCGAGTCGATAAAAATCCAAAAAACCCTACTTGATGCCTCGGGGTCGATAAAAAGCCAAAAAAGCATACTTGATGCCTCCGGGTCGATAAATAGCCAAAAAACCCTACTTGATGCCTCGGGGTCGATAAATAGCCAAAAACCCCTACTTGATGCCTCGGGGTCGATAAATAGCCAAAAAAGCCTACTAGATGCCTCCGGGTCGATAAAAAGCCAAAAAAAACCCTACTTGATGCCTCGGGGTCGATAAAAAGCCAAAAAAGACTACTTGATGCATCGGGGTCGATAAAAAGCCAAAAAAGACTACTTGATGCATCGGGGTCGATAAAAAGCCAAAAAAAACTACTCGATGCCTCCTCGTCGATAAATAGCCAAAAAACACCAAATGACCCAACTTGATGCTCACAATCATCATATTTAAGATCAGATTCAGCAACTGTAAATAGCTTACTAAGCTAAATAAACACCGATTCTGTGAAACATACTTAAGATCACAATCATCAATTTGCAAGCATCTTACTAAATATCACAATTAGCACCTTCAAATACCACCACATTTCGCATTACTTCAAATCCATACATAATCATAGTTCAAGATTACTACATTACATAACCATAGTTTAGAAGTACTCATAGTTCATAGAATTTAAACTACCATCATTACAGAAAATGCCAAACCACACACTGCAAAAGGTCAGCAAATGCCAAATGATATTGCCCATTCTTCTCTTCCACAACCACCTGCTTATCCATTTATGATGGCCTTGACCCCCTGCAGCTTCACATTGCTCTCTTGAACTGTCTTCTTCAGCTCATCAATGTGGTTCTGCAAGTTCTTCCTCTCTTCAACTGTCTTGTTCAGCTCATCAATGTGCTTCTGCAAGTTCTTCCTCTCTTCAGCTAGCTTGAGCTTCATGTTCCTAATGACATTTGCTTGAGCAGCTGCTAGGTTCTTAACAATGTCATACTTCTCCTGAAGCTTGTTGGTTTCAAGATCTTTCCTTTCTACCTCTGCCCTCCTTTCCTGAGCATCCAAAAGTCCATTCACATCTTCAACCAACTTCTCATAGTTCTCTTGCAGCTTCTTCTTCTCTTGTGTCAGGTCATTAACAACAAATGAATGCATAAGATTTTCCTCAGTCCTGTCTCTCCTACTTTGGTCATACATAAACCATAACTTGGTTAATGCATTCTTAAGGGTGATGGGCCAAGCTGGATCAATCCATTCAACTAATCCACAGTTTCTACCTTCCTGAACAAAATCAGAATTAACATAAACAAATACTTTAACATGTCCTCATGCTACTTAAACAATGTTGTCCTGCTATAAAGTAAACAAAATCAATCAAACGACCTAACATGTCATACTAAACAAGTTGCATCCTCTGTCCTGCTCCAGTAACCCATGCATGTTTTGTATTAAATTATTAATAGCATGCTACACTAAACAAAGTGACCTTACTTAACAATGTAGCCAGACAATAAACAAGATGCTGCCAGAGTAAACAATTGTTTCTGATCCACTGTCCTAACAAAGGTAGATCCAAAGAAAACAAATCAAAATATACCTTCTCAGCACAGCAAAGAAACCTCCTGCCAGTGTGGATTCCTTCGAAAGCAACACGCCTTTCTGCGGCCTTCTGATGTTCATTGCAGAGAACAAGCAACTCCGTTTCAGGTCCCTCGAAATCGGAGTCTTCGGTGGTAGCAGGGATCTGCAGTGCATAGGAATACCAGGCATTTGATCCACATGTCACCAAACAAGCTCATTCAAGAAATCCCCCAAATCACAAACCCTAACCCTAAAAATCTGAACTTACCTTAATTCTGCCGTCGTCAGAACCTGAGTTGACGTAGTCCACGGTGTGCTCACTGCTATCGGACTCATCGCTCCGGGACACCATGGCGGCCTTGACGAAGTGCGGCGGCAGCGGCGGAGTGCGGCGGCGGCGGGTGCGGCGAGCAAAGCAGAGGAGGAGTGAGCGAAAGAGCAGGAGTGGGGAGTGTGGAGTGGGGGCACCACCGACAGGTCTTCTGATCGGTCCATCAAACGCCGTCTAACGGCTGTCAGGACGGCCATCGGTGCCACGTGAGCAAAAAACGGGCCCCGCTTGTCATAAACAGGCTTAACTGACCCCGATCCGCCGATCAGTGCTTTCTGCAAAAAGATTATGGAAGACACGATGGTTTTTGCAAAAAAAAATATATTGTAGTGGTTTTCGCAACACTTGCCTTCAAAGTGATGATTTTATGCAATTTACTCAATAGGAAACGACATTTCCATCAATAGTAAGGCGTGTGTGATGGCTTCGTCAATGTCAAAAGACCCGGCGCTTGCGTACTTGCAAAGCTGCATGCCGCGGATCCACTCCTGTCCCCCTGTCGCCCTCACAGAGATCATCGGATCTCCGTGCGAGCGTCGTCTCGTGTGTATCTATCCATCCGTTCGTCGTCCTCGATCACCCATCCGGTCCCATCTATACGGCCAGATAGATCTGTCACGCACGTGAGCATAACATGTCGTCATGGTATGGTATCAGTTTTATTTGGCTAGACATGTACGGCCATCCGTTGCCCAGCGTCTAATTCCATATTCTTTCACGCACGTTCTCGAAATCTTGTCCGGTAACTCGCCAGCTGATTGTGTGAAGCTAAAGCAAATCGTATCCACGGACGTAGCTCTCACGTCCGATCGAGATTCGATCGGTTTGCTCGCCTAGCTCTACAATTCCCACGTTCCAAACATGCATGTCATGTTTTTTTTAGAAAAGAAGGATGATTCCCGGCCTCTGCATCTGGAAGATGCATACGGCCATTTTATTGACTAGTAAATGTGCACATGCAACGCACGTCTCGACTAATATTATATCCGCGTTACTCTACTCGGGTGACATGGAAAAAACCCTACCTACACCGCAAGACCACCCCTTCCTCCCTCGCTTCACCGCTGTCAGAGGGGGCGCCGACAAAGCCACCTGTGCCCCAGGGAAGGTGGAGGCAGGGCATCCTTTTTCGCAGGCTGTTATTTTGGCACAGGTCTCGGTGATCGGTGGAGCGTGGCGGTCCGATGGTGTGTGCAGCGTGCTGCTCATAGGGAGGCGGCCCTCAACAGCAGTGCCACCCCTAGACAATGATGGGTGGCGGTGGTGGTTGCGCGGCTCCATGTGGGAGGGTCGTGGCAGCACCTATGTTGTCTGTGGGGGCGCAGTCCCAGGAAGGTTTAGCCCCAGTGGTGCCCGTCAGGACGCCCATTGGCGGCTATCTGCTTCTTCTCGCACAGGTTGGATCCGCGTCTCGTGGGTGAGGCGACATTGGTGTGTCTGGAAGTGATGATTTGGCGGAGGTAGGCAGGCGTTGGTCAGACTCATATCTCCACTCCGGTCAACGATGATGCTTGATTGTTTCACCTTCTGTTTTTTAAATAAATGGTAACGAAAATAATACAGGTCCGCTTTTGCACACCTTGATCACCGACAAAAATAAGAATTCCCATAGAAAAGATATTCTAATACTAATAAAGATATTACAAATCGACCTATCATTTAAATGAATCATCGTATGCATAGAGCACTGGCACCTAATTATCTCAGTTGTTTATATGTTTAATCAATTGTTATAAAGCGTAGGCATCTTCAGTCTCGATGTAGTTGAGAAGGTGAACAAAAAAAGACTTCATTCAATTTATTTATTTTTTGCGAAAAGGCCTAGGATTATTGAGTATTAAGCAACACACGTCCTTACAAACCCAAGTTGTAAAAACAGGAATGCTTGGAAGGAAGTAGAAGAAATTCACGGTTCGGCATTGTTTGGAGAGGAGCGATACTCTCGATGTATTCCGAGCAAGGTATGGCAGATCCCAATGACGGTTCTTCTGCTCTGCAGAGAACTGGCTCAGGCGCCCACTTCGTCCTTATTTCTCTGACGATGAAATTGAACATGTCGTCGCCGCCGCGCTCGCTTCGTCCACAGAAAATGATTCCATGCACGTGAAAAGGTCGTCAAGTCTCATGTTGCATGTCCCTATAGAAAACTGAAGAAAAACCAAACCTCTCTCCATTCATACAGTCAATACATGTGCGTGCGCGCAGGAGACATCCACGAAAATAAGAGGTTATATAGTCAATGCATCGAAGTTGTGTGCATCCTCCTGTTTCTGTCCGATGTACTCGCCGCCGGCAGCGCCTTAGGAATGGGCGCGTGCGGGCGCCTGCTGCACGCTGACGCAGGTGGAGAGGGACCCAGGGCCCATGGACAACGTCGGTACGAGTGAGCGCACGGAGTTGCCGTGGCTGGCGGCACGATGGCTCATTCGTCGTCCTCGCCGTTGCGGTGTCCACGTCGTGAAGCGTCTCTGGCGCCATCCATGGCCTCCTGCCGCCATGCGCGCCGCCCTTGAAAAGTCGTCGTGGCCTCCTGCCGTCGTGCGCGCTCGTCATGGTCTCCTGCCGCCGATCGTCGTCGCCACTTGCCGGTCTGCTCGGTCCGCTCGATCCGGCCCGGTCTGGAGCGCAGGCGTTCTAGTAACAGAAAACAGGACTGCCAGGCTGGTCAGACCGACACGGACCGTCTCCACCCTGATCTGGTAGCGCGTCGAATCGGAGGTTGCGGCAACTCCGGTGTCCCAGACAGCGGCGACAGAGGTGGTGTGTGTTGCGTTGCAGAGGCAATGGCGGATAGTGCGAGGGATTAGAGAAGATATGTTTTCAGCCGAGGTATAACAGGAAGGGACGATGACGTAGATAGGGAGGGCACAGGGAGGGATGAAGGGGCATGTTTTGATGCCGATAGCATCAGACGCGGGGTAGGAAGAGATCAATTAGGTTGAGTGGCTTCCTCTTTTAGTTGATACTAATAATTAGATGCTCCGACAACAAAAAAGGATAATAATAATTAGATGGTAATTATATATGGTATAGGAGTAATAATTATCGAAGATTTGGTGGGATGCTTGAGCGGAAGTTGCCGAAGCAGGCGTAGAAAAATTTCGCCCGCCGGTGGAGCGGTCCGCCTTCAGTAATTGCTAATTGCACCCTTTGATATCTCATCAGATTAGTCTGATCTGTTAGCTTTCATTAATTTAGATGATCAAACGGTGATAATTAATCGATGTACACTTAACGGGGTATCTTTAAGAAAGAAAATGTTTGCTTGTTTAATAGTAGTAGAGAAGAGATATGTACGTGTACAACACAGATAGGGGTTGGAGCAAGGAGGTCGATGGCGGCATTAGGAGGGCTGCCTCAGAAATTCGAATCGAGAGGTTTGAGCGAGGACCGGACGGCCCAAGGTGGAGGTCTCCATTCGGAACAAGATCGCGGTAATTATTGCGTAATTATTAGATCATGGTAATTATTGCTAATTGATTATGATTGATTATTGCTAATTGATTATGATTAAAATAGGCTTAGGTTGGTAAGTTTTGGGTAATTATGATGGCGTAGATCATGGCAATTATTGGTAATTGATTTTGATAAATGTTATTGGTAATTGATTTTGGTAAATGATGTGATACAACATTAAGACAATCCGGTCCATTGAGAGATGGCGGATGTATGGCTGAGATGTAATGTTTCTGCCACAACTTGATTGTTTAATAGTAGTAGTAGATTATTTTCGAGGACCTTACAAAGTATTACAACAATATGCCTGAATCCGCCATCTTGGCAACATATGCCACTACTCCTATCCAAATGATGCAGGGGTGCTACCTGGGCTACATACCCAGACTACTCACCTAATCCTATCATCAAAAGCCAGAAGCCCCAGCCGAGCCACATACCGGGTCTGGGGCATAAACTGGTCTGACGCACTCACATGTGTCGTCGCCGCCATCTTCCACATGTCCGTCTTCAGAGCAGATATTGAGGCTTCTACTTTGTCAGGTCACTCCTCATCGACGCCACCTTGACGCCAGACAACTACCTCCACCTGCGCGATTCCATCATCACAAGATCGGGCGCCAGTCTCCATCGCACCACGCCGTCGAGATCCGCCGTCATCAATGTGAAGGATGAAGCATCGCTCCACCAAAAGGCGCCCGCTGGTCCCTCGATCCCGTGTACGCCTCCAAGAATGACGCCCCCAAGGAGGAAACGACACCAACACGCCGCCGTCATCCGATCAACTGATCTAGGGTTTCCCCCGGAGGTAGCGGATAGAGGTCTAGAGCTTCTCCACGGCGATGCCTTCAAGAAGGTAGTGACACAACAGGGTGCCACCAACGCCGGTCATGGCATCAAGCCGAGCACAAGGTTTTCACCGGATCCGCTCGAAGAACCTCCATCACGTAACGCGTGTGCATGGGTCGCCGCCGATCCGAGCCGCAGACAATGAGCGAGCCGCCCGGCAGATCGAATCTGTCCGGAGGCACAACCCGCATGGTGCCGACCCAACCACCAGCCCTCCATGCCGCCACGATCGATCCGAGGTAAGATGGTGTGTCGCCAGACCGCCGCCGCCGCCGAACGCCGCCACGCAGCCCGAGGCATAGCCGGCTGCCGCACCACCATCGCCGCCCTTGGCCGAGGCAGCCGTCGCGCCAGCCAGATCAGCCGCGCCACCCATGCCGGGCGCCAGACCACCCCACTGGCGCAGTAAGAGGAGGACCCGCCACCGCCGTCGACCACGGGCCATCGCCCGGCGGCGCCCTTCGCGGCGCGACGGAGGGAGGGATGAAGGGAGGAGGGACCCCGGCTAGGGATCGAGATCCGCCGAGTCGCCGAAGCGGCGACGCGGGTCTTGACCAAAAGAATCGCCGCCCTTTGGATGGATCGAGCTCGGAGGAAAGTTCCGGCAGCGGGCGGGGGCCATGTGGATCTGGAGGTGGGAGGTGAGGAGGAGATGCGGTCCGCGGCGGCGAGGTGGCTGGTCGGCCGGGGACGTGGCGGCTAGCGGACGGAGGGGAGGGGAGCGATGGCAACCCTTTAAAAATGGGGAGATTTTTACTTCCCAGCCTCTGCACCAACTAAGGATGCATACGGCCATTTTAGTATGAGTACCAAGATAAATATGGTCCTCAGAAATTTTTAAATGAGTATCAAGATATTTTTTGATGAGTGGTTTCACCACACATTAAACGATCCTCGATAAGCGTGAAACCCCGCATCACCTGTCAATTATCGGACTTGAACTCGGGTCGTTGGGTTGCACAACCACATACCCAACCACTGAGCCAAGGCTCTCTCTGCACATGCATGTCATGTACTGTGTCTGCAGGTATACGTCCAAATTTAGATGCCACTGATCCACCCGTCCGCCTCGTCGCCGTCGCCGTCGCGCACATATAGCAGATATGTAGATAGATGCACCGGTCGCCGTCGCCGGTTGCGCCGGCGGCATCGTTTGTAGAACGTCGTCGGACCTCCCGTCGCGTCCACGTCCGTTGTCTGTCCGTACACCGGCAATAATTGGCGTATGTGTGGTTAGCAATCGATCTCACATAGCTAGATTGTAAACGTTCCACCAGCACCGTACGTCTGCATCAAGCAGATGGTTAGGTGGTTTCTTGTTTTCTACAAACTTGATCAAAGTTCATAAAGTCTAACTTTAAACAATGCTAATATGTAAAGTAAATAAAAACAGAGGGTATACTAGCTTCTCTTTTCCTGTACGGTAATGAAAGAATACAGGAAAAAACAGAGCACCTACAACGTTTCAACTTTCACCTGTTTGGCGCCAGCCTTTGGATTGGCCCTTTTGTATTGTTCTCCCAGCCGTTATTGTTCATCTTCTTCCTCCAGCATAAGCATAACACGTGATTTCTTTCGGGCTTCTTCCTGCCTTTGCCACCTTATGCAATGTCGTGGCGAGCCGCGTTGTCCTCACCTCCGACAAGGTTTTGGTAAGCCCTCGGCGGCAATGTGGCGGCCGCCCCTGGGGTCCCCGTCTCCTGTGCGCTCCTGGTGAGGTCTCGCTAGGGACGTTGGGCCAGCCGTACCGCTCTATCTCGGCGTCCGCCCTCCGACACTACTCTCCACCGGGCGCAAAACCGATTTATCCCAAGAAAAACTGGGCTGGTAAGGGTTCAATGGTGAAATTTGATTGGGAACCGGGCATATGGTTTGACCCATCGGATATTATTTTCTACAATAAATTAGTTTTAATACACTTGGTTTTTGGCAATAATTGCGAAATTTCAACCCTCGATTGACACCAATACTGACACTGCGGTGGTATGTACCCTACCGTCATTAGATCATGTGTTTATTTCTCTGAGATACTTCAAAAGGTTCATGGTCAACTAGCATCTTACTTTTTGGGTGGCAAATCCAAACCAAGCAAAAGCTCCACTTGACAATCACACGCACATGCAGCCAAGGAATGCAATGTCAACATCATCGAGCTCAATAGAGTTCCCAGCAAGCAACACCTGGTTCTCAACAATAATTGTGAAATTTCAACCATTACTTGACACTGGTAGTGACATTGTGGTGGTGTGTGCCCTACTTACGTTAAATCATGTGTTTATTTCTCTGGGAAACTTCGAGAAATTGATGGTCGATGCAACTTACTTGCAAGATGCTCTCATATATGTTTCTAAAGACTACAAAATATATATGTAATCTCAGTTAGTAGTACACAACTTGTTGACTTCCAATTATTGCATGCAAGATGTGACTCCTAGACTATGATACTAATTACGAAACACATAACCATCCATCTCTGATGATGTAACCCTATCTAGCTCTAGCAATATATGTGTATGTATGCGAACTGCAAACAAACTTCTTTTAAAAGAATGCCATATTCAGCTCAATCCTACATGATTTTAGTTTGTTTGATTCCATCATATGAAAAACAAAAGATTCTCTCAAAAAGTGTTTGAGTGGATGGTAAAATTCTTATGGAATGTATTGCACAGCAGTCCTTAGGGAATATTCCTATAGGATTCAATCATAGAAATCAAACAACCAAGAATGAAAAAATTCCGAAGGATTACAATCCTTCAAAATTCTTATGAAAGTCATTTGAATCAAAGAAGCCCTAACTTAGTTACAAAATGTTTCAGCATTCAGATGATTTGACATGAAACATCTGTTGGATTCCAATCCAACGGCTGCCCTTTCATCTTCCATGCCCAAGTCATTGTTCATCTTCGTTCTCCAGTACACCACACGATTTCTTCCCAGTTTCATCCTTCCTTTCAGCCTTCTGCGATGCTGCGGCAAGCCGCATTGTCCCCAACTTCGGCAAGGTTCTGGTAAGCTCCCAATGCCGATGCAACGGTCATTCCCGTCTTCGGGGAAAATTAAGTTTTCTCGAAACATATTCAAGTGAAACTTTGTGTTGAATACCTCGCTGATAAGGATAAGGATCCACGGTGAAATCTGATTGTAAACCGGGCAGATGGTTTGAGATATTATTTTCCTCTCAAAACTTGTTTTAATTGAACCCATGTCGTCATGTTAACTTTCTCTTGTGTGCAGCTTACAATTTCTTGTGTGTTCCCGATGCACATGTTCACCTAGCATGTTACCTTTTGCATGGCAAATCAAGCAAGCAAAAGCTCCACTAGCCAATCACACGCACATGCATCCGAGGAAGGCCATGTCAGCGGAGTCGAGCTCAATAGGTTTCCCAACAAGCAACGCCTGGTTCTCAACAATAATTGCGAAATTTCAACACTCGCTTGACATCGACACTGACACCGCGGTGGTGTGTGCCCTACTAACGTTAGATCATGTATTTATTTCTCTGAGAAACTTCGAGAAGTTGATGGTTGATGGAACTGGCTTGCAAGATGCTTTCCTCATATATATTTCTAAAGACTGCAGATTATATAAGAAATGTAAGTTAGTAGTACCCACCTTGTTGACTTACAATTATTGCATGCAAGACGGGATCCAAGCCAACGGCACAAATTTTAAGAAACACATAACCATCCATCTCTGATGATGTGCCCTAGCTAGCTAGACCGACTATTGGTCTATGTATGCCAACTGCAAACAAACATATTTTTTTAAGCTCGTGGTTAGGATAGCTAGCATTAACTACACACATTATTGTCCTTGCTTAGTTTTCTTTACTGAAATTTAAATATTGGTTCGTTTTAAGTCAAAGCTCCAAGCTTTCCAAGAGGCCGGTGAACTCTGATGGCGACTAAGTCGCGCAACTACACACATATGCATGAATGGAACCTTCACCATATCCACCCCTCCCTAGTAGTCGGGTACTTCACTGAGAGCAGCTAGCGAGTTAATTAATTTTTCCAGCGAGGAAAGCAACTAAGATTGTAAACTATACTACGCCATCATGGTGGCAGTGGCCGTTGCAGTGGCGGGGGTGGCGGTCCTCGTGATCGTGTCAGAGACTATTAGCTAGTACTTATTAGTGTATAGTTTAATAAAGTATGACCTATCAATGTAAGTTGCAATGCGATCAATTTACCGTCCATCAATGTTAGTAATGACATCGAACTGAAGTCTGAATCAATTTTGTTCTGAATTGTCTGGACTTTTCACACGTTTTCTTTCCTCGACCATGTGTGACATGGTGCTACTTCATTAATAAGCTAATGGCATGCAGAAATTCGAACGTGAAGGATCGCTCCTCACACACTTATTTCCGCCTACAGCCACCTCTCCTTTGGTAACTCTTCATACATGATTTATTAAATAGTTTTGTATGCGATGTAACATTGACATTTGTTAGTTTAGGAACATTGACATTTTTTTTAATTTGGAAATTGAACTGTTCATTCACTGAGCACCGCCAACTAAGAACTATAGGCACTCTCTAATTTGGCAACTGACCATTACACAAACATGGGCAACACAAGCTGAAACTCACTCAACATTTATTTCATTTATATCCACAAATGGTAGTTCTATGTACAAATAGTTCGCATATAGATGAACTAAACAAAATAGACCCCAAATTTCAGTAGCTACATACTGAACCAGCTAGTTCAACTATATATAGCCGGTTTCAAGTATGAAGGGTTCAACTGTGCGGATGAACCGCAACGCTGAACCCGTAGAATGTGAAGCCGACATGGCACAAGCGATCGAAGCTATGGACCTGACTGTCGGCCGCATAGAGGACGCCCATGTGTTCTTAGCCAGCGTTGAAGCAGAAGACGACACCTAGCTAGCTAAAAATAGTTAGTTATTTTAGTTTTAAACTTGCATATTTTAGCTTTGTAAATTAAGTAATTCCGTCGTCGGAGTACTGTATGTCTGAATTAATTGGGTGGACAACTTCACACGTAACTAATTCTGAAGAACCGTCGGTGAAGGTACAAATCATAGCACACGGTTATGGAAACCAATTGTGTGCCTGTATCACAAACTATGGACACAACTAAAATTGTGTGTGATATGTCTTATCATGGCATTCGATTGGATTACCAGATTCGCGTGCTAAAAGTCACACATGATTGATTCATGTCATGGCACACTTTGTTCAATGAAACCGTGTGTAAGGTACCACACTTGGTTCGACTATAAGGCAATCCTATGCGATGGGCCGGGGATCACACACAGTAATTTTTTGTGCAATTTTTATATTTATAGCGTGTGCAATGCATTCATCGCACACAGTTCGACGTAGAGTATGTGATAGGTGGGGACAGTGGCGGAGTTAGAGGGTGACGCCTGGGATTTTTCCAATAGCTTTATATCATAGCAATTTTATTACTCCTTCCGTTCCTTTATATAAGGTGTATTTATTTTTTTTAAAGTCAAACAAGTGCATCTTTGACTGAGTTCTTAGAAAAATATATCAATATCCACAATATGAAATTTATATCATTTGATCTATCATGAAAAGTAGTTTCATATTATATCTATTAAGTATTGCATATATTGTTACTTTATTCTATAAATCTTGGTCAAACATTCAAATGGTTGACTTACACGAAATCAATACACTTTATATTCTGGAAAGGAGGGAGTATTATTTATGAACAGTTCTACTATTGGCCAGCCCTGGAGTCCTGGAGCATTGGGCTGGATCCGCTACTGGGTAGGGCTTAATGGCGCTGATCTGCACTAGTGATCAGTTTGCAAGTCAAATTAAAATCTGAGGCATTTCAAAGAGAACGGTGAACTCTGACAGCGACCAAGTCCGGCCAAGTACATGGATGCATGAATGGAACTTTCACCATACTGATCCTTTCGTAGTGGACAAGTTGCACTAGAGCAGCTAGTTGACTAGTTTTTTCCAGCCAGTAAAAAAATAACCAAAATTACATCTTGCTCGAATCTAAAGCTGTGTCCACATTCACCACCCCTGATTATTTCCTGCAGCGATCGTATCCAACTGTGAACTGTCTTCAGTTTACAACTGATGTTGATGATGTAGCTTGTCTTGTCATTTTCCATGGTGTGGGCTACGACTACCCATTAATTAACTAACTAATTGTGTGGCAACCTGATTAAGGCCGGTTCAGAAAAAACGCAGTGCCATGCATGTCGACAAACTCAGAGCAGAAAGTTCCTTAATCCAGGTGACGACATTTTCCCGCGCACAGCAGAAATCACTGCATCCCCTGTTCCGGCCGTAAGCTTATTAATTTTGGATGTGCATTACTTTTGCCTATGTCAAGAGGTTATCTGCCTAATTATTTAATTAGTTGCCAATTCCTAAGTGGTTCGGATGCATTTAGCCATCCAACATGGTACTCCATCGGTCTGCGAAGCGGTCTAAACGTCCGTTTTTCGGCAAACCGGAAGCAAAATAAGAGGGCTTTTCGGGAGTCTGGACATCCGTCTGACCAAACAAAAACCATCATGTACCGTGTCCATCCAGGATGGCTTGTATTTGGCGGAAGGCATTGTGCTAATTGCCGCGGATAGCTAGCTTATACTAATTTGGCGGAAGACTGCCTAGTATTTTTGCATTTAGTGCTAATTTTGCAAATATTTTTTTATTATGCAAATATATTAGACAGTCATTTGGCGGAAGGTACTCATATGCACTAGTTTTTTTTTGACAATCACTAGTTGGTGGAAGGTGTGGGAAGCAAATTTCATTTGGCGCCAAACGTTTAGCAACTTCATTTGGCGGAAGCCAAATGCTTAGCTTTCTGCTTCTTGGTGCTTAATAGCCATGATTTAGCCGGCCAGATTTGACAGAAACTATGATTAGAAGACTTCCGTCAAACTAAAAGTTACTAATCATTTTAGTTAATAAAAATATAAAATCGGACGGCCGGTTCCCGCATCAGTGTCTACGCACTAGTCTCCATCGGTCCATAACAGATCGGTGTCCGATTTGACAGTCGGTGTTGGAGATGCCTAACTAACTCTCGTTCACTTCTAACATTGGACGGTCTAGATCATCACAAACATAAGATGACACGAGACACAAATCGAAAGAAGTGGATGATCGATATGGTTTTGGTAGTATTCTTTTTACTAGCAGTTTGTATCTTGTTGTCTTTCTGTTACACCGGCTATTATTCTCCTTGACAATCAGTGTGTGGTTTAATATGCTCTTTGGGTGTATTTTTTTAAAAAAAGCTAATATAGTACAGCACGGTGCTATAGATTTAGCTAGAGTGTCCAGCACATGCACATATATGGTTGCCCTATACCTTTTAATGCCCTTGTATGGTCCTGATCAATCATCTGCATGAAAGTTACTGCTCTCACGATCCACCGAGGTTCAATTGCATGTGTCCGCGTTCGTTCGAGAAAAGCCGCACGCCGTTTGATGCTTCATTATAGGTCAACCACAGTTGGGACGCAGACGTGATGACATGCTAAATTTGTTTTTTACTTGTGTCTCTCTGATTTAGATTTTCCATGTAATTCACGCCAAATGACGATTTAGAGTGCCATGTGGACCCATTCATCGATTTGGTGCTTATTGTGTGACATGCAGTGGCATGCTAATTGGTATGCGTGTCATGAAACATTAGATGTGTTACTTTCAAAAATGTGCACCCTAATTGCTAGCACACATGTCGGGCTACCTGTCGAAGCCAATGTTGGTACCAAAGACTGTTCAAAAATGAAATCATTTGTGCAAATTCTAGATTAATTAAAGTGGAAAAAAATGAAACATGGTCCAACTTATCCCTACGTCACAAGTAACTAGTTCATATAGTAGACTTTTCTCATATACTCTAGCCTCCAAAAAAGTAAAACTATCTCGTAAATAAGTGGGTCTCTAGTCTTTAGTCAAGTGCTTGCCTCCAAAAAAATCAATAGTATAACATCATTTTCTCATCATATCTTTTCCGAGACCAAGAGACGAAAAAAATAAAGAGCAATCCGTTGAAATTCGCCTCCGCGTGCGAATTGAGCGTAGCTCAGATGATTAAGTTCCTTATGGTGGAACCAGTCCACCAAGGTAGACTTGGCAATGGTGCTTGCATCTTCCTGCAATATTTTAGGCTTTCCGGCGATGTTCGTTCAGAAGGAGGAGACCTTCCCATCGAATACGAAGGTGCGTATTGTGACTTCGTCAATATCAAAATGTTGTGTTGGCTCAGTATCTATGGGTGCGTTTATAGAGGTGAGTGTATATGCGTATTTATGGGCATGTGCAATTGTACTACATTCAACCTTTCCCCTTTTCCCTCTGCTCAAGTCGCCATGGCGACCCGATTTTCCATCCGTTGGTGTTGTTGATCGAGCTTGATGACAGGTTTTGTGTAGTCTGACACTGATATGTCTGATACAACTGGCGGGTTGTGTGTAGCCTGGCACTGATATGCGACCACAACGACCGTTTTCGTAGCTGTAGCAGAGGTTCTACAGCCTGCTTCAAGGATATTTCTTATTTGAGAAAAGTATGTTTTTGTCCCTCAAGTTTCCTAAAAGTATAGACTTGGTCCCTCAAGATTTTTATGTACACATTTGGTCCTTTAAGTCTCAAAACAGGGTAAGTTTAGTCTAAAACCAGATTTTAACCATTTTGACCGCCTAGATTTTGACCGGGTTTGGTGGGATGAACTGTAAATTTGAAATAAGAAATGAAAAATCTAAAGTTTTTTGCCATCTAATATGCTTACGTGCGAAAGGTTCGTGGCAATTTTCATGGTCTTTTGACACTCGAGGAGCCCATTGCAATAAAAACACAAAAAATATAATCTGGGTAAACGGTAAATGCCAAAAAAATAGCAAAAAAAAAGGATTAAAAGACTCTGAAATATTTTGGGGTTCAGTATGCTCCCGCATCTAAGGAGCTCGCAGCAACAAAAACAATTTTTTGCTCACAAACAATAACCAAAATTTGTTTTTTTTGTAGAGCTCATCACGTGTCATTTCGCACAAACAATGGACGCGCATAACGCGCCCAAGCTGCCAAAAAAATTAAGGATTTTTTGAATATTTTGCTATTGTTTTCGAATTTACAATTCACCTAGAGTAGATTTTTTTTTGCCACGATCTTATTGAGTGTCAAAAAACCATGAAAATTGGCGCGCACCTTGCGCATGTAAGCATATTGGATGGCAAAGAAATTCAGATCTTTTTGAATTTTTTTTTGAATTCACTGTTCATCCAATCAGACCCGATCAAAATGTGGGCGGTCAAACCCTGTCAAAAATCTGGTTTTGGACAAAACTTACCTGGTTTCGATACTTGAAGGACCAAATTTGTACCAAAAAATCTTGAGGGGCCAAGTCTATATGTTTTGGAAACTTGAGGGACCAAAAACATACATTTCTCTTATTTTATCATGATACGGCATGACATCTATTTGCTGCCTATCTGTCCAAGGTTAACCACAAGATTGCACGTATATGTGGCTGTCCGTCGCTCATCCAATTCCATTTCCATTTCACACACGCTCTTGGAAAATCTCTTCAGCTTCCTACTTTTCGGGCGTGCCAACTTACTGTGCCTGCGCAGAGCTGCGGCTAACCTGCCTTGTTATCGCTGCGCACAGTGCGTACATAGATCAGCCGATCAACGTGGGTCGCCGGGCCGGCATCTTCCGCCGTCGGGACCTCCGGTCGCATCACGCCTCCAAGATGAAACCTACAACTGCAATATACAATTACATAGATAATCCTCCATGATTAACTGGCACTGTCAGGAGAAATCTACACACGCAACTCTCTGTCGATCTCACAAACCTCTCTTTTAAATGGATAACAGGGTAAAAAATGCATTATCAACTGTTAACGACACAGGGAGACCCGGCTAAGCACGTAGCCGTTCGACGGCATGGCTACGCAGCCTCATCACCGAGATATGGTTGTTTCTTCATCGTCGTCGAGGTTGTTTGTGCTCCTATTCCTCTTTCGTACGGTGAGGGTGGAGGGTGGTCTGTTGTGCATGGGTAGATTCTTGGTCGATGTTGTTTCTCTTTGATCAAGATCACGCCCTCCGGGACGGTTCAAATCCAATGGTGGCCACTACCTGGGCAGGCTTGACGGAAGTTGATGAGTTTATGCCTTCCTTCTGCGGTTGTTGCTATGGAGATGGGAGGAGGGAGCGCGGTAGAAGGAGAAGACGGCGAGGTTGAGGAGGGTGCTTTATGTGGAATTTTGTATAATTCCTTGTTTATGTAGGGGCTTGTTTATAATGTTTGTCATATCCTAGCCCCAACCCGCTGCTTTGTATTCCTTATTACTTTTCTTAGATATACAATAAAATGACTGTCATCATCAGACAATAAAAACAACACAAAACTCTTTCTCACAAACTTCTTTTATTCTAGGATATAACGAAAAAAATACAACGAATCATGATTAACTACATACGCGGACCTGGCTAAGCATGTAACTACTCGACAGCACAACTAACCACCCAGTCGTCGGTCTTGTTGATACCACTGACGGGGTATGTGTGGCCCGTCAGTGATATGTGACCACGGACGACCATCTCCATAGCATTAGCAGTGATCCTACGGCCTGATTACAACTTTAAGCATATCTCTCTTTCTTGAGTAAATAGCATAATAGTACTACTTTATAGGCTAGGGTTTTAAAAAACTACCGGTTTTTAATTTTTCTCAGATAACTACGAAATGGATGGTCGGCTGTTTTAAAAAACCCAAAATCTTCGTTGTTAAAAAACTAAACAGGTTTATGACAGGTCGGGCCTGCACCTAGACGATCCGTCTACTTGACCGTTTGTTTGATCGTTAACTGACATGTGGGTCCCACATGTCAGTGCCTGTAAACTTTTCAAAAATGCCACGAGCCCCTGTAAACTTTCAAAAATGCAACCGGGTCCTTGCAAACTTTTGAAAAAAGCAATCGGATCCCTCCCGTGGCCGTGCGCCAGCAGCCGCCGTGAGGGTCGCCGGCCTGCAGCCCTCCACCATCGCCGGCGAGGTCGCCGTCGACCGCCGCACTCCACCCGCCGTGCGAAGGAGATCTCGACGGCGTTGTTGAACGCCGCGAAGAATGCCTCATGCCTCCGGCTGCGGCAATCCCCTACCTCGAGCTCGAGCAGAGTGGAGTTCTTGACGCCGAATGTCACGCCGTAGACGTTGTCAAAGGGAAAGCGCCGGAGCACGTCCTGCAGGTCCAGGGCCACGCCGGAGCCCGCGGCGGCGTTGAGGAGCAGCTCGCCGGCGGCTAGGTCGCCGGCCAAGCGAAAGGAGGCGGCGCGGCCACCACATTCCTCGTCGTGAAGGCGGGGTTCTCTAGTCGGGCGCCGGGCTAAGTGGAGGATCTCCTTGCCGACAACTGCTGTTGCTCCTAGCCATGGTGCGCGACTGGCGGCGGCTCGTGCCCCTGCGATGCGGCTGCCCTCTGCGCGGCGTTCGTTCCTCCAGTCGAGCTTGTCTTAGCGCGCGACGGATGGTGGAGGTGGCCGTTGGTGGGTGGTGGTTGTCGGGAGGGGGATAGGAAGAAGAAAGAGACATGAGGAGAGAAGAGAAAATAAGAGGAAGAAGAGGCAACTTACACGTGGGTCCCACATGTAAATTAACGGTCAAACAAACGGAATGTTTATGAGTGGGCCCGACCTGTCATAAAATGGTTTAAATCGCTAGCAACGAGTGTTTAGGGTTTTTGAAACAGCCAACGCCTGACTTGGTAGTTATCTGAGAAAAATTAAAAACCGATAGTTTTTTCGAACCATGGCTTGTAAAGTAGTAGTTTTATGCTATTTACTCCTCTTTCTTCTGTGTTGTCGTGGCATGGCATCAGTTTACTCAATTGGCTGTCTCTCAGTCCGAGGTTAAGGACAAGATTGCCCATATATCTCATGGCCATCCGTCGTAGCTGTGCATCTGATTTCATCTCCATTTCACACGTGCTCTCAAAAAATCTCTTCGCTTCCCGTTTTTCGGACGTGCCAACTTTACTGTCACCGTCGCGCACGTACGGTGTGTGTGGATAGATCGGTCGATCGCCCATGTAGGCGGCATCATACGCCGGTCGCATCTGGCCTACAAGATGAAACCTAGAACTGCAAGCAATATACAATTACGTAGATAATCGTCCATGATTAACTGGCACTGTCAGGAAAAATCTACACACGCAACTCTCTGTCGATCTCACAAACCTCTCTTTTAAATGGATAACAGAGTAAAAAATGCATTATCAACTGTTAACTACGCAGGGAGACCCGGCTGAGCAGGTAGCCGTTCGACAGCATGGCTACGCAGCCGCA
Organism: Aegilops bicornis; assembly: GCA_021605145.1. NCBI lineage: Eukaryota > Viridiplantae > Streptophyta > Magnoliopsida > Poales > Poaceae > Aegilops > Aegilops bicornis. The sequence goes on along the minus strand of CM038675.1, from coordinate 849,004,660 downwards.
TCACCGAGTGTGTTTAGTCAACTGCCTGCCTCCCAAAAATCAAGACAACATCCCTTTCTTATCACATTTCTTGTGTCGAGATAATACCCAAAAAATGAAAAATGAAAACAACTACTCCCTCTGTAAAAAATAATATAAGAGAGTTGAGATCACTACAGTAGGAGTAATGATTAACAATTAATTAATCGCATGGAGTCCTAGTCTTAGAGAGTAGAGAGACCTAGGCCTAGCTAGCTAGCTAATTAATCAGGTAGGCATTAGACAGCTCAGCCAGGTAGCTGCATCAGCCAGCGAGTATATATTTGTAGTTGTACCCATCATTCTCCTCACAATCTTACAGCCCAGCTAGCTAAGCTAGTGGAGCATTGGTCCCTGACCCTGAGAGCCAGCACAGCCAGCACACCAGCAGCAGCAGCATGATATATATGGGAGCAAAAGCTGGATAGATAGATATGTGGATATATACGTGGATCAAGCAAAGCATCTTAGTTTAGCTTAACCCAGCACCCACGCAGCACAAAAAAGCAGCACCCCTAGTAGTTGGTTCTTGGCATCAATTGCTCGATCAGGTCGATCAATCGATCTAGGTGTCTTGAGTTCCGGCTCCCATGGCGAACTACCGGCTCGGCGGCGGTGGCAACGGGCACTACGAGATGGCGGCAGCGGCGGCCGCGGCGTGGAGGGGGCCAGAGAGCCCGCAGCTGAGCCTCATGAGCGGGTGCAGCTCCCTCTTCTCCATCTCCGGCCTGCGGGACGACGACGCCGACCTCCACCTCCTGGCCGGCGCGCGCTCGCTGCCGTCCACACCGGTCTCTTTCGGCGGGTTCGTCGGCGGTGACGAGGTCGACATGGAGCTGCGGCAGGGGGGTGGCAGTGGCAGCGGCGGCGACGACCGGAGGACGGTCCGGATGATGCGCAACAGAGAGTCCGCGCTGCGCTCCAGGGCCAGGAAGAGGGTATGTACACGAATACGCATCCTAACGTATATACTTCCTCTGTAAACTAATATAATAGTGTTTTTAGATCACTAAAGTAGTGATCTAACCACTCTTCTATTAGTTTACGGAGGGAGTACATACATGTAGAATTGCAGAAGGAAGTCTATCATTAGCTCAAAATTTGACTTTTTTTTGGTTTGCAAATTCGTTCTTATTTACAAGTTCAAAGTTTGGATCTTCTAGTTCAATATACCTTGTAACTCAAGGTAAACCAAGGTGAATTTTTTTCCTATATATGTTACACGAAGAGATTTACTAGTCCCTTTTTTGAAAGAATAAGAGGATTCACTTGCTAGAAATGTTCGAATTCACATGGGAACTTGTCAACTTCGGAAAAACAACACTATTTAAACCATATTTTGTAGCGAAAGATAAGTGTCTCCGAAGAAAACTCTCAACTAGTGACTAAGTTTGGTCAATGTGTTGAAAGGCAACCCGAAAGACAAATAAAATGTGGCATCTCTTTCTGTCTCGCATCATGCTGCATTCATGCAAATATTTTTTGGTCAACATGGGCTAAAAATCTCTCTCTCTCTCTCTCTCTCTCTCTCTCTCCCGTGATTAGTGCTTTACTTCACCTAATACAGAATCTTGATTACAATATAACCCCAGTAGGCCCTAGAAAATATAGCTTTAAGAAAACAAGTGAGCTCGTCGACCTAATCCAACTCTAGCAAAAGAACAACAGAAGGAGCAATATACATCTTCCTGGACGGCATATAAATCCTTTGCATCTTGGAAGTTTGTGAGCAGCTGGATATAGACATCAATACATAAATAACCAGGTTGTTACAAGAGAAAAAGTAACTAAACTCAGTCATTTGGAGTTTGTGACCAGCTCACATCAAATCAGCAATACACAAATATCCAAGTTGTTACAAGATTATACAGTAACTAAGATAGCTATTTCTCTGTCAAGTGCTCATAGTAGTTTTACACAATTTCTCATTCTTTTATACTTGCGCGAATCATTAAGTCTGATCAGATGATATGCAAACGGTGACATAAAAAAAGTTTTTCCCTCGGTCGAAAGAGAAATAGCAAAACCGAACTTGAAGTATTACGTACTGGTTCCATGTTAAAAAAAAGTATTGCTGGTTGTATTTGGTTAGGTGTTTATGAGCAGCAGGATATGTACATAGCAGGCTCTGTTTGCCATTATATGATGGACTTTCAAACCCACTTGTTTATTAATATGATTGTTAGTTGAAAAGCATCATCTTTGGTTAAGATGTATAAACAACATATCTTCACTAAATTTATTATTAAGAAAACCCCTAACCAACCATATTCCACAGGACAGTTCAGCAAGAACATCACCGTAGACATCGATAGACCGGTGTCAGTTCAGCCGCTGACGTCCATCCAACTAACTGCTCCAAATTAACTTTGTCTTCATGTGCTCATGATTACGTTGACAAAACTTTGCAGAAGATAACTACTTCAAATGAACTAATAATGCTCTATGACTTCCTCTCATGCATTTTCTTATCTGAAGTGCTAGCTAGTGCGGCATACACCTGAAATCAAACCACAATTGCCCGCAGGAGCACTAGTATTCTGCAATATTTGCAAGCTATTAGCAGAATTGGCACTGATTAGTGAAGTAAATAATGTGCTTGCAGGCATATGTAGAGGAACTCGAGAAGGAGGTTCGACGTCTGGTGGATGACAACCTCAAGCTGAAGAAACAGTGCAAAGAGGTACCCACGGCAGCACTTAACCAATTATTACTCCCTCCGTCCCTTGCAAAAACGTCTTACATTGTGGGACGGAGGGAGTAGTTAATTTCTGAACACTGCCAAATTGTACTTTATGAAACTGCAAAAAATTACCTCACCAGTGCAACTCAAAGTGATCTTCTCTTGCTTCTCATTTATCTGCTTGGAGACGCTTATTTTATAAGTTTTCCATAACCTCTGCAACATATTACATCCAAATGCTAAAATTATGTACTCTTACGTCTCATGCGAAAAGAAGGGATAACAGGGAGCATGTTAAAATTACTGTTTTCAATTAGCAACATATAATCCTTCGATTCTGTACTCTGACCACACTTAATTGTCCTTTGATTCTGTAATCTGATCGGCAGCTGAAGCGGGAAGTGGCCGCCCTGATCCTGCCCACCAAGAGTTCTCTCCGGCGAACCTCGTCAACCCAGTTCTGAAAGGGGATCGGATGGCCCAAGACACAGAGCAGAAGCGCATTTTGGCAGTACAAATTTAGGAGAAAATTAATCAAACCTGTGCAAATTTCGTCTAAGTGTGTGTATACCTATGTACATGATCGTTCCAAACCTATAAATGCTCTTGGGCCTTTTTGTGTGTGTCTCTAAAAAGAAAGAAACGGAGTTTCGTCAGTGGATAATTAACTTTTTGTGTTTTTCTTCAGATTAACCTATCTTGCCACTTTTCCCTAGTGCTTTGCTGGGATAAAGTGTGTTCTGTCAGCAAGACAGCAACCACCATTTCAATCTGAGGCAATGCCCCGATTGTTAGGACATGATGATAAGTCCTGAACCATGGATTTTGAGCCTATGTGGTCGCAACATTTGGTTGACGCACCACTCAACCGTAAGACCAGAGGAGTTCTCCCTCGTCACGCGTTCGAAGAATTTTATTGCTCTTTTGGCCTCTTTAATTATTTTATTATTATTTATGACCATCATGGTTTGCTTTCTTTGTTATTTTCATAGTATTGTTGGTATTGTCACCGGACAACTGCATTACACTCGGATAACATTATCGTTACTTGGACAGTTGTTAAATGGTACGATAAGCATAGGTGTGTTCTATTTAAAATTGAGCAAGAAAAAGGTGGGTGCATAGTGTTCATGCCATTTTGGAATGTAATGGAAGCACTCTCTGAATGGCTATCATGTTATCCCGGCGTCCACCTTACCACATTTGTGCGCTCAGCCAACTTTAAATGATAGTGGGAGGAAGAACTTTTTTCACGTAACAATTAACAAATAGAGCAAGTTGCAATTTGCACCGCCACGTTCGGTATTGTTGTGCATTCATTACAGTTTATTTGCACATAACAAGGATAGTTCGGCAATGCTTAACACCTTGTATTGGTTTACTGTTATTATTTTTACTTTCTTGTTGAGCATCATAAATGGCAAAGAGTGAATATTTGATTTATCAATCATGATTCACAAAAATGTAAAAAGGAAGGTGATATCTTTTATATTTAAACGACAAAGCTAAATTCTTGCCGACTGTAAATTTGCAACAGATCCGCACGATGTGGATCTCGTCCATTCTCGATCAAACGGCGATGGCGATCGCGTTGCACTTTCCCGACTTAATCGCTGTAATCCCGCATGATTAGTTGAGTTTTTCCAATCGTGACTGGGACTTTTCCGACTTGTTGTAATCCAATCCCGCATAATTAGTTGACTTCCCAATCATGACTGGGACTTTCCCGACATAGTTATCGTAATCCGCCTACTTTTTTTTCCTTTTGAAAATCTTGGTGCGAAAAATATAGGTGCTTGTGTGGGAATCGAACCCAGCACCTCCAAAGTTTATACCCATCAAGCTTACCATCTCACCAGCTATTAGTTGTTGTTTGAAAGAAAGCAACAATGTATTTGAACCTTTTTACTACTATATAAGCAAAAAAAATGGAAGTTTTTTTAGTTCTTTTCTTGAATTTCTCTGATAACTCACATACAATCATCATGATATCTAGTTCCATGAAGATTTTTACCAACTCATCTCAACTTGATCACACCGTGGTAATTTTGTCACGCGGGGGGTGGGGGTGGGGGTTTATGCCAGTAATTTTTTGTGAATAGCATGGTATTCACACATCACACACCTGATAACTTATGTACCCCGGTCCTGATAATTTTGGCATGGGGTGAGGGGGGTTGACGAAATATATCACCTGTTAACTATTGTGTGAATAGCATGGTAACTCACACACTATTGTGTGAATAGCATGGTAACTCACACATCGTAGATCTGATAACTTATGTGCCCCGGTCCTGATGACTTTGGCATGGGGGGTGATGAAATATTCCCCTGGCAACTTTTATGTGAATAGCATGATAACTCACACATCGCCGGCTGATAACTTATGTACCTCGGACCTGAAAACTTTGGCGGGGGGGGGGGGGGGTGTTAATGAAATGTACCCCCGATAACTTTTATGTGAATAGCACGGCGGTAAATGATCACACATCATAGTCTTGATAACTAATGTACCCCAGTCTTTTTGGTAAATTTAGTGACCGGGTAGGGGAAGGGTGGTTGATGAAATATACCCTTGGTAACTTTTTGTGTGAATAACATGATAATTCACACATGGCAGACCTGATAACTTATGTGCCCCAGTCCTGATAACTTTGGCGACAGTGGTGAGGGATGGGGGAGGGTTGTTGATGAAATATGCCTCTTGTAACTTTTTTGTCAATATCATGACAACTCACACATTATAGACCTCATAACATAGGTATAAACAACGAGGTAACTTCAGACTTGAAAATTTTTTATTGAAACATAACCCGGTTACTTCTGTGCAAATAGCACGGTAATGTATGCATCTCGAGCTGATAACTTAGATATAAATACCACAGTAAATTTGACCCGGGGGAAAGAGGTCGTTGAAAACACATCTCCGACCACTTCTTTATAAATAACATGTTAATATACATATAACCTAACTGATAACTTTACAGTAACCTTTGACCAAAAAAGTTATCAAAACATATCAACATGAGATCTAGTTTTGAAGTTCTCATCGCGATGATTTTTTTATGTGAAAACAATTTTTCAATAAAAATGACAGTATGAGCTATAAAATATTTTACATCTTCAAATTAGCGAGAATTTACAATGGCATCAGGTTTCCTGTGCTCTACTGTTTTTGCATGTGGGGAGAATGTTGGAGGAGCCATTTTTATGCCCCGGTAATTTCCATGTAAATATAATGGTAACTAGCGTACCACATAGGTGATAACTTATTTAGCCTAAGCCTGATAACTTTTCACCCGAAAAAAATAGTCATCGAAACATACCAACATGAGATCTAGTTTCGGAGGTCTCGTCGCGGCGAATCTTTTATGTGAATACGGTTTTTTAATCTGACCAATGATTTGAGCCACAAAACATTTTGAAGTTTCAAAATATAGAGAATCTTTGCTGACATCATCTGCTTTATCTTTTGGTTTGCTTGCATGCATAGAATCATTAACAAGGTTGGGTGCATGTGTTTCCTGCGCCAGCAACGCCAGCAAGCGCACGGGATTTGCTAGCTAGTAAGCTCGCATGCATATGTGATCGTCCGCATCTTTTGCTTAACGTCCGACTGGGTGGACTGCCACCACTGCTATATTTCTTTCAACATGCAAGCATGAAACCACATCATGCAACACACATGGAAAAAGGCCCACTCAACATGCAAACATGAATAAGAATTTACATTCTATTACGCTATTTATATTTAATAGATTTTTTTATAGTTGTGCAATAATCAAACTCAATAAATCACATGTATTTTCAGTTTTGGTTCTCATATTATCCCAAATATGCATGTTCCATACAACTGAATTTTATAAATTGCGAAACATCCTCACAACAACGTGCGGGGTTTAATCTAATCAGAAAAGTTCAAGTTAGTTTTTCCTCGATCACATCTTTGGGTACATGGATGAATGTACTGTAATTGCAGCTAGGGCACGTGCCCGAGCTCTAGGCCGTTGCGCACAGGAGCTTCGATGACCCTCTGCGGAAACATTGGTGGCTGGAACAGGGAGAATTTTCCCGTAGACAATGACCTGATGCTTGTTGGGCTTGACAATGCGACCCTCCCATCGCTTGGTCCTTGGTATGCCACAGTGGGAGGGGATATGTCTTCCGACATGGGGCTCGTCTCAGGCGGCCCCTAAATGGGTCGCCCCTGCGTGGGAGAAGGCCTGGCATTCTAGCGCACGTTTTTTTAATTTCTTTTACTTATATTTGGAAACAATAAATTTTAAAAACTTCCGTTGTACGTTCAAAAAAATTATACAACGTAAAATGTGCTTGCATTCTTCAAACGAATGTTGATAGAATTTAAACAACTTATCTTACATTTTTCAATATTCACACGTTTAAACAGATGGTCATTACATTATTACAAAATTTTGTAATTAAAAAAATATTGTACCATTCAAACAAAAGTATGTGACATTTTTTAAATGTTCACGCTTAGAAAAATGTTCAAGATATTTAGAAAAATTGTACAATTTAAAAATGTCTGCATAGTTTAGAAAATGTCTTGTGCAATTAAAAAATATGTCACATTTACAAAAATGTTCATGTTTTTCTAAAATTGATTCAAATTATAAAAAAATATACATTGTACAAATATATGTTCTGGTAGTTAAATACATGTTTCATACAACATTAAAATGTTCGTATTATTGTAAACAAATTGATATCATAAAAATGTACATTCCATTTTTAAAATATTCACGCGTTTCAGATAAATGTTGATGACATTTTTATAAAAAGTTAGAAAAATGTACGCTTAATTAAAAAAATATTTCTTACATAAAATGTTTGAAAAAATGTAAAAATAATATTATGGAAAGGTTTATGACATATTAAGTACAAATCTTTGTAAAATTTAAAAAGTTTCTGCGTAGTTTAAAATTGCACAATTATAAAAATAATGCATGTTACATGTAAAATAATGTTCACGAGTTTCTAAAGTAGATTAAAATTGTTGAAAAACATTTACATAGTATAAAAAGTTGTTCGCGTAGTTAAGATAAATGCTTCATAGCAAGAAACGGAGGGAGTATATTACAATGTGTATTCGGAAAACCTTTAATACGGTCATGAAAAAAGTTCAAAAGATGTATTTGGAAGAAATGTGAATAATGTATTTGGCAAATGTTCGACATGTATTAAAATAAGTTTCAGATTCATAATAAAAATTTACAACGTATGTTGAAAATCAAACATGTATTAAACGATAAATGAAAAAGAAAATAGAAAAGGGGAAATTATTTAAAAAATTAAAAAGAAAACCGAATAAACCCACAAAGGAAACACGCAGAAAACTAAAAATAGGAAAAGAGTAAAATAAAAAACAGAAACAGAAACACAGAAAATGAAGGACAACATGGATCTGTAGAACCCTCCCAGAATTGCTTAGCTTGGCCGCCCACTAAGGCAAGCTGCCAATTCTTTAGACGATACCAAGTTCCATATGGACACGGGCGAGAAATAGGTCTCACGGAGCATGGCTACTTTCAAATCACTAATTAAGTGGTATCCCTTGCAAAAGGTCACTCCCACCTTTCCAGGTTGCAACAAGTGACATACTGCACGTGCGTCACTTGTTGCAACCCAGCAGTTTTCCTTTTTTTCCGTAAATTTCTTTACTCAAAATTTTTTATCTCTTAAATCGTGCGTCCAAATCTTGAACTATTTTTATCTTTGGATTTCTCGCATCGGATCTTTAAAACTAGATCCCGTGTTGATAGTTTGGACAAACTTTTTTCACAAAAAAAAAACAAAAAAAAATTAAGCCGGAAGCACAATTTTTTTCCACTTTTTTTTTTCCTTTTTTGAGAATGTTAGCAAATGCAAATCTATGGCTCCACTATAAGAAAATATGAGCCTCTTGCGAAAAAATATAATGTTTTTTCTCTTCTTTTTTGAGAATGTAAGCAAATTTGTGCCTTCGCGAGAAGTAAATATGTGTCTCTCGCAGGACCAAGGAAAGAAAATGTGTCTTTTTCCGTTTCCGAGAGAATCAAATCTGTGGCTCAACGAGAAGTAAATCTATGTCTCTTCTAGAAGCAAAAAAAGAAGAAACACGTTTTTTTTTCTTTTCTAAAAGGCACAAATGTGCCTCTCGTAGACACAAATCTGTGCGTGCATAAGAAGTAAATCTGTGCCTCTCACGAAAAGAAGAAAATGCGTTTTTTTGCGGAATTGTTTTTGATTTTTTGGGTCCAAAACGTAGGGAAAACTGAGCAAAAACACAAAAGGCGAAAAACCCAAAAAAATCATGTAAAACCCAAAAATGCGTACAAAAAAATTTAAAGAGTGAAATCCCAATGAAGCGCCCAATACACGACACTTAGCGGCGGTTGAGAGCATGTCAGTTGGCGCACTCTCATCCCACTGAATGTGACCCTTGAGGTTGAGGGGCTCCCACAAGGGGTATCTCTTAGTTAGTTGCTCCCCGGTTACATTACTTGCACAACTTTTTTGGGGCCTTCTATAAGAAAAATCTTCATTTGGGCTTTAGATAGGATGCATCACCACGTGGGTCGCACAAAGTAGCATGCATGAGTGGGCCGATGTTGAATAAAATATTTTGATTGAAATTTGTAGCTTAATAAAATATTTTGATTGAGAATGTATAGCTTACTAGCTATAAGACGCCCCCTCCCCCGTGCCCCCAAATTATTCTGGAAAGAGTCACATGTTGAAGTATCACTGACTCAAAACATTGTTTTTTTAATGATTCCATCCTCTGTTTAAACTTTTCAGTAAAAATTATTGTTTTTCTTATCAATAGTTTTCTAGATCATTTGGACATGTCTCGAGCATGGCCTTTGTATGTTTTAATTTCCCCAGATAGTGAACTTCATGTTTTATATTTTGTAGTATATAATGTTTTACAACTTCGAACTCATTCTTACACCTATCCTGAAAATCATAGACCTACTAGTGGAGACATGGAGACATGTGTTCTTAGGTGTAAATAACATAGTATCACACTATATGTTTACATCCTTATTATTTTAAACCATGAGCCTTCGAAATGATTGACTTGGACAAGTGGTTGGACTTTCTGGAACTTGTCAGGCCGAAGCTTTCATTTTTTATTTGTTTGGACCAGTTAGAAACTGGGCGGTTTTACCCTGTCCTCAGATTAAAAAAATCAGCATGAAAGTTGGGCATCACATCGAAATGAACACTTTTGCTTTTTTGCATCACTGGCAAAAATGCTCGTGCGTTGCAATGGAAGAAACAAATTCTTTCATGTTTAGCTCGTGGGTCTGTGCGTTGCCATGGGTGAACACTCACGTATGTGATGCTATCAAGATTTGTCTTAACCAAAATCTTAATAGTCCATTTGTGTATAATACATGCACAATACATGCATTTGTCTATGTATAGAGGTACGTAGTTGAATGCCCATGCATTGTTATGGAGAGAAAAAATCAACTGATTGCAACTTTGCCATTTCCCAATTAAACCTAGGCACTTTGACCACCCTGAACTCTCTTGTTGCCGAAGTAACATAAATCTACTTTAGTCACGATCAACATGGGAAAAAAGTATCTGATTAAAAAAAAGATCAAAGGTACTTCAGGATGCTAGTTTCGGAAAAGGGTATGTATTCCCTTCCTTGACAACATTAATTTGTTCATATCCTCCTAGATATTTCTGCAAACATTATACATCAATATTAGGGTTCGCAATCTCTACCGTGGTATTGTTTGAATGTCACTGCAAAATTTCAGAACAAGCTTCCTATGTACTTCTGCTTCTCGGCTTCAGAACCATTTAAAGTAAACAACTGAACATTGTTATCATGGTTAGAAACTAAACCGGGTTAAATCGGCATTGGAGTGTACAACAGACTGAAGAAATATGCCCTAGAGGCAATAATAAAGTTGTTATTTATATTTCCTTATATCATGATAAATGTTTATTATTCATGCTAGAATTGTATTAACCGGAAACTTAGTACATGTGTGGATACATAGACAGTACAAAGTGTCCCTGGTATGCCTCTACTAGACTGGCTCGTTAATCAAAGATGGTTATGTTTCCTGACCATAGACATGTGTTGTTATTTGATGAACGGGATCACATCATTAGAGAATGATGTGATGGACAAGATCCATCCGTTAGCTTAGCATAATGATCGTTAAGTTTTATTGCTATTGCTTTCTTCAGGACTTATACATGTTCCTCTGACTCTGAGATTATGCAACTCCCGAATACCGGAGGAACACCTTGTGTGCTATCAAACGTCATAACGTAACTGGGTGATTATAAATATGCTCTACAGGTGTCTCTGAAGGTGTTTGTTGGGTTGGCATAGATTGAGATTAGGATTTGTCACTCCGTGTATCGGAGAGGTATCTCTGGGCCCTCTCGGTAATGCTCATCACTATAAGCCATGCAAGAAATGTAACTAATGAGTTAGTTACGGGATGATGCATTACGGAACAAGTAAAGAGACTATCCGGTAACGAGATTGAACTAGGTATGAAGATACAGCCGGTTAAATCTCGGGCAAGTAACATACCGATGACAAAGGGAACAACATATGTTGTTATGCGGTTTGACCGACAAAGATCTTCATAGAATATGTAGGAACCAATATGAGCATCCAAGTTCCGCTATTGGTTATTGATCGGAGATGTGCCTCGATCATGTCTACATAGTTCTCGAACCCATAGGGTCCGCACGCTTAACGTTCGATGACGATTTGTATTATGAGTTATGTGTTTTGATGACCGAAGTTTGTTCAGAGTCCCGGATGATATCATGGACATGACGGGGAGTCTCGAAATTGTCGAGAGGTAAAGATTCATATATTGAAAGGTTGTATTCGGACATCGGAATGGTTCCGAATGATTCGGGTATTTTATCGGAGTACCGAGGGGTTACCGGAACCCCCGGAGAAGTGTTGGGCCAACATGGGCCTATGGGAGAGAGAGGGAAGCCCGCGGGGGGTGGCCGCGTGCCCCCCCCCTCCCAGGGAGTACGAATAGGACAAGGAGGAGGGGGTGGCACCCCCCTTCCCTTTCCCTCTCCCTCTCCTTCCTATTCCCTTCGGTAGAGAATGGAAGGGGGGGGGGGAATCCTCCTTGGACTAGGAGTCCAAGTAGGACTCCCCCCATGGAGCGCCCCTCCTGGCCGCGTGCCCCCCCCCTCCCAGGGAGTACGAATAGGACAAGGAGGAGGGGGTGGCACCCCCCTTCCCTTTCCCTCTCCCTCTCCTTCCTATTCCCTTCGGTAGAGAATGGAAAGGGGGCGGGGGGGAATCCTACTTGGACTAGGAGTCCAAGTAGGACTCCCCCCATGGAGCGCCCCTTCTGGCCGCCGGCCTCTCTCCCCCTCCTTTATATACGGGGGCGGGGGGCACCCCAAAGGCACATCAAAGATTCTCTTAGCTGTGTGCGGTGCCTCCTCCATAGTTTACTCCTCCGGTCATAGCGTCGTAGTGCTTAGGCGAAGCCCTACGCGGATCACATCACCATCACCGTCACCACGCCGTCGCGCTGGCGAAACTCTCCCTTGACCCTCTGCTGGATCAAGAGTTCGAGGGACGTCATCGAGCTGAACATGTGCTAAACTCAGAGGTGCCGTACGTTTGGTGCTAGATCGGTTGAATTGTGAAGACGTTCGACTACATCAACCGCGTTAACATAACGCTTTCGCTTTCGGTAACGAGGGTACGTGGACGCACTCTCCCTTTCTTGTTGCTATGCATCTCTTAGATAGATCTTGCGCGATTGTAGAATTTTTTTTGTAATTGCATGCTACGTTCCCTAACACAGACATGACAAAATCTGAGCTTATACAGACACTACGATCCATTGTGATCTATATGCTGGAGTTACCTAAACAAATATTAATAAGTGAAGTAGGCCTGACCATCAACATATGTTGAAACAAACAAACAAAACTACCATAGAATTTTACCATGACTTCACGCCTTCACCAAACTAATATTGCAGCTCAAAAGCTTATGTCGGTTTTACCTTTTTTTTGTGAGCAATCAAGTCCCTTACCTTTCCATGTCCTTCCCATCAGGCCAAAGGCCCATTTGGCCGACAAAGAAGCCCACCCGGCTATTAGTGGTGATCGATACGGAAGATGTCGCAACCCACCTCCCGACGCCTTGCTGCTCTCCAGCTCCGGCTGTTGCTCTCTCTCTCTCTCTCTCTCTCTCTCTCTCTCTCTCTCTCTCTCTCTCTCTCTCTCTCTCTCTCACCATTGAGAGAACCAATCACGCACGTCCCACAAATCATGTGTCACGTATTTGGCTTGGCCTCTCTTTCGCTCCCAGGGCAATCAGATTCACATCACACTTCATCTGATTCGATCCCTAGACAACTCAGGAACGTATATGAAGTGATGAAAACAAGCGAGGTGGGACTATATAATTAGTTAGCGAACCTATCTTTTAACACAAAAAATGTTCAGCTTGGTTGGCTCCAGCCTCATGGACATGCGGGAGAGGTCCCAAGATCAAACACCCACGAAAGCAAATGTTTTTTTGCTAGCCGGCCGAAAATGATGTGAGTAAATCCCAACTCGGCCCAATAGATGGCCTGATTTCATATGGAAACTAAGAAAAACGTATCGAGAATTAAGAAATCTTCCGCCTTTTATTATTAGGTAAAGATATGCGACATGGGAAGCCAAAAACCACACTGCTATAGGAGGATCAAAAGATGGCCAACTGTCTGACTGTTTTATAAGCATACTTAGCATCGGATATTGAATTTGGCTCTAGTGAGAACATGCTCCTGCATGCCAAAAATGATTTTTACACATGTAAAAAAACGAAAAAAAAAGATGTGTTCAATGTCACTCCCAAATGGTACGTGCAAATTTGCAGGTGAAAACTTAAGCATATTGACCTGAGTCTGCGGTGTGCTCAGGGTTCAACTAACTGTTAGCTCTGCCAGTAGTTGGGTCGACGCACCACTCCCCTTGATATTAATTAAGGACCTATGGAGTGATTTTTCTTAGACTAAAGAATTTTATTTCTCTGCTGCCTCTGTTGTTATTAATACCAAATTTGGTATTGCTTTCTCTGCTAATTTAATACTTTCATTAGTATTATCACCACACAATTGTATTAAACTCTAACAACATTTTATGTTCTTGGACAGTTGTTAATACTACAATAAGCATACGGCTGTTCTATTTAACATCGAGGAAGAAAAAGGCCAGTACAAAGCACTGATTCCATTTTGAATATAATGTAATTAATCACTTTCAGAATGGTTTTATCATGTTATCTTGACGCCCACCTTTCCGCATTTGTGCATTTCTCTTCAACTTTTCATGGCAGTGGAAGGAAGGGGGAAACATATGCAGCCGTAGAGAGGGCTCCTCCTCCACCTCCTCCTCCTTCAAGAAAGAAAGTTAGGGTATGTGCCTCTCGCAGGCGCCGGCGCAGGTCCGCCTCGTCTCCGGTGGCCCTAGGGCTATGGAGGCGCGGTGGATCCTGGTAAGGGCCGGCGGGAGGGCTTCGTTTTTAGTCGTTTTTTTTCAATCTTGTTAGGGTTTATGTCCTACTCAGGAAGGCGAGACGGCGGCGGCTCCCTGAAGATGGAATAGAGGTCTCCCCGCCTAGCCCCCATTCCGACGGTGCACCTAGCATCGTTGGTGGGCGTGTGGATGTGTGTCTCTGGCAGATCTATCTTTGCTGTATTTGCTCGGATCTCGTCGTTGTTCGTCTACGTTCGTGTGTCTTTGGTTTGGACCCTTCCGATCTACGTTATTTTTCATCGGCGGCGGTTGCTGTTCTGGGGTGCTGGTCCTATGGGGCCTTAGCACGACGACTTCCCGACTGTCTACTGCAACAAGTTGTGCCCGGCTCCGGCGATGAAGGGGCGATGACGGCGGCGCGCCTTCGGCTCGCTTCGGTGCTTGTAGTCGTCGCTAGGTGGTCTACGAATCTGGATGTAATTTTTATTTCTGGAAGTTTTTCTGCAAAAAAAAAAGAACTCTTGTGACAAAACAATTAACAAACATAGTAAATACAGAGTACTGTTTTAACTTTCTTGTTGAGTGTCACAAATGGCAACCACTAAATATTTATTCATTCATCAAATGTAAAAAAAGAAAGCGACACTATTATGGGACTCAAGATAGAAACATGAGGTATTTTATAGTATAATTGAAAAATGAGACCGATAATACTTGATGCACGGGCATGTAAGTGCTTTGATATAATGTGTTTTTGATCTTGAGGGGCAAGTAGACTTGTTAGATGCCACTATCAACTACCAGTGGTGGCTTATTGCTCCATCATCATCATTACCATCACATCATCGTTTTTTAAGTTCCACATAAAAAATACATTATTTCTTGCCACTATTATTTTGCTTCATCTCTGTTATGCTTCATAGTACTGGTAGGGTTGCCACCACAAGTGCATTAAACTTATAAAACAATTTTGTACTTAAACATTTGTTTAATTGTGGTAAGCTACTGGTTTGTTCTGTTTAAAACTAAGCTACAAACAGAACTTTTGCCATGTAGTTGAAGCACCATCTGAACGTATCATGTTATTCCGGCGCCCACCTTCCCATATTGTTTTGCATATGTTTGGCGCACTTGCTGGATTTGGCATTGTTTTGCACTATATGTCAATCAAAGCTTAAAAGGACGAAGATTTGTTGTTGAACAGAGCTAGATAGATAGGGTAGAAAAACAAGAAATTGCTGAAAAAATTCAATTGAACATACAAATTTCATGGAAATGTTTGTGGCAAACAGCGGCTGCAATTGAATCGAATGTTGTATCTGTGAATCATGATTGATCCGCCAAAAATCATAAATTAAATACAAAAAATGGAGAAGGACGGAAGAATAAACAGCTAGGAGCATACAGGAGCCAATTTTGAACAGGTCAAACTAGCTAGCTCAGTTGACCAAGACATGCACTACGGCGAGCACCACCAAGCCGGCGGCCCAGGCCACCCAGCTGCTCCGGCAGGCGGCACCGGCCGACGGGGACGGCGGCGTGTCGGGCGCCGGTGCACCGCCTCCGGGAGAACCGGCAGAGACGTTGACGGCGAGCTTCATACCGCCCATGCAGTGGCCGGGGATCTCGCAGATGAACCAGTAGCTCTTGGCCTCCGGGAGCGGGACCTTGTCGAAGCCGGTGTCGTAGGTGGCGATCACGGCGCCGGCGGTGGAGGCGTCACACGTCCGGTACGCGGCCTCCGTCACCTGGTACACGTTGTGCTGGCTCTTGACGTACTCGAACACTGCGTGCACCGGCCACCCCAGATTAATCGATGAAATCAAATCATGCGCCTGGCTAGTAAGCTAATCGGCTGTCTAGGTTGATGGAGATACTGACCTAGGACGTCGCCGGGGGCGAAGGAGCGGCTCTGCGCCCAGGAGCCGTAGTTGGTGCCGGTGTCCCAGCCGTTGATCCCGTCGCCGACCGGGTACTCGGCGGCGCTGGCCGGCCGCCACAGGAGCAGCACGGAGAGCAAGGCCAGCGCCAGCAGCCGGCAGCAGTGAGACGGCGGCATATCGATCGGATCGGAGCGACGGATGCTTGTTGATGGAGCTTTTGTTTCTCGAAAAAACTTGTTGATCGAGCTTGATGACAGGGTTAGGTAGAGATATTTCGGTTAGGTGGGTAATGGAAATGCGTTGACGTGCTGTGATGGACAATAGTCTCGTGGCTTTGTGGCCATATATGTATGCCCACTAGTCGACGTGACAAGGTGACCGGCCGGCCGGCGGCCGTGGACCCGTTCCTCTCGAGTGCGTGACATGACATGATCGATCATCGATGACGGTTATGTGATCCATGATTGATCGGGTCCATTAGCGGAGCAAGTAATGGCAGATTTGATGAGAGATGATGTCAAAGCGTATATGGTACAGTATATGATCCACCAGGAGACAACTTGTTCTAGCTCCACGACATATGGAGCGGAACGAAGGACGCCGTACATGGACAAGGTTAATTTTTCCACATGTTGATCTGACCGTTTCTCCTTTGTGTTGTGTGTATTTTGTGTCTTGTGCTTTATCATATTTGTTTTTCATTTGACTTGGATTGGAAACCCTGTTGTGATTGGCAGACAGGAGGGCAAGATGAACTTCCTTTTTGCTACCAGGAATTGGTTGCGCTGAAAGAGCAGGTGAAGCTTTTGAGTGGAAATGGTATTGTGCTTCTCTTCTCTCAGACATTGGAAGCTCATATTAATCAAGAAACCCTAGCCGCCACTAGGACAGTCCCTCCGCCTCGTTCCTCCGGCGGCTCCCCTCCGCCGGCCTCGGTCGTCAGTGATGAGGGAGGTCGCTAGATCTACGCGTGTGGATCATGTAGCTTTAGGTTAGGCCCTAGTAGTTTAGGTTTTTCGGCTGTACATAGTCTTCATTTCGGCGGCAGCGGTGGCGACGCTGTATAAAGAAGATTCAGATATGTCCCCAATGAGGCAATCGGTCCTATGGTTGGGGACGAATCTGGAAATCGGTTTGTTCAAGCAAGGATGGTGCGGCGGCGGCGTCATCCTCATGGTGGACATGTGTCCTCAGGCTCCGCGGTTGCGACGGCGTTTGCTCCAACACCGGCGCGGAGCTTGGGAGGTAGTCGAGTAGCGGATACAGATCGTGGTCTGCATGGACGACATCTGGAAGAAAAAACATGTGCTAGGTTCGTGGTTGATGGATGGCAGGTATTGTTTCCTCCTTCGGCGTCTTAGCCGTGGTGGGGTGGCAGATCTGGAGTTTGATGGCGTGCCTGGGGTGTTGCCCCAGTTTTATATGTTCAATGGCAATGGCTTCACTTTTGGTGAGCCACTTTGGAGGTATGCAAAGGTGCATATCAGCGATGAAGCCGCGTCGAGCTCAGATGAGGAGGTGATCCATTACTTTTTTTCCTTTGGTGACTGCTATGGTGGTGCCGGAGGCAGGTGACGGGCGTTGGTTTCAAGCTCAAAGATGTTTTGCTGTCTTTTCAGTTTTGTCATGTCGGTCTTTACATGACTTGTACTTTGTTTTTTATAATATGAATGAGACATGTATTACCATGTAAAAAAAAGGAAAGAAACAATACTTTGCTTATTGGGAAATATTATATTAAACTAAAAGTTTAACACGAAATAATATTGGAGAAAGTGCACCTACCCACAGTTTTGCACAGAGAAGGGGGCAACTTAGGTATGTAATGATGGAGAAAGGGTACCTCCCCCTTATATCTATTGAGCCCTATGAAGATGATTAACATACAAGGTCAATCAAGTACCAACTAGCTCCTAAGCATCATCGAAAAAGTTAATGATGAAGTGATTAGCTAACTTTTTGAATGGATAAACAATTTTTTTGAGTAACATTAACAATTAATTGAGGTAGAAAATATCAAGGCATTATGGTGCGAAGAAACATATACAAACATAGCCCAGAGCAGGCCCGATAATGCACTATATCGAGAGGGCACCTTATTAGGCCGATGAGCAAATAATCGATGATGATTAGGTGATCCATATATAATTGATTGGGTCCATTATCGGAACAAGTAATACTCTGGCTGTTATGTATTAGAGATGATGTCAAAGTGTATGATACATGATCCACCAGCAGACAACTAGTTTTAGCTCCACAACATATGGAGCACAACGAAGGACGCCGTACGTGGACAAGGTTAATTTTTCCATGTGTTGATCTGACCGTTTCTCCTTCGTGTTGTGTGTAGTTTTGTGTCTTGTTGTTTTTTAGTTCCTCTGACTAGGAAACCTTGTTGTGATTGGCAGACAAGAGGCCAAGATGCATTTCCTTTTTGCAACAAGGATGTAGTTGCGCTGAAAGAGCGGGTGAAGATTTTGAGTGGAAATGGTATTGTGCTTCTCTTCTCTCCGACATCAGAAACTCATATTAATCTTAGCATCAAGAAACAATACTTTGCTTATTGGAAAGTATTATATCCGTTCCTATTAATATTAACTTTGCTAATTTAGTACAACCTATACTAAATCAACCATAATTAATATGAACTGGAGGGGGTATTAAACAAAAAGTTTAACACGAAATAATGTTGGAGAAAGTGTACCTATCCACATTTGCACCAAAAGTGGGCAACTTAGGTATATTGATGGAGAAAGTGTACCTCCCACATTTCTCTCTTGAGGCCTATGAAAAGGATTAACGCGAATCAACCTGTGGTTGGATGGTTAGGAGGACAGCGATATTTCCAGCCCACCGGGGTTCAAGTCCTAGACTTGATACTGGTGCTCGCATTTTTCAAGATTTATTACAAGGCCTTCCGGCGATGTGCGTTCAGTGGGAGGAGATGTTCCTATTGACTAGGAATGCGTCTCTAACGAGTTCATCAATCTCAAGATGATGTGCCGGCTTAGTCTCTCGTATGTGCCAATAGGGGTAGGGTGTGTGTGTGCGCGTGCGTTCCTATGGGTGAGTATATGTGTATATGTATGAGCGTCTGTGTTTATACTGTGTTTCGAAACAAAAAAAGATTAACATACAAGGTCAATCAAGTACCAACTAGCTTCACTGCAAATTTTATTGATGAAGTGATTAATTAACTTTTTGAACAGGTAAATTTTTAGTAAGATTAACACTTAGTTGAGGCAAAAAAAAAAAGTCAATGCTTTATACTGAGAAGAAACATATATAAACCCAACCCAGAGTAGGACCGATAATGTACTATGTTGGGACAGCACCTTAGAAGGCTGATGAGCAAATGGTATGTATCCCTTGTTCCGACATATCTGACGAATCACCCACATAGAGCCTTTGGTGGCCCCATCCACAAATAGGAAGTCCTCTTGAGCGGTTTTGGGAAGATTCCACCGGTTTAGGAAACTTCTGGGTGTTTTTTTTTTCTGTTTGCATAAGTCACTTTTTACGTGTTTTGATTGGTTTTTTATATTCTAGTTTCCTTTTTGTATTCATTTTTTCCTTTCTTATTTATCCTTTTTTTCAATTCATGAATAATTTTTAGATGTCGAGCACTTTAAATTCAAGAACATTTTTCAATTAGTAAACATTTTTAAAATTTATGAATATTTTCTAGATTGATTTACATTTTTTAGAATTTTGAAACGTTTTTTATAATATGTAAACATATATAAAATTTGTTAACTTTGTAAAACTCCAAGAACATTGTTTCAATCTTTGATATTTTTTTCAAATTCGTCAACTTGTTTTCAAACTGCAAACATGTTTATGAAATTGTAAGAAAAACTAAACAAGTATTTTAAAAGAATACGTCACTAGCATTCGAAATATTTCTGAATGTGGTAAAATTTTAAGACATTATTCTAATATGCGAGTTTTAAAAATTTCATGAGTTGTCTTCTGAAATCATGAAAAAAAAAATCCAAATCCATGAAGAGTTTCAAATTCATGAACATATCTCCAAATTCACAAACTTTCATCAAATTCAAAACTATTTTTAATATTCATGATTTTTAGAAAAATTGCAAATAATAAACAGATTTTTTTACCAAAACATTCGTATTTATATAATAAACATGTTAAAACAAAAACACACCAAACAAAAAAGGTTGTCGACATAAAAAGAAATTGTGTGTGCTTTAGCTCACACTTTGAGAGGTACATGCTCGTAACCAAACTATACCCATTTTTTACCGAGCAGACTACACTATGTCGGTGACCGTGGGTGCATGGCGGTTTCACAGGTCGACAGCCGCCATGCGAGCGAGGCCAAGTTGGTTGAAGCTATGTCTTGCTTCTAGGGAGTTGTATGGAGGGGGGGGGGGACCCCTCTATCTCGCGTTCAGCAAGAGGGTAGGAACCCTTGCTGAAGTGGACACCGAGATGAGCCGGCCCTTTCGATTTTCATTTTATTATTATTATTATTTTACTTACTTGGAAAATGTATAAAAAACCTTTTGAAAAATGTTGACCAAGCATTTGAAGAATGATGACCAAGCACTTGAAAAACACTCTATAAAAGCATTTCAAGAATGTTTAATGTGTATGGAGAATATGTTTATCATGTATATGAGAAATGTATAATAGTTGCGTATAAAAAATTTGATCATGCATTTAAAAAATGTTAATCAAGCATTTGAATTTATTTTTAAAAATTATTTTAAAAATCTTGATCAAGCATTTCAAAAATGTCAAATGTGTATAGAAAAAATGTTGGCCATGTATTAAAAAATGATGAACTTTTTTGTGATGTATACAAAAATGTTAATCAAGCAGTTGGAAAAAAGTAGATCAAGTCATTGAAAAATGTTGATCTAGCATTCGAACAGTGTTAATTGTGTATAGATATAATGTTGACCATGTATTAAAAATGACAGATTTTATTGATCATGTATATAAAAATGTTAACCAAGCATTTGAAAAAATGTTGAACAAGTATTCGAATTGTTTCAATCAAGCATTTGGAAAATGTTAAATTTGTATACAACAAATATTGACCATGTGTTCAGAAAATGTTAAGTATTGCATTTAGATAATGCTAATCAAGCATTCGAAAAAATGTGCATAGAAATAAAGTTGACCATGTATTAGAAAATGTTAATCTTGTATTTGAGAAATGTTAATCAAGCATTTGAAAATTGTTCGAAGTATGTGCAGGAAAAAGCTTACTGTCTCTTCAAAGAATGTTAATATTATATTTGAAAAATGTTAATCAAGCATTTGGAAAATATTAAAAATGTGTAAAGAAAAAATATGAACCATGTATTAAAAACATGTTATATTTGTATTGAACAAATGTTAAATGTGTAACTGAAAAATGTTATTGAGACATACAAAAAATGAAGAGTGAACTCCTAAAGAAACAAAGAAGACCAAAAAAGAAACAAAATGAACCAAAGAAAAATGAAAATGAAATATACAACCTGGAAGAGGGAACTGGAGCTACGTGAGCTGTTATTAGAGATTGTAAAGGAAATTTTGTTGCAGCCCAGTGCAGATTCATTCCTTTTGCAGCAGATGTAGTAACCTCAGAAGCAATGGCAGTGCGTTATGGACTAGTATTTGCTAATGCCTTGGGGTTTTCTCGAGTTGAAGCGGAGTCCGATTCTTTAACTGTGATTAATTATTGCAACGGTCAAACAAGATGGTGGGACGCTGCAGCAGCGATTTTTGCGGAGTGTGTGGATATGGCTACGTCTATTGGGAAGGTCACTTTTAGTCATTGTTTTCGTTCTTGTAATGATGCAGCGCATGTTCTAGCTAAACATAGTTTCTATAATAAGATTTCTAGTAGTTGGACGGACGAACCCCCGGGTTGTCTTGTCTCGAGACTTGTGGATGATGTATTACCAGTTTAATTTGCAATAAAGCTAGCCATGATGGCCTTCCCTAAAAAAAATGAAATATACAACCGAAGAAACAAATGCAGAAAGAATGAAAAAAAATGAAAACAAAACAAAAAACCAGTGAAGAAAAAAGAAAAGAAACAAAAGAAAACAAAAAAGTGTTGAAGAACCCCGAAGGATAAAACAAGAAAATGAGTAAGAAAATAGAAACCGGGGAAAATCTTTAATGAAACAAAAGAAAAACAAAAAATTTGTGGAAGAAATAAGAAAACCCAAAAAAAATGAAGAAAATCGTTGTACATTAACTGCATGCTGGCGCACTAGCTAGCAGTGCCTCGAAGAATCATTGAGATCCCAAGATCGATCACTCGTGCGAACCATTTGTATCTATATTTTCTCTCTCCAAAAATATGCACTAACGGGCCTGCCCGGTACTCTAGTCCCTCGCTGCAAGAGATACATACGTCTCTTGGTGTGAGAAATAGCTCTTGCGGTTGTATGGGAGCGAGAAATAGCTCTTGCGGTTGTATGGGAGCGTCGTCCGCGAGTCCTTTGAGATGGCCCAGGTTCCTGCATAGGATTGTTAGTTTTTCTCCTCTGTTTTTGTTTTTCACCTGCACAGGTTATATTTGTTTAGATCCTTTGTTTTTTGTATATATTTTCCAATTACATATTTTCAAACAAAGAATTTGAAAATTATTTCATGAATTTCGAAAAAGGCATGCAAAATTAATGAAATGTTCTCACGTTTCAAAAATTAAGTTTGTGCATTTCCAGAAAATGTTCCGGTAGTTCCACAAAAAAGTTTCATATCATTAAAAACATGTTTCAATGTGTATTTCAGTTTTTTAACATGCATGCGTAAAAATGATCAAAATCAAGTGTTTCAGAAACTATTAATCATGTTTTCAAAATGGTTAAACATGTATTTAAAAATGTCTCAGGTGTATATGGAAAATGTGCAATGCATATGAAAAATAGTAGGCATCAAAACATATATTTTAGAAAAAATAATTATTTGAATTTTTTTAACGTGTCTAATAAACTGCATTTTATATATGAAAATATATAGATGAATACGTACATGAAAATATACATAATGTATGAAAAATAGAGAAAGCAATATTAGGAAAAAAATTAGATGTGTATAAAAATGTACAACATGTACAAAAAATGTAGAGACTAAAACATATATTTGAATTTTTTTTAAACTTCTATAAAAAATATATAATGTTTATAAAAAATATGTATGTGTTTGAAAAAAGGGGAAAAAGAAAAGATAAAATAAAAGAAAATACCAAAACCAAAAGAAAACTGATGAGAGAACACTAAACAAAGGAAAGCATTGAAATCGTAAATAAAACACATATAGAGGAAATAAAACAAAAATCCTCTCAAAAGAGAAGAAAACCATGAACAAAACACGCAAAACAAGAAAAGAATAAGAAATTAACAAAAACCAATGGCAACCACAAACAAAAACACAAAAAAAGAAAGATAAAACAATGAGAAATGGAAGGAAAAGCGCTAACTAGAAATATAAGAAGAAAACAATAAAAAGCAAAGCGAACAAATGAATAAGGAAAGATAAAAAAAGAAAGGAAAAACCAATAAAAGGGTGGTGTTGGGCCCGCCCATTGGCACGGATACTGCAGGGGGCGCCAGAGGCCAGACTATATCTCACATGCTGCTAGTTATAGCCCCGGGGCGCCAACTTCTATATCGTGCTTTAGCGAGCAGCACAGCAACTCGTTCTCGTACGTACTTGAAAGAAGTACAGTTTTCACCCCTAATCAAGCCCTGAGTGGTTTCATGTCACACCTGAAGCGGTTTTGCTGGTGGTATTGTAATTAGGCGCATCTGACTAGGTGCTAACTTGGTGTGCTATTGTAATTAGGCCGTCGGTATAATTTCCCCCCGATTCAGTTAAACTTTTCTGAAATGCATAATAATTATTTTAGGTTATCATTAACCTTTTGAAGCACATGATGAACATGTTTAATATATGTTGCCCTTTTTAGGTATAAAATGGATATTTTTAAATTCACAACCTTTTTAAAAATACACATGAATAAAAAAACATGTTAACTTTTTTGAATTACACGGTGAGCAGGTATTATTACACGTCAAATTTTTAACTACATGGAGAAATTTTCCAAAAATACCCATTATACATTTGCTTAATATGTGGTGAAAAATTATTAGCCCATGGCAATTTTTTTAATACAAGATGAACATTTTCAAATACAAAAAGATGAATTATCTTACAAATACTCAATTTTAGAAAAAAATGCTTGATGATCTTTAAAAAGTACACAATGAACATTTTATTAAACGTGATGAGCATTTGTTACATGCACAATGAACCTTTTTTTTCAACGCAGAATGATAAGTTTTCAATACTCACCAAACATCCTTCGTAATATGCGATGAATATTTCCTGAAAAATGGTGAATAATTTTGAAACACATGGTGAACATTTTTTGAAAACCAATCAATATATAGAAAGAACATGTATTTATATAAAGATAAAAGTAATAGATATAAAATTAGTTTTATTAGCATTGAAAAAAGGTAAGAAAAAGGGAAATGAAAAGAAAAAAAAGATACAAACAAAAAACTAGTAAACGCAAGTAAAAAAATAAACGAGAAAGAAACCAGCAAACTCGCAGTCCACGCTTGGAGTGATCAATCAGACGGGAAAGAAAAATCGATAGATTAGGGCGCCCAGATCGAAGCGCTTGTTGGTGAGCGTACATTGTAACTTGTCATAGGTGATATATAGCATCCTCGCTATGTTGCTACATGTGAAACTTAAGGCCCATTCGGATCCTCTCTACGAGCCATCTTCGCAGAATACCTGTGTGAATCAATCCCAAACGCTCCAGCTTCGCGGAGATGAGGATCCGTCTGTGCAAATTTCGCGGAGACGAGAAGCAGTGGTCAGCCAGCTTCGCTAAAATGAGTAGTTGGTGTTTGATGAAATTATATGGGAATGCCACAACTAAGTTGCGTACCGGTTAACCGAGCCTCCCGATTTCTTTTCTCCCGAGCTCTCGTACGAACCAGCTAGTAGAACGTGGGTGCATTAGGGTCATCCACATGCTTCACTCTGAATTGGGCCTGCAGCCCATGTCACCATCTGTGTTCCCTAATAGCCCATGTCCACACACAAAGGTTTTTTTAGTGTAAGTACATGCTTTTTAACATCATATGGTCAATTAAATAAAAGATGAACATGGTTAAAAATACACTACATGTTTCAAAATGCGTGGACACTTCCCAAAAATAAATGGACATTTATTAACAACATGAACATTGATAAACGTTACTAGAATATATTATTACATATGTGGCCATTTCTTAGTTACATGAATAAAAAAAATGTGTGAACAGATTTTGAGATTAAATGAATATTTTTTATTGTGTGGACACTTTTTTAATTACATGATTTTTTTGGATATGAGTGAACTCTTCTTATAGTTACATGAACATTTTTGAAGTACTTGTAATTTTTTTAGTTAGATGAATGTTTTTAATAAAATATGAACAATTTTATAATTAAGAACCACATAATTTTTATAAAACAAATCATGAAATTTTTGGCGTGCATTTTTGAGCCAAACAAAAAAAAATTTAATCAGCTTATTAATTTGATCATTACATTTTATTGAATTAGGAAAAACATATAATATATAGTGGGTAACACATATTGCAACTCATTTTTGGCAGATAGTGAGCTACCAACAGCTTGGTCACCCTGGGTGAGTTGTGCATTGCCGGTGCTCCCAATAAGCACCACATAAAAGCGCCCCAAGGCTATAGCTCTTTCCACCTTCGGCCTTGGCCTGCTCATGTGTAAACCCATACTACGATATCCCGCAAAGACCGCTTCAAGAAATTGTACTTGGGGTATGTTTGGTTTTAGCCCAAGTCTGTCCTACATTGGCTAGCCACAATTTTGGTCAAACTTTTTGTCCTTGGTTTGGCCAATACTGACATGAAAAATGAATTAGAGTTGCCATGGAGGCACGGGCAAGCCAAAGTATTGGCAACTCTCCAAACAAACACAAAAGTTTTGGTCATGCCCAAAAAATTGGTTGGATAAGTATTGGCCACCATCCAAATAGATGTGCAAGGAAATGACCAAGGTTGCCTCTCTTCATCAAATTGATTATAACTCAAGTAATATCATGCTAAAATTGAGCTAGAATTTTTTTTAATACATATAGTTTTAGTCAAATAAGTGTAGTTGTAACCAGTCTAATAACTTAAAAGTTAAAAGAAAAGTTCACAAAACATAAATTACACTTGTGCATAACATGAGTTGCCTAAAAAATTATACAACTCAGGTATATTGGTATGCGGAACTTTTGTCTACCAAACCCAATGAAAAGAATTAATATATAAGCCTATACCTCCCATATGGCCATATGATCTATAAGCCAAACAAAACTTCTACTGAAAAAAACAGAAAAGACCTATAGACTAAATGAGTCCGAGAAAATGCTCAATGTAGTCTATATGCATGTGAACCCGCATGCGAAAATTTCTTATAATTCTTATTTATATGTTTTGAAATATTATGAAAAGATCACACACATAGGCATCGAGTAGAAACATACCCATGTAAAATTGCGTCGAATGTTATGACCATTTACGAAGTAAGTGAAAATAAGAAAATGAAAAGCTACAATTTATGTTTCACAACTTGTACCATATAATTTCCATTATATATTTTTCACACATCTCATAAATGTTAATATTTTTTTTCTAAATGTTTACATGTGTATGTGTAAGTTTCTACCATATACTGATATGCATGTTTTCTCAAGACTTATGAATTAAATTTTCAGTAAGTTTTAAAAATTGGGTGGATTGAGCACCTCCAATTGTTGAAAGACACTTGGAGAATCTAATCTTCTAAAAATCAATATTACCGTGAAATTATTGACTTGACATGTAAGAGTGCCTATCTATCTAGCAACAAAGTACACGACAAGATAAAGAACATTAAAGGAAAACATGGGAATGCCAAAAAAGGAACTAGAAAATAAAGCTTACCTCAAGCCCTATTCATGGAAAAAAATATATGATTGCATACGCAAAAAACAAAATATTATTTATTCTTTGTGCAATTATCCCTCGAATCACATGAAAAAAAATTATATTTATAAACAAACAATTTAATCATCAACCAACCATACAAGGATTCATTCTAGATTGGAATGATTGGAAGAAAGTAATAGCAGCAAAAATTAGCATTTCTAAACGAAAGAGGCGCTTTTGGCCTGATCAATCTTACCTCGCCTAATGTCCACTCAGCCGGCTACAAATGAGTGTATGTACGAAAGAGAAAGGGAATGAATGAACACCTTGTTGATCAACATTTTACCCAAGACCCAAGACATGGACTCAATTAAGCATCTAGCTTATGTCATTACAAATTGTGCATGAATAACAGAAGAAGTACTAAGTACTAAACTAAGACAGATTAAACAGAATATTGAGTAGCATGAAGTTGGAAATATCTGTAAGTACGTAGTATAAAAGTATGATTGAAATTCATGTATGATTGACTACATGCACAATGATCAAATATCCACATTAATACATACGATCTGAATATCATTAGGACAAAAGAAGTAATAGAGAAATCAAGTTGTATACCTTCGTTCCCAAATATTGAGGGATACTACAAACCCTTGTTCATCATGGCCCAACATATCTACGAATATGATTTAACTAGGAGGGTATCAGGAAGTAAATGTCTGGTGTCATTGCCGGGGAGTGTCTTTTACATGTATACTTGGTGAAGAAATCTCCCATCAACTTGCTAAAAAGCAATCATCTAGTGTTGTTGCCAGGGAGGTTCCTCAGAAGTCCATAGGTTCTCCATTTAACAATTTTACTTCCTTGTTATTTAATTTGTTTAGTTACTTTCCGTTCATAATTAGTTTCTTTTATTGCACTTTAGAAAAATAATAAAAAAATCAGCAAGTAGACATAGTTTCATCATTAGTGACAATACTTTAATCAAGTGTATCATAGATCGGTATATCGTGGAGAGTACCTAGCACTTGTATTGGTGCACATACTACACATATAAATACACATTACATCCAACCTATACTTGTACTCCAAGATCGTATCAACGTTTAAAAGGAAGGGTCATAATAGGAGGGTTAGTTAGCAAGGAAAGATCACGACGTGATTGCATGCTACTAACATTATCTATTCTTATAAATCTCAGTCTTGAAGGATGGCTCTTTCTCGGCTAAAGATGGAAGTGCAGGCATTCGATCGTTCGTGACCACATCGGCCACTCCATCGCAACATGTAGTGCACCCTTGCTTTAGTGCAACATGCTTTTGAGGCAGATGTCTTATCCGGAAGGAAGTCTTTAAATTGATGCTCCAATCATAACCCAACATTGTGTAATCAAGTCTGACTGCGCCAAGTTGGTTGACTGCCTAAGAGAGAGAAGACATACACTAGTAGAAAAATGACCTATTGTCCCGGGGGAGGAGGCACTTAGACATGCTAAAGTTAAACGCTCACATACAATGGTATAGATTTGTTAGCTAATCATTGTAGATTGGAACAACCAATGGATGGTTGTAGGATGCTCCTAGCCGTGTAGCAAACCTTTATGACTGAAGATTGTAACTACGTTCCCCATTAATAAAGTTCCCCTCTTTGTCGCCATTTTTCTGGAAACAAAAACAAGCACTTAAATTGGGAGCTCCGATTGGGCGCTTCAGGCGCCATGGAAGCTCCCTGGCGGCCACATGCCGACGCTGGTGGGCCGGCCCATGTACACATTGACATTTGAGAAAAAAAGAAAAAGTAAAAAAAAAACACAAAAAGCAAAAAAATTCTAGAATTCAAAAAAAATCAAGGATCTTGAAAAAAGTTCACCACTTTGAATAAATGTTAATCGATTTTGAAAAAGAAATTATAAAAGAAGTTCACCGATTTTGAAAAAAGTTCATCAGATTGATTTTTTTTATCAATGTTGGAAAAAGTTCATCGATTTTGAAAACAAGTTCATCTAATTTGGAAAAAGTTGATCGCATTTGAAAAAGTTCAATCATTTTGAAATAAGTTCATTGACATTGAAAAGAGCTCACATATTTTCACAAATGTGCACAAATTTCAAAAGGAGGTTCATCAACTTTTAAAAAGTTCATCGAATTTGAAAAAAAGTTCATCGAATTTGAAAAAAAGTTCATCGATTTGAAGAAAAATTTCACATATTTGAAAACAATTCATCAAACCAGGAAAACAAACAAAAAACAAAAAGTGAAGAAGTAAGAAAGGAAAATGAAAAAGAAAGAATAAAAGAACCAAAAAGTTTAATCTTACCAGATCCGGCGGGCTGGTGCGTTGGTTACACTAGCATAACTATATGAAGGAGGTCGCTGGCTCGAACTCAACCAGCACGCGTGTTATTGCGGGATAAAACACAGCTAGATGGACCGGCCGAGCACAACGCCCATTTGTAAAATACACATTAACGGGCGCTTAAACCGCCAAATAGGAATCACCACATAAATTTCATAAAAACAAGGAGTGATAGTGAAAAATGGGCCGAAGCAATAGTCGATATGATCTATGTACATAGATGGACTAACATTGAAATCCCAATAGAGCAGAGCCCAATAAGGATAAAAAACTTGTGGGAGTAACTACTTGGAGGTTGCCAAAGCGTAACCTCCTGTAGGGTTACACATGCGATCAATGTTGGCCTTTCACGTGGCGAACAGTAGGAGGGTGCACACATCGCGAGGAAGGGCCAATTCAATCGAGAGGATGATGTGGCATTCGGTGGGATTTTCTCTTGTTATCTTTCTCTTTTTTCTTCTTCTGGGGTTTACTGAGAGTGCAAGTAGGGCTGCAAACGAGTCGAGTTCGAGCGAGTTGGAGTTGGCTCAACTCAACTCATATTAAAATTCGAGCGAGCTCAATCTGAGTGAAGCTCAAGATCGAGTTGTAGAACATGACTCGTGCTCAGCTTGTACCGATCTCGAGTCGGTATCAAGCTAGTTTCGAGCTAAATAAAATGGTAAAAATTATAAATCTATGATGATTATTCGGACTAGATAAGGACACAACACGACACAACTTTGTACGTCAGTCTCGTCGTGCTCGGGAGAGCTCCGAGCACATCTTTGTCTCTTGGGCGAACTAGAAATAGATAGTGGTCTTCGTGGACAAAAAACAAGAAAAAGAAGGTGCATATGCTTGGAAATTTTGCCAAAAGCAATAGGATATTTAACCCATAGCCGATCACGTTCGATAATTAGACCTAAATCTTCTCTACAGTTAATTAAGCTACCATGTTTGCTAGTTAATAAAATGGAGAAAAATCATGGACATCATATATTGTAACAAATTATCTTATTTTCATTTAATATATGGCATAATCATTGAACATAATGGTATTATGTCGAGCTATCGAGCTAAAAACGAACGAGCCAATATTGGCTCAAGATCGGCTCGTTTCTTCGTCGAGCTACATAAAGTGTTCAAACTCGGTTCATTTATTTTCGAGTCGATCTCGAGTCGAGCCAAAAAACGAGTCGATCTCGAGTGGCTTACAAGCCTCGAGCTTTTCTTGCAGCCCTACGTGCAAGCTGCAACAGGAGTACGGGTTGCACTGCAAGATGAGCATGCATTGCACTATCTAAAAAGCACATGTTGCACCACACGCAAAATGCAAATTGTGTTTGGAGTACAGGGTGATCCACGCATGGAGTAGAAGTTGCACTAGGGGAGAACATGTTGCACCATGTCGAGGTACATGTTACACGGAGAAGTCCAAGTTGTAAAATGATGGAAGGAGGACGGGGCGTCGACCCGTTGGCTGGATAGCTGACACTACTAGGGAAAACCTTATACACAGAATGTTACCAGTAGTGCTGTACAAAATCAAACGCTACTGCTACTTAGTAGCAGCGCGCGTAAATAAACCGCGCTACTGCTATGACTTTAGCAGTAGCACGTACAAGCGAAACGCGCTCCTGCTATGTTTGAACTGGGCGCACATGGCTAGCCCAACCTAGCAGTAGCGCGTATACTGGCCCAGCGCTACTGCTACTCTCCTTAGCTGTAGCGCGCTTACGTGTAAGGCGCTGCTGCTAACGGAAATAAAATAAAGTGAAAAACAAGTAGAAAAGTAAATGAAAATGAAAGAAATAGAAAAAGGAGAAAGGAAAAAAATAAAATGTAAAGAAAAATAAAAGAAAAAAGGGAAAAAAGGAGAAAGGAATAGCAGTAGCGGGTTTCTGGAAACGCGCTGTAGCTAACTTAGCTATAGCGCGTTTCGGAAACGCGCTACGTTACGTTTCACTTAAACATCGGTTTCTCCCCCCCCCCCCGCCCCCCGGCCACCACACTTCTTCCCCAAATCCCTCGCCCTCGCCGCCGTCTCCCCAATTCGCCGTCGCCCCACTTCGCCGCCGTCTCCTGCCGGCGTGGACGCCCGCAACCTCACCGTCTCCCCCCGAGGCCGCCGTCATCCTCACCGCCGCCGCCCGAGGCCGCCCTCAGCCTCACCGCCGCCGCCCGAGGCTGCCCTCGACGTCATCGTCGGCGCCCTCCACCTCACCGCTGCCCGAGCCTGCGCAGGACCGCCGTTGCCCGTGCCCGAGCCCGCCCTCTCCGCCCCGGCCGCCCTCACCGAGCCCCGCCCCGCCACCGTCTCGCCCCTCTCTGTAAGTCCCCCACCCCTCCCCGACTCCTCTCTCTGTATTTTAGAGAAAAATTAGTAGAGCAAAAGTTTGTTTATAGCAAAAAATTTAGTTTAGAGCAAAGGATGTTAAGTAGTAGATGTTAGAGCAAAAATTAGTTTAGAGCAAAAAATTTGGTTTACAACAAAAGTTAGTTAGGGCAGTAGGGTTTAATTAGGGTAGATGCTGCTTGTATAGTATATAGTGATGCTAGTAGATGTTAATTAGGTCAGGGCAATAGTGGTACTAGTAGATGTTAATTAGATGTTTTTCAGTTAGGGCACTAGAGTTTTGCTAGGTTAATTAGGTTAGTAGTGCTGCTAGTAGTAGTGGTACAGTAGGTTAATTAGGTGATGTTAAATGAATAACCTAAATGAATGAAATTAGTAGTTAACTGAATTTATTTTCCTTTCATCATTGTAGAGCACTAAAGTTAACTGGCTTTTGTTCTATTAGTAGTTAAATGAATTTTCTTCTCACTTTGTTTTTGAATTAGCTTGTGAAATTTGGACATGTGGTTGCTCGTGTATATTTGGACATGTGTTGCAGTGTCGAAGAGGGATATTTGAACACTGTTTTCAGGGAATGATGCTGAGTGGCCTATGTTTTGCCGGAATGTGGATTCATTTCTGTTCCGGCAAATTTCAGGTTCTCGATTTGTCCACTTTTTAGCAAAGGTCATGCCAAAATTTTCCGTGAATTTCGGCATGACTTGTGCTACAAATTAGGACATATCGAGTGCCCGGGATTTGCCGCACCAGGAAGGAGTCAACATTCCTGCAAAACAATAGGCCTTTTTTATGTCATTATTTATTTTATTAGTTCTAGAATTAATTGACTAAATTTAATCATAGGAAACATGGCTAGCAACGATGAAAGACAGGGTTCTGGTGATTGCGACGACGTCTACCGGGCGGCAGACAAATTTTTTAGCCTTACCGACGATCAACTGATGTTGTTGCTGGGCCCACCGGTGGCATCGGGGACTGAGACCGACACGCAGACCGGTGCTGAGACTGAGACCGGCGCTGAGACTCAGACCGGCATCGAGACCGGCGCTGAGACTGAGACCGGTGGTGCCTCGGGGAGCGGAGCCGGTGTAGAACCGAAAGCAAAGAGGCAACGACTTCCTAACAAACTCAGGACTACTAGACTGGTGGTCACGGAGGTGGACGACGGCATTTTTGAGCCAAAGGCGCCCGAGGAAGCGCGTCGATGCTACGGCAATCAAATAGGCTGCATCGCATTTAACAACCGCCACCATCAACGATGAGAAACTACAGAAGATAGAAAATATGAGGAGCTCCCTCCTAAAGAAGTTTCACCAGATATTCTTGTTCCCGGGCCGGAATGAGAAGGATTATGAAGATCCAGACGAGGACCCGACAATGAAGAAGATAAACAAACACGCCATGACCAAGTTTAGCAACGCGTTGGCCGCCTGGAAAACTCGAGTGAAAGCAAGGATCATCGACAAGAAGGAACCCTACTCCGAGATTGTAAATGATAATCCGGCAATCACGGAAGAGCAGTTTCAAATATTCAAGGAGGCTTGCGAGGCCGAAGCTGCCAAAAAAAGTCTAAGTACATGAAGGGGCTTCAAGAGAGGAACATTGGGAGCCACCACCTCGGAAGCCGTGGTTTCGGCGGAAAGAGGTCCAAATGGGCCAAGAAGGACGCGGAAGCCGCGAGTGTGGGCATCCCAGACCCCTTGGCGGATTTCACCGTCCCGCAGGAGCGTGACATCCTGAGGGCCCGACACCGTTAGGACCCAGTGAAGAAGGTTTATGAGACAACACCGGTCATTACGGAGTTCATGAGACTGCTGGTAATTTTAGTTTCTGATCAATTCGACTGCACACGTTAGTCATATTTGTAAACGATCCTTGTGCCTTTTGCAGAGAGAGCAGCACCGGATTGCGGAAAGCGACTCGCCGTCTGAGGCATTGGCGAGGCCCAAGTGGGACACTCCATTCAACCGGGCGTTGAACATATTGAAACGACAACCGGTTTATACTCGACCGTCATATGGACGCGTGCACGGTGTCGGAGACGGCGCCACGTGGAAGAAGTACTACCGTGAGACCACGGAGGAGAGAAAGGAAAGACGGAGGTTAACTGAGGAAAACATCGACAAGAAGGTTGAGATTGCGGTTTAGAAGAAATCATCTCGAACGATCGCAATAGCGGTAGCTGCCGCAAAACAGGTGGTTGCATATTTTTCTACTTCCTTGGTGACGGGCGTTTTCACTTGGACAAGGCAAAATCCAGAAAAAATGCAGAGGACTTTCCCCTTGCTGACTTCTTGGGAGCACCTGCTCCCTGCTCCTCCGCACCTGCTCCCGCACCGCTCCCGCACCTGCTCCTCAAGACTGGCTCCTGACCGGACGTGCTCGGCGGTGCCGTCTTTTGGCTGAGCTCGACGCCCTCACGGTATCTGCCACACCGCCCCTTCAATATAAATGTATAATCTCCGTTTCGTTGCCTTTTCGGATGTCTCACGTCGCAGACTTTTCTTTGCAGGCCGACGAAACCCGCGGCACCATATTGTACACCATCGGCGACCAGAAGGTGGACGTGGGGAAGGCGACGATAATGGAACCGAAGGAACCATTGTTCCACAACCGGCCGATCCCCCCGAACATCTTCAAGGTTTCCGTGGCCAGTGTTGAACCGGGCCATGAGAATTTTCCTCCTCCAATACTACTGGTGGATGACGAGGAGACACCGCGGCGGCTTGGTGATTGTTGCAATGGGTGGGTCCTGTTGTGGCCAAAGAGTCTGCTTCGTCTGGAGGCAGTCGCAAGCACACCCACGAGCACGGAGCCTCAGCAAGGTATGAACATCAACACCCCACCTACCCAATTAGCCTCGGGTGTCGGGTTGGGTGATAGCGGACGGGGTAAGGAGGAGGCTCCATGAGTCGCTGATGACGTCGCCATGGATGAGGATGAGGACGACGGTGGCGCTGAACAGTATGTCTATACTGGCGCCTCCTCAGGGTTTGAGCGTCATGAGTCGGTGCCTGAATTGCCGTCTCAAGGTATTATGGACGACCTTCCGGTAGTAAAGAAGTCTAGGAAGAGAGCGAGGAAAGGCAAAAAAGCTGATTCTATGATCCAACCGCCTCAGCAGCCTCGGCTTCAGGACCGTATAGATATCCCCGATGCGGATAAATGGCATATCCCCGGTCAACCAATCCTATCTGCAACAGCGCTACATGCAAGATTCAGTGATCTAAGGAGACATCATGACGATGTGCTGTGGGTAGAGAAAGGCCTCATCGCCTCGACAGATCCAGGATACCCACTCTACGTGGCTAACGTTCCGCGGCAAATGTCGTACGTCGACAGCTTCCCCGCGGATAAGTTCTTCCTCCGATTCGATTACATATTCGACATGTTTCACGTGAAGAAGCTAGATTTTACGTTTGTCCGCCTTTATGCCTTGCACATGAACTACATCATCGGGTTTGAGCAGATATCTCATATCTGTGTCGCTGACCCGTACTACATGCACGAGGGCTTCTTGGGAGTCTGCACAGAGCACCATGTATACGCGAGGGAATACATCGTCAATTTCATGCTCGCCAATAAGGACAAGGGGGTGATTCTCGTGCCTTATCATCCCGTGTAAGTCATCCGCGCTGCTATCCTTCCTTCGATTTCAATCATTCATTTGCACGGTGGAGGCTAAGTAATTTGAGGTGTACTCATTTTGCGCAGCGGCGGGCGCGCCGTCCTCATCATCCTATACCCCCGATTCTCCCACGCTCTTTACTTGGACTCGTCGAAGAACATTCACAAAAAGGATTACACCCACATAAGGATGTTCTCGACAGTGCTATGTTTTACTACCAAGCAAGGGGTGGAGAGGTCAGGGACAAGAAGAGAAGGAGCGGCAGGGTCGCCTTCGTCCATAAGACCGACTTCTGCTGCATCCAGCAACCGAACAATTCTCTTACTGATGGATTCTATGTCCTACACCACATGCTGGAGTACAGACGGGATCACCAGAACCTTCGCATGTCACCTAGATCCGGCGATGCCCATATTCTGCAATGGGCAAAGAACGTAGGAGATATCGAGGATCATCGACTTCGAGCTGAGTTCTATCACATCCAGCGCGAACTTGCCAAAATCATCATGAAGGAGGTCGTCCATAAAATAGGGATGTTCTACGAAGAAGGACAAATGTCGCGGGAAGACGTCTGAACATGGATAGCCTCTCAGCGTCTCGACATGAAGCCTTTCACTAAGCTCGGGGACTATCTCCCTGACATGGATGGATGGCACGACATGGTGGAGTGATTGTCGATATATGACAATGTGTCTGTTTAGTCCATACTTTCTGTATGACAAAAACTTTGAGTTATGCACGGTGAAACTTTATTTGTGATGTAATTAAACCGTCCTCCTCCTCCACTAGTGAAGATCACTCTAGTTAGGGCATTTTGGGTACGATGAACTTTGTTATTTATGCTAATGATATGTTGTTTCTATTTTTGCCAAGTCTGTCTCTTTCTGTTGCTCAACTATATATGTTGCATATCATTGACTCATGTGACGATGCAGGTGCATAGATCATCGATGGCGAAGAAGTGCTACGCCAGGAGTATATATACGACGAGTGGCTGGAGTGTCAGGCCCAGGTGTACCGGTTTCTGGTTTCCGAGCAACAGGCAATAGTTAGTTTAGATTCACGCTAATGCGAGAGAGGGATACGAACTCATGTACTTAAAGTGATAGCTCTTCTCGCGTAACCATTGTTTAGATGGATGATGATGTATTTGCAAGTAATCGAGGACTTGTATCGCTATTTTCGAGAGATGATGACGAGAGACCACTTTGTGTTGGATGATGATTATGATGATGACATGATTTGATGAGACTAATTGTATGTATATGCTATGATTACATTTGTATGTGTATGATATGCTAAAGATTATTGTATAAAGCCTATTCAAATACAAAACAAATACAAAAACAAATATGCAGGAAAAAACTAATAAAACTAGTAGTAGCTAGGGGTAAAATTTAGCATGGCGCGCATTACCGATGGCGCTTCCGGTAAACATCGCTGCAGATAATATCAGCAGCGCCCTTCCCTAAACAGCGCTACAGATATTCATGTATAGCAGTAGCGTGGGACAACAGGCGCTACTGCTATACGTTAGCTGTAGCGCCTTATTAGTAGCGCCTGTCCCCGCGCTACTGAGAGACCCAAAACCCGCGCTGCTGCTAGGCTTTTCCCTAGTAGTGTGAGGTTGCTACCAGCCCACCCAAGTTCAAGTCCCGGCTTGTACGCGTGGTGCGTGCGGAGTTTCTCCTATAAATAAATGCCAACGAGGGTTAGCCCTTGGGTTGGTCTTTTTTTTTTAAATGATGGAAGCACACGTTGCATTTCACACGAAGTATAAGTTATATTGCATGGGTAAAACATGTTGTACTGCGCGAGGACAAATTTCACTAAATGGAAGTATACTACCCACGAGGCAGTACAAATATGTTATCTCAGGGAGTACATGTATGTCATTTCAGGGAGCACAAAGTTATCAACAAGGGATCGAAGATATCGGTCCGAGGAACAATGGAATGGAAACGGTTAAAAAATTTAACACTCAGTTAAGAGTTGTTTCATTTTGAAAAACGGATCCAAAAAAAATTCTCGTACGCCCAACCTTCCTATCCCCATCCATGCGAAAGCCCACCAAAACTCGTTGGTGGTGACAAGGGGCGCATGTGCGTTGCACCACTTGTTGCCACCAGAGGAGTTTGGAAGTAACCTTTGCAAGCGGTGCCCCTTAACTAGTGATTTCACAAACTTGCTGATTCACATCATAACAAAAATAAAGCTTCGATAACACACAAGATAAATAGTGCAAGCACGGCTGAGGCCCAGCTAACACGGAGAGGACTTAACCTACATATACTCTAATGTGCGTGTTATTTCCATAATTTTGTAAAACATAGAAAAATAGTTTTGAGTTTCAAAAAGTGGGTTCAAAAGAACTAGAAAAATTTCTATACCAAGTGCCTCTGACTGCCGGCAGAGAATTAGCAAACATGTTTTCCCATAAGGTAGTTGTTACGTAACAAACATCAAATTAGGAAGTAAGAGGTCGACTTTAGAAAAGAATAGAGTGCACACTAATATTAAGGACACTGAAAGAAAAGAAAGCAATGCCCACAAGCCAAACAAAGGATGAAGCCTATCTCATATCCCTATCCACGAGTAACCGTGTGCTAATGAACAAAGGAAAAAATATCAAGAACATAAAAATAATAGAAAGAAATGGCAGAAGGCAACAAAGATTGAAGATATCACATGCGTTATCGCAATCCACTAAAGATCCACAAGCTATTACCAGCAATGGAGAGATGGAAACTTTGCTTCACTTTTGGTAACACATAAAGGGAAATAAAGTCATGGCCACACGGCACGACGATCGCATACGTCTGAAAGTTTTAAGATAAGTAGGAGCCAGAACACGACACCACATTCTTCCCTTGAAAATGTCATTCATTTTAGAAAAAAGGCCTTCACTCACCTTGTTTTCTTTTAGCCCGAACTTTCGCTGCCAAATATTGACATGCCAAATGTTTACTTGGCTCTTTACTTACCAATGAGTTGGCAAAATTTGTACTATAATGGCCATTAAGTAATTGACATGCCAAAAACAAATGACAGCCAACCAAACATAGACCTTGTTTTTGATCATGACCAAAAAATTGGTAGGGTAAATATTGGCTACCATTGAAATAGAATAAAGCTCTTTTATGGAATGTTGGGTCCATCTGGACCAACAAACAAACACAACAAAAAAGACAAAGCCAACTGCTTGTTGCTAGCCGCACGATCTAGGCGCCCGGGGCATACAACCCCTCGCCTCTTTACTGTTTTTATATGAATTATGCTAATTAGAGGTCGTGTAAGCCTTTTAGACATTCTACTGTGACAAGACATGATAATCAGTGGCGAAGCCAACAATCTGGAAAGGTTTGGCTGCCGCCATACATAACATCTTCCATGACTAAATCTATGCAAGACTTTGTTGTAGGTTTGAGCAGAGCCGCATATATTAGTAATCTCAGAGACACCTCGAAAATTGTTCCTGCGCGTCCGCCATGAGTAAAAGTTCCATAGAGACAACATCCAACACAACATAATAGGTCGCATCGTTTACGTTTTCGTACACGATTACTTGTAGAATATCATATGCAAAGAGAACCAAAATTTTCACCGTCTTTTCACACCTATGTGCAAAAAGGCCAACATTGCACAAATTTGAGCATAAAAAGTGCATGTGCGGTTATGGGAAACACCAAGAATAATACACCCATCCTTATATTTTCCTAGTGTCTACTCTCGCACGACTGAGTGCCGGTTTTGATGGCACCTAGCCACTCGTCAGTACACTTGAAAGTGCAATCATGCCCTTAATTGTATTTTGATGTTGATGACAACATGTATATTGGGACTAATCATGTTTATCAAGTATATCTCAGGATTATGTGTCAAGGGCCGTGTGTGTCTATATATATATATATATATATATATATATATATATATATATATATATATCTAATAATAAAGCGCGGTGGGTTTCCGTCATCCGTCACCTCTATTTGCAAACAAGTCCCTACAGTTTGTTGAAATCAACCCGCAGTTTATCTATAAGTCATAACGAACCGTTTTTTTACTTTTTTAGAAAACCCGTGAGATTTCAGGTAATCAACCCGCCGTCCATATT
Organism: Aegilops bicornis; assembly: GCA_021605145.1. Classification (NCBI taxonomy): domain Eukaryota; kingdom Viridiplantae; phylum Streptophyta; class Magnoliopsida; order Poales; family Poaceae; genus Aegilops; species Aegilops bicornis. The sequence goes on along the minus strand of CM038675.1, from coordinate 848,965,172 downwards.
TAAGTTTAAGTCATACGAATCGTTTTTTGTATTTTAACAGAAAACCCCCTAACCTTTCGGTTAATCAATCCGCAGTTTATCTAAAACAAAATTATCCATATCTTTTAAACCGTAACTCCGATTTTAACATATTATATATGAAATTTCATTAGAAAAATGTGTAGAATCTAAATATGCTGTTACTTTTAGCTGTTAAATATTTCTAAACTATTAATTTGGGTGCAAACTTAATCTATAGTGCACGGTCCGTTTTTCTTTCGTACCGGCGGCGATCCAAATTGCAAATAAACACACATTAAAACCAGATTGAGTGGAGAAAAACATTGATAATCACACATACACAACTCTGAAAAACCTCGCGGGAAAAATAACACTTTTCTCATCTTATTCTGAGCGATTGTGTGCGTGCGAGCGCGCGCGCGCGTGTGTGTTTGAGAGAGAGACGCCTTAGGACTGACCACATTCAAATGCATTTTCGTTGTGTGAGCAGTGAGACCACCGTCGGGAACACAAATGTGATGCCATTTTAAATAAAGAACGTCTACCTATCAGGGTCTCGAGTCATGGTCATTGGGTTAAGAGGGTGTATTTTTTCTGTCCCGTTGCAACGCACGGGCTGATATATATATATATATATATATATATACATACATCACTCAAGAGCAGAGATGCAAGACAAGACAAAAGCTTCGGCTCCTTTTTTGGTTTGTTCTTGAGTATAGGGACCCCGCACTATTAAGTGGGGATCGCCGGACATCGTGAAAGAACTAGCTCAAAACCCACAAAATATCCTCTCACATCATCTCTGTTTCATCTCTAATTCTTCCTCTACCTTGTGCACAAAAACTGGTATGATTCTAAGCTAGTAGGTTCAGCTATCACCGGACGTTCGAATGTCTACGGACGTCCGACCTCTCACAGCCGACCGGGCATCCGGCTCTCCCCGGGTGTCCGGTGCATCTCCATAGAATATAAATAAGCGGAAGTACGGTTTCAACGGACGTCCGGTCACCGGACGGCCGTTCTTCTCTGGATGTCCGGTACTGCCCCAAGAGAATGCTATTAGCGGATTTCCGACCTCACCGGATGTCCGGCCACCGGACGACCGGCGTGTTCCGAACGTCCGCTGGCTGTGTGCCTCATGCCTCTTCTGTGTCCTGGTAGGCTCTCCAGTGACCGGACGACCGGCAGCCCGGCTAGACATCCGGTCCAACCTGAGTCACCGGGCGTCCGGTAGTCACCGGACGTCCGGCAGCTTCAGTACACTGTGTGGCTCAACGGTTAGTTTTACACTATCACTATATATAGCCTCCTCCCTCCCACGGGATAAGGTGGACCATTCACTTTGAGCTTTCTATGAACACATCTCACTCCCTCTCTTGATTCCCTACACTAAATCCTATATGCCCAAGGGATTTAGGAACATTTGAGAGAAGTTCTCCAATCAAGTTATAGATCCATTCCTTGCCCTTCTACTCACCAAAGGAATTTGTGATTTGAGCAAGTTCTTGAGATTTCCCCGTCGTTCTTGTTACTCTTGGAGGTTGGAGACTCCTAGGCAGTAGGGGTCACTCGGAGAGGAATCGTTCATTGTGATTACCCCTGGAATGTTTGCGAGGGTTTGGACCACCCCAAGGTCTACCACTAGTGGTTGAGAAACACCTCCGTGGTGTTGTCTCAAAGGGAGAATAGGGTGAGCCTTCGTGGCGTTGGTGTGCCTTCGTGGTAACATCCACCTCTCTAACGGTGACGTAGCTTCCCTCCAAGGAAGGGAACATCGACATACACCCTCATCTCTCGGAGTTGCGGTTATCCCTAACGCTAACTTCCTACTTGTGGTTGCTTGTCTCTTAGTCTTTACCTATATCATATTGTGCTTGCTTACTCTCCTACTTGTGTTACTTTTTTACCTTGCTTAGCTCATAGCATCACACTTGCAATTGTTAGGCTAAACTTCATATTCCGCATTATTGTCTAAAATTGCTAAGTTCCAATTAAAATTTATAATTGTACCTATTCACCCCCCTCTAGGTCCATCTCGATCATTTCAATTGGTATCAGAGCCTCATGCTCTATTCTTGTGGCTTAACCGCCCTAGAGTGAGATGAACCCCGATGAGACTCCCCTTGTTGCAGATCCGAAGTGTATGGGTGCGGCTTCCACGCAAGCCAAGTCGTTCACTTCAGAGGATCAGGAACGAGCTCTTGCTAAGCAAAAGGAGGAGCATGATGCCTCTCTTGAGGCCTTGGTCCAAATGAGGATAGCCAGACTAACCACGATGCTTGCACCACTTTCTAGTGGTGCGGCCTCGAGGCCAGCTAAGGGAGTCCTGGATTAGGGGGGTCATCGGACAGACGGACTATATACTTTGGCCGGACTGTTGGACTATGAATATACAAGATTAAAGACTTCGTCCCGTGTACGGATGGGACTCTCCTTTGCATGGAAGGCAAGCTTGGCGATTTGTATGTTTAGATCTCCTTCTTTGTAACCGACTCTGTGTAACCCTAGCCCCCTCCGGTGTCTATATAAACCGGAGGGTTTAGTCCGTAGGACAAGAACAATCATATCATAGGCTAGCTTCTAGGGTTTAGCCTCTACGATCTCGTGGTAGATCAACTCTTGTAATACTCATATCATCAAGATCAATCAAGGAGGAAGTAGGGTATTACCTCCATCGAGAGGGCCCGAACCTGGGTAAACATCATGTCCCCAGCCTCCTGTTACCATTAGCCTTAGACGCATAGTTCGGGACCCCCTACCCGCGATCCGCCGGTTTTGACACCGTCATTGGTGCTTTTATTGAGAGTTCCACTGTGTCGTCGCGATAAAGCTTGATGGCTCCTTCAATGATCAGCAACGATGCGGTCCAGGGTGAGGTTTTCCTCCCCGGACAGATCTTCATATTCGGCGGCTTCGTACTACGGGCCAACTCGCTTGGCCATCTAGAGCAGATTGACAGCTACGCTCCTGGCCATCAGGTCAGGTTTGGAAACTTGAACTACACAGCCGACATCCGCGGAGACTTGATCTTTGACGGGTTCGAGCCTACATCAGGAGCGCCGAACAGTCACGACGTGCATGACTTAGATCTGCCATCGGACGGTGTTCGGGATATCGCACCTGCGGCTGCCCCGACCCCTAATCTGGAGCAGATCACGCCATCCGAGGACGGGTGGATGGACCCCGCCACGGAGGCCGCACACTCATCGGCGTTGGAGCCGAACACAGACTCCGCCTCCAAAGAGATCTGTATCACCGGACCCCCAGACTCGTCTCCGGTCTTAGGTTCTGAACCGCGTGCGTCCGTGCCTATCGAATCTGATTGGGCACCGATCATGGAGTTTACCTTCGCGGATATCTTTTAACACTCACCCTTGGGTGACGTGCTAAATTCATTGAGGTCTCTCTCTTGATCAGGAGACTCTTGGCCGAACTATGTCCGGCTCGAGTGGGAAGCTGACGATGAAGAAATTCGTTACCCACCCACCACCCACTTAATAGCCACTGTCGATGACTTAACGAACGTGCTCGACTTCGACTCTGAAGACATCGACGGTATGGACGACGATGCAGGAGAAGAACAGGAACCGCCGCTCACAGGGCGCTGTACAACCACCTCATCATATGATATATATATGGTGGACACCCCCAAAGAAAACAATGGCGATGAGGCAACAAAGGATAATCCCTTGGGGAAGCAATCAAAGCACTAGCGTAATCGGTGCCGCTCTAAGCCCCGCCATTGCAGGAATAGCAGTACTGGTACAGGAGATAATAGCAATCCGGATTGTGCCGAAGACGAATACAATCCAGCCCAACCTGACTTCGAGCCGGCCAAGCAGGAGGATGGGCAAGCTAGCCCAGATGAACAGGCAACGGATGGAGATGTCTCTCTCCGAAGACGAGGTGAGCCTCGATGACGATGAATTTGTCGTGCCTGAAGATCCCGTTGAGCAGGAGCGCTTCAAGCGCCGGCTTATAGCCACTGCAAAAAGCCTGAAGAAGAAGCAGCAGCAGCTTCAAGCTGATCAAGATCTGCTAACAGATAGATGGACTGAGGTCCTGGCAACCGAGGAATATGGACTCGAGTGCCCAATCAAAAGTTACCCGAAGCACAGGTTGCTACCACAACTCGAGGAGGAGGCGCTAGAGCCTACACTACCAATGTAGGACGAGACGGACCGGCCACCTCGTGGCCGAGACAAAGCGGCCTACCAGCCCGCACCCCGCCGCCAATCAAACAAAAACACTAAGGCCCGGGGCTACACGCAGGATCTGCGAGACGTATTGGAAGACAAAGCAGGGCAGCCAAGATCGATCTACGGATCGCGGGGGCGCGCCACAACGCGTGATGGTGACCGTCACGCCGGATACGCTAAAAACAAGTCCGGCCGGGCCGAATACAACAGACCAGACTCATTTGAACTGCGTCGTGATGTAGCCTGGCATAGAGGCGCCGCACACCCCCTATGTTTCACGGATGAAGTAATGGATCATGAATTCCCAGAGGGGTTTAAACCCGTAAACATTGAATTATACGATGGCACAACAGACCCCACGGTATGGATTGAAGATTTCCTTCTCCACATTCACATGGCCTGCGGTGATGATCTACATGCAATCAAGTACCTCCCCCTTAAGCTTAAAGGACCGGCTCGACATTGGCTGAATAGCCTGCTGGCGAACTCCAATGGCAGTTGGGAGAACCTGGAGGACACATTCCTTGACAACTTCCAGGGCACTTACGTGCGACTACCAGACGCTGATGACTTAAGTCACATAACTCAACAACCCGGAGAGTCAGCCAGGAAATTCTGGACTCGGTTCCTAACTAAAAAGAACCAAATCGTCGACTGTCCAGATGCCGAAGCCCTAGTGGCATTTAAGCATAACATCCGCGACGAGTGGCTCGCCCGACACCTTGGCCAAGAGAAGCCGAAGTCCATGGCAGCCCTCACGACACTCATGACCCGCTTTTGCACGAGCGAGGACAGCTGGCTGGCTCGTAGTAACATCACGCCAAGAAATCCTGGCACTTCAGATGCCCGAGATAGAAACGACAAGCCACGACGCAAACATAAGCATCACAACAATGGCGACAACGCCGAAGACACGGCAGTCAATGTCGGATTCAGTGGCTCTAAGTCCGGTCAGCGGAAAAAGCCATTTAAAAGAAACAATCCGGGCTCGTTCAGCCGGGACCGCACAATCGATCGCTCGTATCAAATCCACCGCACCCCCGATAAACCAGCCAACCACACCAACAGAGAATGCCGAGTGTTCAAACAGGCCGGCAACTTGAATGCCGAAAACAAGGAAAAGGGGCTATATAGCGATGAGGATGAAGAACCCTGGTCGCCGAATACAAGAGGATAGAAGAAATTCCCTCCCCAAGTTAAAACGGTAAACATGATATGCGCCACCCGCATACCCAAGCAGGAACGGAAGCGCGCACTAAAGGACGTCTATGCGGCGGAGCTAGTCGCCCCAAAGTCCAACTCATGTTCATCTTGTCCGATCACTTCCGATCGCCAGGACCATCCTACCAGTATCCGTCATGGCGGTTCAGCCGCATTGGTACTCGACCCCATCATTGACGGATTTCATCTGACGCGAGTCCTTATGGACGGTGGAAGTAGCCTAAACCTGCTTTATCAGGACACAGCGTGCAAAATGGGCATCTATCCCTCACGGATCAAACCCACCAAAACCACCTTCAAAGGTGCAATATCAGGTGTGGAGGCCAGTTGTATAGGCTCCATCACTCTGGAGGTAGTCTTCGGATCACCAAACAATTACCATACCGAAGAGTTAGTCTTCGACATCGTCCCTTTCCGCAGTAATTATCATGCACTGCTGGGACGAATCGCGTTGGCTCGCTTTCACGCGATACCACACTACGTCTACCGTAAGCTCAAGATGCCCGGCTCGCGCTGCGTCATAACAGTTAATGGCAAAGCCGAACTTCACCTCGGCGCCGAAGAGCATATCACTTCTTCAACAACAAATGAAACGAGTGGCTTTTTCCAATCGAACCTTGAGTCAATGTACAAGCACCCAGACGCCGGTAAAGGAGTCTGAACTACTTCGGGGCATGATAGCCCGGCTCGTCCGGAGCTCAATTAAACACTCCGGCAAAAGCTGAGAAAGGCCACATACTGTGGCTCAACCGCTCTGTGGCACACAAATATTTCTCGCAGGTCCACTTTTTCGTAGGACAAGACTGGTGACATGGAGTCAGCTAGGACGTGCAAAGGAACCCTTAAATTATTCCCCTCGAAGACTATCCGGATACACTTTGGATCCGCACCCAGCTTCTTCCCGCCTGGTCTCAGCAGGTTCCACCGTCACACTTCTTTTTATCACATCTCCTGTACTCATACGCATCGACGTATTACTTGAATACAACATGTAGATTTATATGACACTTATATGCTATCATTTCTTATCGACACCTTTCGTCATAATGGCATTCGTACATCGTGACATGCCTTAATATGCCAGGGGCTTTATGGTACCCATAATACGACAATAAAGTCCGACCACCTTCACGGTCGCTCAACACCCCGAACTTATAGCATTATATGCATGAGCTCCGAATCATGTCTTGGGTCAATAGTTGGGTTTGCCCGGCTCCCATGTTTTGGTACCTTACATTCCGCTATATCGGCTAAGGTAGAGCTAGGAGAACTACTTCGATTGTGTCCCGGTTCTTCCGGACGTGTACCTCAGTAGAGAAAGCCGAAAACTGACTGTCATGATACGACGAGAGCTGGTCAGCTGTTCGAGAGGTTGTAAAATCTTTAAGGATTTCTTCCGCATAATGCCATAACCAATGCAGCATGCGATGGATCGGTTTTTCTCCCGACCAGGTGCTTATAGAGCCCCTCGTGCGGTCTTTCAAACACCAGGGGCTGCGCCTACCTTACTTTTGACAAACTCCTATGGCTAAGTGAGAGTGATAAAGCCCTATAGTCTGATTGCCTGGTTCGTTGTGCTGAACACCTCCTTCAAGGACCCAAAAATGGGATAAAGAGTGCTCAGGTTTATCCCGAACACCCCCGTACTTCCTACGTGGGGGCAGAAGCCGACGACTGGCCAACTCTCAGGATTAATATATTTGAAACGGCCGCACACGATGAAAAACTTTCACATAACAGGCAATAAATAATATAAATGACCTTATTTAGCATTATAAAGGACAACATGACTGTATTCATGGAAATACAATGTCCTTAGTACACTTCTCCGCCACAAGGCGGGCTCCTTTCAGGACACTATCATAATATAATTCGGGCTTTTGGTGCTCCTTCCCCTCCGGCGGTCCCTCGGTCATCAGCTTCTCTGCATCCAGCTTTCCCCAGTGCACTTTTGCACGGGCGAAGGCCATTTGCGCACCTTCCATATAGACCGACCGCTTTATGACTTCGAGTCGAGGGCAGGCACTCACAAGCCACTTCACGAGCCTGAAATAACTGCTTGGAATTGGCTCGGCAAGCCATAGACGGACAATCAGATCCTTCATGGCTAGTTCGGCCGCCTTGTGCAGTTCGATCAGCTGCTTCAGTTGATTGGTGAATGGCACCGGATAATTCGGCGCCAAATACTGCGACCAGAAGAGTTTTTCCGCAGTCTTCTTTTCCTCGGCTCGGTAGAATTGAGCGGCATCAGATATGCTGCGTGGCAGTTCCGCAAACACCCCTGGAGAAATTAGAATTCAAATCATCAACTTGATTTTCTCCTTTCAAAAAATACCGCTTTGTATAGAAAAAGCCTTACTAGCCGTAATCTGCCTCGCCTCCTGAATTTCCTTCAGAGCAACTTGGGCTCCCCCCTGGGCATTACTTTCGGACTGGCGAGCTTGGGCGAGTTCGGATTCTATAAACTCTGCTCCAAAGTCTCGCTTTTCTTCACTGGATCCTGAAGCTCTCGTTCAGCTTCAAGGACCCTGGCCTCGTGCTTTTCGCGAAGAGCCTGCTCCGCGGCTGCTTTCTTCTCGGCTTCGGCCACAGCCTTCTTAAGAGCCTCAATTTCTGCCATCGCCCCTAGAGCGCACAATAAAAATACCGTCATCAGGCACACTTATTCATTTGCGTTGAACGGAACAAGGTTTCGGCATACCTTGTTATCCTCCAACTGCTTCTTCACTCGGCCAAGTTCCCCTTCGGCCCGCTCCAGACTCTACCTTAATTCGGACACCTCCGCAGTATGAGAGGCGACGGTCGCTACAGACGCCTGCTTACACAAGAGGAAATACATATGTCATCAAATGAGTCTCTGTGAACATAAATTTGATCCTCTGTCCGGTTCTCTCTTTTACCGAACAATGTATCAGGGGCTATTATCCATACTATGACACTCTTCACAACCTCACAAAACATACCTCAAAGCCTTTTATAAGGCTGATGCAGGATTCATTCAGTCCACTCTCAGCGGACTGGATCTTCTCAATCACCGCACCCATAAGGGCATGGTGTTCATCAACGATGGAAGCACTTTTTTAGCGCCGTCGATAAGCTGTCTGGCACCTCCGGTTGGACAGAGGTTGCCGGCGGAGCAGGCACACCCCCTCCAGCCGAGGAAGGCCGCCTGCCTGATCCTAGAGCCGTAGAGGTCTCCGGGACTGTGTCCAGCTGGTGGCCGAATTCGAGATCGCCCCCGCCGTCGACGCTCATGGGAGCCTTCGCTCCCATATATCCGGCCCCTGAAGTTTGGCCTCTTGGCGCTGCCTTTACGATCTTCCCCCCTCCTTGGTCTGGGTCCTTCTGGGATGACACCTCGGTGTCATTCCCATGTTTGGGGGAAGGGGCCTTCGGGGGTGTCTCGCTCTCTATAGCATCCAAGCTTAGCGAATCCTTCGACGAGGATTGTTTGGTGCGGGACCTCGCCGAACTGCAAAAAGTATGGCTCAAATTAAAATATTATGCCATGATGAGCCTGGACGTATAAGCGTGTTCGGGCTTTGCATACTCACGAGTTCACCAGCTGCTGGACCCTGGGATCCCACTCCGGGCTGCTATCGGCAGCAGCGGAAGACTCCTCTGGAAGAGGGGTTTATCTCCTTTTAGGCGATTCGGCCTCCAACAATGTGGAGGCCGTTATTTTCTTTCTTCCCCCTATGGGGGATTCATCTTCTTCCCCCTCCTCGTCCTCTTCGGAGGAAGAAAGGGCATTGGAGTCTTCGGATTTTGAGTCTGAAGCACTGCGGCGACGAAGGCCACCCCTGGTCTCCTTGGCCTCCTTCCCGGCCTTCTTCTTCGGCTCCTTGTAAGGCGTTGGGACCAGCATCTTCGTAAGAAGTGGGCCGGCCGGTTCTTCCGACAGTGGGGCCGCACAGTGGATCCGCCCCGCCTTCTTCGTCCATCCCGGACATAGAATTTTGGAAAACATGTTAAAGCATTTTCCTCGGGATATGCCAATGAAACATATGAATTGCCGAACATAGAAGTGACTTACCGGACTTGCAGGGCGGGACAGTTGGTATCCACGGTCCTCGGCGGAGTCCGGCCACGATTTGCCGGACTTAAAAAGCACCTTCCAGATGTCCTTGTGCGAGGAACCATAGAGCTCCCGTAGGGTCTGGTGCTTGGCCGGGTCGAATTCCCACAAATTGCAAGCTCGGTGCTGGCAAGGAAGAATCAGGCGAACTAACATCACCTAGACTACATTGACAAGTTTGATGTTCTTGTCTTCCATATCCTTGATGCGTGTCTGGAGTATCGACAGTTCGTCGGACGAAGACCAGTTCAGGCCTGTCTTGGGCCAGGACGTAAGCCGCAGGGGGACTCCGGATCGGAATTCGGGAGCAGCGGCCCACTTCTTGCCGCGCGGCTCAGTGATGTAAAACCACTACTACTGCCACTCCTTGACGAAATCATTGAAAGTACCTGATGGACATGTGACTTTGGGCATCTTGCTCACCATGGCGCCTCCGCACTCGGCGTGCTCGCCACTCACCACCTTGGGCTTCACATTAAAAATCTTCAGCCATAAGCCGAAGTGCGGTGAGATTCGGAGAAAGGCCTCGCACACGACGATGAATGTCGAGATGTTGAGGAATTAATTAGGGGATAGATCATGGAAATCAATCCCGTAATAATACATGATGCCGCGTACAAATGGGTGGAGGGGAAACCCCAGCCCGCGGACAAAATGTGGGAGGAATACAACCCTCTCGTGGGGTTCCGGAGTGGGGGCGATCTGTCCCACCGTCAGAAGGTGGTGGCCGATTTTCTTGGCCAAATACCCGGCCTCCCGAAGCTTTTTGATATCCTTCTCCCTGACGGTAGAGGCCATCCACTTGCTTCCTGCTCCGGGTCCGGACATTTTCGGAAGATCTCTTCGAATGGAGAAGACGAACACTTGGGAGCTAGGGCTCGAGCGTGCGGGAATGGATGAGCAGAGGGAGAAGAAGGCGTGGGTGAGAAGGAGGAATCCTTGTCTCTTTATAAAGGCGGTAAAAACTGTGCGCCTCCCCAAGCGCCGCATCGCTGGCGCGGTTGGGTTACCCACACCTGTATTGATGAGAATCCCGTGATAAGGGGACACGATCTCTACTTCGACAAGACGTGCCAATAAAACCGCCTTGCAATACGTGCAGTAGCAGGCTAGGAAAAAATGGTTCGAATAATGGCCGGGCCGTGGCGTGATGTCATGCCATGAAAAATTGTCAGCATATTAGATTCATGAGAAATTATGCTCTCTACGGTTGTATGTGGAATTTGTTTTGCAGAGCCGGACACGATTCACGTGTTCGAAATCTACCTTGGAGTATTCGGAGATGGAACCCGCCTTGCAATGCAGAAGACAATCTGCGCGTCGGACTCATCATCATTGAAGCCTGGTTCAGGGGCTACTGAGGGAATCCTGCATTAGGGGGTCCTCGGATAGCCGGACTATATACTTTGGCCGGACTGTTGGACTATGAAGGTACAAGATTAAAGACTTCATCCCATGTCCGGATGGGACTCTCCTTTGCGTGGAAGGCAAGCTTGGAGATTTGGATGTTTAGATCTCCTTCTCTGTAACCGACTCTGTGTAACCCTAGCCCCCTCCGGTGTCTATATAAACTGGAGGGTTTAGTCCGTAGGATGAGAACAATCATATCATAGGCTAGCTTTTAGGGTTTAGCCTCTACGATCTTGTGGTAGATCAACTCTTGTAATACTCATATCATCAAGATCAATCAAGAAGGAAGTAGGGTATTACCTCCATCGAGAGGGCCCGGACCTGGGTAAACATCATGTCCCCAGCCTCCTGTTCCTTTAGCCTTAGACGCACAGTTCGGGACCCCCTACCCGAGATCCGCCAGTTTTGACACCGACACCAGCTGTGCCTACTCCCTCACTTGGCCAATAACCTCCTAGTAATGAACACTCTAGTGTTTATTGGCTTTATGGAAGACCTCAAATAGAGAAACCTAAGTATAACCCTCAAGGAAAACCTCCTTTACTTGATGAAACTACCGATTTTGCTTTGTGGAGAGTTCCTATGCAGGATCATCTTCGATATGGAAATGATGAGCTGTTGGAGATCTTGGAGTATGGCTACCAAGCTGTTGACCCGAAGAATCTTACTCCAAGAGAGGTTTATGACAAGAATCTCAACGACACAGCAACCATGTGCATAAGAATAGGTATGACTGACAAGCAAATGAGACCATACATACATATCACAAGTGCCAAAGAATTATGGGATAGCATTGTGAGGACCAAGACCGGTACCTCCACTCTCCTGCTTGCTCAATATGAAATTGCCAAGGGTCAATTGCAAAACTTTTGTATGGAGAAAGGTAAATATCCCAAGCAACTACTTGAGCGTCTCACGACTCTCACCGTCGACATTGAGTCATGTGAATGTGACAAGACTCAAGATGGATTCAACATGACTAAGTGATTTTTCGTGGATAAGTTGCTTCATGCTCTTGCTCCATATCATCACCAAATGGCGTGGGACATAAGACAACACCATGGATTCAAGTAAATGACTCCAGATGACATCATATCCACTTTCCCACTATTTGAAGATCAAAGGAAAATGCCACAAAACATCTTGCCATGCATGGTACCTCAACATCAAAGATCAATCTTGCATTGAAGGCCAAGCATGTATGTGAAAAAGAGCAAGTGAAGAAGAAGAAGAGGATGATGACGAGGATGGTGATGATATTGACTTAGATGAGAGCCCATCATATGAAGATATTGCTCTCTTTGTCAAGAAGTTTAGCGCGGGAAAATTCAAGGGAAGGTTCCAGAAGAACAAAGTGAGGAAATGCTACAACTGTGAAGAAACCAACCACTTCTCCAACGAGTGCCCTTATGAGAAGAGAGAAGATAAACCAATGTTTCCCAAGAACTTTCCCAAGAAGAAGTTTCAAATCCTTTGAACTCCAAGCTCAGGAAGAGAGATGGGAAAGCAATGGTTGCTCATGAAGAATCAGATCCGGATGATGTTAGTGGTGTCGCCGGAGTTGCTCAAGATTCTCAAAACACTTTGAGGCTAGTGAACAAGAGTGGTGATGTGGTCACCTACAACTACATGAAAGACTACAAGGGCAACGCTCACAAGTGCCTAATGGCAAAGGCCGTGCTAGAAGATGGAGAGGACCAAGGCTCTCCTGACAAGGTCAAGGTAACCCCACGATCAAATCCTCCTCTTTTCACTCCTTCTACTCCTAGTGATGAGTATCTTGATGCGGAGATAGTTATGAGGATGATGATATAGATGATCCTATGCTTTCTAAACTTAATAAGTTCATGTGCTCCCTCAAAGGAAAGAAGCTCACTATGTTTCGTGTGCTTATGGAGATGGTGAGTAAGCACACCATCACCATTAAGGAACTCCAAACCCTCGTCACCGAGGAAAAGGAAAAATATGAAATCCTTGAGCGGAAAGTCCAATATGAAGAAGCACGAAATGATGAACTATGCTTGAAAATAGGTGCAAACATTGATGTTCATGCTAAAGATCTTGCCTCCTTGAAAAAGGCTAAGGACTCTTGTGAAGAGTTGATGAATGATAAAAGTAAGCTTGTGAAGTCTCATGCTTCTCTCTCTAAGGATTGTGAGCTCCTATTCGTGTCCCTCAAGACTAAGGAAGAAGAGCTCACCCTTCTTACAAAGTTTTGAGACGCTCAAGCTTACTTATCTTGAAACTCTAGCCAAGGCCTACTCTTCTCCTATTATCAATGTTGACGCTTGTACTACTAACTCTAGTAGTGATCTAGCATCTATTCTTGAGGAGAATCGCTTTCTCAAAGCTCAAATCGAGAAAGGTCTCATGACATGTGCTCAAGGACAAAAGAACCTTAATGAGGTGTTGAGCCAACACAATGAGGTGTTTTCCAAAGAGGGGCTCGGATTTGACCCAAGCACAAGCAAGACGAAGTCGTTCTCTCAAAAGTGCACCACCCCTCTAAAATAAACATTTGTACAAGAAGGGCACAAGGAGAAAGGTAAGGTTGTTAGTGGGAAGGACACAAGGGGCATGCCCACTCTCAACAAGCCAAAAGAGTTCATGCCTCCATCCTATGTACTTCATAAGACTAAGGATGGAGAAGTTTATGCAAAATTTGTTAGTCCTTGAAATGCATTCCGATTCTATGCTATTTGGGTCCTTAAGACCCTTGTGACTAACTTGAGAGGTCCCATTGCAAAATGGGTGCCTCTAACCAAGTCATAATTGTGTGTAGGTTTCCTTCTCCGGTGGAGTAAAATTGGTGATTGATAGTGGATGTACCAATCATATGACCGGAGATAGCAAATTGCTCTATGATTTCATGGAAGCTATTAAACCATTTATGAGCATTATGTTTGGTGGAGGTTCAAAAGGACAGGTATTCGGGTTGGCCAAGGTGGCTATCACAAATGAAATGTCTCTAGCAAATGTCATGCTTGTTCAATCCCTTAAATATCATTTTCTTTCTGTTCACCAATTGGCTTCTGTTGGTTATGATACACTCTTTTGACTAACGGATGTGAGAGTCTTTAAGAGAGATACTCTCGAAGTGGCCTTTGTTGGAGAGTTGGATGGCAACATTTACACGGTTGATTTCTCGAAAGAGAGCACATTCCATGCAACTTGGCTAATGGCCAAGGCCGACAAGGGGTGGCTATACCATCGCCGGCTAGCCCATGTCGGCATGAGAAATCTTCAAGATCTCTTAAAGGGTAATCACATCCTTGGACTAACCAATGTCTCTTTTGAGAAAGATCGTGTGTGTAGTTCATGCATAGCCGGGAAGTAACATCAATCAAAGCACCCTCCCAAGAATATCGTGTCTACTTCAAGGCCTTTGGAGCTCCTCCATGTGGATCTCTTTGGGCCTCTGTCATGGGATAGTCTAGGTGGGAAAAAGTATGGGCTTGTCATTGTGGTGATTACTCATGATATACATGGGTTTTCTTCCTCAAGTCCAAGGACGAGACGAAGATCACCTTCATTGATTTTGCCAAGCAAGCACAACGCTAGTTTGACAAAGAAATCTTGGCGATAAGAAGTGATAACGGCTCTGAGTTCAAGAACTACACATTGGAAGAATTTATTAGTGATGAAGGGATTGAGCATCAATATTCTGCTCCATACACTCCTCAACAAAATGGTGTAGCCGAAATGAAGAACCGCACACTTGTGGAGATGTGAAGGTCCATGTTGGATAAATACAAGTCGCCACATAGTTTTTGGGCTGAGGCTGTAAACACCGCATGCCATGCATCAAACCGGCTTTTCCTCCGCACCATATTGGAAAAGACTCCATATGAGCTCCTAACTGGGAACAAGCCGAATGTCAAGTACTTTCATGTATATGGGTGCAAATGTTTCATCTTCAACAAAAGAGAACGGTTAGGAAAATTTCAATCCAAAACCATTGAGGGCATATTTGTTGGCTATGGATCAAACTCTCATGCCTATAGAGTCTACAACAAATCCAATGGATGTGTTGTAAAAACTTGTGACGTGGTGTTTGACGAATTTAATGGCTCCCATGGGGAGCAAGTTGATCTAAGTGATGTAGGTGAAGAAGATTCCTCTCAGGATATTTTGACCATGGGTGTTAGTGCACTTCTTGCAATGGAACAAGAACCTCATGATGATGAAGAAGAAGATGGAAGCTTCACACATCATCAAACTTCTTCAACACCTACACCACCTCATGCTCCTATTGTTCATCCAATGCCCTTAGTCCAAGTACAAGAAGATGATCAAGTTCCTTTTCATGATAATCTCCAAGAACAAGATCATCATCAAGGGCAAGAACAAGAAGGTGCAGTCATTGATAATGAACCTCAACAAATGCAATATGAAGAAGAATATATTCCACCGCACATTAATGAACCATATGTTCAGGATGTGGATGATGGACATGAAGTTGAACCTCGCGAAACCCTAACCTCCATCATGCCTCGAGTGGCCGGTCGTGTTGATGTTGACAAAATTCTCACCGGCATATCGAAAGGTAGAGTCACTCGTAAACATTTGACAAACTTTTGTGCTCACTTCTCGTTTGTGTCTAGTGTCGAGCCTCTCAAGGTACAAGATGCATTGATGGACAACGATTGGCTCGTTGCTATGCAAGAAGAGTTGAACAGTTTTGAACGCAACCAAGTGTGGTCATTAGTCGAGAGGCCAACTACCGAGCACAATGTCATTGGAACAAAATGGATTTTCAAGAACAAGAAAGATGAGAATGGTGTAATCATCCTTAACAAGGCAAGGTTAGTGGCACAAGGGTACTCACAAGTTGAAGGTTTGGACTTTGGTGAGACCTTTGCTCCTGTTGCCCGTTTTGAATCCATTCGCATCTTACTTGCTTATGCTGCGTTCAATGGTTTTACATTACATCAAATGGATGTGAAGAATGCTTTCCTTAACGGTCCTCTACAAGAAGTATATGTATCACAACCACCTGGGTTCGTTGATCCCGATCACAAAGACTATGTGTATAAACTTCATAAGGCTTTGTATGGCCTCAAACAAGCACCTCGTGCTTGGTATGATCATCTTAAGAAGTTTTTACTCGATGATGGTTTTGTGAGAGGGGTGATAGATACCACTTTTTTTACTAAGAGGGACAAGGGTGATTTGATCTTATGCCAAATCTATGTAGATGATATCATTTTTGGTTCTTCTAACATTCATTTATGCAAGAAGTTAGCGGCCTCCATGACCAAGAATTTTGAAATGTCACTCAATGCGGACTTGAAGTTCTTTCTCGGATTCCAAATTCAACAATTCAATAAGGAATTTTCTTGTCTCAAGCAAAATACCTCAAGGATATTCTAGAGAAGTTTGGCATGTCTGATGCTAGTCCATGTAAGACACCCGTGCCAACCAAAATTGTACTCACTGAAGACACAAATGGTATCCCATTTGACCCATCTATTTACCGCTCTATGATTGGTTCATTGCTCTATATTTGTGCATCTAGACCAGACATCATGTTTAGTGTATGCATGTGTGCTAGATTTCAAGCTTCCCCTAGGGAAAGTCATCATAAGGCGGTTAAGCACATTCTTAGATACCTTCTTCACACCCCAAAGTTGGGTCTATGGTACCCCAAGGATGCTAAGTTTGATCTCATTGGGTACACGAATGCGGATTGGGCTGGAGACAAAGTGGGACGGAAGTCCACCTCTGGTGCATGTCAATTTCTTGGACGCTCCTTGGTAATTTGGTCCTCAAAGAAGCAAAATTGTGTTGCCCTTTCCACCGTTGAAGCTGAGTACATTGCAACCGCCAGTTGTGCAACTCAGTTACTACGGATGAGGCAAACTATGAAGGATTACAATATCACCTATAGACATGTGCCTCTTCTGTGTGATAATGAAAGTGCCATCAATATTGCTAAGAATCCCAAAGATCATACCCGCACCAAGCACATTGATATTAGGTATCACTTCTTGAGAGATCATGTGGAAAAGGGTGATATTCATATTGATCATGTTGGTACAGATATTCAACTTGCAGATATTTTCACCAAGCCATTGGATGAAGCAAGGTTTTGTCAACTTAGGCGTGAACTTGGTATCTTGGATCTTGACAACATTGTGTGAAATCTAGTACCCATCCATGCATTTTCATCATGTTTTGTCTTGATGTAGGCATATATTAAGGGGGATACACTCAACTCATGAGTACTCTCACCCTATGTAATGCATAAAAAGAACAAACACTCTCAAAGCTATCATGTTATTCTAACTATGGTGCTTTCAATGATGGAGTAGTGATTATGCACCCAAAGTACAAATCTTTGCGGTGCCATGTCACATATACTCACACATGGTGGCATCAGTCACCGCTCTTGCCGTTAGAACATTGTCTGAGCGATGTGTATCATTTTTGTTGGCATAGGATACTTATTGCTTCATATTGTGTCTTTGCGTCTTACTATGTATTCAAATCATCATCTCCCTATCATTGTCATTAGCACCAATAATTGCACCTTGTTATTCTCAAAAGAAAAATTTCTATGTGCTTCCGGTCGTCCAGTATGTACCGGACGTTCGTAAAATCCTTTCTGTTGTCCTCATACCGGACGTCCGGTGAGTCCGGACTTCCGTTAATTTCAGCTCTGTCCTATCGCGTCGGACGTCCGTTTTTGCTGGTCGTCCGCTACCTGGCGTATCTGGTTGGTCTTCTCAGGCCCCGGAGTCCATTCCGCACCGGTCATCCAGTCAATTCCTGGCCCGCATATATAAAGCGGAGTGCGTTTAGAGCAGTTCCTAAACCAAAAATCGCCCATTCCCCATCTCTTCTCCGCCGCCGCTGCTCACTCTCCTTGCTGTGGTCGCGCACCGGCTGTGCTCCTCGCCGTCTTAGTGTAGGCTGGGTCGTCCCGGTCGCCGTCGGGCCTCCGGCGCCACCCCGGGGATCCCCTTCCCTTCTCGTTCGTCCTCCCGAGGTAGCACTTCCTCTTATTCTTCTCTCATCAATCGAACTTCTCTTTGATCTATGAAGTTGGATAGGTGATTTAGGTCTTCTTCCTCCTGCAGGTCGAGATGCCAAGGACCAAGCACTCCGCACGCAAGCAGGTCTCTAGTGGGCCATCTCGTCCGTCTCGTCGTGGTGGCTCCGATGATTCACAAGAGCAGGATCGTCCTCAGAAGCGTCCCACCCATCCTCACAGCTCTGCTAGCGACACCTCAACGGAGGAATCCGACTACGAAGATGAGCTGGAGTATACGGAGCATGCCGAGTTTGTTGTTCTTCGCACCACTGCCCCCAAGCCGGGAACTCGACGGCCCACGTTCAAGCCTCCTCCTCCTCCGGTGCAACCTCAAGGTGATGACCATCGCATCTCTCTTGAACCTCCGCTTCCTCTCGGCCGCAACATTAAAAGGTTCAATGAGGTTCCTATAACTTCCTATCTTAAGCTTCATTGTGACATTGACCAATTCTCTGTTGTTAGCGACTCCCAAGACGCTAGCTTTCGCACTAATGTCCAGGCAGACATTTTTACCACTATCGTCATTCCTAAGGGTCTATCGCTGCATTTTTGCATTGACTTAGAGCATATTCGTGCTCATCCGTTGAAATAATCGGGGGCTATTGGGCTCATCAAGTCATCTAATCTTGCTGCTCCATTTGCATTTCAGCATGATTTTAACCAAGCTGCCATTCATCAATTCAATACAACATGTTACTTTGGTCCAAATAACACTGTCACTTGGATGACCTCCGACACCGTGCTCACGACATCTTATTCTCAATTTGTTGCTGCCTTTGGTTTCCCTAACACCGGTTTCAAAATCCATAAGGATGACCTAAACCATAGGCCCAAGGGCATTGAGGTCTGTGCAGATCTTCTCAAACCTTTGGGTGAAATGACTAATGAGGAGAAACATAAGGGTCTGAACCAAGTCTCCATTTGGCGCTCACCTTTCTACATCATGTATCAGTGTGTCATTCACACTGTTTATCCCAAGATGGGTGACAAGTGCTCGTGCAATAGCTACTGCATTGATCTCATGCATCGCCTCTATGCATCTCCAAAGGGGAAGATCAATGTCCCTCATTTTCTGTGGCATGAAATCCGTCTCGCTTGTTTTCAGCACAAGCGGGCCTTTCCTCGTGCTCCCTTTCTTCAGTCATTCATTGAGAGTGTAGCTCCATTTCCCATTGCCTGCACTCACTTACATGAGCGGTGGGTCATTCCACCTCACATGGCGGATGACTGGGTCCCCAAGGACTCTTCTGCTCTTGCTCGTCAAACTGCCGCTAGTGTTCCTCCTCTTGCTCGTTCTACTACTTCCGGATGTGCATCCTTTGGGTGCATGGCTCGCTTTCTTGGGAAGGCTCACTCTGCCATGATGAAGGTGTTTACCTTTCATTGCTCCCAGAATCATGACGTTGTCACTCGCATGGTCACTTCCAAGAATGCTCTGAAGGCTCGTCTGAGAGACTCCGGAGTTTACAATGTGAGTGATGATGAACGTCTTCCTGACGAACCACCTTCTGACTTTGGTTTTCCCTCGGGTCCTGAGTGGGCTGATTTCCTTGACGAGGCTGGTGGCAGTGGTGCTCATGATGATGATGATGATGATATTTGATGATGTTATGACCCCTTTTGGGTATTTTATACCAAGGGGTAGTAGGCATGCACTTATCTATGTAATGCTATGATATATATGTAATGTTATGATATTAACTTGTATCGAATTATGTACTAGGTTCCGAGTGATGAACCTTTATGGACCCTATTCTGGTTTTATGTTACCTTGTTATCTTGTTTATGAGATTTGGTTGTGTTGGTATCATATTGAGGGGGAGCTCTCTTCATGCTTATTTTATTTATGCACATGTTTAGGGGGAGCTCCACAACAATGGACCGTTTAGCCGAATGTCTATGGATGTCTGACCTCTCACAGCCGACCGGGCATCCGGCTCTCCCCGGGTGTCCGGTGCATCTCCACAGAATATAAATTAGCGGAAGTCTGGTCTAAACGGACGTCCTGTCACCGGACGACCGTTTTTCTCCGGATCTCCGGTACTGCCCCAAGCCCCCAACAAAATGTTATTAGCGGATTTCCAACCTCACCGGATACCCGGCCACCGGACGACCGGTGTGCTCCGGACGTCGGCTGGTTGTGTGCCTCATAGCTCTTCTATGTCTTGGTAGGCTCTCCAGCAACCAGACAACCGGCAGCTCGGCCGGACGTCCGGTCCAACCTGAGTCACCGGGCGTCCGGTAGTCGCCGGACGTCCGACAGCTTCAGTACACTGTATGGCTCAACGGTCATTTTTACACTATCACTATATATAGCCTCCTCCCTCCCACGGGATAAGGTCGACCATTCACTTTGAGCTTTCTTAGAACACATCTCACTCCCTCTCTTGATCCCCTACACCAAATCCTAGATCCCCAAGGGATTTAGGAACATTTGAGAGAAGTTCTCCAATCAAGTGATAAATCCATTCCTTCCCCTTCTACTCACCAAAGGAATTCGTGATCTGAGCAAGTTCTTGAGCTTTCCCCGTCGTTCTTCTTACTCTTGGAGGTTGGAGACTCCTAGGCGGTCGGAGGTACTCGGAGAGGAATCGTTCATTGTGATTACCCCCGGAAAGTTTGTGAGGGTTTGGAGACCACCCCAAGGTCTACCACTAGTGGTTGAGAAACGCCTCCGTGGTGTTGTCTCAAAGGGAGAATAGGGTGAGCCTTCGTGGCGTTGGTGTGCCTTCATGGTAACATCCACCTCTCTAACTGTGATGTAGCTTCCCTCCAAGGAAGTGAACATCGACATACATCCTCGTCTCTCGGAGTTGCGGTTATCCCTAACCCTAACTTCCTACTTGTGGTTACTTGTCTCTTAGTCTTTACCTATATCATATTGTGCTTGCTTACTCTCCTACTTGTGTTACTTGTTTACCTTTCTTAGCTCATAGCATCACACTTGCAATTGTTAGGCTAAACTTCATATTCCGCATTATTGAGTAACAATTAAAATATGTAATTGTACCTATTCACCCCTCCCCTCTAGGCCCATCTCAATCCTTTCAACACTTAGTCTATACATGTCCATAGGGTAAACCATTTGACAATATACCATTACTCGCCATCCTACAGTGTCAATGAAATATCATATATGTGACGTTTCTCTATATCAATGGAACTGCATAAAGAAAGTGGAATTATTTTCTTCTTGTCTTTGGAAAAGGATTCAAGGACCGCCCGTATGTTGTTAAACTCATGTTGAATCCCTAAGAGACGATGTTCCAGGCGATGTATGAAAGTTGATCACTAACAACTAACTTAGGAATGAAGAAAAGAGAATTATAAAAAAGAAACAACTCGCAAAACAAACCTATATCACTGACGACCTTTGCAAGATAGCAGAAAGCCCTAGGACCTCAATTTGAAATGAATTACGAATGAAAAATAGAGAGGGTCTATTTGGATGTTGCGCCGGCTAAGGTAGAGAAATCACTGGCACGCCCAATAATTGGCTAATTATTTGCCTGCCCACGTATCATCCATGATTTGGCATGAAAGTGAACCGAGGAAGGCCATGCAACATTGGCAATCCAAATAATTGGCACTCATCCAAAAATATGTTGGGCGGCCATTGCCTCAAATCCAAACAACCCCATAATGCTAGAAGCAGCAGTAGGCAGGATCAGCCTATATGGAGGGACCATCATCTAAGGCCTGACAATAGGTGATAAAAAGTTTTTGGGCTAGCAAGACTCTGGCCCAACTAACATGGAGGTGATAAAGCCTCCATTTATGAGCAGGCTGAAGTCTCTCCCTTGAAAAAGCAGGCTGAAGTCTAAAAAAACATCGTTCTTGTTGTTTTCCTTCTAAAAAGACCCATCTGCTTATTATTTTTATAATTTTCTAAAACTTTGAAGTACAATTTATCTTAAGTTTGAAAAATTGGGTTTACACAAACACATGCTAGGGAAAAATCTCTAAATCATGTGCCTACGATTGCTTTTATTATGTAATGAACATCAATCAGAAAGTAAGAGACTCACTTTACCGAAGAACAGAGTGCACGACAATATTAAGAACGCGAAAAGAAGAGATAGAAAATGCCCAAAACTAACGCAAAAAAGAACATTACCTCATATCACTATGTGTGATTAATCGGGTTCCAATGTACAAAATAAAAGAAAGACCATTAAAAACATCGAAGGGAAAGAAAGATAACAAAAAGTAACAAAATATGAAGATATCTCATTATTTTGATATCCTATATGCAAAAAAGCATGTGTGTGTGTTCATAATTTCTAAAACTTAAAAATGGTTCTAATATAAAAAGTGGGTTCGCGTGAAATCGGGTTATGGAAGAATCTTATAATTTAGATTGAGTGCGTCCAAACATAGGGGAACTAGGACGTGTTTCATGATATTTAAGATGGATGGTGGGAACATCAAATCATTCTGTAACCTTGGTAGGATTTCTGAATCGATTACGTTCTAAACAATTGCATTGAGGAATGCACATAGCTTCACAATGGCTAATTGAACGTTTTCCGGTAGAAGCCCCCTCAATGCAACCGGAAGCAATTGCATCATAATCACGTGGCAGTCATGAGACTTTAGGTTTTGGAATTTTTTCTCTGCCATATTTATCATTCTCTTTATATTTGACGAGAAGCCATACGTGACCTTCATACTGAGCAGGCATTCGAAGAAGATTTCCTTATCTTCTTTGGTAAGAGCGTAGCTGGAAGGACCTTGATACTGCTTTGGATGCATGTCGTCTTTTTCTTGCATACATTGTTGGTCCTCCCATGCCTCTGGTGTATCTTTTCTCTTCCCATACACGCCCAATAAGCCTAGCGGGTTCACGCAAAGATTCTTCGTCACGCGCATCATGCCGATTGTAGAGCGGACCTCTAGGACTTTCCAAAAGGGTAGGTCCTAAAATATAGATTTCTTCTTCCACATGGGTGCGTGTCCGTCAGCGTCATTCGGAATAGATTGTCTGCTAGGACCCTTTCCAAAGTTTAATTTTAAATCCTCGACCATATCAAGTATATGATCACCAGTTCAGTGGTCAGGCTTCTTCCAGTGATCTGCCTCACCTTTGTAATGCTCGCCTTTCTTTCTTAAGAGATGCCTGATCGGAAGAAATTGACGATGTCCCATGTACACATTCTTCTTACCTTTATCCAAATATATACTTTCAGTCTCGTATAAACAGTGCGTGCATGTGTGGTATCCCTTGTCCTAAAAGGTTACTAAGAGCAGGCCAATCATTGATAGTTACAAACATCAATGCTCGTAGGTCAAATTCCTGCTGTTTGTACTTATCCCACACACGTACACCTTTTATGTCCCACAATTGTAAATGTTCTTCAACTAATGGACTTAGTTACACATCAATGTCGTTGCCGGGTTGCTTAGGGCCTTGGATGAGCACTGGCATCATAATGAACTTCCGCTTCATGCACAACCAAGGAGGAGGTTATAGATACATAGACTCACATGCCAGGTGCTATGATTGCTACTCTGCTCCCCAAAAGGATTAATGCCATCTGCACTTATACCAAACCATAAGTTCCTTGCGTCATCTGCAAACTCCGGCCACTTTCTCTTGATTTTTCTCCACTGCGACCCATCAGCGAGTACTCTCAACTTCCCGTCTTTCTTACGATCTTCTTTGTGCCATCACAACAACTTGGCATGCTCTTTGTTTTGGAACAAACGTTTCAACCGTGGTATTATAGGAGCATACCACATCACATTGGCCGGAATCCTCTTCCTGGGGCGCTCGCCCTCAACATCGCCAGGGTCATCGCGGCTGATCTTATAGCGCAATGAACCGCATACCTGGCATGCATTCAAATTCTCGTACTCCTCACCGCGGCAGAGGATGCAGTCATTAGGGCATGGACGTATCTTCTGCACCTCTAATCCTAGATGGCATACATCCTTGTTTGCTTTGTACCCATCGGGTAATTCGTTGTCCTTTGGAAGCATCTTCTTTAACATTTTCAGCAACTTTTCAAATCCCTTGTCAGATACACCATTCTCTGCCTTCCATTGCAACAATTCTAGTGTGCTACCCAGTTTTTTCTTGTCATCTTCGCAATTTGGGTACAACAATTTCTAGTGATCCTCTAACATTCGCTGCAACTTTAACTTCTCCTTTTCACTTGCGTAGTTTCTCTTTGCATCAGCAATGGCCTAACCAAGATCATCAGTGGGCTCATCCGATGCCTCTTTGATAACCCACAACTATAGGGGATCGCAACAGTTTTCGAGGGTAGAGTATTCAACCCAAATTTATAGATTTGACACAAGGGGAGCCAAAGAATATTTGAAGGTATTAGCAGCTGAGTTGTCAATTCCACCACACCTGGAGATTAATTATCTACAGCAAAGTGATCAGTAGCACAGTAGTATGATAGTTTTGATGATAGTAGCAGTAGTAATAGTAACAATAACAGTGATAGCAGTGATATTGTAGCAGTAACGATAGCAGTAGCAACAGTAGTAACTTGGCAAGAACAATGTAGGATAAATTTGTAGGCATTGGATCGGTGACTCGTTGGATGATATTCATCATGAGACAGTTATAACCTAAAGCGATACATCACTAGCTCTAGTTCATAAATAGGCATGTATTCCGTAAATAGTCATACGTGCTTATGGAAAGAACTTGCATGACATCTTTTGTCCTAACCTCCCGTGGCAGCGGGGTCCTATTGGAAACTAAGGGATATTAAGGCCTCCTTTTAATAGAGAACTGGAACAAAGCATTAACACACAATGAATACATGAACTCCTCATACTACGGTCATCACCGGGAGTGGTCCCGATTGTTGTCACTTCGGGGTTGCCGAATCATAACACATAGTAGGTGACTATAGCTTGCAAGATAGGATCTATAACATGGATATAATGGTGATAACATAAACGGTCTAGATCTGAAATCATGGCACCCGGGCCTAAAGTGACAAGCATTAAGCATGGCAAAGTCATAGCAACATCAATCTCAGAACATAGTGGATACTAGGGATCAAGCCCTAACAAAACCAACTCGATTACATGATGAATCTCATCCAACTCCTCACCGACCAGCGAGCCTATGAAGGAATTACTCACTCCCGATGGGGAGCATCATGGAATTGGCGATGGAGATGGATTGGTGATGACGAAGATCGAAGATCCCCCTCTCCGGAGCCCCAAACGGACTCCAGATCTGCCCTCCCGAGGAAGAACGGGGCTTGGCGGCGACTCCGTCTCGTGGATCACGATAATTCTTTCTCCCTAATTTTTTTTCTAGAAATATGTGATTTTATAGTATCAGGTGGTCGTCTACGGGGCCACCAGGTGGGTACAACCCACCTGGGCGCGCCAGGAGAGGGGGCTGATACGTCTCCGTCGTATATACTTTTCCAAACACTTTTGCCCTTGTTTTGGACTCTAACTTGCATGATTTGAATGGAACTAATCCGGACTGACGCTGTTTTCAGCAAAACTGGCATGGTGTTATTTTTGTGCAGAAATAAAAGTTCTCGGAATGACCTGAAACTGCGCGAAAGTTATTTTTGGAATTAATAAAAAATAATGGCGAAAGAATCAAGTCCAAGGGGCCCACACCCTGTCCAGGAGGGTGTGGGGCGCCCCCCTAGGGCGTGCCCCCTGCCTTGTGGGCCCCCTGGTGCTCCACCGACCTCAACTCCAACTCCATATATTCATGTTCGGGGAGAAAAAAATAAAGGAGAAATATTCATCGCGTTTTACGATACGGAGCCGCCGCCAAACCCTAAACCCTCTCGGGAGGGCTGATCTGGAGTCCGTTCGGGGCTCCGGAGAGGGGAATTCGTCGCCGTTGTCATCATCAACCATCCTCCATCACCAATTTCATGATGCTCACCGCCATGCGTGAGTAATTCCATCGTAGGCTTGCTGGACGGTGATGGGTTGGATGAGATTTACCATGTAATCGAGTTAGTTTTGTAAGGGTTTGATCCCTAGTATCCACTATGTTCTGAGATTGATGTTGCTATGACTTTGCTATGCTTAATGCTTGTCACTAGGGCCCGAGTGCCATGATTTCAGATCTGAACCTATTATGTTTTCATGAATACATGTGAGTTCTTGATCCTATCTTGCAAGTCTATAGTCACCTATTATGTGTTATGATGCGACAACCCCGAAGTGACAATAATCGGGATACTTCTCGGTGATGACCGTAGTTTGAGGAGTTCATGTATTTACTAAGTGTTAATGCTTTGGTTCGATACTGTATTAAAAGGAGGCCTTAATATCCCTTAGTTTCCATTAGGACCCCGCCGCCATAGGAGGGTAGGACAAAAGGTGTCATGCAAGTTATTTTCCGTAAGCACGTATGACTATATTCGGAATACATGCCTACATTACATTGATGAACTGGAGCTAGTTCTGCGTCACCCTGTGTTATAACTATTACATGAGGAATCGCATACGACATAATTATCGATCACCTATCCAACGCCTACGAGTTTTCACATATTGTTCTTTGTTTAGTTACTTTGCCGTTGCCACTATTACAATTACAACAAAACTGCTACTGTTACTTTTGCTGCTGTTACCGTTACTTCCATACTATTTTGCTACTAAATACTTTGCTGCAGATACTAAGTTATCCAGGTGTGGTTGAATTGACAACTCAACTGCTAATACTTGAGAATATTCTTTGGCTCCCCTTGTGTCGAATCAATAAATTTGGGTTGAATACTCTACCCTCAAAAACTGTTGCGGTCCCCTATACTTGTGGGTTATCAAGGGCGCGCCCTGGTGGGTTATGCCCACCCAGGTGCCCCTCTCCGGAAGTTCTTGGCTCCAGAAATTCTTATTATTGATATAAAAAATCCTCGCAAAGTTTTGTTGCATTCCGAGAACTTTTATCTCTGCACAAAAACAACGCCATGGTAGTTCTGCTGAAAACAACATCAGTATAGGGTTAGTTTCATTCAAATCATGCAAATTAGAGTCCAAAACAAGAGCAAAAGCGTGAGACAAAGTAGATACGTTGGAGACGTATCAACTCCCCCAAGCTTAAACCTTTGCTTGTCCTCAAGCAATTCAGTTGACAAACTGAAAGTGAGAAAGAAAACCTTTTACGAACTTTTTTGCTCTTGTTTACATAAATAAGCTTAAACAACACCCAGGTTTTCAGCCAACATTATAACTAACCATGTCAACAATAACATTTAAAGATTATAATGACTCATATCAAAGACATAATCAGCTAGCGAGCAATAATAAAATATCTCAAACAGCAACACGTTGTTAAAACAACCATGATATAATATGACAATAGTGGTATCTAGCTAGCTCTTTCTGAGACCGCAAAACATAAATGCAGAGCACCTCCAAAGTTCAAGCAGCGACTAAACATTGTAATTCATGGTAGGAAAGATCCAGTCATGATGCACCCAACATTGGTTACACATAATGCATAAATCATGACAGCTGTGCCCTACTCAGTTTCTGGTGCTTGTTTTAGAAGGTGGTGACACAACATAAAAGTAAATAGATAGTCCCTTTGTAGAGGGAAGCAGTGATTTGCAGAGGTGCCAGAGCTCAATTTTTAAAATAGGGATAAATGATATTTTGAGACATGCACCCTTCTTATTCACTTCACGACCATGAGTTATCAATATCTTCCAAGCAAAGCATGCTAGTGGCGGTTCCCAAGCTATAAAATTAAAGGTTTTGACTCCATTGGGAGTTTTTGTTTGATTATTTCAGAGATGAAATATTTTTCATGTTTTTAGTTTGGGACTGGGCATCCCTATTACTGCCATTTTCTCATGCGATGGCGAGTGAGTAAACACTCGACCTGAGAATAACCCGCTTAGCATGGAAGATACCGACCACCTCTTGTTGTTCCACGAACGATCCAGGCGCACAAAAAATGATTATTTTTAGAAGTTTTTAGAGGTGGCACATGCAAATCTACTTAGGACGGCAGGGTAATACCGCATATAGGTAGGTATGGTGGACTCATCTGGAATAACTTCGGGTTCAAGGTTTTTGATGTACAAGCAGAATTCCCACTTAGTACAGGCGAAGGCTAACAATTTAGATTGGGAAGCGGCCAGCTACAGAGCAACAACGATCATAACCATGCATTATGCGTAAGTAAGATTGGACACTAGCATGAGTAGGATATGGACACCATGAACATAAATATCATAGAGGCTATGCTGGTTCTGATTCAACTACATGCACGAACATGTGCCAAGTCAAGCCACTCGAACATTCAGAGGAGGATACCATATCATCATACTACATCACAATAATTTTAACGCTATGTTGATATCCAAGATAAATCATTATCAACTCCCAGCTACTTATGCATGTCAAGAGAAATTATAATTTCTGATTGTCATTGCAAACATGTTTAATCATAATGGGATGAATCATGGATACTAGGTTAAACATATTTACACAAATAGAACAAGTCGAGTTCATACAAGTTTCTCCCTGCCACGGCCAGTTCATCGGACGTCGTTATTATTGCCTTTCACTTGCACGACCGAACGATATGAACATAATAATAGTGCAAGAATGCCGTGGACTAAGATGGAATCTGCAAACATTTTATTCAACAAGAGAAGATAGGGTAAAATTTGCTCATTATTAGTTCAACAATTATCCATATGAGAGCCACTCAACATATTCATCGTGGTCTTCTCCTCGGTACAACTCGAATAAAAGGAAAAGAAATTCAGAGAAACATACTGAAATATTTTTGGAGTTTTTGGTTTTCTTGAAGAAGCAAATAAAAGGGAAAAGCAAAAACGAGAAAAAAATAATTACATGGGAAAGCTCCCAACAAACAAAAGAAGAAGGAAATCTTTTTGGGTTTTATTTTAATACTACTAAGCATGCAAAGAAAGTAAATTACTACAACTAATTTGTTTGGTTTTTCTAAAGTTTTTCAAACACACAAGAAGAAAGCAAGAAAATAAATCTAAGCATGGATGATACAATGAAAAAGTGTGAACACCGACAAATAGAATGATAAGTAGATATGAATATAATGTCGGTGAGAAACACGTACTCCCCCAAGCTTAGGATTTTGGCCTAAGTTGGTAATCGGTCAGTAGCCTGGAGGGTAGTAGTCTGCGTGGTAGCTCACAGAGGCTCTCGGTGCGGATGCCTCGACACGCCGTGCTGCCACCACTGCTGCGTTATGAGCTCGGGCCTCACTCTCAAGAATAAAAACGTGTGGAACTTTCACTAGGTTCAACATAAGACCGGCGAGCAGAACTGTCACTAGAAGATGACCCCGAGGATCGTCTCCTCGAAGAGCTCCCTCAAAATAGGTTCATCATGTCCGCGCACAATTTTCTAAAAATAAATTTTTTTGGGGTGACAAAAATTTGTCAGCAAAACTTTATAAAATTGATAGAAGCTACTCATAGGGATACATAGAGGCCATAGCGAGCATTCAAACTACTTAGAACACTAAGAATTCAACATGCAAGCTCATCTACAGCAGCACCAAGAGTAGCTAACTATTCAAAGTATAAACCACTAAAACAAAAATTAATTGGACAAATGGTGGAGTCACATACCAAGCAACAATCCCCCGAAACAGTTTTGGAAATGGAGCTTCGAGCAAAGAGATCGAAATCCGCGGGTTTGAGAGCAAGAACACGGGAGAGAGAGAGAGAGCAATGGAGAATTTTTTTCTGGAGTTAAGTGATGATGTGGGTGTAAAGGCATATTTATCCCCAAGGTGTTTTGGTGATTGATGACAATGCTTTTGCGGACTAATCGTGTGCGTTGAGTTTTTCAGAGATTCATCCTTTGGCACGAGACGATTACCTCCCCCCGGTGTTTTATTCAAGACGGGGTAGCTCCTTCGTTTCTCTGTTGGTGGACTAGTTTCGTAGGAGTGACCGTACTATCAAGAGGGGATCCGCTTTGGTAAGGCTAGGGTGGAATCAACACGTACACATCCTTATCACACCCGATGTTCCTTTCCGCTTCATTGGAGCTACCTTTCCTCTCCTTGCTTGCCTTGACCTGTCCCAGCGGTAGTACCGCGGTCCTCAGCGGTAGTACCGCCGAAGCACGTCAGTACCGCAGTGGTTCCGGGCTACTACCGCCTTGACTCGAGACCTCTATTTTTCGTGTCGGGTTTTACGGTACTAGTAGCGGCAGTAGTGGCGGTAGTACCGCTCCAAGTGGTAGTACCGCCCGTACTTCCGCGGTAGTACCGCTCTGGGCCGAGGACCCTGCAACCCTCGTGAGCATGGCAGTACCGCTGGGAGGGAACGGTAGTACCGCTTGTTCAGCGATAGTACCGCCCTGCCCAAGCGGTAGTACCGCTCTGTGCGTGGCTGCTTGGGGGGGGGGGGTAACGGTTGGATTGTTTCCCCCACTATATAAAGGTGTCTTCTTCCCCAAAGTTGACCTACCTCTTCCCCCAAAAGCTCCATTGTTGCTCCAAGCTCCATTTTCGCCCGATCTCTCTCCCTAGCCAATCAAACTTGTTGATTTGCTCGGGATTGGTTGAGAAGGCCCTGATCTATACTTCCACCAAGAGAAATTTGATTCCCCACTAATCCCTAAGCGGATCTTGTTACTCTTGGGTGTTTGAGCACCCTAGGCGGTTGAGGTCACCCGGAGCCATAGTCCATTGTGGTGAAGCTTAGTGGTGTCGTTGGGAGCCTCAATTAAGTTGTGGATATTGCCCCAACCTTGTTTGTAAAGGTTCGGTCGCCGCCTTCAAGGGCACCAATAGTGGAATCACGGCATCTCGCATTGTGTGAGGCGTGAGGAGAATCTGGTGGCCCTAGTGGCTTCTTGGGGAGCATTGTGCCTCCACACCGCTCTAACGGAGACGTACTTCCCCTAAAAAGGAAGGAACTTCGGTAACACATCCTCGTCTTCACCGGCTCCACTCTTGGTTATTTCGTGCCTTTACTTTTGCAAGCTTACTTGTGTTGTATCCCTTGATTTCTTATGTGCTAGTTGTTATTGCATCATATAGGTTGCTCACATAGTTGCACACTAGACAACCTATTTTGTTGCAAAGTTTAAATTGGTAAAGAAAAGCTTAAAAATTGTTAGTTGCCTATTCACCCCCCTCTAGTCAACTATATCAATCCTTTCAATTGGTATCAGAGCCTCGTCTCTTTATTAAGGACTTTACCGTCCGAAGAGTATGGTTGACACCACAGACGGTGTGGAGGAGCACTCCGGTGTGAATCCTAACTCGTCTACGGCCAATGGGGGAACCTCGATCTCTCGTGAGGAATTCAATGTGGCTCTAGACACATTGAAAAACTCCATGACGACCAAGGTTGAAAGCATGTTTACTAAATTTCTAGAAGGACTTAAACTGTCTACATGGCCGATGAAAGTGGGTGATCCCACTAACAAGGTGACGGATGCTACCTCCGAAAAGGGGGAAGCTAACAGTGAAAAGGGTCCTTCTACTAGTGGTAGAAATGGCATCGACATCTTTGCCCATGTGGAACCTCCAACTTATGGTGGACCGATTCCCTCTACTCATTTAAATCAAGCCGGTCCTCCTCCTAAGATTGTGAAAAATGAGGATTTTGATTCTTGGGTGTACCGCTTCAAGCGTCATTTAAAACATGTGAATACTAATCTCTGGAGAATCGTTGAAGAAGGTTCCTATCCACATGACCCAAGCAACTTCACCCCTCGAGAAGCCGTGGATAATCAATTCAATGAGAATGCTCTCTTCATCATCCAAGAGGCAATTCTCCCCGAAGATCTCCCTCATCTTTGACCCTTCGCCACGGCCAAAGACGCGTGGCATTGCGTTGTGTCTCTCTATCGGGGAAGTGCGAGCATTCAATGCTCCAACTATGAAGTGGTGCAAGATGAAGCCGATGAGTTTGCTATGAAGGAAGATGAAGAACCTCGTGAGCTCCTTCGGAGAGTAACCAAACTTGCGGTCTCGCTCCGAGATCATGGGAGCAAGGACACGGATGAAAATTGGATCAAATGCAAGTTCCTCAAGGCCATGATGCCCTACAACAATGCCATGTCCTCCGTCATTCGTCAAAGACCGGACTTCCACTCCATGACCTTAAGTGAAGTGTTGGATGAGTTCGTTGCAATGAGCATCTTGGACAAGACCGCCGATAACGCGGTGCTCCGGTCTCAAAGGGCAAAGAAGCCCAACCTTTCCTTGAAGGCCAAGGTTATTGTGGAAGAAGAGGAAGAAGAGGAAGATGAGGAGAGCAACCCCGAAGATACAAAATATGATTATCACGAGCACATGGCTCTCGCTTCAAGGCAATTTTGGAGCAAGAAGAACTCAAGACCAAATTTCAACAAGAACAACTCAAGTGGCTTCAAGAGAAAGCAACGAGCTAGAACTTGTTTCAACTGTGGCAATGTGAGCCATTTCGTTGCGGATTGTCCTTACGAGAAGCGGGAAGACAATGGTGGCAAGCTCATCCGGAGAGACAAAGCCAAGTCTTTCCCCAACAAGAACAACTTCACCAAGAAGACTCATACTCGAGGGTTGGTGGTTCAAGAGGAATACCGTGAGGATGATGATGATGCTGAAGATAGTGATGAAATGGCCATGGCATCCGTTGCCATTGCCACAACTCCCCGGATGTCTCTCTTCGATTCACCCAACGAGAACATCACCGCCAAGTGCCTCATGGCTAAAGCCACCAACATGGTAACCCCCAACATCAAAACCACCATTATTCCTAATCCTTCTTTGACGGTTGGCATTGATGATGGTAAGGGGTCTAATGAGGAAGTAAATGAATTTGAGTCCTTTATGAGTAAGCTCAAGGGCAAATCAAAGAAGCACTTTGTTGCTCTCTTGGAACAACTTGGTGAAGCCAATGACATGATCGAGGCTCACGAATAAAGCATCTCTAAGATGGAAGGTCATAGTCGTGACTCTGACGATGAGATATCGGATCTCTCTAATGCTCTTGAGGAAGAGCGTGGGCATCGTTTGGCTCTTGAGGAGTCACAAAACGATGACCATGCCAAGTTAAAGAAAGATCTTGATCATGCTCTTGTTGTGTCTCATGTGCTAACTTCCGAGAAGGCTAAACTTGGGGTTGATCATGCTAGACTCAAGGAGGAGTTTGATGTGCTTGACAAGGCCCACAAGGTCTTGAAGGGTGCTCATGCTAACCTCAAGGAGTCTCATGCTCAACTCCAAGTTACGCTAACCAAGGAAAAGGCACCTTTCCTCACATGATCTTAATTGATAACGCAAATGCGACTAACCCGTGTTGTGAGCATGTGCATCTTGTGGAGGAGAATCCCAAGTTGAAGGAACAAATCGAGAGAGGCCTTGTGTCATGCAAACAAGGTGAGAAGAACCTAAATGACCTTTTGAGCAATCAAAAGGAAGTTGTGGCCAAGGAGGGAGTTGGGTTCTCCCCCAAGTCCAAGAATATGAGGAAGAACGAGAAGAAAAATGACAAGACCAAACAACCTCCCCCGCTTAAGCAAACTTTTGTGAAGGAGGGAGAGGGTGCTCCTAAGGAGAAGAAGAACAATGCGAAGAGTGGTGATGCCAAAAAGGGCAAAGCCATCTCCTCCAACAAAGCCGACGACTTTAACCCTTCTTATGTGTTGTGCCGTGCTAGTGATGGGCATGTTTATGCTAAATTTGTTGGTTCTTCTTATGAGTACATTGAATGGTCTATTTGGGTTCCTAAGACCCTTGTTACTAACATCAAAGGACCCATTACTAAATGGGTACCTAAAACCAAGCATTGATCTCTTGTAGGTGTTTGCTTGGGTGGGGATCATGGTTGCTCGATAGTGGAGCAACAAATCATATGACCGGGAGCAAGGACTTGGTGGTGGACATGCAAAAGATCCCATCTATGCCCACCAATGTCGAGTGGGGTGATGCCTCACATTCTAAGGTATTGGGTCTTGGCAATGTTGTCATTTCTCATGATCTAACAATCGAGAAAGTCATGCTTGTTGAGTCCCTTGCGTACAACTTACTTTCTGTTTGTCAACTTGCACTCATGGGCTTTGCCACCTTCTTTGGTGTTGATACCGTGGCCCTCTTGTGGAGCAAGACTCTTAAAGTAGCCTTTGTTGGGCATGTCGAGAACGGTCTCTATGTGATTAATTTTTCAGAGCGACCCACTAAGACCGCGACATGCCTAATGGCTAAAGTTGATGTGGGATGGCTTTGGCATCGCCGTTTAATACGCCAATATGAGATCTTTGCAAAGTATTCTCAAGGGGGACCATGTTCGTGGACTAACAAATGTTAGTTTTACCAAAGATCGTGCTTGCAGTGCTTGTATCGAAGGAAAGCTTCATGAGACGGCTCACCCTCCCACGACTATCATCTACTCGAAGAGACCCTTGGAGCTCCTTCACATGGACCTCTTTGGGCCTCCATCCTTTGATAGTCTTGGGGGAAGAAAGTATTTCTTGGTGATTGTGGATGATTATTCAAGATACACGTGGGTATATTTCTTCAAGAGGAAGAGTGAAACTCAACAAACCGTCATCGACTTTGCAAATGAAGCTCAACGACAACATGATGCAAAGATCTTGACAATAAGAAGTGACAACGACACCGAGTTCAAGAACTACACCTTGGATGAGTTCCTTAGTGATGAGGGATCAAGCATCAATATTCCGCTCCATACACCCCTCAACAAAATGGTGTTGCGGAGAGGAAGAACCGGACGTTGATGGATGCGGCAAGGACCATGATGGTGGAGTTCAAGTCTCCATACAACTTTTGGGCCGAAGCCATCAAGACCGCGTGTCATGCATCAAATCGGCTCTATCTCCGCAAAGGTTTGAACAAGACTCCTTATGAAATTCTCACTGGTAACAAGCCCAATCTCAAGTACTTCCGGGTGTTCGGGTGTAAGTGTTTCATTCTCAAGAAAGGTGTTCGTTTGTCTAAATTTGAGGCTAGAGCTTATGAGGGCATATTTGTTGGTTATGCTACAAACTCTCATGCTTACCGTGTTCTCAACAAGTCCACCGGACTCATTGAGGAGACGTGTAACGTGGAGTTTGACAAAAATAACGGCTCCCAAGTGGAGCAAAGTGGTACTTGTGATGTAGGTGATGAAATTCCTCCCCAAGCCATAAGAAGAATGGGTATTGTTCATATTCTACCCATTGAGGAACCCCTTGTGGCTGAAGGAGAAGGACAATGCTCCACTCAAGTGGAGCCATCACCTCCCCAAGACCCACACGCTTCCAAAGAACAAAGTGAAGGCCCTCAACCTCATGAACAAGACCAAGGGCAAGATCAACCTAGGTCAAGTTCTCCCCCTCGAGCAAGTTCACGATCAAGAGCATGCTCAAGATCTTAAACAAGCTCAAGACAGCGCTCAAGATAATCAAGTTGATCCTCCTCCTTCCACATCCAAGGAGGAATTAGAGCGTCGTGCCGTGAAAATTGCTTCCAAGCTCACCACCAAAGGCCATCTCATGGAGAATGTGGTTGGAAGCCTAAGAAAGGGGGTAAGAACTCGTAGACAATTAGCAAACTATAGTGAACATCACGCGTTTGTCTCTTGTGTTGAACCCCAAAAGGTCTTTGAGGCGCTCGAAGATTCGGATTGGCTCAATGCCATGCATGAAGAACTCAACAACTTCGAGTACAACAAGGTGTGGGGATTGGTGCCGCGGCCGTCGGGGAACCATAACGTCATTGGAACCAAGTGGATTTTCAAGAACAAGCAAGACGCTCATGGGAACATCATTCGCAACAAGGCAAGATTGGTAGCACAAGGCTACTCCAAAGTCGAGGGTATTGACTACGGTGAAACCTTTGCTCCCGTTGCTCGCCTTGAATCCATTCGTTTGTTGATTGCTTATGCTTCCCATCACAACTTTAAGTTACAACCAATGGATGTGAAAAGTGCTTTTCTTAATGGTCCTATTAATGGGTTGGTTTATGTCAAGCAACCCCCCGGGTTCGAGGATCCTTACTTCCCGGATCATGTGTATCAACTCGATAAGGCACTCTATGGCCTTAAACAAGCCCCACGTGCGTGGTATGACCACCTTGCCGAGTTGTTACAAGATCGTGGATTTGAAGTTGGGAAAATCGATCCCACTCTTTTTACTAAGAAGGTCAAAGGGGAGTTGTTTGTGTGCCAACTATATGTTGATGACATTATCTTTGGTTCCCCTAACAAATCTTTCAATGAAGAATTTGCCGCTCTCATGACCTCTAAGTTCAAGATGTCTTCGATGGGAGAGTTGAAGTTCTTCCTTGGTTTTGATATCAAACAAAGAAGAGAAGGTACCTTCATCAACCAAGCCAAATACACCCAAGACATGCTTAAGAGATTCAAGCTAAGTGATGTCAAGCCGGCTTCTACTCCAATGCTATTATTTGCACCAAGAATTCTTAAATATTCAGAAATAATTCGTGTAAATTTTTTAGAGCATTATGAGAACTTTTATTGTTGGGTCATTTTTATTACACGAGAAATTCAGAAAATAGACAAAGCATGGCATTTTATTTTATTTAACTAATAAAAACAGAGAACAAAAAGTAGGGACAGAAGGCAGTGCTTACTATTCATCAACTTCATATGGTTCAAAAATGATTCATTAATAAGGTTGATCGAGTCTTATTAACAACCACTTTCGATTAGCATGAAACCGAAGAACTTTCGTAAATCACTAAGTTACCTCAATGGGGATATGCATTTTCCCAATAATAAGCATTTCATATTTCTTTCTGACAGTAGGTAGAGGTATTTGAAAACTTCCAATAGTGATTGTCGAAGATTTTTCAATAACATTAATACCATTCACTTGGAATTGTTTCTTTGGAAAGTGCACCGTATGCTCATTACCATTAATATGAAAAGTGACCTTGCTTTTATTGCAAGCAATAACAGCGCCTGCAGTATTCAAGAAGGGTCTACCAAGGATAATCAACATGTTGTCGTCCTCGGGCATCTCAAGTATAACAAAGTCAGTCAAAATAGTAACATTAGCAACAACAACGGGCACATCCTCACAGATGCCGATAGGTATGGCAGTTGATTTGTAAGCCATTTGCAAAGATATTTCAGTAGGTGTGAGTTTATCCAAGTCAAGTCTTTTATATAAAGAGAAAGGCATAACACTAACACCAGCTCCTAAATCACACAAAGCAGTTTTCACATAGTTCCTTTTGATAGAGAAAGGTATAGTTGGTATACCCGGATCTCCAAGTTTTTTAGGTACTCCATCTTTAAAAGTATAGTTAGCAAGCATAGTGAAGATTTCAGCTTCCGGTATTTTTCCCTTATTTGTGATGATATCTTTCATATACTTTGCATAAGGAGGTATTTTGAAGATGTCAGTCAAGCGAGTACGCAAAAAGACTGGCCTCAGCATTTCAACAAAGCGTTCAAATTCTTCATCATCATTCTTTTTAGTTGACTTGTGTGGAAAAGGCATAGGTTTTTGAACCCACGGTTCTCTTTCTTTACCGTGTTTGCTAGCAACAAAGTCTCTTTTATCATATCTATTATTCTTAGGTTGTGGGTTATCAAGATCAACAGGCGGTTCTATCTCAACATCATTATCTGGTTCTTTACCATTATTTGTTTGAGTGTCTTCATGAACCTCATCATTGTCTTTTTCATTATCACTAGGTGGATGTTCATTACCAGATTGAGTTTCAGCATCCGAGATAGAAGTTTCATTTTCATTATCAGGAGGTTTTTTTATTTCAGGTTCACTAGAAGCATGCAAAGTCCTATCATTTTTCTATTTCTTTTTTAAAGGACTAGGTGCACGAGTGTTATTTCTTTGCGAATCTTGTTCAATTCTTTTTGGGTGTCCCTTAGGATAAAGTGGTTCGTGAGTCATTTTACCTCCTCTAGTTGCAATTCTAACAGCAAAGTCATGTATATTATGATTCATTTCATCAAATAATTCTCTTTGAGATTTAGCAACTTGTTCTAATTGAGTTTGAACCATAGAGGCATGTTTTCCTACACCTCTAACATCATTTGAGATTCTAAATAACAAGTTACTTAAGCGAGCAATCATATCAGAGATGTATTTCAGTTGTTTCATAACATTTGCATTGAAGTGATCTTGCTTTCTAATATAATTATCTAACTCATAAAGGCATCGACTAGGATGTTTATTATGAGGATCATCACTATCATTGAATTTCATTAAATATTTTACCTCTACCACCTTAGGCAGTGGTGGTGTATCAAGCCCATGTATTTCTTCAATAGGAGGTAAATTTTTAACATCCTCAGCTTTAATACCTTTTTCCTTCATAGATTTCTTTGCCTCTTGCATATCTTCAGGACTGAGATATAATATACCCCTCTTCTTCGGAGTGGGTTTAGGCGGTGGTTCAGGAATAGTCCAATCATCATAATTTTTCAATATGTTATTCAATAATTCTTCAGCTTGAGCAATAGTTCGTTCCCTGAAAACACAACCAGCACAACTATCTAGGAAGTCCCTAGAAGCATCGGTTTGTCCATTATAGAAGATATCAGGTATTTCATTTTTCTTAAGAGGATGATTAGGAAAAGCATTAAGAAATTGTAGAAGCCTCCTCCAAGCTTGTGAGAGACTCTCTTCTTCAATTTGCACAAAGTTAAATATTTCCTGCAAAGATAGCTTGTTTCTTATGAGCAGGGAAATATTTTTCAGAGAAGTAATAAATCATATCCCGGCGACTACGCACACAACCAGGAGCAAGAGTATTGTACCAAGCTTTAGCATCACCCTTTAATGAGAAAGGAAATAATTTGAGAATAAAGTTGTATCGAGTTTTCTCATTATGAGTAAAAAGGGTGGCTATATTATTCAACTTAGTAAGATGTGCCACAACAATTTCAGTTTCATAACCTTGGAAAGGATCAGATTCAACCAAAGTAATTAACTCTGGGTCAACAGAGAATTCATAATCCTTATCATCAATAAAGATAGGCGAAGTAGCAAACTTAGGATCACATTTCATTCTAGCATTCAGAGATTTTTCTTTATACTTGTGCAATAATTTCTCTAGATCATCCCTATCCTTACAAGCAAGAATATCTCTAGTTGCCTCTTCACTCATAACATAGCCTTCCGGTACCTTAGGCAATTCATATCTAGGAGGGCTAGCTCTAGCAAGTGTTTCAGAAGTTTCAGTTTCAAGCTCATCATCAGATTCAACAACATCATGTTGTATTACTCTAGCAATTTGTTCATCAAGAAATTCACCAAGTGGCTCATCATCATTATCAAGCATGGTACTAGCATCATCATAAGCATCATTCATAGTAGAAGTAGTATCCTCAATAACTTGTGACATATCAGAATTAATAACATGTGGTGGAGTTGCAAGTTTACTTATAACAGAATTAATAGCATGTGGTGGAGTTGCAAGTTTACTTATAACAGAAGGTGAATCTAAAGCAGAACTGGATGTCAGTTCCTTACCTCCCATCGTCTTTGAGGCAAAAATCTTAGTCTTAGCATCCTTCAGATTCTTCATAGTGATAAATTGATAATAATCCCAAGTGACACGACAAATATAGCTATGCTGCTCGGCAACGGCGCCAGAAAAAGGTCTTGATAACCCACAAGTATAGGGGTCGCAACAGTTTTTGAGGGTAGAGTATTCAACCCAAATTTATAGATTCGACACAAGGGGAGCCAAAGAATATTTGAAGGTATTAGCAGCTGAATTGACAATTCAACCACAGTTGGAGATTAATTATCTGCAGCAAAGTGATCAGTAGCACAGTAGTATGATAGTTTTGATGATAGTAGCAGTAGTAACAGCAATAGTAACAGTGGTAGCAGTGATGTCGTAGCAGTAACGATAGCAGTAGCAACAGTAGTAACTTGGCAAGAACAATATAAGATAAATTTGTAGGCATTGGATCGTTGACTCGTTGGGTGATATTCATCATGAGACAGTTATAACCTAGGGCGATACGGCACTAGCTCCAGTTCATAAATATAATGTAGGCATGTATTCCGTAAATAGTCATATGTGCTTATGGAAAGAACTTGAATGACATCTTTTGTCCTACCCTCCCGTGGCAGCGGGGTCCTATTGGAAACTAAGGGATATTAAGGCCTCCTTTTAATAGAGAACCAGAACAAAGCATTAACACACAGTGAATACATGAACTCCTCATACCATGGTCATCACCGGGAATGGTCCCGGTTGTTGTCACTCCGGGGTTGCCGGATCATAACGCGTAGTAGGTTACTATAACTTGCAAGATCGAATCTAGAACATGGATATAATGGTGATAACATAAACGATTCAGATCTGAAATCATGGCACCCGGGTCCAAAGTGACAATCATTAAGCATGAAAAAGTCATAGCAACATCAATCTCAGAACATAGTGGATACTAGAGATCAAGCCCTAACAAAAATAACTCGATTACATGATGAATCTCGTCCAACTCCTCAACGACCAGCGAGCTTAGAAAGGAATTACTCACTTCCGGTGGGGAGCATCATGGAATTGGCGATGGAGATAGGTTGGTGATGACGAAGATCGAAGATCCCCCTCTCCGGGTAGATCAGGCCATGGGAAGCCCGACCCGGCAGGCCCGGCCTGACCCGACCCGAAAAAGCCCGATGCGGCCCGACCCGACGTTGCCCCCGGGCCGGGCTCGAGCCTAGATTTTGAGCCCAAAGCCCGAGCCGGGCTGGGCCCGGGCCCGTCATTTTCACGTTTTTTGAAGATCGGGTCGGCCCAAAGCCCGACGGGCTTTTACGTGTTCGGGCAGGGCTCGGTCCCAGAAAACATGCCCGATGACCGGGCCGGGCCGGGCTCAGGCCTGGGTTTTTTGCATCGGGCTTGGCTAGGCCCGGCCCGGCCCGAGGTATGGCCAGGTATATCTCCGGAGCCCCAAACGGACTCCAAATCTGCCCTCTCGAGGAAGAACAAGGCTTGGCGGCGGCTCCGTCTCGTGGATCGCGATAATTCTTTCTCCCAGATTTTTTCTGGAAATATGTGATTTTATAGTATCAGGGGGTCGTCAGCGGGGCCACCAGGTGGGTACAACCCACCTGGGCACGCCAGGAGAGGGGGTGCGCCCTGGTGGGTTGTGCCCACCTAGGTGCCCCTCTGCGGAAGGTCTTGGCTCCAGAAATTCTTATTATTGATATAAAAAATCCTCACAAAGTTTCGTTCTATTCTGAGAACTTTTATTTCTGCACAAAAACAACAACATGATAATTCTGCTGAAAACAGTGTCATTTCGGGGTTAGTTTCATTCAAATCATGCAAATTAGAGTCCAAAACAAGACGAAAAGTGTGAGGAAAAGTAGATACGTTGGAGACGTATCACTCTTCTTCAGCTTCTTCCTCCATTGTAGTACCATCATATTCAGCGAACCTAGGATAGTTGTCATCATCCTCTTCTTCTCCATTCTCTTCCATTAGAACCCCTCTTTCTCTGTGCTTGCTC
This sequence comes from Aegilops bicornis, assembly GCA_021605145.1. Classification (NCBI taxonomy): domain Eukaryota; kingdom Viridiplantae; phylum Streptophyta; class Magnoliopsida; order Poales; family Poaceae; genus Aegilops; species Aegilops bicornis. The sequence continues at coordinate 848,923,808 of CM038675.1, read as the reverse complement.
CAACAGTTATAGCCGGACATGAAACCAGATATATACAGGTGGACGTGAAGGACTTTTGAGTTTGAGTAATTCCTATCATTCTTACAGGCACCACATAGACAACACATAAAACCACCCCGCTTTTTTGCCTCAGCCACACGCAGAAAACTATGCATGCCATTAATAAACTGGGGAGAGTGTCGGTCATCGTATATCCATCGTCGGCTCATCTTCATTACACAACACCGAAAAGACCAAATTATAGTTGATACATACAGTTCATACACACTTATTCTCATAAAACAACATACAACTATCTAGCTAAAGCATTTCAATGCAACAACAAATGCGATCAAAGTCGCAACTAAGGTAATAATTGATCCAACAACATAATGATACCAAGCCTCTTTATTAACGTCATATTTTCTATCGTCAAGAGCATTGCATCCATCTCGATCTTGTGATCATCGATGACATCGGCAACATACAACTCTAATTTCATCTTCTCTTCTTCAATTCTTTTCAATTTTTCTTTCAAATACTCATTTTATTTTTCAACTAAATTTAAGTTCTCGACAAGAGGGTCGGTTGAAATTTCGGGTTCACATACGTCCTAGATAAAAATATCTATGTCAACTTGATGGGAATAATAATTTTCATGAACATGAAATGCAACAAATAGTTATAAAATATATTATACCACATCCGAATCATAAACCGGACGAGGGCCGACGGGGACGGATATCAAAACCATGGCACTACATATAACAAAAAATCATACAAGTAAGGAAATTATACAAGCAATTATCCAAATCATACAAATACGATTTTTTTCACAAAAAGGATAAGAACAAGATCCTCACCAAGGTGGTGCTGGCAACGGGACGGTGCGACCGATCGATGGCGGTGAGGATGGGGACGGGAAGGCCCTAGGTAAACCACACCTACACATATGCAAACTAAGATGTTAATTTGAGCTCAGATTGCATATAAATCAAATAAACTCCCACATAATTACTCCCAAACTAGAACCCACAAATGACTATACTTATAGAGCATGGAACGAGCTAAACTAGCAATGAGAGATAAAAGGACAAAGTTGCTAACTATATAATCACTTGGATAGATGGAATGCCTCAAATCTTGACAAATCTGGCCAACAATGGAGGATGAGCTCGAGCTAGGGGAAGAAAACAGAGAGGAGAGAAAGGAGAAAAAAGAGAAGATGAGCTCGAGCTCGGGCTGGACGAAGCAGGGGTTTATATAGGGACATCTTTAGTCCCGGTTGGTAATACAAACCGGGACTAAAGGTCCACCTCTAGTCCCGGTGGGTGATAACAACCTGGACTAGAGGGGCTCGCAGGGCCCCAGTCTGACGCCAGTCGGCCAACACTCCATTTAGCCCTGTTTGGTATCACCAACCGGGACTAGAGGTCACAAATGAATCGGGACTAGAGGTGATGTGTGGCATCTTCCGCTCCTTCCACTGGAACCGGGACTAGTGGTCCTATTAGTCCCGGTCCAAAACCCGGCCGAGACTAACGCCTCGGACAAACGGCCTGTTTTCTTCTAGTGGAACTAGCAATTCCATAATTCCAAACGCTAATTATTACGTAAAAAATATCAAAATAAAATGTATTTTTCCCAAGAACAGAGTGCACGGCATTATTAGGACCATCAAAAGAAAAGAGAAGAATGCGGAAATTGAGCATCTAATCAATGCACATGCATCAATATAAATTCCGAAAACATACTAAACAAAATCTAACTAACCTAATTTCTTTTGTGTACGAACATCAACATAAAATCCAACATCCTACAAAATTTAACTTTGAGAAGACATCCGTGGAGGCTTGTACAAAATATAAAACTCGGGACTAAAAAAGACACACTTTGGAGCAGTCATTTTTTTCTTTTTGCACACACCTCTACGGTGTCTTCTCGGGGTGAAATTTTACGGAAAGTTAGAAAACATGTAGATGCTCATTAAAAAATGATTTTGATGATTTATTATTATTTTTTCAAAATTTACTGTTTATGCGAGTGCAATTGGGCTCCAGATTAGAGTAACACTTTCGGAGGAATGCCTAAAAGCAAATCACATAATGGAGCTTAAAGCACCTCCAACCGTTGGCCCCTCAGGGGCTCTTAAAATTGCCGCGGGGCGACCCGACGTTAAAAATCGGCTTGGGGGCGATCGGGTTCCCAGCCGCCGCCCGTAGGGTCGCCCCCAAACGCCCCTTTTAAAACTGTATTGAAAATAAAAACGGCTAAAATTCGGCAAACATGACAAATTTTCGGCGAACAGGGCATAAACTTCGGCGTTCAACATGTTTTTACATAGAAAATAAGAAATTCACTAAAAAAACAAAGCCGCGACTATAGACCGAAGAACTCGCTGAACGCGGCGTAGTCGCCGTCGTCGTCGCCGTCATCATCGTCCTTCTCCTTCTTCACGCTGCTGGACCCGTGCCCGGGGTCGCCCAGGCGGACCGGTTGCGGCGTGTCGTCGTCACTGTCTTCAAGCACGACGACGCCCCCTTCGTCGCGCCCACAACGGCACCCGGCGATCTCTTCCAGGGCGCAGCGCTGGCGCTCCATCTCCAGCCGCACCCAGTCTTCGCGCGCCCATTTCCTGGCCGTGTCATCGTCGAGCTCGAGCCCCAGCTCCGTCTTAACGGCGGTGAGCCCCGGCTCCGTCTTGGGCTTAACAAGGCGGGAAGGAGCCAAGGAGGAGGGACGCCCGCCCTCGTTGATGACGATGCGAGCGCTGCGGGTGCGCCGGCCGAGCGGCGTTTCCGCGGGCTCGGCCTTGACGCTGAAGAGCGCCGGCGACCCAGAGGAGTGGGAGGAGGATCGGGAGGAGGAGGAAGAGGAGTCGGTTCTCCTCGGCATCCATTGGCCGCCACTCCGTCGGTGGACCGGGGCGGCTGGGTACGTCAACGGCGGGTCGTTGCCGCCCTCGAGGTACTCGAGGACGGCGTGGAGCGTGCGGCCGGGGGCGCCCCACCACAGGCGGCGGCCGTCGCTGTTCTAGCTCCCCCGTACCACCGGCGCGGGGTTGCGGGCGGTGTGTGTCCAGCGGCGGCGGAAAGGCTGCTTATATAGCGGCCGAGGGGCGTCGCCGCGTGTACGCGTGTGGGGAGAGGGTGCGTCTCCTCACCACATCGCCCATGAGGAATCAATGAAAGGCTGACCGGTGACAGCCTTCGCATTGTTTACCCGCGGAAAATCGAGGCGATGTGAGGACGACGAGGCACGGGCGTCGCTGACTCGGCGGGCCCGCCGTTGTTTCCTGCCAAGAACGATTGCTCCGCCGCCCCGGGGTGCCCCAGCACGCCGGGTTCGGCCTGGATTCGCCGACGCCAGTTTCAGGCCTAACCGGCGAAAAATGGGCTCCTGAAAGACGCGCCTGGTTTATTTTTTAGGCGCCGGCACGGAAAAGGGGCCTGGGGCCTGTTGGGGCGCGGCTGTAGATACTCTTATCTCATATCCCTATCCGGAAAAAGCTTGTGCTAATGCACAAACAAAAGGAAACACTCTTTATTCGTCATGCCACTATCCCTTGCATCACAAGGAAACACTACACATAAACAAATTAATTAATTAATCAACAACAACACACTGGCGTCTTATTTCTACACTAAAATGAACTAGTCTTGGGACGTCGTCGTTTCTGTGGACGGCGACGCCGACCCGGCGCGCTCCATCTCTTGTGCCACCATCCTCCGGCTCCGGTTGATGGTGATGAGGCAGAGGCAGGCGTGCTCCTCCAGCTCCTCCAGCTGAGACCTCAGGTCCTCCCCGCACACCTCCTCCTCCCGCGACACCTCCTCGAGCAGCGGCCGCTCGCCGTGGCCCGCCACCGCGATGCGCGCCATGTCGCGCCCGTGCTCCAGCTCGTCGTGCGCGCGCCGCACCATGCGGCTCACCGTGTCCAGGTCGCGCCCAACGATGTACGCTCCCCGCGCCGCCGCGTCCACCGCCTCCTCTCCCGCGCGGGCGTGCACCCGCCCTCGCCTGCCGTGGAGGCGGCCGGACAGCTTCTTGACGGCGTTAGTCCGGCACGCCACGGGCTCGGTGGATGTGGCGCAGAAGGCCACCGCGGCGGCCGCGCCCACGCCGACGACGGCGTGCGCGGCTAGGACCACCGCGGCCACGACGACCGTGGCCGACGCGCCGACAACCGCGGTCGCGGCCGCACACCGGGCGAAGCGCGCCGCCTTGGCGAGCCTCCGCAGCCGGCGCCGCGCCGCGGCGAGACGCTTGGAGAGCGGGCTGCAGCGCGCGTGCGCCTCCTGGAACCCGTCGAGCCTGCCGCCCGCCGGCGAGAGCGGGTTGTCTTGTCGGACGTGCAGCGCGAGCGCGTCCCTCGCGGCATTGGTGGTGTTGTCATCGCCGTCACCTTCGACGTCCAGCCGCCGGAGCAGGCGCCTGAGCACGAGGTGGTGCCTCCGCGCGGCTCCCACGGCGGCCAGGAGCGCCGAGCACGCCTCGCAGGCGTCCCGCGTCACGTCAAAGTACTCGAGCAGGAGCGCCTCGACGCGGTGACGGCGGTGGCACCCCCACGGACGCCGTCGCCGGTGCCGACGCCCAGCGGCCCGCGCGAGCGCCTCCGGTCTCGGCTCCAGCTCGAAATCGTCGAGAATTGTGTAGGAGCACGACGGCTCCTTATCCAGTGCCGCAGCGCCGTCGTCGAGCGTTTCGAGGCTGGTGCTGGGCCTTGACGAGAGCTTGAATGTCTGCCTGAGGCTGCGATGCGCGTGCGACCAGAGGTCGAGGAAGGACCTGGACTTGAAGGCGCGGCCGTACTCCTCGTCGACGTCGAGCGGGCTGCGTTGCGGCGGCGTCCGAGTTACGGACGACGTCGAGCTACTGCTCCCGTCCATCACGGCGTCTGCTGCAACGCACAAAAATGATTCAATAAAATGAAGATAATTTAGCTACATTCTGAGCATATATGGAAAATGCAACGCGTCAAGAAATAATTCTCTTCAAACTTAGTAAGAAAGAAAGGAAAATATATGGCGTCAAGAAATGGCCTTGCGACTTTTGGGTGCAGTATACAGCTTGCTCGCCGTTGCTTGAGACGCAAGTGAAGCACTGGCATTTGCAATTTGAGTGGTAGTGGGCAGCACTCACAAGCTAAAACTCAAAGGGAAACACGCATGGCTCAATTAGTATTTCAAACCCTGTAGCTCTCTCTTTCGGTAAATCTAGTTTTATGGTTTCTAGCTTATGGTTGTAACATTTTCTTCTACTAGTAAGCATGGTTACACTTTCGGTGTAAATTACCAAAAATTTGGAAATTTCATTAATTTTGGTACATAATAAAATAACTTCGCTTGTGTCATAACATTTTAGCAATTACGGTAGTATACACAACTTCAATTTGTTTTTGAAATTTTATAATACTCTATTTGGCTAGATCGATCTCATGTAAATTTATGTGAAATTTCGGTCCTTTGGCTGACAGGAAAACCGATTCAATAATTTTACTGAAATTCAGAAATTTCAGCCATCAAGGCAGGTATATTGTAAAGCTGGAATTCAAAACCATGAAGCAACATGATGTGCTTCTTAATTAGCACTTGATTCCCACGATAATTTTGCATTATTTCAATATGACATCGTACATGTCACCTGATGCTCATTGCAAAAAAAAAAAAATCACCGAGGTGAAATTGACATTACTTCAAGCGTAAAGCCTTGATGCATGCATTTTGTTGACATTGTTTGTTTTGCGGTTGCTTACCACACAGACACATCAATGCATGCATGATCAGACCAAAACATCTACTATAACAATAGCATCTCTAGCTCGTTTTTTTGTGTCAAAACTCAAAAGTAGTGATCATGAAATTAATTATTGCAGTGGATGGAGGTGGAATTAGAACTTACGAGGGTCGATGGTAAATATGGATTTAGCCAACGAAGGAGACGATGAAAAGGGCCACATTTGATCAAATCCCGCACTGGTGGTGGGGGAATCTTCAATCTCTCTCTCTCTCTCTCTCTCTCTCTCTCTCTCTCTCTCTCTCTCTCTCTCTCTCAAAAGATTGCAGCTGTATATGTGCACTTGGAGTTTGACAAAGCCCGGTGAGCAACGAATGTATTTGGACATACCATATGAAGATGAATGTGACCCCCTCTCACATATATATAGGGATCGACGGATCGATCGCCTGCAATTGTCATGTGTTAACCCGGATCGGATGGGGATCTTGCAAGGCAAGGAAGGGAAGGAGCACAAGCTAGCCAAAATGATGAATGAAGACATAAACGGTACGTGCCACTGGGCTCTTTCTTGGTAACGCGCACACAAAAGGAACTGAGTTAAGGCGACACGGCATGCACATGGATGTAAAGCGGAGAACTCAGAAAAGCAGGAGCACACACATGGAGTACAACATATATTGGCTCGAAACACGCTGGCGGCTGGCTGCCCGTGCCATTTGCCGGCCGTGTCGCTGACTTGCGTGGAGTAGCACAGTTCCGGTAATTCCATGTGTGAAACAAGTAATCGCATGTGTGAAACAAACTGGTTGGCTGTTCTAGAAAGAGATTTGCGTGCACACATGCATGCATGCACGACGGCCAAGGTGTCGATGATCTATCGTTTGATCAGGTGCGTGGACAGGATCGCACGATCATGTCCGTCCGAGCTCGCCGCCACGAGTTAAGTTGTTGCTCTTACGGCTAGGTTTGGCACGATTTATCTCAGGTTTTGTCTGGTCGATCCATGCGTTTTTGGTCGTGCTTGCTGGCCATAGATGGCGGCCGGTGGGTCGTCGGCGGTGACACGCACGGATGGAGCCAAGTACGTGTCACAATGTGGTCTGCCCTGCGTGCCGGCGACATGGTGACCGGCCGGCCGGAAGCTAGCTATAGCCTATAGGTGATCGAGCACCGCAAGCTCACGCGAATCTCCGACGATGGGTGGGATCGTGGCTACGTGTCGACCGGCCGCGCGCTCGGGGAATTGATGATGAGCCACGAGACGACACTGTGCGTGCTCGAAAAGGCAGACGAAACCAATCAACGCGTCAGTCGGCGCGCGCGATAACGAGGCTTGTCTGCACGCACGCGGTTCCTTGATCGCGTACGGGTAAGCACCTCACTCACGTGAACATGACAATTTTCAAGTTGTTTCAAAAGAACATAATAAAATAGCCTAAAGGTTATACAACTGACATTGGTTTTTAGAAAACTAGACGACACACCGCGCGTTGCTATGGGGACTGGTTGCAATAATTTGAGTGAGATTTGGTTGTATATATATATGAAACAATACTATTTAAACTAACAATATGTGATTGAAAAAATACACACACTTATTATTCTATAGTTGTGGAATATTTATTATGAGTAGCCTGGGCGGTGCATTTTAATGCATGGTGGCATGTCAAGTGACACCGTTGCATGTTGAGATAATTGAAGGTAGTGTTAACTACGAGTAGCATGAATGGTGCACTTGCCACAATGGGAGTAAGTTCAAGAGTAACATTGGGTCCAAGTCGGCAAATTTGCCTACATGTCAATGAGTTAATGAGAGAGGTAAATTGAGTAACTTAACTAGTTAGACTGGCCATAGTGGGAGTAAGTTCAAGAGTAACATCGGGTCCAAGTCAACAAATCTGCCTGTGTGACAATGAGTTAATGAGGAGAGAGGTAAATTAAGTAACTTAGCTAGTTAGACTGGCGACAGTGGGAGTAAGTTCAAAAGTAACATCGGGTGCAATTCAGCAAATTTGCCTATGTGGCAATGAGTTAATGAGGAGAGAGGTAAATTGAGTATGTTAGCTAGTTAGACTGGCCACAGTGGGAGTAAGTTCAAGAGTAACATCGGGTCCAAGTCAGCAAATTTGCCTATGTAGCAATGAGTTAATGAGGAGAGAGGTAAATTGAGTAACTTACGCTACTCATAGTGGAGAGTATCATAAATTAATATCAAGCATATGATAATAGTGTATGACACTATCCTCGTGCATAATATCATATTTTTATGGCCATGCATGACACAAAGTCACTAGTAGAAAAGGGTCCTATTGACCCGGTTGGTGAGGGCCTTTAGCCCCGGTTCATGAACCGGGACTAAAGGGTCGGTACTAATACCCTGGCCCTTTAGTCCCGGTTCAATCCAGAACCGGGACTGATGGGCCTCCACGTGGCCTGCGCGCTGAGCCCAGGCAGGAGGGCCTTTAGTCCCGGTTGGTGGCACCAACCGGGACCAATAGGCATCCACGCGTCAGCATTTCTGTGGCTGGGGTTTTTGTTTTTTTAAAAGGGGGGGGGGGTTTGGGGGTTAATTTAGGTGTTTCATAAATTGTGTTAGCTAGCAAATTAATAGAGAGAAGTGTCCTCTCTTTTGTCCGTGCTTGGTCGACGCTGCGTACTATACATACGTATAGAGAGGACTAGCTAGACACGCTAGCTAGCTAGTAAGCAAACGAAGGAAACAGAAGATCGTCATGAACATATATGCATACAGAGGGAAGTGACATCGACCACCTCTCCTTCTCCGAGAGATTGATCGAGCAACAAGTTCTCGTATATTTATCCGTCACTACCGGCTACATATATACAATAATTATCTTTTACAAAAATAATCTCCTAACATACGGACGCGTGGTCCACATAGTATTCTCCGTCTTCGGCGATCACGTGGTCAAGAAAGAATGCCTCCAATTCCTCTTGAATTGCTCTCATGCGATCTGGTGCTAGTAGTTCATCCCGCACTGAAACATCTAATTTTAAGAAGGGGCTCAATACATATATATATGAATGAATGAAACTCAACACAAATGATGGTAATAAAATAAAATTGTGAATATTGTTATTTATGCACTTCATATTGTTTGTCAGAGTAGCCCCGCTCACAGGTCGTGTGGCGGATGGACTATAAACGTAGTATCCACAGAAATCATTCCCTTGTTCCTGCCACAACCACTTTACAAGAAATAGAGGTCAATCAAACTGATAATTAGCAAGCATGTTAAATGGTATTGATGAAACTAGCGCTTGAATCACTAGGAGATGCGTGGAATATGCTACTATAGTACTTACTGGTGTCTAAATTGCAGCTTCTTCGGCAGTCCCGGAGCTGTTTTGGTGAATTTTCTCCAAACCCTGCCATACAAAGAAAACAATTACTTGATATCAGAAATGAACAAAGTTGCTGATATGGTGGATAATGATCGATTTAACTTACTTCTCGAGCATTTCAGTCATGTCCGCATACTCCTTGGGATCTTTTCGTCTCGAGTCTAAGACAGTTACTACTCCCTGCTCAAGCTTAATCTCTAGGAGAATATAATGGAACCTGCGAACGCATGCATAAATCATCAATTACATTACTATAACCTAGACTAATAAGGGAAACTGAATATGCCACAAGACAGTAACACTCACTTGAAGTTGTAAGGAAAGAGTATTATATCCTTGTGTTCATTTATTATGAACGATTGTAGCAAGTTGGCCTCGGTATTTTCGGCATGAAATTCAACCTCAGTTGCATCTATGAGATATGTGTTAATGAACCCAATGGAACCCACTTGTCTTTTCATCAATTCGGCGATCTTCAATCTGCATAATATAGTGAGGATAATTATAAATACATGCAATGAAAGAGCTGAGTTATATAGAGAGACATAATGACAGAAGTAGTACTACTTACAGAGAGTAGCAGGTGACCGCTGCTTTATCGAGGGCCAATTGATTGAAAAACTGATAGAACTCCTCAAATTGAATAGGCAACAGTTCAATTCCAACGAGGTCATGCTCCTTTTTAACTCTCACATACAAAGTACTCCTCCCCTCAGACTCTCTACAGGTTTTCATGTACCAATCACGCAATCTACGCATCATCGTTGATAGAGAGCTTTCATCTTTGACGAGAGGCTTCCCGTACTCGTATCTTTGTATCTGCACCTCCAAGAAATCATAATGTACATCGTCGGGAAGGTAATCTTCAGGATTGGCATAACCGGGCACCATCCTCGGATCGACGATGTCGCTAGCAGGCACCTTGAGCGGGGGGCACGATTGCTTCGCTTGTTCGCCGAGCTGGGCAATTTGTTTCCCAGCTCGTCGTTCTTTCATACTTTGATCACTTTTAGTACATCCCGACCTCTCCGCTTCGGAAAATGCCTTTCCAATAATGCGCTCATAGTTGCCTTTCTGCGGAGACTTGGGTGGTTTTGTCAGGGCAGCCAGAGTGCGCTTCGCTTTCACCGGATCTACCTTCTCCTCCGGAGGTGGATGTCTCTTTGCTTTCAACCCTTCAAACCAGTCATGCACTTCGTCTGCGCGATCTTCGCGTTTTCCTTGTCGGTCCTCTCAGACGGTAACTTCTCTGGATTCTTGAGAGAAGGACCGAATCTGTATCTCCTCCCGCCTTTGGCTGTACTTGCTAGACGCCGCAGAGCAGACGGAGCGGATGTCTTCTTTCCTTGCTTACGAGGCGGAGGAGAAGGACTACGACGCGCCGGAGCAGCCGGAGCGGCGGCGGGTCTCTTCCGCCCTTGCTGACGAGGCGGAGAAGGAGGAGGCTGGCTACTCGGGCGCGCCGGTGCAGGCGGAGAAGGAGGCGGAGTGCCGCCACGCGCCGGATAAGGAGCCTGCCGAGTGCCCTGATCGTCACTCGCCGAAGGATGAGGCGGTGGAGGAGGCGGAGTGCCCTGACTCGCCGAAGAAGGAGGAGGAGACGGAGGCGTCCAGTTCGGAAGGTTGATGAGATCCTTCCGCCATAGGCATGGAGTCTTCAGAGCAGAACCCAGCCGATACTCCCCTTCACCGGTAGGGTGGTCAAGCCGGAGGTCCTCAAATCCCTCTGTTATTTCATCCACCATCCTTCTGGAATCGGCCGGCAGTGAAAAGTTGAGTCGGGTTTAGTAGGATAAACAGAGCCAACAGCCGCCTTGACCTTCAAATTGCTCCATTCCGCCATAAGGTGGCAATTTTGAGAATCCGTGATAGCATCCACGGGATAGCTGGCAGGAGCCGTCAAGGCATGCTCCGGCTGAAGCAGCTCGGTGGAAGCCACGTTGCTTCTCCGCTGAGATGGCGGGGTAGCTTAGGGGGAAGCTTCGGCAGGTCGTTTGCTGCGATCTGCTGCTTCTCGTTCCTCTTCTCATTCCTCTTCTCATTCCTCTAGCCCCATTACCCTTTCGTGCAGTGCCTGCATTTGGCTCTGCTCCAGTTTCTTCCTCCTCTCATTGGTTTTGTAACCCCCTGCGTCCGGAAATCCAACCTTCCACGAAAGGGAGCCTGGCGTGCCTCGTGTCCGTCCAGGGTGCTTAGGATTCCCGAGGGCCGTTGTGAGCTCGTCCTTCTCCCTGTCTGGAACGAACTTCCCTTGTTGCGCTGCTTCGATATATTGCTTTAGCCTCTTGACTGGTATGTCCAATTGCTCGTCCGTCCAAATGCACTTCCCTGATACAGTGTCCAAGGTTCCGCCAGCCCCGAAGAACCAAGTCCGGCAACGGTCTGGCCAGTTCATTGTCTCTGGTTCGATCCCTTTATCAAGCAGATCATTCTCAGCCTTGGCCCACTTAGGCCGGGCTATGAGGTAGCCACCTGACCCCGTGCGATGGTGAAGCTTCTTCTTCGCAGCATTTTGCTTGTTTGTCACCGACATCTTTTTACTCTTTTCCGATGTCCTGTGGGCCACAAATGCGGGCCAGTCATCTCTGATCTTCTCATATTTTCCCTTGAATTCAGGTGTCTCTTTTTTATCGACAAACTTATTCAGGTCTTTCTTCCAATGCCTGAATAGCTCTGCCATCTTCTTAAGAGCAAAAGACTTGATCACTGGCTCTATAACTGGCTTCTCCGGATCATCCTCTGGCGGTAGGGTGAAATTTGACTTCAGCTCAGTCCAAAGATCATTTTTCTGTAGATCATTGACATAAGACACCTCAGGCTCTTCGTTCTTAGGCTTATACCATTGCTGGATGCTGATCGGGATCTTGTCCCTAACCAGAACCCCGCACTGAGCAACAAATGCCTTCTTTGTCCGGATGGGTTCAATCGGTTGGCCGTCGCGCGATTTCTATGATCTCAAACCTTTCATCCGAGCTCAACTTTTTCTTGGGCCTCGTCTCTTTACCGAAGTTGTGCTCGATCCGGAGGGCTAGAAAAAGGAAGAAAGACGAGAGTTAATTAATATGTGTACATACCAAAACAATGAATGCATCAATTAGCTAGTTATCACAGGCTTAACTAATATATATACCTGGCGGGACTCAGTTCGATGATCACCGGAGCAGTCCTCACAGTCTACTTCTTCACCCTCTCCTTCTTCCACCGGCATTGGGTCATCGGAGCCATCATAAGCATAGCCAGCTGCTTCTTCACCCTCTCCTTCCAGACCATCGGTGTTGTTGAGATACATCAACGAGCTGAGGACATCACTTCCTTCTGCGATTATGTGCCTCAACAACGCTTCTGCTGCTTCGTCTCGGGGCGGGGTGTCCATAGTTTCTACAAATATTTACAACATGGCAAATTATTATTCAAACATGACAGATATGGATATATTAGTGGCAAACGTAGAACTAGCTAGCTAATCACAATAAGGAATCATATTAATTAGTGGCCTCGACGCTGCTTCTCTAGGGTTTTGGGTGGCCTCGACAACGCTTCAAGGGTTAGGGGGTGGCCTCGAGAACGCTTCAAGGAGGGGGTAACATCGACCCCCCCTCCCCCGCACGTGTTGAAGCTATTGGGAGGAGGTATATCGACAACAACAACAATGACACTACATCTATGTCCCACAAGTGACGTGGGCATCGACGCCCGCGTCTGATAGAGTTTACCTTGTTGTCTAGGTATTTATCATGTTTATTTCGTCGCATTAGTTTCATTCATGCATGTAGTTGAAACTTTAGTTAGCAGCATGCACAAAGCTCCGAAGAGTTGCAGCGGCCGAGTCTTGTGGCAGATAGAGTGTGGAGCTAATAGCGGACGCAGTTAGTCGAGATGTGCGTCAAGTGTGCCGTTGCGTGGGCAAGCTCCTAGTGTGCTACAGACTTGGGAATGACTCAAGCTTGTGACGTGCGTGAGCTGCTGGAGAAAGAAGCGGATCAAGCCGATATGTGTGGCTGGTCCGTTGTGGGCGCGTGCATGCAGAAGTGGAGTAGTGCGTGCATGCAGCCAGGAAGTTGGTTAGTGGGTTAGTGCCTGGGGTGTGTTGGTCGAGTGATTTGGCTATTAAAGCCCATGTATCTGCATTGTGTTTCAGCGAGAAGAAATACAGAAAAGTGGCAAAGTTGTGTGTGCCAAAGTCTGTGTGTGCTCTTCTTCTACCTTCAGTTCGTGAGTGTGTGCTTCTTCCTCTTCGGGCTGTGCCAACATTTGGTATTCAGAGCCATGGTGACTGAAGGTTCGCGCACTCCGTCGCCGGGTCGCCACCGTGTCTCGGCCTGGCCGGTGGTGCGCCGAGGCCGAAGCCCGACGCGGCGTGGCTGCCGTGAGATGGTGGTGCAACAGGAGGTCGTCCACCAGGCCAGCACCACCGTCGTCTACCCGCTGCTGACGGCGACTAACTACTTCGAGTGGTCGCTGATCATGAAGGTGAACATGGAGGCCCAACGCGTGTGGGACGCCATCAAGGGAGGCGGGAGCTTCAGCCAGGACAGGGCGGCGCTTGCGGCAATTCTGCGAGCCGTGCCGGAGGAGATGCACTCCACGCTTGCCGTGAAGGCGGCGGCAAAGGAGGCATGGGATGCCATCAAGATCATGCGGGTCGGCGATGCCCGTGTCCGTGAGGCCAAGGCGCAGACTCTCCTCAAGGAGTTTGATGCTGTCTGCATGAGGAGTGGCGAGACCCTCGATGAGGTCGCCATGCGCATGAACGGGATCGCCAACAAGCTGCGCACGCTCGGCGAGAACATCGACGAGGTGAAGGTCGTTAAGAAGCTTGTCCGCATTGTGCCGTCCAAGTATACCCAGGTAGCTATTGCCATTGAAAAGCTTCTTGATCTTAAAACCATGTCCATGGAAGAGCTTGTGGGAAGGCTCAAAACGGCGGAGGACCGGAGCGACTTGGATGAGGGCGCCAGCAACTACGACCAGGGTGGTGGGAGCTGCTTGCTTCTCATGGAGGAGGAGTGGCTTGCTCGCCACCGCAGCGGCGCCGACAAGAAGAAGGGAAACTTCGACATACGCAAGGTGCGTTGCTACAACTGCCAAGAGTACGGTCATTACTCCAAGGACTGCACGTAGCCAAGGAAGCAGCGGGCGCTTCTTGCTGCCGCGACGGCCGGCGACGAGCCGGGGCTGCTGTGATGCTACGGCGTGGGAGTTTGAATAAACGTCAACAAGGTTAAGGAGGTGATTGATAGAGTTTACCTTGTTGTCTAGGTATTTATCATGTTTATTTCGTCGCATTAGTTTCATTCATGGATGTAGTTGAAACTTTAGTTAGCAGCATGCACAAAGCTCCGAAGAGTTGCAGCGGCCGAGTCTTGTGGCAGATAGAGTGTGGAGCTAGTAGCGGACGCAGTTAGTCGAGATGTGCATCAAGTGTGCCGTTGCGTGGGCAAGCTCCTAGTGTGCTACAGACTTGGGAATGACTCAAGCTTGTGACGTGCGTGAGCTGCTGGAGAAAGAAGCGAATCAAGCCGATATGTGTGGCTGGTCCGTTGTGGGCGCGTGCATGCAGAAGTGGAGTAGTGCGTGCATGCAGCCAGGAAGTTGGTTAGTGGGTTAGTGCGTGGGGTGTGTTGGTCGAGTGATTTGGCTATTAAAGCCCAGGTATCTGCATTGTGTTTCAGCGAGAAGAAATACAGAAAAGTGGCAAAGTTGTGTGTGCCAAAGTCTCTGTGTGCTCTTTTTCTACCATCAGTTCGTGAGTGTGTGCTTCTTCCTCTTCGGGCTGTGCCAACAGCGTCACTTGTGGGACGTGGATGTAGTGTCCGACACCGACGGCCACATGTATCTCACACCAACGATACTTGCTATTTAATTAGGGTTTCCTCTGCCGCTCGGCGACCCTCGACGACCCTCGTTCCTGATAAAAAAAGAGGAAGAAGAAGGAAAAAAAGAGGAGAAGAAAGAATAGACTCCTCTTTTTTTTTTCTTCCTCTTCTTTTTTTATCAAGGGGTCGAGGATCGTCGAGGGGTCGAGGATCGCCGAGCGGTCGGGAGGTTGCCTAGTGTCAAAGGATTCAACATAACCATGTCTTCATCATTAGGCGAAAGTAACATGTGCATGATGGTACGAAGCTCTCCAAAGTTATTTTGGAACGGAGTCCCAGATAGGATAATTCGCTTTTTGGTACAAAGTTCAGCAAGAACCTTCCGAATATCGTTATTTGGAAGACCTTTGCTGAAATTCGTACAAAAAGGCAAATTATCCTATCCGGGACTCCATTCCAGAATAACTTTGGAGGACTTCGTACCATCATGCCCTGGTTACTTCCGGCTAATGATGAAGCCATGGATTTCTTCAATACTTTGACACTAGGAAACCTCTCTCGACCCCTCGAACCCTCGACGACCCTGGAACCCTCGACCCCTAGACGACCCTGGAACCCTCGACCCTCGATCCCTCGACCCTATAGAACCCTCGAACCCTCGACCCTGAAACCCTCGACCCTTGACCCCTTAACGACCCTCGACCCTCTACCCTAGTTCCCGACCCTCGACCCCTCGGCGATCCACGACACCCTCGTTCCCGATAAAAATTAAGAAGAAGAAGAAGAAGAAGAAGAAAGAGGAGAAGAAGAAAGGAATAGCTAAAGGAGAAGATCGAAGAAAAAAAAGAAGAAAAAAAAGAGGAGAAGAAGAAAGGAATAGTGGAGAGGAAGAGAAAATAGAATAGTGGAGAAGAAGAGAAAATAGAATATTCTATTTTCTCTTCCTCTCCACTATTCCTTTCTTCTTCTCCTCTCTTTTTCTTCTTTTTTCTTCTTCTTACTTATTTCCTCTTCTTTTCCTCTCCTCTTCTTCTTTCTTTCCTCTTCTTATATTTTCTTCTTTCCTATCCTTCTTTTTCTAAAATTGTAACTTTTGCATATATAAAACTTTTCTAAAATTGTAACTATCTATATATGAACAAAAAACTTTCTATGAACCAAAAAAACATCACATACACACATACATTATAGCCACATACACGTATACATCACATATGAACAAAAAATAAACTAATAAAAATAAAAAACATATTGCAACATATGAACAAAAACATATAGCCACATACATACACATACATTATATATATATGAAAAAAAATTAAACTAAAAAAACATACATTATACAGAGCATTATACATACATCTTAATAAAAAAAATGAAAAATAGGCCGCGGTGGTCGGCGATGGCGACGATGGTTGGCGGTGGCGCTTACGGATGGCGTGCGGGGACGACAATGAGAAGGAAAGGGGAGGAGGCAGGAGCTCACAGTGCGCGGGGAGGGGTCGAGGTCGCGGGGTGGTGCGGTGAGGCGGACGGCGACGGGCACGGGCGACGGCGCGGTGAGGCGGACGGTGACGGCGCGGGGTGGGGCGGTGCGGTGAGGCGGACGGCGACAGCGCGGGGTGGCGCACAACAACGGGGCGTAACGATGGGCGGGGGCGACGACGACGGTGGCGACGGCACGGCGGCAGCGTCGGGGCATGGCGCAGGGGCGCGACAGGCGACGGCGTGGGCTCTAGGGCGGCGGACGGCGTCAGCGTGGGCTCGGGGGCACGGGCGACGGTGACGGGGGCGGGGCAGCCTGGCGGCGTCGAGGAGGTCGGCATCGTCAGGCTGCAACTGGCGATGAAATCTGAAAAAACGCTAAGTGTTTGCTTATATAGAAAAGCCTTTGGTCCCGGTTCGTGGCACAAACCGGGACTAATGCACCCCTTTAGTCCCGGTTGGTGCCACGAACCGGGACCAAAGGCCAATTT
Source organism: Aegilops bicornis (assembly GCA_021605145.1). Taxonomy (NCBI): domain Eukaryota; kingdom Viridiplantae; phylum Streptophyta; class Magnoliopsida; order Poales; family Poaceae; genus Aegilops; species Aegilops bicornis. The sequence goes on along the minus strand of CM038675.1, from coordinate 848,906,932 downwards.
TCAGCAGCCCACAGGGCGGGAAGCGGCGGCCTTTGGTCCCAGTTGGTGGCACCAACCGGGACGAAGCATTGGTCGATTCAGAGCACCAACCGGGACCAATGCCTTTAGTCCCGGTTGGTGCCACCAACCGGGACCAAAGGCCTTCGCTGCCTGCGCCCAAAGTTTAGTCCCACCTCGCTAGTTGAGAGGGAGCCACACCTGTTTATAAGGTGCAGTGCGGCTTCCCTCTCGAGCTCCTCTCTAAAGCAGACTTTCGGGCCTAACTCTGCAATCTGTGCCTGTGTGCCAACTGGGCCTTCGGCGGGCCTGAATCCTGGCCCATAGGGTTTCTTGTCGTATTCAGGCCGTGGGGGCCCAGTAGGTGGCACTTTTTTTGCTTTATTTTTTTATTTCTTTTTGCTTTTAGTTTTAGACAAATTATGAACATTCTGTGAGTGCCATTAGTTTTAAAATTTGAAAATATTTTTTTTGTTTTCTTTGTTAATTTATTTATTTTATTTTGTTTCTACTTACAACAAAATACTTATTGTTGCTATTTTTATTTTTTTTCAAGTTTTTTTGTTTTCTGCATTATTTATTTTCTTTTGGTTTTTTGCTTTATTTTTTAATTCTTTTTGCTTTTAGGTCAGCAAAATTATAAACTTTCTGTTAGTGCTTTTAGTTTTAGAAAAAATATAAACTTTTTGTTAGTGCCATTAGTTTTAAAACTTGAAAACACTTTGTTTGATTTCTGTGTTGCTTTATTTATTTTATTTTGTTTCTACTTACAACAAAATACTTATTGTTGCTATTTTTACTTTTTTTCAAGTTTTTTTGTTTTGTTTTCTGCATTATTTAATTTCTTTTGGTTTTTTGCTTTTTTTTTAATTCTTTTTGCTTTTAGGTCAGCGAAATTATAAACTTTCTGTTAGTGCCATTTGTTTTAGAACAATTATAAACTTTCTGTTTGTGCCATTAGTTTTATAAAATTTGAATTCTTTGAAATTTGTGTGAATCACAAGTTTGTGAGCTCAACAAGGCGTAGAGGGACGGGCTTATAAACCAGTGTGAGAGCCCTTCGGTTGGCGAGGTTTTCAAATTCATAGTTTTCAAATGAACTCTGAAAAAGTTGGCATAGCATGTGCATGTACAAAACGGAAAATGGTATCATACTAAATGCATTACAAAGTTGGCATGGTATCATCATAATAGTTGCGGGAGAAAGTCTTTACTTTCTCTTCACTTGTGTCGTTTGCTTATTGCGCCGTAACCATGGATAATCTTCATCGTTTATCAGGATGCTTGGGCCAGCCTTGACTTTGAAGGGGGGAATTTCATGAAACTTTTCATACTCTTGAGACATATACATCTTGCCCTCCACTCCCGTGGATGTCCCTTTTTCTGAAAGAACTATGTGTCGCTTTGGCTCATCGTATGATGTATTCGCTTCCTTATCTTTTCTTTTCCTCGATGCGGTAGACATGTCCTTCACATAGATAACCTGTGCCACATCATTGGCTAGGACGAACGGTTCGTCAGTGTACCCAAGATTTTTCAGATCCACTGTTGTCATTCCATACTGTGGGTCTACCTGTACCCCGCCTCCTGACAGATTGACCCACTTGCTCTTAAACAAAGGGACCTTAAAATCTACTCCGTAGTCAAGTTCCCATATGTCTACTATGTAACCATAATATGTGTCCTTTCCCACGCCGGTTGCTGCATCAAAGCGGACACCGCTGTTTTGGTTGGTGCTCTTTTCATCTTGGTCAATCGTGTAAAATGTATTCCCATTTATCTCGTATCCTTTCCAAATCATTACCGTCGAAGATGGTCCCCTGGACAACAAGTACAGCTCATCACGAACAGTGCTGTCACCTCTGAGACGTGTTTCCAACCAACTGCTGAAAGTCCTGATGTGTTCACATGTAATCCAGTCGTCAGACTGCTCCGGGTGTCTGGAGCGCAGGCATTCTTGTGTTCATCGACATACGGGGTCACCAAGGTAGAGTTCTGTAGAACTGCGTAGTGTGCTTGAGACCAAGAATATCCGTCCCTGCATATTATTGAGTCCCTTCCAAGCGTGCCTTTTCCAGTCAGTCTCCCCTCATACCGCGATTTAGGGAGACCTATCTTCTTAAGGCCAGGAATGAAGTCAACACAAAACCCGATGACATCCTCTGTTTGATGGCCCATGGAGATGCTTCCTTACGGCCTAAGCGCGATTCTGAACATATTTCTTTAGGACTCCCATGAACCTCTCAAAGGGGTACATATTGTGTAAAAATACGGGCCCTAGAATGACAATCTAAATCGACTAGATGAACTAGGGCGTGCGTCATGATATTGAAGAAGGATGGTGGGAACACCAGCTCGAAACCGACAAGACATTGCGCCACATCACTCCTTAGCGTTGGTAAGATTTCTGGATCGATCACCTTACGAGATATTGCATTGAGGAATGCACATAGCTTCACAATGGCTAATCGGGCGTTTTCGGTAGAAGCCTCCTCAATGCAACCGGAAGCGATTGCGTCATAATCACGTGGCAGTCATGAGACTTTAGGTTCGGAACTTGTTCTCTGGCATATTTATTATTCCTTTTATATTCGACGAGAAGCCAGTCGGGACCTTCATCTTGAGCAGGCATTCAAAGAAGATTTCTTTCTCTTCTTTCGTAAGAGCGTAGCTGGCAGGACCTTCATACTTGCTTGGAGGCATGCCCTCTTTTCGTTACAAGCGTTGCAGGTCCTCCCGTGCCTCGGTGTATCTTTTGTCTTCCCATACACGCCCAAGAAGCCTAGGAGGTTCATGCAAAGGTTCTTAAATCACGTGCATCACGTCGATCGAAGAGCGGACCTCTAGGTCTTTCGGTAGGGTAGGTCCCAAAATATAGATTTCTTCTTCCACATGGGTGCGTGATTGTCAGCGTCATTCGGAACAGCTAGTCCGCCGGGACCCTTTCCAAAGGTTACGTGTAAATCATTGACCATAGCAAGTACGTGATGACCGGTACGCATGGTGGGCTTCTTCCAGTGATCTGCCTCGCCTTTGAAATGATTGCCTTTCTTTCGACATTGATGGTTGGTCGGAAGAAATCGACGATGGCCCAGGTACACATTCTTCCTGCAGCGTCGCACGTTTATTCGATCGGTGTCATGTAAACAGTGCGTGCATGCGTGGTATCCCTTGTTTGTCTGTCCTGAAAGGTTACTGAGAGCGGGCCAATCGTTGATGGTCACGAACAGCAACGCCTTTAGGTGGAATTCCTCCTTTTTGTGCTCATCCCACGTACGTACACCATTTCCGTTCCACAGCTATAAAAGTTCTTCAACTAATGGCCTTAGGTACACATCAATGTCGTTGCCGGGTTGCTTAGGGCCTTGGATGAGAACTGGCATCATAATGAACTTCCACTTCATGCACATCCAAGGAGGAAGGTTATACATACATAGAGTCACGGGCCAGGTGCTATGATTGCTGCTCTGCTCCCCGAAAGGATTAATGCCATCCACGCTTAAAGCAAACCATACGTTCCTTGGGTCCTTTGCAAACTCATCACAGTACTTTCTCTCGATTTTTCTCCACTGCGACCCGTCAGCGGGTGCTCTCAACTTCCCGTCTTTCTTACGGTCCTCACTGTGCCATCACATCAACTTGGGATGCTCTCCGTTTCTGAACAGACGTTTCAACCATGGTATTATAGGAGCATACCACATCACCTTCGCAGGAACCCTCTTCCTGGTAGGCTCGCCATCAACATCACCAGGGTCATCTCGTCTGATCTTATACCGCAATGCACCGCATACCGGGCATGCGTTCAGATCCTTGTATGCACCACAGTAGAGGATGCAGTCATTAGGGCATGCATATATCTTCACCACCTCCAATCCTAGAGGGCATACGACCTTCTTTGTTGCGTATGTACTGTCGGGCAATTCGTTATCCTTTGGAAGCTTCTTATTCATTATTTTCAGTAGCTTCTCAAATCCTTTATCGAGCACATCATTCTCTGCCTTCCACTTTGCAGCAATTCGACGGGTACCGAGATTTGTGTTGCCATCTTCACAATTGGGGTACAACCCTTTTTGTGATCCTCTAACATGCGATCGAACTTCAGCTTCTCCTTTTGACTTTCGCATTGCGTCCTTGCATCGACAATGACCGGCAGAGATCATCATCATCGGGCACATCGTCTGGTTCCTCTTGATCTTCAGCAGCTTAGCCCGTTGCAGCACCATCGTGCACATCGTCATTTCCTCTTGATGTTCAGTAGCATCACCGTATTCAGGGGCACATAGTTGTCATCGTACTCTTCTTCTTCGCCGTCTTCCATCATAACCCCTATTTCTCCGTGCCTCGTCCAAACATTATAGTGTGGCATGAAACCCTTGTAAAGTAGGTGGGTGTGAAGGATTTCCGGTCAGAGTAAGACTTCCTATTCCCACATATAGGGCATGGACAACACATAAAACCATTCTGCTTGTTTGCCTCAGCCACTTGAGAAAATCATGCACGCCCTTAGTGTACTCGGATGTGTATGCATCACCGTACATCCATTGTCGGTTCATCTGCGTGCATTATATATAATTAAGTGTGTCAAAAATCATTACAGAACATCATGAATAGATAATTAAGTGACCATTTTCATCATCACATAAAAACCAAAGTACATACATGCATAGTTCTCATCTAACAACATAAAGCTCTGCAGAGCATCTAAATTAATTAAACCATACATTTGAAATATGTAAAACATTTCAATGCGAAAACAAATGCGATCATAATTGCAACCAAGGTAACAACTGATCCAACGGCATAATGATACCAAGCATCGGTATGAATGGCATATTTCTAATCTTTCTAATCTTCAAGCGCATTGCATCCATCTTGATCTTGTGATCATCCATTTACATCCGCAACATGCAACTCCAATATCATCTTCACCTCCTCAAGTTTTTTATTTTTCCTTCAAGAAATTGTTTTCTTCTTCAACTAAATTTAACCTCTCGACAATAGGGTCGGTTGGAATTTCGGTTCAACAACCTCCTAGATAAATAAAATCTATGTCACGTTGGTCGGCATAATTTTCATAAACAATAAATGAACCAATAGTTATGAAAAGATAATATATACCACATCCGAATCATAGACAGGACGAGGGCCGACGGGGGCGGATACCAAAACCATCGCACTATATAAGATGCAATAGTAAAAGTAAGAAAATAATACAAGTATCTATCTAAACATACAAGTAAGAATATTTTTCCTTTCTGAAAGAAGATAACAACAAGAGGCTCACCACGATGGTGTCGGCGATGAGATCGGCGCGGGTGATCGACGACGATGAAGACGGGGACGGGGCGTGACAGACCGCTAAACCTAGATAAATATTGAGGAAAATGGAGCTTGGCAGTCGAGGTTGGAGAGGAGAAACCTTAAGTAGTGTGGCTCGGGCATTCCATCGAACACCTTGTGTGCATAGGAGGTGAGCTAGAGCACCACCAAGCCCTCTCCCCCTCGGCCAGAAAAAACAGAGTAGTGTGCTCTGCTCTTGCGCGAGGGGTTATATATAGGCAGCACCATTAGCCCCGGTTGGTGGCATGAACCGGGACTAAAGGGAAGCCTTTGGTCCCGGTTCAAGCCACCAACCGGGGCTAATGGTGGTGGGCCAGGATCCAGGCAATTGGTCCCGGTTCATCCCACCAACCGGGACCAAAAGGTCCGGACGAACCGGGACCAATGGCCCACGTGGCCCGGCTGGCCCCCTGGGCTCACGAACCGGGGCAAATAGCTCCATGGGTCCCGGTTCTGGATTGAACCGGGACTAATGGGCTGAACTGGCCTGGGCCATTGCCCCATTTTCTACTAGTGAGTAGCCATCATTTATTATGATACGTTATCTACCTATGTTACTCTAACACTCTCTCTCTTATTTAGTTCCCTGCCACATCAGCATGGTTGCTATTCCCGAGCGCATGATACCGACTAAGATACTACCACTATGTCCAACCTTAGCTAGTTACTCATTCTATGAGTAAAACATCACACATACCAAGACAAAATGAGTCTATAACCTAATAAATGAAGCTTTGCCTAGTATGGAGTTAGTAATATAGCCTAGGGTATCCTGTATGTTACTAGTGTAAGAGCATGGTTAATAGTATAGCAAACATCCGGCTATATGAAGTTGCCACATCATCTAGAGCCAATCTAATAGCCTGCTAGTACAATAGTTAGTCATACTAGTATACTATACTATTAATATGTGGCCCCGTCTTTTGTCTCACAAAGTATGTTGGAGCTCGTGCTACAGTCGGCTACAAGTTTACAAACCGCTTCTTTTTTCTCTCCTTCAACTAAGCACAAATACTATATTTAAATCCTTATAGCTTGCTTATATCACCTTATTGTACTTGCTCTAAGTTACTCTCCATTGCTAGTGTAAGTCACTAGTCTAATATAGTTGCATGATGAGGTGTCATAGTTGCATGTTGAGGTAACTGTAATTAGTGGGGATCAACTATTTAGGTATAATGTAGGATATGATTAGAGCGAATTTGGTGTCTGATGTTTGATCAGGTGCACGGATCTTGGCGCTGGAGGAGTTGGCTTACCATATGTTTCAAAGTGTTGGCTCTAAACTTTTCCCCCTGAATTCCCTCTATCATCTCCTAGCACCACCCACTCGCCCACTCTTTCCTTTCCTCTACTATCCGCCTGTCATGGCTATTCCCTTCGGGGGAAGGTCCTGAAGAAGGTGTCGCTCGGTGATGAGTTCCTGGCCTAAGCGGCCTTTGAAGGAGAAGGCCGTCAGCAAATGAGCACTAATTGGCTATCTCGGCCAGCAGAGATACTCACAATGGGCCACATGTCCAAAATGTTTGTCGTGATTCAGCCATTAGTGGCTTGACATAGCTTCTTTGTCGAGTATGCCATCTCTGACACTCGCAAACACCACCCTATATTCTAGCAAGCACATATAGACCAGGATACATGTATTCCAGCAAGCACAATACATATAACACATAGTTTTCATATAAGCACTAGAAGTTAAAGTATAAGACATGGTTTTCATACAAGTCCATGTAAGCTTAAAGTGTAAATCAAAGGTGGTGGCTAGTTGCTCCTTTGGTGGCGGCTGGTTCTTCGAGCGGTTTGCGCGGTTGACCCTGGTCAGATCTGGCCGGATCTGACGTCGGTGACCCATCCGACAGCGAGGGCTGGGAGCTTTCGTGCATAGGGTGGCAGTGCTGGTAGCGTGGCCTTCCTTCCCGGCTTTCGGACGACGGCGTGTGATATGTCTCCAATGTATCTATTATTTTTGATTATTCCATGCTATTATATTATCTATTTTGGATATTTAATAGGCAGTTATATGCTATTTTATATTATTTTTGGGACTAACCTATTAACCGAGGACCCAGTGCCAGTTTCTACTTTTTTGCCTATTTTAGAGTTTCATAGAAAAGGGATACCAAAAGGAACGAAACCTTCACGATGATCTTTCTTGGACCGAAAGGATACCAGAAGACCTGGAGATGAAGTCGGAGATGCAACGAGGCGGCCACGAGGCAGGAGGGCGCGCCCAGGGGGGTAGGGCGTGCCCCGTACCTCGTGGGCCCCTCTTAGCTCCCTAACCTAGTTCCTTCGCCTATGTATACTCTTATACCCTGAAAACATCCAGGAGAGCAATGCAACCACTTTTCCACCGCCGCAACCTTCTGTACCCCTGAGATCCCATCTAGGGACCTTTTTCGGCGTTCTGCCGGAGGGGGACTCGATCACGGAGGGCTTCTACATCAACACCATTACCTCACTGATGACGCGTGAGTAGTTTACGATAGACCTTCAGGTCCATAGTTATTAGCTAGATGGCTTCTTCTCTCTCTTTGATTCTCAATAACATGGTCTCCTCGATGTTCTTGGAGATCTATTCGATGTAATATTCTTTTGCGGTGTGTTTGCCGAGATCCAATGAATTGTGGATTTATGATCAGATTATCTATGAATATTATTTGGTTCTTCTCTGAATTCTTATATGCATGATTAGATATCTTTGCAAGTCTCTTCGAATTATCGGTTTAGTTTGACCTACTAGATTGATCTTTCTTGCAATGGGAGAAGTGCTTAGCTTTGGGTGTTGTGTCCTTTCCCAGTGACAGTAGGGGCAGCAAGGCACGTATTGTATTGTTTTCATCCTTGTATTGTTTCCATCGAGGATGAAAAGATGGGGTTTTCATCATATTGCTTGAGTTAATTCCTCTACATCATGTCATCTTACCTAATGTGTTACTCCGTTCTTTATGAACTTAATACTCTAGATGCATGCTGGATAGCGGTCGATGTGTGGAGTAATAGTTGTAGATGCAGAATTGTTTCAGTCTACTTGACACGGACGTGATGGCTATGTTCATGATCATTGCCTTAGATCATCATAACTTTGCGCTCTTCCATCAATTGCTCGGCAGTAATTTGTTCACCCACCATAATATTTGCTATCTTGAGAGAAGCCACTAGTGAAACCTATGGCCCCCGGGTCTCTTTTCCATTATATAGAATATCTTTTACATCTTACTAGTTTTCGATCTACTATTTGCAATCTTTTACTTTCCGATCTATAAACCAAAAATACCAAAAATAATTACTTTACCGTTTATCTATCTCTATCAGATCTCACTTTTGCAAGTGACCGTGAAGGGATTGACAACCCCTTTATCACATTGGGTGCAAGTTGTTGATTGTTTGTTCAGGTATTCGGTGACTTGTGCGTTGTCTCCTACTGGATTGATACCTTGGTTCTCAAAACTGAGGGAAATACTTACGCTACTTTGCTGCATCACCCTTTCCTCTTCATGGGAAAACCAACGCAAGCTCAAGAGGTAGCAGCGTGCGACACGGGCGGGCTGCTCCTGGGCCCATCCTTCGGGGCGGTGGCAGTGGATCTTCTCCCCTCCTTCATTAGACGGGCGGCTTGATGTCTACTACGCAACTTTATTCTTATAGACACGTGTTGGGCCTCCAAGCCTAGAGTTTTGTAGGATAGTAGCATTTTTCCCTCAAGTGGATGACCTAAGGTTTATCAATCCATGAGAGGTGTAGGATGCAGATGGTCTCTCTCAAACAACCATGCAACAAAATAATAAAAAGTCTCTTGTGTCCCCAACACACCCAATACAATGGCAAATTGTATAGGTGCACTAGTTCGGAGAAGAGATGGTGATAAAAGTGTAATATGGATAGTAGATATGAGTTTTTGTAGTGCGAACAATAGAAAACAGCAAGGTAGTAAATGGTAAAAAGGAGCACAAACGGTATTGCAATGATGTAAAATGAGGCCTAGGGTGCATACTTTCACTAGTGCAATCTCTCAACAATGCAACATAGTGGGATTATATGATTATCCCTCAAAGTTCAATAAAGAATCACTCCTGAGTTCCTATTAGCGGAGAATAGAAGATAGAAATTGTTTGTAGGGTACGAAACCACCTCAAAGCTATTCTTTCCGATCAATATATCCTAGAGTTCGTACTAAAATTACAGCAAGCTATTCTTTCCGATCGATCTAATCAACAGTTCGTACTAAAATAACACCATATGATACATATCAACCAACTCTAATGTCATCTAGATACCCCAATGTCACCGCGAGTACCCGTGAGGTAATTATACGATATGTATCAAACAATTTCAGATTCATAATACTCAATCCACACAAAGAACTACAAGGAGACCCCAAAGTTTCTATCGGAGAAAAGATAATAAAAACGTGCATCAACCCCTATGCATAGATTACCCCAAAGTCACCTCGGGAACCTGCAAGTTGAGTGCCATAACATATATTATAGGTGCACTAGTTCGGAGAAGAGATGGTGATAAAAGTGTAATATGGATAGTAGATATGAGTTTTTGTAGTGCGAACAATAAAAAACAGCAAGGTAGTAAATGGTAAAACGGAGCACAAACGGTATTGCAATGATGTAAAATGAGGCCTAGGGTGCATACTTTCACTAGTGCAATCTCTCAACAATGCAACATAGTGGGATCATATGATTATCCCTCAAAGTTCAATAAAGAATCACTCCTGAGTTCCTATTAGCGGAGAATAGAAGATAGAAATTGTTTGTAGGGTACGAAACCACCTCAAAGCTATTCTTTTCGATCAATCTATCCTAGAGCTCGTAGTAAAATAACAGCAAGCTATTCTTTCCGATCGATCTAATCAAGAGTCCGTACTAAAATAACACCATATGATAGATATCAACCAACTCTAATGTCATCTAGATACCCCAATGTCACCCTGAGTACCCGTGAGGTAATTATACGATATGTATCAAACAATTTCAGATTCATAATACTCAATCCACACAAAGAACTACAAGGAGACCCCAAAGTTTCTATCGGAGAAAAGATAATAAAAACGTGCATCAACCCCTATGCATAGATTACCCCAAAGTCACCTCGGGAACCTGCAAGTTGAGTGCCATAACATATATCAAGTGAATCAAAATAATACCCCATTGTCACAACGGGTATTCATATGCAAGACATATATCATGTGTTCTCAGATCTGAACATTCAATCCGACAAGACAAAACTTCAAAGGGTAAAGACTCAATTCATCCCAATAAGTGTGGAGAGGGGAGAAACATCATATGATCCATCTATGTTAACAAAGCCCATGATACATCAAGATCCTGGCATCTCAAGATCGCGCGCGCGCACGAGAGAGAGAGAGATTAAACACACTAGTCGACAACCCGTGCGGTCGCACGAGCTAGTCTAATATTCACTTACATATTATGAATTACGACATAACCTGATAATTCAAAGTACTAGACCGACAAAAAAGTATGTGTTTAATATGAGAAACTACTGAATCAAATCCTAGACTGCAGGGTAATATTTATCTAAAAAATTGCTTGCCTACGCGAGAAAAACAACTTGGGCTACAAACCATAAGAAACTCGAAGCAAGAATAGAATAAGATATTTATTACTTTCATGGCATTAGGCCCATCCACTCTTGCTTCAGGTAGGAGAAGGCATCATCGTAGATAGGTGATAACGTGGAGAGGGAACATCATAATAGTTGCCGGAGATGTCTGAGACGAAATCACTGATTGAAATCGTGGGTAATTTGGCCGCTATCGTGCAGTAATTGCCGCTGGAAAAATGCCCCATGATCTACGTGCAGGCGTAAATCGCCAGAGATCGCGGTCGATCGCCCATCGCCTGAGATTGATAGTGCCAGTTTAGGCTACAATTTTGCTGCAAAAATCCTGCCGCCATTTCCTTTTGCCCTCGATTTAATCAGTGGACGCAATTGCTGGAAAGGTGGAGGAGAAGGGTGGAGCGAGAAAATCACAATGTTTGCTAATAGAATACGCCATGGCAAAAGTACAGGCCCCAGAGGGAGATATTCTTCTTTTGCATGCATTTAAAGGGAAAGAATCACATCAATGAATATATTGAGGAATCGTGCGTGGGTCTGGGTTCTATTTAAGGTGAGGAGGTAATCGTGGAGTATTGGAATATTTCGAAAGAGATAAAGATTGCTTTAATTAGGAAAGGAAGAAAGGCTGAATTTGAAGTAGAAACATATTGTGGGCCTTGGAGCGATTACAGTTTTGCAGAGATACGTGAGAGATTAGATTGAGAGAGTTGGGTTGAGAGGGATACGTGAGAGTTTTTAGATGAAAAACAAATTGTGAGGTTTTTTTGTTCTATCAATCGATCTACACCATAATAATTTGGTCCCACCAGATTAACGGCTCGTAAAATGTAATTAACGTGGGAATTTATAGGAAGTGACTAATTAGTATAGGTATAGATAGATAGATAGATAGCTACCGGTACAAACACTCAGCCCCGAGGGTGAACTACTCCCTCCTCATCGTGGTGGCCGCCGGGATGATGAAGATTGCCACCAGTGACGATCTCCCCCCCCGGTAGGGTGCCGGAACGGGCTCTCGGTTGGTTTTCGAGGGCTACAGAGGCTTGCGGCGGCGGAACTTCCAATCTAGTGTCTCCCCGAGGGGTTTTGGAATATTTGGGAATTTATAGGGCGAAGAAGGGGTACGGGAGGCCACCGAGGTGGGCACCACCCACCAGGGCACGCCTGGGAGCCCAGGCGCGCCCTGGTGGGTTGTGTCTGCCTCGGGGCACCCCCAGGTGCTGCTCTGGCTAATGGTTCTCTTCTGGTCCATAAATAATCAACAAAAAGCTTCGCGGTGTTTGGAGTACTTTCATTTCTGCAGAAAAAACAACACCACAGTGTTTCTGCTGGAAACAACGTCAGTCCGGATTAGTTCCATGCAAATCATACCAAAACCATATAAAATTATTGTAAACATGGCATGAATACTTCATAAAATATAGATACATTGAAGACATACCAACATCCCCAAGATTAATTCCAACTCGTCCTCGAGTAGGTAAATGATAAAAGAAATAATTTATGAAGTGTGAATGTTAGCAAAGTGCACAAGTTTGATCAATGAAAATTTCAATCACTTTTCCTAGCATCATAACATCAATTTTTTTCTTATAAAACTTCGCATGTTATAGTAGCAACCAATTCACATGTTAAGGTTCAAACAATGAATTCTCTTGAAACTCAACAACCTATGTTCTGAGTCACCAAGCAATTGCAATTCAACTTATTCAACAGATTCTAAGTTAGTGCTCCACATACACAACCATCATAAAGTCTTCTATGATTGCTAACACTCACCGCGTACACATGAGCAAAACATTTCAACCGGACACATAGAAAGATAGGGGCTTATAATTTCGTCTCCCAACGTATTCACCTCAAGGGTAATATCAACAATAATAACTCATGCTACCCATTTCCAACTGGATATATGTGCCTAGATCTTTCCTGACCACATGATGCTTTCCAAAAGAGAAAAATAAAAAGGAATAGAGAGAAAAACTTTGACTCTTGCATGAAAGTAAATACATAAAAGTAAAACATAGGCCCGTATCAGAGGGAAGCAGAGGTTGCCATGCGCTTATTTGTTTGTATGCTCAACCCCTTAGTACAAAAGAACGACACGTTATATTGCCCCTTATGATAGCAACCTTTATTATGCGGTCCGTCGATTTTATTATTTGCCATCACAAGTTCGTACACCGCTCAATTTTTTCTTACACTAAATGATCTAACACTTTTAGAAGCAACTAGCAAAGTGGCCCGCTTGATGCGCGGGCTAGGATTTTATAAGTTTCATAATAAGACAATATTATTTGGTTTATCTAAAAAACATATATGATGTCATTTACAAATATGTATGGGTGTGTGTTTTCTACCCATTTATCAATACCTTCTAATTATGAAATTGATGCCATACTAACTACATTCTTTATGATCAGCAGCATTTTTTAAATTATATTTGTATGGTTCTTCGGATCTTTTTTTGTCATGTTTCATTGCTATATATTTTTCTATATATATATATATATATATATATATATATATATATTAGTTTGATCTTTTTCACGCAGAAATAGGTAAATTTGCTAACATTGTGCAACATTGACATATTAATTTTATTTTTGGTGATTTTTTTCTAAAGTGATTTGTTAGTTTGGTCTATAAGTGAGAGTGCACTTATGTAATATATATATCCTTTAAAATGGTAATTTGTTTGTAAGGTATTTGTTTCCACGATCACTTAGTTAGACACATGCACAAAGGACCAACGTTGGCTCATATTTTCACATATGCAAAGTTGGATATATCAATTTCCAGACTTTCTATAAATAAAAGCATTCCTCACATTTCTCCCATAAAAAGCATTGTCCACACTACTATATAATTTTTTGCGCAGGTCGCACCATGCTGACACTCCAATTTCCTGTTTCTTGAGTCTTGTTGTCTTCTCAGTAGTTCAAAACTATGAAAGTAGCCTATGCAACTTGGATTCACAGCTTGAGAGCATCAGACCGATCCTTCACTTTCCCCTTTCTCGAGTCTTCTTGTCTTTTCAGTAGATCCTAGTTGTGAAAGTAGACAGTCTATCTAGATCCACAACTTGAGATGATCTGTCTGAAGGTCCTCTGGTTTTCGTTGTTCATGGCCCTCACTTGCACACACTCCACTGCTCTGGTCAAGTGTACGTCCATTGGCTGGCCTTCTATGCCAACTTGTTTGGAAAATAATCCTCCGCTTGAATCTCCTCCGCTTGAATCAACCTCATACATGTAGTTTAGGTATCTTTTTTGTCAAGTTTGTGTGTTCTTCGCTGCAACAACATCTAGATGGTTAAGATAATATCATACAGAATAAGGTCTTCTAGCTCCATGATACGTCTCCAACGTATCTACTTTTCCAAACACTTTTGCCCTTGTTTTGGACTCTAACTTGCATGATTTGAATGAAACTAACCCGGACTGACGCTGTTTTTAGCAGACTGCCATGGTGTTGTTTATTGTGCAGAAAACAAAAGTTCTCGGAATAACCTCAAAATCCTCGAAGATAACTTTTGGAAAATATAAAAAATACTGGCGAAAGAATCAAGGCCAGAGGGCCCACACCCTGTCCACGAGGGTGGGGGGCGTGCCCCCTCCCCCTGGGCGCGCCCCCTGTCTCGTGGGCCCCCTGATGCTCCACCGACCTCAACTCCAACTCCATATATTCCATTTCACGGAGAAAAAAATCAGAGAGAAAGTTTCATCGCGTTTTACGATACGGAGCCGCCGCCAAGCCCTAATCTCTCTAGAGAGGGCTGATCCGGAGTCCGTTCGGGGCTCCGGAGAGGGGGATTCTTCGCCGTCGTCATCATCAACCATCCTCCATCACCAATTTCATGATGCTCACCACCATGCGTGAGTAATTCCATCGTAGGCTTGCTGGACGGTGATGGGTTGGATGAGATTTACCATGTAATCAAGTTAGTTTTGTTAGGGTTTGATCCCTAGTACTATGTTTTGAGATTGATGTTGCTATGACTTTGATATGCTTAATGCTTGTCACTAGGGCCCGAGTGCCATGATTTCAGATCTGAACCTATTATGTTTTCATGAATATATGTGAGTTCTTGATCCTATATTGCAAGTCTATAGTCACGTATTATGTGTTATGATCCGACAACCCTGAAGTGACAATAATCGGGATACTTCTAGGTGATAACCGTAGTTTGAGGAGTTCACGTATTCACTATGTGTTAATGCTTTGGTCCGGTACTCTATTAAAAGGAGGCCTTAATATCCCTTAGTTTCCACTAGGACCCCGCTGCCACAGGAGGGAAGGACAAAAGATGTCATGCAAGTTCTTTTCCATAAGCACGTATGACTATATTCGGAATACAAGCCTACATTACATTGATGAACTGGAGCTAGTTCTGTGTCACCCTATGTTATACCTATTACACGAGGAATCGCCTCCGACATAATTATCCATCACTGATCGAATGCGTACGAGCTTTTCACATATTGTGCTTTGCTTATTTACTTTTCCGTTGCTACTGTTACAACTACTACAAAACTGCTATCTTTACTTTTGCCACTGTTACCATTACTATCATACTACTTTGCTACTAAATACTTTGCTATCGATACTAAGTTATCCAGGTGTGGTTGAATTGACAACTCAACTGCTAATACTTAAGAATATTCTTTGGCTCCCCTTTTGTCGAATCAATAAATTTGGGTTGAATACTCTACCCTCGAAAGATGTTGCGATCCCCTACACTTGTGGGTTATCAAGACTAATTTTTGGCGCCGTTGCCGGGGAGCATAGCTCTATTCTTTGAGTCACTTGGGATTTATATCTGCTGATCACTATGAGGAACTTGAAAGACGAAAGAACTAAGATGTTTCCCTCAACTACGAGGGGAGGTAAGGAACTGCCATCTAGCTTTGCACTAGATTCTCCTTCTGTTTTGAGTAAGCTTGCGACACCTAAACCTGCTACTGCTTTGAATTCTGATGTGTCGCATGTTATTGATGATGCCACTTCTGCTATGCATGATACTTATGATGAAACTACTTCTATGTTTGATACTACTGTGCCATTAGGTGAATTTCTTGATGAACAACTTGCTAGGGTTAGAGAGAACAAAATTGTTGAAGATGAAATTATTGATGATAGTGATGATGAAGGTTCTCCCCCTGATTATGAATTGCATGTTGTTCCTGAGGGTTATTTTATGGATGAAGAAGCTGCTAGAGCAATTTTTGCTTGCAAAGATGGATATGATCTTAAGAAGTTATTAGCTAAATGGAAGCAGCAATCTCTTAATGCTAGAACAAAACCTGACCCCGCTTTTGCTACTTCACCTATCTGTGTTACTGATAAGGATTATGAATTCTCTGTTGATCCTGAGATTATTACTTTGGTTGAATCTCATCCTTTTTATGGCTATGAATCTGAAACTGTTGTGGCACATCTTACCAAGTTAAATGATATAGCCACCCTGTTTACTAATGATGAGAAGTCTTGCTATTATTATATCCTTAGGATATTTCAGTTCTCATTAAAGGGTGATGCTAAAACTTGGTTTAATTCTCTTGATCCTGGTTGTGTGCGTAGTCACCAGGATATGATTTATTACTTCTCTGCTAAATATTTCCCTGCTCATAAGAAACAAGCTACCTTGCGGGAAATATATAATTTTGTTCAAATCGAAGAAGAGAGTCTCCCACAAGCTTGGGGCAGGCTTCTTCGATTACTTAATGCTTTGACTGATCATCCTCTTAAGAAAAATGAAATACTTGATATCTTTTATAATGGACTAACCGATGCTTCCAAGGACTACTTGGATAGTCGTGCTGGTTGTGTTTTCAGGGAAAGAGCAGTCGACCAAGCTGAATTGTTATTGAATAACATGTTGACTAAAGAAAATAATTGGACTCTTCTGAGCCAATTGAGCCAACTCCTGAGCTAGCTCCTGAGCCTATTCTAAACCAACTCCGAAGAAGAGGGGTGTTATATTTCTCAGTCCCGAAGATATGCAAGAGGCAAAGAAATCTATGAAAGAAAAAGGTATTAAAGCTGAAGATGTTAAGAATTTACCTCCTATTGAAGAAATACATGGTCTTAATATACCGCCTTTTGAAGAAACACATTGTCTTGATAACCCGACACAGGTAGTAAAGGTAAATTCTCTCTATGGATATGATAAAGTTGAAATCCCGTCTAGTAAATTTCATAGCCCATGCTTAGATGAATTTGATGACTTTATGGCTAGACAAGAAAGTTTTAGTGCTTATGTTGGTAGAGAATTAAATAATAATGCTTTCGAGATAGGACACTTGAGTGATTATATGGCTAGAGTTAAAGGCGAACTTAAACTCATTAGCAAATATGCTTCTATGGTTACCTTTCAAGCTGAGCAAGTACTTAAAGCTCAAAGTGATTTGCTTGATGAATTAAATAATAAATATGATTTTGCTGTTAGAGTGGCTACTAGAACTGGTAGAATGACTCAGGAACCTTTGTATCCTGAAGGCCACACTAAGAGAATCAAGCAGGATTCTCAGAGAAATAATTTCGAGGCACCTAGTTCTTCTAAAAAGAAGAAAAAGAAAAACGATAGGACTTTGCATGCTTCTAGTGAACCTGTTGTAGACACACCTGAGAATCCCAATGATATTTGTATTTCTGATGCTGAAACACAATTAGGCGAGGAACATGAACCTAGTGATAATGTTAATGACAGTGTTCATGTCGATGCCCAACCTAGCAATAATAATGATGTAGAGGTTGAACCTGCTGTTGATCTTGATAACCCACAATCAAAGAATCAACATTATGATAAAAGAGATTTTTTTGCTAGGAAGCACGGTAAAGAAAGAGAACCATGGGTTTAGAAACCCATGCCTTTTGCTCCTAAACCATCCAAGACAAAGGATGATGAGGATTTTGAGCGATTTGCTGAAATGATTAGACCTATATTCTTACGTATGCGCTTAACTGATATGCTTAAAGTAAACCCTTATGCTAAATACATGAAGGATACCATTACAAATAAAAGAAAGATATCGGAAGCTGAAATTTCCACCATGCTTGCTAATTATACCTTTAAGTGTGGAATACCAAAGAAACTTGGAGATCCAGGGGTACTAACTATACCATGCTCTATTAAAAGAAACTATGTTAAAACTGTTTTATGTGATCTTGGAGCCGGTGTTAGTGTTATGTCTCTCTCTTTATATCATAGACTTGAATTGAATAAGTTGACACCTACTGAAATATCTTTGCAAATGGCCGATAAATCAACTGCCATACCTGTCGGTATTTGTGAGGATGTGCCTGTTGTGGTTGCAAATGTCACTATCTTAACGAACTTTGTTATTCTTGATATTCCTGAGGACGATAGTATGTCGATTATCCATGGTAGACCCTTTTTGAATACTGCAGGGGCTGTGATTGATTGCAACAAAGGCAATGTCACTTTTCATGTTAATGGTAATGAGCATAAGTTACACTTTCCCAGGAAACAACCTCAAGTTATAGCATCAATTCTATTGGAAAAGTTCCAACTATCATTATTGGAGGTTTTGAATTTCCTCTTCCTACTGTCAAGAAAAAGTATGATATTTTATTGTTGGGGATGTGCATATCCGCGTTGAAGTAACCTAGTGTTATTCGAAATTTCTCCGGTTCCGTGTTGTTTGGAATGAGTTTGTTAACAAGACTTGATCAACCTTGTTAATGGATTCATTTTGATGATCATGAGATGGATGAAACTAGAAGGCACAACCTTCTATACCCTCTTTTACTTTCTTTTATTTAGAATAAAAAAATAAAAAAATAGTATTATCCGTCTGTTTTCTGAATTAGTCGTGCAATAAAAAATATCTTGAAAATAAAAGTACTCCAAATGCCCTGCAAATTTAGTATGATTTTTTATGGAATATTTGAGGATTTTAGGCACTGAGAACACAGCAGGGGGGCAAGCACCTAGCCACGAGGGTGGAGGGCGCGCCCACTCCCCCTGGGCGCCCCCTGTCTCGTTGGCCCACGGTGGGCCCCCTCCACTTATTCCTGCACCCACATACTCCATCTTCCTCCCAAAAAATATCTCCATCCAGCTCAAGCATGAGTTCTTGCACATTTTGCTGCGATTTTTGATCTCCTTGCTGAAAGCTCCATTCACAAAACTGCTTTGGGAGATTGTTGCTTGGTATGTGACTCCTCCGTTGGTCCAATTAGTTTTTTTCAAGTGCTTTATTCATTGCAAATTTTTGCTGCATAGGTGACCCTGTTCTTGAGCTTGCATGGCAAATTTATGAGGTCCCAAGTAATTCTAATGCATGATATAGGCTCTAGGTACTTATGGGAGCAGTTGCTATCAATCTTGTTTAGTTTGATTCACTTCTATTTTGAAGTTACTAAAAAATTTCAGAAATTTCCAGAAAATGATAAGGAGATTATTGAGGGGCTCCTCTAGCCAAAGCTCCAAGGATAAACAAGCTAAGGAGAAAGAAAAGGCCAAGTATAATCTTGCTCGTGTAGCAGAAGTAAGGACATGTGAGTGGCCATGTGATAATTTCTTGAGATCACCTGGGATTTATGAAGACTTTTATTCTTTGGCTGAAAATGCGGGCCTCACCGACTTCCTTCACAACCGGATCGATCAGTATCTCTTACTCACCAATACTTTCGTGCAAAACTTTTACTATTATCCTAAGAATTCACATCCTTCAATATCTTTTCATTTATATGATGAGACTAAGGAAATGTCATTACGTAATTTTTGCACGGTTTGTAGAATACCCTTTGAGGGCAGCTTAGATGAACCACATCATAAAGATGTGGATGGTTTTGTTAACTCTATTACAGTAGGGGATTCGAAGAAGGGTTCCGATGCGAGAATCACTAGCATACACTTTCCTGTTTTGCGATACTTTGCCATATTTGCTAGTCGATGGTTAATTGGTCGTGGAAATAGTGGAAACTTTAGTGTTCCTGATATTATTATTCTGCTCCATGCCCTATTCAGTGATAACACTTTTAGTATGGGTGCCGTTATTGCTAAAGGTTAAGCTTAAGCCGTATAAAGGGCCCCATCTTTGGAGGTATCTATGCTGCACGCCTTGCTGAACATTTTGAGATACCTATTAGGCATTATGAGAAAGAGGAGACACTGCGGCCTCTTTCCCTTTTAGATTACAGGAGCATGGTAGTGCATGAGTTTATTGTTGACAATGATGATAAGATGCTCATGTATAACCTGATATTAAATAATAAACACAATGAGATTATTACCCTGCCTGCGCCTCTGTTGTTTGATTTGACTGAAGTTAATCATCTTGTCTTGCCGGAAGTGGTGTACGCTCATCGAGGCCAGACATCCACTCCAGAGCCTAAGCTGGAACCTCCACTAGACCCTTATCGTCCATCATCTTATCGGTGGGATCCGGAGGAGATCGCGAGCCAGTGGTATCGTGATGACACTCCTCAGTACACCGGGGAGAGTAGTCGCGGTCCTTGGCATTAGACCAACTTAGGCCAAAAGCCTAAGCTTGGGGGAGTACGTATTTCTCACCGACTTTACATTCATATTCACACACTATTCTAGTTGTCGGTGCTCATACTCTTTCATTGTATTATCCATGCTAGTCTAATTTCTTTTCTAGCTTTCTTCTTGTGTGTTTGATCAACCTTAAGAAAAAGCCAAAAAAATTAGTTAGTTTAATTTCCACACTTCTAGTAGTAATTAAAATGAAAACCCAAAAAGATTTCTCATTCTTCTTTTACTTTTTGGGAGCTTTCCCGTGTAAATAGTTTTATTTTCTCTTCTTTCCTTTGGGGGTCGAGAGTAGGAGACCACATTGAAAATGTTTAGTGGCTCTCATATGCATGATTGTTAATTTAACTTAGAGCCCATATTATTTTGTCTTCTCTCTTGAATTGAATGCTTGCGGATTCCAGCTTAGTCCAATGCACGTGCACTATTATTATTATACACACCGTTCGGTCGTGCAAGTGAAAGGCAATAATGACGATATATGATGGACTGATTGAGATGAGATAAGCAGGTATGAACTCGACCTCTTTTGTTTTTGTAAATATGATGAGTTCATCGTTCCTAATTCAGCCTATTATGAAGTAAACATATTTGCAATGACATTTAGAGATTATAGTTGCTTATGCCATGCTTAATTAGTTGTGAGTTTATAATGGTTTACCTTGGGTGCCAACATGCTATTAAAATGATTATGATGTGGTATGATGGGATGGTATCCTCCTTTGAATGATTTGAGTGACTTGACTTGGCACATGTTCAAGCATGTAGTTGAAACAAATCAACATAGCCTTCACGATATTTATGTTCATGGTGGATTATATCCTACTCATGCTTGCACTCGGTGTAAATTAATTTTAATGCATGTTCATGACTGTTGTCGCGCTCTCAGTTGGTCGCTTCCCAGTCTTTTGCTAGCCTTCACCTGTACTAAGCGGGAATACTGCTTGTGCATCAAAACTCCATAAACCCCAAAGTTATTCCATATGAGTCCACCATACCTTGCTATATGCGGTATCTACCTGCCGTTCCAAGTAAATTTGTATGTGCCAAACTCCAAACCTTCAAATGAAATTCCGTTTCGTATGCTCGAGAAGCTCATGTTTCAACTAGGGTTGTCTGTATCTTCCATGCTAGGTGGGTTATTCTCAAGAGGAGTGGACTCCGCTCCTCATTCACGAGAAAATGGCTGGTAACCGGGATGCCCAGTCCCATGATCAAAAAGATAAAAGAAAATAAAAATAATTAAACAAAACTCCCCCAGGGCTGTTGCTAGTTGGAGGCACTCGTTGTTTCGAGCAAGCCATGGATTGCTACTTGTTGGTGGCGGAGGAGTATAAAATTTTACCATTCTGTTTGGGAACTGCCTATAATGTATGTAGCATGGAAGATATCGCCATCTCATAGTTGTTGCGTTGAGAGTGATAGTATGCCGCTCAAAATGTTATTCATCTCTATTTTAAAATTGAGCTTTGGCACCTCTACAAATCCCTGCTTCCCTCTCCGAAGGGCCTATCTATTTACTTTTATGTTGAGTCATCACCCTCTTATTAAAAAGCACCCGCTGGAGAGCACACTGTCATTCGCATTCATTACTATTAGTTTATATTGGTTATGACTTGACTGGATCTCTTTTACCATGAATTACAATGTTTAGTCAGTCCGTGATCTTTAAAGGTGCTCTGCATTTATGTTTTGCGGTCTCAGAAAGTGCTAGCGAGATACCATTTTGTTATATCATATTATGATTGTTTTGAGAAAGTGTTGTCATCCGAGTTTTATTATTGTTTGCTCGCTAGCTTATTATGCCATTGATATGAGTAAATGTGAGACCTAAGTGTTATTGTGAATATGGTTAGTTCATAATCATTGCTGAAAACTTGAATGCTGGCTTTACATATTTACAACAACAAGAGCAAATAGAGTTTGTAAAAGTTTTCCTTTATCACTTTCAGTTTATTAACTGAATTGCTTGAGGACAAGCCAAGGTTTAAGCTTGGGGGAGTTGATACGTCTCCAACGTATCTACTTTTCCAAACACTTTTGCACTTGTTTTGGACTCTAACTTGCATGATTTGAATGAAACTAACCCGGACTGACGCTGTTTTCAGCAGAACTGCCATGATATTGTTTATTGTGCAGAAAACAAAAGTTCTCGGAATGACCTGAAAATCCACGGAGATAACTTTTGAAAAGTATAAAAAATACTGGCGAAAGAATCAAGGCCAGGGGGCCCAAACCCTGTCCACGAGGGTGGAGGGCGCGCCACTCCCCCTAGGCGCGCCCCTGTCTTGTGGGCCCCCTGATGCTCGACCGACCTCAACTCCAACTCCATATATTCCGTTTCGCGGAGGAAAAATCAGAGAGAAATTCACATCATGTTTTACGATATGAAGCTGCCGCCAAGCCCTAATCTCTCTCGGGAGGGCTGATCTGGAGTCCGTTCGGGGCTCCGGAGAGGGGGATTCGTCGCTGTCGTCATCATCAACCATCCTCCATCACCAATTTCATGATGCTCACCGCCGTGCGTGAGTATTTCCATCATAGTCTTGCTGGACGGTGATGGGTTGGATGAGATTTACCATGTAATCAAGTTAGTTTTGTTAGGGTTTGATCCCTAGTATCCACTATGTTCTGAGATTGATGTTGCTATGACTTTGCTATGCTTAATGCTTGTCACTAGGGCCCGAGTACCATGATTTCAGATCTGAACCTATTATGTTTTCAGGAATATGTGTGAGTTCTTGATCCTATCTTGCAAGTCTATAGTCACCTATTATGCGTTATGATCCGACAACCCCGAAGTGACAATAATCAGGATACTTCTCGGTGATGACCCTAGTTTGAGGAGTTCATGTATTCACTATGTGTTAATGCTTTGGTCCGGTTTATTAAAAGGATGCCTTAATATCCCTTAGTTTCCACTAGGACCCCGCTGCCACGGGAGGGTAGGACAAAAGATGTCATGCAAGTTCTTTTCCATAAGCACGTATGACTATATTCAGAATACATGCCTACATTACATTGATGAACTGGAGCTAGTTCTGTGTCACCCTATGTTATAGCTATTACATGAGGAATCGCATCCGACATAATTATCCATCACTGATCCAATGCCTACGAGCTTTTCACATATTGTGCTTTGCTTATTTACTTTTCCGTTGCTACTGTTACAACTACTACAAAACTGCTATCTTTACTTTTGCCACTGTTACCATTACTATCATACTACTTTGCTACTAAATACTTTGCTGCAGATACTAAGTTATCCAGGTGTGGTTGAATTGACAACTCAACTGCTAATACTTAAGAATATTCTTTGGCTCCCCTTGTGTCGAATCAATAAATTTGGGTTGAATACTCTACTCTCGAAAGCTGTTGCGATCACCTACACTTGTGGGTTATCACTCCATCACTGTAACAATGTGGCCATTGTGGTCTACTCTATGCATGATTCCATTGGTTACCATGACTTGCCTTGTCCCTTTTATTTCTCCTTTTCTGATCAATGTTGGTGCCATAGTTTGTTAGCGTGTATTGTGATTAGAGTGTACAATTCATGAAGAGAGCACACTCAAAAATCTTAGGGTCCCACTCATTCAGGTGGATGTCTCTTCACCCTTTTGTAAAAAATTGGGGAAATGGAAGAACACCAATATGCATATGAAGTGTAGCGACCCGACCCGAATGGATCAAGTCTCTGTGCTCAAGTGTCATCCCTGGATCAGTAATGCTGACACCACACAGTACTTCGAAGGATTTATAACAGAGTAGCAATCACACACTTATTACATCGTTGTCCAAAAGAGGACTTTATTACAATAAATATGGCTTAAGGCCATCAAATAACGATAACAGCGGAAGACTTGGAAGATAAGTGAGTCCATCAACTCTAGCGGCATCACTGAGTATAGAACCACAACCTAAAGCACCTTACTCGTCGTCTGAAAAGTTTGCAACATGAAACTTGCAGCCCGAAAACGGGTCAGCACATGGAATATGCTGGCAATGTAACACATAGAGAGAGCAATGAAGCAATAAGCCTATACTACATGCATATATGGCCGGTGGAAAAGCTCTCTGATTCTGATTTTGCATAAAGCTAGTTTTTCCCTACTGCAAAGGAATAAATTTGTTTAACTATCATGGTGGTTGTTAAACATTGAGAATGGTTGACAGCATCCTCAATCCCAATTAAAAATACTCATTAAAACCCAATAACATTAATTAGAGTAACATGTTGAGATTCACATGATATTCAAGTACTAGATACTCAAGATGTCCATAACCGGGAAACGGCTAATCATGATTAGTTTATACACTCTGCAGAGGTTTGCACACTTTTCCCCACAAGACTCGATCGCCTCCGTTTGGTTTCTCGACTACATGGTGTTTGAGAGGCGGATGGTGAGACATAGTCTTTCGAGCGCTTAGCACCTTCTTTGGTGGGTAGACCGTACCAACCTACAACCCCTACATCTTCTAGTCTACCCGTAAGAGTTCGCACAATTTACTCGGCTATGCCAGAGCCCATAATGGCTTGTGGCTGCACACGGAAGTTTCTAGTTTGAATAATCTTATGATCCCTTTGAGCCTGGGTGGCGGTCCGAAGAAAAACAGGCAAGTCCTGATGGAAACCAGGTGCCTCAATCCACCCAGATGTGTGTTTAGGTTGCCACCTTAGATAAACCATTAAATTAACAATCTCACATCTGTCATGGATATCACTCACCCAATCCACGTCTACTAGCATAGCATGGCATAATAAGAAAACGTAGAAGTAACTCCCAAGGTTTCATAAGTAAAACAGGTAATAGGTACTACCTCAATCTACTTCCCATCCCACAATTTAATTAGATCCTAACCATGCAAGTGTTCGAGGAATAGACTTAATGCATAAAACTGGGTAGTAGAAAAGGTATGATCAAAGTGTTAATTGCCTTGCTGACGATCCGCGAAACCTAGAGATTCGAAATAACAAGCGGCGCACTCCGGGTGATCTATCGCAGACAAACAACAAGCATACAATAAGTATTCATCTAATGCACAGGTAAATCTCGAATAAAAGATCTAACCGGAAAGTTCAACTTAAGAACCCTGGTTGCAAAAAGAATCGAATCAAACCAAGCAACGAAAGTCAAACGTCGAAAGAAAACAATTCGGTTCTAGCAAGTTGAAACTAGATCAAATTTTACAGTAGCAAAACTTTGTTTAAGTTGATTAGTCGGAACAGTGGTTTCGAAACGGAACTCCAGGCGCTTGAATCACCTGATTCCGATAAACGAGCGAGAAGATAAACTAGAACGAAGATTGGATCTGAAATCGAGATCGGAAAATAACGGATTAAATCTGATTAAAGGAAAAATGACGAACGGTTAAACGAACGGACGTTCGTTAACAGAAACTAACCGGTGAACACTTTCGTTAAAACGAACGGTCCGGGGAACGCTCGCTAAACAACAAAACCAAAAATAAAATAAAATCGATCTAGGGTTTAAAAAAAACCAAACAACGGAAAAGAAAAACCGGAACGATTTTTATAAAAAAACCGAACCGAGGGGAGGGTGGCGCGGCGGCTACCTCGCCGAGGTGGGGCTCCGGCGGGGCGGCGGCTATGGGCAGCGGCGACGGCGTCACGGCGGCGGCGGGGCACCGGGCGGCGGCTGCTGTGGGGCGGCGGCTGGGCGGCGGCGGCGGCTATGGGGAGGCGGCGGCTGCGGGTTGGGAGGTGGGGGGTGAGGGAGTATATATAGGAGGGGGTTGCTTGGGGAGGGGCAATCAAGGGAGGAGGAGGAGGAGTCCTCCTCGGACTCGGCCGGGCGGGCGGGCGGCGCTGCATGGGCCAAGGCGAGGGGCGGGCAGCCGGGCCTGGCTGGGCCCTTGGCCCAGTCTGCCATGATTTTTTTTAAATTAAATTAAATCACGTGCAGAAAAACAAAATAAAAAAAATCTAACCGAACTCCAAAATTTAAAAAGTAAAATTTTCCCAACTCCTAAAAATGAGTCGAACAAAATGAACTTTAACTCGGGGCCTAAAATGCAATTTTTTTGAAAACACGCATTTTTCCCTAAGGCAAAATAAAAAGTGAAAAACTCCGAAATAAAAATCTTATTTGATTTTTTTATTAAATCTTCATTATTTCTTTATTTTGGGAAAGTCATGTTATTCCCTCTCTCCTATTTTGATAGTAGAAATAATTGAAGATAAATTAAAATCAAATGATCCTATTTTCAAAATTTGAGAAAAACTCAAATATGAAAATAACGAAATCTCCAACTCTCTCCGAGGGTCCTTGAGTTGCGTGAAATTTCTAAGATCGGCAAAATGCAAGAAAATATGATATGCATGATGACTTAATGTATAACATTCTAAATTGAAAATTTGGGATGTTACAAACCTACCCCCCTTAAGATGAATCTCGCCCTCGAGATTCGGGTTGGCTAGAAAATAGGTGAGGGTGATCCTTGAGCAAATCCTCTTCTCTTTCCCAGGTGGCTTCATCCTCAGTGTGGTGGCTCCACTGAACCTTGCAAAACTTGATAACCTTGCTGCGAGTAACTCTGCTGGCATAATCGAGAATCTTGACTGGTTTCTCCTCATATGTTAAATCATCCTTCAACTGAATTGCTTCAAGTGGCACTGTATCTCTTAGCGGTACTTCCGCCATCTCGGCGTGACATTTCTTCAGCTGAGAAACATGGAATACATCATGAACTCCTGACAGTCCCTCTGGCAATTCCAGCTTATAAGCAACTTCTCCCATGCGTTGCAAAATCTTATACGGTCCAACGAAACGTGGTGCTAACTTTCCTTTAACTCCAAAACACTTAACTCCTCGAAGCGGGGATACTCTAAGATAAACTCTGTCTCCAACTTCATATTCTATCGCCTTGCGTTTTGAATCCGCATAGCTCTTACATGCAGGACTGGGCTACCTTGAGCCTATCGCGAATCAACTTAACCTTCTGTTCAGACTCCTTAATCAAATCTGGTCCAAACAACTGACGGTCTCCAGCTTCGTCCCATGATAACGGTGTCCTGCACCTCCTTCCGTACAAAGCCTCGAAAGGTGCCATCTTCAAGCTTGTTTGGTAACTGTTGTTATAAGAAAACTCTGC
This sequence comes from Aegilops bicornis, assembly GCA_021605145.1. Classification (NCBI taxonomy): domain Eukaryota; kingdom Viridiplantae; phylum Streptophyta; class Magnoliopsida; order Poales; family Poaceae; genus Aegilops; species Aegilops bicornis. Next base: position 848,879,355 of record CM038675.1, on the reverse strand, counting down.
ATACGGCAAGTTATCATCCCAACTAGATCCATAATCTAGTGCACAAGCTCTCAGCATATCCTCCAAAATCTGATTGACTCTCTCAGTCTGTCCATCGGTCTGTGGGTGAAAAGCTGTACTGAATTCTAGCCTGGTTCCCAATGTTTCGTGCAACTGATTCCAAAACTTTGAGGTAAATTGGGTTCCTCTATCTGATATGATACTCCTCGGAACTCCGTGTAAACACACAATTCTGGTCATGTATATCTTTGCCAACTTAGCACTGCTATAGGTAGTCTTGACTGGAATGAAATGTGCTACCTTCGTCAAGCGGTCGACTATAACCCAAATCGAGTCATATCCTGAACGAGTCTTTGGCAAACCTGTGATGAAATCCATTCCTAGTTTATCCCACTTCCATTCGGGTATTGGCAATGGTTGCAACAATCCTGCTGGCTTCTGATGCTCTGCCTTCACTCTCTGACATACATCGCAAACTGCTACATACTCCGTGATATCCTTCTTCATTCCGGTCCACCAGAACGTTTCCTTCAAATCCAAATACATCTTGGTATTCCCTTGGTGAATTGAGTAGGGTGAATCATGTGCTTCTTGCAGAATCAACTTTCTAATCTCCGGGTCATTTGGCACATAAACACGGTCCTCAAACCATAGGGTATCGTGCTCATCCTCACGAAATCCCTTAGCTTTTCCTTCGCTCATTTTCTCCTTTATAGAGGCAACTTCCTTATCTGCCTTTTGAGCTTCTCTGATTTTGTCCATCAACGTAGACTGAATCTCCAATGCTGCTACATAGCCTCTCGGAACTATTTCCAAACATAGCTCTCGAAGGTCCTCGGCTAACTCCTTGGGTATTCCTCCCATCATTAGGGTATTGACGTGGCTCTTACGGCTCAATGCTTCTGCTACAACGTTTGCCTTCCCGGGGTGATAATGCAATCTCATATCATAATCCTTAATAAGCTCCAATCATCTCCTTTGTCTGAGATTTAATTCCTTCTGCGTGAAGATGTACTTCAAACTCTTGTGATCCGTGTACACCTCACAATGATTTCCAATGAGAAAATGTCTCCATGTCTTCAATGCATGCACAACGGCCGCTAACTCCAAATCGTGTGTGGCATAATTCAACTCATGAGGCTTTAGCTGTCGTGAAGCATACGAAACAACTCTTCCTTCCTGCATAAGCACTGCTCCAAGTCCTCGACGTGAAGCGTCGCAATACACCTCATAATCCTTGGTCTGATCTGGCAAAATTAACACTGGTGAGGTAACCAATCTTTTCTTCAACTCCTGAAAACTTGCCTCACACTCCTCGGTCCATATGAACTTGGTATCCTTCTTCAACAATTCTGTCATAGGCTTTGCAATCCTTGAGAAATTCTCAATGAATCTTCGGTAGTATCCTGCGATTCCAAGGAAACTCCGGATCTCTCCAACTGTCGTTGGTGCTTCCCATTGGGTTACGGTATCAACCTTTGTGGGGTCAACCGCTATCCCTTCTCCGGATATAACATGTCCAAGAAATCCAACTTCCTTTAGCCAAAACTCACATTTGCTGAACTTGGCATATAACTGGTGTTCCCTTAGTTTCTCCAAAACCAATCGCAAATGTTCCTTATGTTCCTCTTCATTCTTCGAGAAAATCAAAATATCATCTATGAACACCACAACGAACTTATCCAAAAACTCCATAAACACTTTGTTCATCAGGTTCATGAAATAGGCAGGCGCGTTAGTCAGTCCAAATGACATAACGATATATTCATACAGTCCATATCTCGTGGTAAATGCTGTCTTAGGTATGTCCTGCTCCCGAATCTTCAACTGATGGTACCCTGATCGCAAATCGATCTTGGAAAACACTTTAGCTCCTTGCAAACGATCAAACAGATCATTTATCATTGGTAGTGGGTACTTGTTCTTGATTGTTACCTCATTCAATCCACGATAATCTACAACCATCCTTAAAGATCCATCCTTCTTCTCCACTAAAAGTACGGGTGATCCCCAAGGCGAAGAACTTGGGCGTATAAAACCTTTATCCAATAGCTCCTTTATCTGCTTCTTGATTTCCGCCAAATCCTGTGCGGGCATCCTGTATGGTCGCTTCGATATTGGGCACATGCACAGCAAAAGCTCAATCAAAAACTCAATGTCTCTATCCGGTGGCATTCACAGCAACTCTTCAGAAATACATCAGGAAATCCTTCACCATCGGTACTTCTTCCTGCACAACTCCTGATAAGGAATTTACTTGTGCTCTCCTCGGCTCATGCCGTGATACATACTTGATTCTCCTCCCTTCTGGTGTGGTGAGCAAAATTGACTTAGTGGCGCAATCTATGTTCCCTCCATATTCCGATAACCAATCCATGCCTAATATCACATCCAATCCTTGGGATTCCAGAACTATTAGGTCCGAGGGAAAAACATAGTGTCCAATCCTTAATGGCAGTCGATCACACCATATACTAGCCATGTATTCTGCTCCAGGTGAGGTTAGTAGCATGGGCGACCTAAGGGCTTGGGTTGGTAATTTGTACTTATCCACAAATCCCCTTGATATGTATGAATGTGATGCACCAGTGTCTAAAAGAACAACTGCAGTAAATGACTTAACCAAAAACTTACCGGACATCTGCATCGGGCTGATCTTCAACCTCCTCCACATCAATGTGGTTCACTTGTCCCCTATTGAAAGGGTTTGGCTTCTTTCCAGAGCTTCCATTGCCATTTCCATTCTAGCCTTCCGGACATTCGTTTGCATAAGGCCCAGTCTTGCGGCACTTAAAGCAAGTGATGTGACTCAGGTCTACCTTGGATGGTGTTGACGGGTTGGTGCGGTTCTGTCCATTGCTTCCTCCATTCCCGTTCCCATTCTTGGTGCCATTATGGTTGTGTGAATTACCTCCTCCATGGGTATGCTGAAACTGAACTCCCTGTTTAGGGGTATAACGGGGCTTCTGCTGGGCTCCAGAGTTATACTTCCCCTGCCCATACTTCCTCTTGCGATTCTCAAGCTGCTGCTTTCCTTCAATCATGAGGGCACGGTCTACCAACTCCTGGTAGTTATTGAAACTTGCTACCATCAACTGCATGCTTAACTCATCATTCAGTCCTTCCAGAAACTTCTCCTCCTTAGCTGCATCTGTAGCAACGTCATCTGGGGCATAGCGTGCTAACTTACTAAAATCATCCACATACTGGCCAACAGTCCTTCCTCCTTGGCGTAAATTGCGAAACTCACGCTTCTTCATGGCCATAGCTCCTGCTGAGACATGGGCAGTGCGGAAAGCTTGCTGAAACTGATCCCATGTGACAGTATCTACAGGGTAAGTGGCTGTAAAATTCTCCCACCATGCTGCTGCGGGTCCTTCAAGTTGGTGTGCAGCAAACTTCACCTTCTCTCCATCTGTACATCCTGCAGAGATCAACTCCCTCCCTACCTTATGGAGCCAATCCTCTGCTACTATCGGCTCGGTGCTACTGGAAAACACCGGCGGATTCAGCCTTAAGAAACGTGTCAAGTGATCCGCAGGTGGTGGTGGTGGCGGTGGGTTGTTGTTGTTGTTGTTGCCTTGATTCTGTACCAATGTTTGGATCAAGGTGTTCTGCTGTTGAATCAACTGGGTGATCTCCGGCGGAAAAACGAACCCGGGGTCGCGTCTCGGAGGCATCTGATGGGTTTAGAAAAGACGAGAAATTAAGAATAGAGTGAGGTCTAAGGAGAAACACTACCCAGATGTATATGAGCAAATGCACACAAAATCACTTTATTCAATTCAAACAAAGGACTTACATCGATCTAACTATCGCAAAAGTGCGTGTACTAAAATGTTACATGGAGGGAATACTACTAATATGTGGGGGTCATCTATTAATTTGAACCGGTGGAAGACTCCATGATGTCTGCTCCGACCGTCTTCAAAGTCGGGTTTACTTGGATCCGAATCGGTGTCGTCGATGATGATGTAGTCGCTTGGACAACCGACGTACTTGTCTTCATTCTTGAGCGCCAATTTCTTCTTGAGTTCTTCAATCTCGTACTTAAGATCGTTATTGTGTCTTGCTAGAGCTACGAGCTCATCCATGTAGTCCTTGCGTGTAGACTTCAGTTCTCCTTCAAGTTCGATGATCCTTCCCTTCGCCTCCTTTAATTCGAGCATATCATTGCACATCTGGTTCTCTGGCGTCCGAATGTGCTGGTTTAACTCTGGATGAAAGCTGCAATGGATCTATCCTTCTTGGTGCTGACTATCTCCCATTGTTCATCTCGGCGTCCGCAAATCTGGTAGATAGTGTCCTTGAGGTCTTCTTGGTAAACTTATCCAATGCGTCCCATGGTGATATGAGCTGCCATGCTCTTTCCCAGACTCCAGGTAGGTGCACTGAAAACACTATCTATAGGCTTGGTGGTAGGCGTAACGTCCTTCCCGGAACATGAGCTTGAATCTTCCAGCGCTCCTCTTCAGGCAGAGTGGCGTTGAAAATCCCGGTGAAGCTTGGTAGTCCAATATTCAGGTACTTGGTGACTTCCTTCAAGTGAAATCCAAAAGGTGTGCATTCATCTGGTTGGGTGTACTTGATCTTCGCGTCCTTCATCCTAAAAGAGTAGAAAAGATGAGGAGTTAGAAAATCAGAAGAGAGTAGTGATCTATGGCTTTAACTTAGTGGTCGTGTCCTACAGTCAGCGTGTGCTCTGATACCATCTCTGTAGCGACCCGACCCGAATGGATCAAGTCTTTGTGCTCAGGTGTCATCCTGGATCGATAATCGACACCACACAAGATTACTTGAAGGATTTATAACAGAGTAGCAATCACACACTTATTACATCGTTGTCCAAAAGAGGACTTTATTACAATAAATATGGCTTAAGGCCATCAAATAACGATAACAGCGGAAGACTTGGAAGATAAGTGAGTCCATCAACTCCATCGGCATCACTGAGTATAGAACCACGACCTAAACACCTTACTCGTCGTCTGAAAAGTCTGCAACATGAAAGTTGCAGCCCGAAAACGGGTCAGCACATGGAATATGCTGGCAATGTAACACATAGAGAGCAATGAAGCAATAAGCCTATACTACATGCAAATATGGCTGGTGGAAAAGCTCTACGGTTACAGTTTTGCATAAAGCTAGTTTTTCCCTACTGCAAAGGAATAAATTTGTTTAACTATCATGGTGGTTGTTAAACATTGAGAATGGTTGACAGCATCCTCAATCCCAATTAAAAATACTCATTAAAACCCAATAACATTAACTAGAGTAACATGTTGAGATTCACATGATATTCAAGTACTACATACTCAAGATGTCCATAACCGGGGACACGGCTAATCATGATTAGTTTATACACTCTGCAGAGGTTTGCACACTTTTCCCCACAAGACTCGATCGTCTCCGTTTGGTTTCTCGCACTACATGGTGTTTGAGAGACGGATGACCGAGACATAGTCTTTCAGAAGCGCTAGCACCTTACTGGTGGGTAGACCGTACCAACCTACAACCCCTACATCTGCTAGTCTACCCGTAAGAGTTCGCACAACTTACGCGGCTATGCCAGAGCCCATAATGGCTTGTGGCTGCACACGGAAGTTTCTAGTTTGAATAATCTTATGATCCCTTTGAGCCTGGGTGGCGGTCCGAAGAAAAACAGGCAAGTCCTGATAGAAACCAGGTGCCTCAATCCACCCAGATGTGTGTTTAGGTTGCCACCTTAGATAAACCATTAAATTAACAATCTCACATCTGTCATGGATATCACTCACCCAATCCACGTCTACTAGCATAGCATGGCATAATAAGCAAACGTAGAAGTAACTCCCAAGGTTTCATAAGTAAAACAGGTAATAGGTACTACCTCAATCTACTTCCCATCCCACAATTTAATTAGATCCTAACCATGCAAGTGTTCGAGGAATAGACTTAATGCATAAAACTGGGTAGTAGAAAAGGTATGATCAAAGTGTTACTTGCCTTGTTGACGATCCGCGAAACCTAGAGATTCAAAATAACAAGCGGCGCACTCCGGGTGATCTATCGCAGACAAACAACAAGCATACAATAAGTATTCATCTAATGCACAGGTAAATCTCGAATAAAAGATCTAACCGGAAGTTCAACTTAAGAACCCTGGTTGCAAAAAGAATCGAATCAACCCAAGCAACGAAAGTCAAACGTCGAAAGAAAACAACTCGGTTCTAGCAAGTTGAAACTAGATCAAATTTTACAGTAGCAAAACTTTGTTTAAGTTGATTAGTCGGAGCGGCGGTTTCGAAACGAAACTCCAGGCGCTTGAATCACCTGATTCCGATAAACGAGCGAGAAGATAAACTAGAACGAAGATTGTATCTGAAATCGAGATCGGAAAATAACGGATTAAATCTGATTAAAAGAAAAACGACGAACGGTTAAACGAACGGACGTTCGTTAACAGAAACTAACCGGTGAACACGTTCGTTAAAACGAACGGTCCGGCGAACGCTCGCTAAACAACAAAACCAAAAATAAAATAAAACCGATCTAGGGTTTTTTTAGAAAAAAAACCAAACAACGGAAAAGAAAAACCGGAACGATTTTTATAAAAAAAACCGAACCGAGGGGAGGGTGGCGCGGCGGCTACCTCGCCGAGGTGGGGCTCCGGCGGGGCGGCGTCTATGGGCGGCGGCGGGGCACCGGGCGGCGGGCACGGCGGCGGGCGGCTGGGGTGGCGGCTGCTGTGGGGCGGCGGCGGCTATGGGCGGCGGCGGCTATGGAGAGGGGCGGCGGCGGCTGCGGTTGGGAGGAGAGGGGGTGAGGGAGTATATATAGGAGGGGGGGGGTTGCTTGGGGGAGGGGGCAAGCAAGGGGGAGGAGGAGGAGTCCTCCTCGGACTCGCCGGCGGCGGCCAAGCTTCTGTGTGGCCTTGTGAGGAGGGCGGCTGGGCCGGCTCGGCTGGGCCCTTGGCCCAATCGGGCGCTGCGCATTTTTTTAAATTAAATTAAATCACGTGCAGAAAAACAAAATAAAAAAATCTAACCGAACTCCAAAATTTAAAAAGTAAGATTTTCCCGACTCCTAAAAATGAGTCGAACAAAATGAACTTTAACTCGGGGCCTAAAATGCAATTTTTTTGAAAACACGCATTTTTTCCTAAGGCAAAATAAAAAGTGAAAAACTCCGAAATAAAAATCTTATTTGATTTTTTTTATTAAATCTTCATTATTTCTTTATTTTGGGAAAGTCATTTTATTCCCTCTCTCCTATTTTGATAGTAGAAATAATTAAAGATAAATTAAATAAAATCAAATGATCCTATTTTCAAAATTTGAGAAAAACTCAAATATGAAAATAACGAAATCTCCAACTCTCTCTGAGGGTCCTTGAGTTGCGTGAAATTTCTAGGATCGGCAAAATGCAAGAAAATATGATATGCACATTCCAAATTGAAAATTTGGGATGTTACATGAAGGATCTGAGATGTTAACTGCAAGGGACCTTGATGGATCCTTACTTTTTATGGATGATCTTTTTTGTCAGCATTTCATTTACATTGTTGTGTTCTATCCAATTTTTTCTGAAGACCAGTAAAGTCGGGCCGCTGTTAAAAAGGATAACGAGAAGGACATGCACACTTGAGGATAACATTACATGAATTATTTTCTAAGCCTTTTATATGTTTTACTATTGGTAGTCTAGGTAGTAATATAGTGAGTATTTTATTCTTTTATACTCACGGTCTTATATACACAACTCAGTTCGCACTTTATCCTGCTAGGATGGCATGTCATGATGTAGCACCCTTGGTCCTTGGTCATATATGTCTTCACACTTTTGTTGTAGTGCATTACATGCTATAGTGTAACAAAAAGCTATAGTGAAGTTCCTTTGCACACGCCTGTATTGGAGAAGGACACCGTATTTGGAGAATGCATGTATAGAATTGTTATACGGCTCTTGTCCTCTAGTTGAGTCATGTCATATAATTTTGATTTAACTGTAAGAATCAATTTATCGACGTGGACTGACATAGTGTTTTGAGGAAATCTCCATATCGTGCTTTTTAGGACCACACACATGTGCCTGAAACTACATTATAATGAATAATGTTATTGAATTATTTTAACATACCATCTAGTTTATTAATGACATTGTATTTTAAACATTTTAAATTATGTGGACCATTGAATTTTTGCGAATTTGCGAAAAGAGCATCCTCCCACGCACAAACCTGTAAAGAATGTGTTATGTAGATCCCCACCTCTTAAGTTATCTTAGAAAGTCAGCTTAAGGGAGAAAGCCTAGCTTATTAAATAGATGTGCTTCTTTCTGTGACTGGATTATGAACATTTGAGTATTTATTAAATTGATATAGACTGAAACATAGAACACCAATGCAACTAAAATACCTAATAACACAGCCTGGAAGAAATAAATAAATCACACTTAAATGAGTTAATACCAATATTGCACATATGTGTACTCCCTATGTGAGCAATTCATAATATAAGATGTTATTACAGCCAATATGTGAGTATATCAGTTATAATAACATCTTATATTATGAGATGGAGGGAGTAGCTACTATTGGCTCTTCTAGAAATTGTGATGCATGCAACGATCTGTCAAATAACTCTCAACAAGGCTATTGGCGCTCTACCCACCAAGTACTTTCCAGCGACGATGTATCTCTACGACGGCTAGCTAGCTAGCCAATGCTAACTTCATGGAATTATCTTTGTTGTTCCAGGTTATCTGTTTGGAATTATCTTTGCTGCTACCTAGAAGGCTAGATCAAGTGGTAGCATGCTTTGTTCAAGGATTTCCCGTCAGTTCACACTCACATCCATGTATGCATGATTCATTCTAGTTGCTTGTGCACAATCGGTCATCGATGGAAGCACATATCCAGCTCTCCAATGATTTGTCACCTGCCACCCCGGACAACTTATAGACCCACAGGGCCTTGCCAACCACGCTACTCTATATAACTGAAAACAGTTATATATAAAAATACGATTGTGAACGGCACTCTGCTAGGCTCATATATATGAATGATATTACTGATGGAAGCATGTTAGTGTCGATCGAAACTTTATTAACACACCTGCTAGTGTTGAAGGAATTGAACTTATTTGGTTTAGGCTAATTGTAAATAAAACATGGTGCTATATATGTGTCATAGAAAGAAATTTCAGAGAAAAGAAAGAAAAAGATTGGAAAACACACTATCAGGTCCATAGTAGAACTGCCAGGAATCAACTTCTATGTTTAAACACAGGTCCATAGTAGAACTGCCAGGAATCAACATTCATGTTTAAACATCAACATTGTAGAGCCCTTTTGCCATACATTGCTGGGAACCGTGTAACCATATAGTTGCAACTATTTGTATATAGTGAAATTTTTGTGATCTGATTATCTGATCTAACAATAAAAACTATATAATCTAGGAGTTACATATATGTAAAATATTCAAAAAATAGTTTTTATTCTTATTGATCAAGTCGATTTCATAGTCATTTTGTTGTGATCTAATTAAAGGAAGAATACACAGTAGAGATCGCCAAGTCATCCGTTCGCTACAGTTCCTTCACTTGATAGACTCACGGCACCTGCTGTAACCTAATCTGCTTCAAACTGCCATCACTACACCTCTCTGTCTCCGCATCAACAATTGTAAGATTGATTCAGTGATTAGCGTATGAATATATATGTTGGATTGTTGCATGCATGAATGGTTAGAAACATGAACATGATGGCACTAACAATCAAAGAAGAAAAGGATTGGGGACACACACGAATTGCCCTGCTACGCTGAAGCAGGACATACATGAATTTGGGAAAAATAGAAAGCTAAGCACTAAGGAGTTGGAGAGAACGGAAGCTAACCGAAAGGAGAGCATGACAGCCACTGGCTTGAAAGTCTTCAGACGTGGGTGTCTATTCTCTTAGTTGGACCTGCGAAACGGTGTCCTTCTCCTTTTCAAATCGCCGTGTTGCTGCCGAACTGAAACCAAGGAGAAGAGAACTAAAGGGCAGACATTGAGATATTAGGGTTTGCGGCAGGTTTTGACGACGCTGCTCCAGTTCGTTTTCTCTATTGCCTCGCTGATTGAGGTCACCTGCTTATTTGCTACAACAAATTAACTGATCTTGGTATGCCTCTTCAACCATCGGGGAGATTCATCTACGGGATCAAAAATTGATGCTAGATTTTACCAGGATTCACACTTGTAGGAAAAAGTGTTTTTTTGTTTGTGAATTGTAGAAAAAGAGAGATTAGGGGGAGCGACCAACACAAAATTGATTTGATCATACCTTTACTCAATATCACTTTCACCGTGGTTAGCAGATTGAAACGGAGAATTGCTAGAAAGAAGAAGGTGCAAGGCAGATTTGGAGAAGCTACATACCTATACCTGAGCGAGGAGGTTGTAGGCTGCTGCCGCAGAAGAAAAGAGGCATAGGGGATTGTAGAATCGATGGTGATGTTTTTTAGGAACATGGCATTGTTCGATCTGTGATTAGGGTAATATGACGTCTCAATAGGTGGAAGAGGACGTCTCTCCCTTCGTGGATTTTTTTTTTTAAATTGAAAGGTTACTTACGTAAGGGCACAAGTGGGTAATTTACTTTACTTTTATAGCACATTAGCTAGATCAAATGGCTTTTATTCTCTAATACATCAAATAAACGGTCGGATGTTTCTAATTTTTGTGGGATTTTCTAGCCTAGTTCTCTTTTTTCTGATTACCCCATAAATCACTTTTTATATATAAATAGATCTGTATTGCCTTATTGCACCGATCGCAACTTACTTGAAGGATCTTGCTCAATCCTTAGGTAGGTATGGTGGACTCTCAAAACAAGATTTGGGTTTAAGGTTTTTTGGATGCACAAGTAGTATCTCTACTTGATGCGGAATTTTGGCTACCAAAGATAGGGGGCACGCACAACATGTTGAAGGATCTATGACAATATAACTTCTATGCGAATATGAACAAACATAAATCATTACGTTGTCTTCTTTGTCCAATGTCAAAATTTTTGACATATAATATTTTGATGGGGGCTCACAATCATAAAAGATTTCCAAGATAGTGTATTTGCATGTGAAAGTTCTCTTCCTTCTACTAATGATTCATGAATTGCTTGTATGACAAATATTGTGATTGTCAAGCTTCAAAAGATTTCACTTTCTAAACCCAATGTGAAGCTACCACTAGGCATGATGTGAGCATACAATTTCAACTTCATGATATTCAATTCATTCAACAATTTACTCATAGGATTTAAGTGAAGCACAAGAGTAAATGACAAGCTACTCCAAAAAGATATAAGTGAAGATAGCGAGTAGTTATGTAAATGGGTAGCTAATTGAGGACTCTCTTTTATTTAAAACTTTCAGATCTAAGTATTTTATTAAAATAGCAAGCAAAACAAAACAAAATGACATTCCAAGAATAGCACACATCATGTGAAGAAGCAAAAACTTAGGCTCAGCCGATACTACCTGATAATTGTTGAAGAAGAAAGGTGGGATGCCTACCGGGGCATCCCCGAGCATAGATGATTGAGACTTATTGAAATATAAATTTGGGAAGCCTTGGGCATCCCCAATCTTGATCTTTTGTGTCTCCTTAATTCCTTTCATATCACGATTTCCCTAAATTTCAAAAACTTCATCCATACAAAACTCAACTAGAACTCGTGAGATAAGTTTGTATAAATCAGTGCAAAACCTTACCATTATCTACTGTAGCAAATTACTAAAATTATTATTCAAAATTGCATACTAAATGCCTCTGCATATTTAATACTCCTATCCTCAAATAGAATCATTAAACAAGCAAACATATGAAAACAATGCAAACATAACAGCAATCTGCCAAAACAGTACATTTTGTAAAGAATGCAATATTGATCATACTTCCCTAACCCCAAAAATTCTCAATAAATTATCACACTTTACAAAATTTATCATAGCTTATTTTGCAAAAAGTTTGAGCACTTTATCACATTCTGAATTTTGTGGATAATTTTTGCAACTGCGATAAACTTTCTGTTTTGAAACAGCAACATGTATACTTGCAAAATAAGCATGGCAAAGGCTGTCATTACCACTTTTATTGAAATAAAAGATGAAAAAAAATTATTCTAAACAACAGCAAGCAAATCCTAACAAAATAAATTGACGCTCCAAGCAAAACTCATATCATGTGACGAATGAAAACATAGCTCCAACCGAGGTTACCAATAATGTTGGAGACGAAAGAGGGGATGCCTTCCGGGGCATCCCCAAGCTTTATTTGCTTGGATCTTACTTTAATATTACCTTGGGGATTCCTTGGGCATCCCCAAGCTCAGGGTCTTGTCATTCCTTATTCTCCTCATCTCACCCCAAATTTGAAAACTTCAATCACACAAAACTCAACGGAACCTTGTGAGATAGGTTAGTATGATAAAGAGCAAACCATTTCACTTTTGATACTGTCAAAGACAAGATTCATAATTGTTTCCACACAATTCCTACTTTATAATATCATTTATACAACTTATATTGAGCAATATAAGCCAGAGAAACTAGGAAACAAGCAAACTATGCATTGAAAACAGAATTATCTCAAAACAGAACAGTCTGTAGTAACCTGTACTCAAACCACACTTTTGCTACTCCAAAAATTATGAAAAAATAAGGACCACGTGATAAATTTGTATATTAATCTTCTTCAAAAAGAATCAACTCAAAAGAACTCTTCTGTTAAAAACGAGAGATATTTTCGTGAGCGCAGAAGTTTCTGTTTTTCAGCAAGATCAAATCAACTATCACCCAACATGATCCCAAAGGCTTTACTTGGCACTTTGTTGAAACAAAAGCAATAAAACATGATTACCACAGTAGCCTAATAACGTTAACACACAAAAACAGTAGGGGTAAATGTTGAGTTGTCTCCCAACAAGCGCTTTTCTTTAATGCCTTTTAGCTAGGCATGATCATGCTCACATAAAAGATAAGAATTGAAACATAAAAAGAGCATCATGAATCATAACTTCCTCTATCATAATAATTTTTAGTAGCATCATGAATAGATTCATCCATATAAACATCAAATAAAGCATTATTTTCATGATCCAAAAGCATATAAAATTTATTACTCTTTATGGCATACATGTCATCATAATAATCATCATAGGTAGTAGCAACTTTGTTCTCATCATAGTCAATTGAAACCTCTTCCAAAATAGTGGATGTATCACTCAAGAAAGTCATGACCTCTCCAAATACACTTTCATAAATATTGTAATAAGATTCAACACCCTCCAAAATAGTGGGATCACTACTACCTAGAGTTGACACTGTTCCAAGCCCAGTTTCATCATTGTAATCATCATAAATAGGAGGCATGCTATCATCATAATAATTTTTCTTATCGAAAGTAGAAGGAATCAAAGGATCATATTCATTATGCAAAACATCCCCAAGCTTGGGACAAGCATTATTTTCAGCAAATAATTCTTCAAACATTTCATACTGATCAAACATAGCATCCCCAAGTTTGTGGTTTTGCATATCATCATAATTATTTTTATCAATAGCATGAATGGCAACAATAATAGTATAGCAAACATTATTATCATATTCTTCCAAGAAAGTGCCAAAAAGATTTCAAGATCATAAAAGACATCATTGTCTTCCCAATCATAATCATTAAAACAAGTATTAGGCATCACAAAATCATACTCAATATCATCATCCTCCATCAACATATTTGATTCACTTTCAGGAGGTACAATGGTGATAGAAGCAATATTACTTGGTAGAGTTGCCTTTTTGCCTCTACCTTTTCTTCTTTACTTTTTCTTCTTCACCACCTCATGTGTGGGTAATCAATTTTTTCGAGCTTCTTGTTGAAGAGACTGATTGGATAGGAAGCTCCTCCTCGTTACCTGATTCATCATAAGAAACACTAGGAGGGATTGGGAAATATTTCCCCTTTCATTAGTACACTATTCATACTCCATTTGGTTTCTTGTCTTTAGATAGTTGGCAATATAAGGGCTCTCAGTGCAATTTTCCGCACAAAACATATAAATTTCCTCTAGATCAAAATCAAGAAATCTATTAAGATTAAATTTTGGAATACCCTCAGTTATATGTTTCATTTCTTCATACCCCAAAAGAAGACTAAGCTCTTTATGATGCTCAAGGGAAATCAAGTTATCACATTTTTTGGGCACGAATTGATCATGAAACAAGTAGCATTGGAGATTTAAATGACCACGTTCATTGCAAAGTTCACAAGTATGGCGAAAAATATTAAATCTTTCAACACAAACATCTAGCCTCACTTGCAACTTTTTCATTTCTAAATATTTATCCTTCTTACAAAATCTATCTTCCCTTTTTGGTGTGCTTTTGCACTCCCAATTCACTCCGCAAAAATTGACATTCTTATAGGAGACACCATTATCATGGCTAGTGCAATCATCATTATCATTTTGGATATTCAAAGAATTCATACTAACAACATTGCAATCATGCTCATCATTCAAATAATTTGTGCCAAACATTTTATTGACTTCTTCTTCTAACAATTGAGCACAATTTTCCGAACCATCATTTTCTAGAAAGACATTATAAAGATGATCAATAATATGATGCAACCTAAATTCCTTTTTTCATAGTTTTCTTTTATAAACCAAACTAGTGATAAAACAAGAAACTAAAAGATTTGATTGCAAGATCTAAATATATACCTTCAAGCACTCATCTCCCCAGCAACGGCGACAGAAAAGAGCTTGATGTCTACTACGCAACTTTATTCTTGTAGACACGTGTTGGGCCTCCAAGCGCAGAGTTTTGTAGGACAGTAGCAATTTTCCCTCAAGGGGATGACCTAAGGTTTATCAACCCGTGGGAGGTGTAGGATGAAGATGGTCTCTCTCAAACAACCCTGCAACCAACTAATAAAAAGTCTCTTGTGTCCCCAACACACCCAATACAATGGCAAACTATATAGGTGCACTAGTTCGGCGAAGAGATGGTGATAAAAGTGTAATATGGATAGTAGATATGAGTTTTTGTAGTGTGAACAATAAAAAACAGCAAGGTAGTAAATGGTAAGACGGAGCACAAACGGTATTGCAATGATGTAAAATGAGGCCTAGGGTGCATACTTTCACTAGTGCAATCTATCAACAATGCTAACATAGTTGGATCATATGATTATCCCTCAAAGTGCAATAACGAATCAGTCCCGAGTTCCTATTAGCGGGGAACAAAAGATAGAAATTGTTTGTAGGGTACGAAACCACCTCAAAGCTATTCTTTCCGATGAATCTATCCTAGAGTTCATACAAAAATAACAACAAGCTATTATTTCCGATCGTTCTAATCAAGAGTCCGTACTAAAATAACACCATATGATACATATCAACCAACTCTAATGTCACCTAGATACCCCAATGTCACCGCGAGTACCCGTGAGTTACTTATGCGATATGTATCAAACAATTTCAGATTCATACTACTCAATCCACACAAAGAACTACAAGGAGACCCCAAAGTTTCTATCGGAGAAAAGATAATAAAAACGTGCATCAACCCCTATGCATAGATTACGCCAAAGTCACCTCGGGAATCCGCAAGTTGAGTGCCATAACATATATCAAGTGAATCAAAATAATACCCATTGTCACCACGGGTAATCATATGCAAGACATATATCATGTGTTCTCAGATCTGAACATTCAATCTGACAGGAAAAACTTCAAAGGGTAAAGACTCAATTCATCACAACAAGTGTAGAGAGGGGAGAAACATCATATGATCCATCTATGTTAACAAAGCCCATGATACATCAAGATCGTGATATCTCAAGATCGCGCGCGCGAGAGAGATTAAACACATAGCTACCGGTACAAACCCTCAGCCCCGAGGGTGGACTACTCCCTCCTCATAGTGGTGGCCGCTGAGATGATGAAGATGGCCACCGGTGATGATCTCCCCTCCGGCATGGTGCCGGAACGGGCTCCCGATTGGTTTTCAATGGCTACAAAGGCTTGCGGCGGCGGAACTTCCAATCTAGGGTCTCCTCGAGGGTTTTCGGAATATTTAGGAATTTATAGGGCGAAGAAGGGGTACGGGAGGCCACCGAGGTGGGCACAGCCCATCTGGGCGCGCCCAGGGCCCCAGGCGCGCCCTTGTGGGTTGTGCCCCCTCGGGGCACCCCCAGGTGCTGCTCTGGCCCAATGGTTCTCATTTGGTCCTAAAAAATCAACAAAAACTTTTGCGGTGTTTGGAGTACATTCATTTCTGCACAAAAAATAACACCACGGTAATTCTGCTAAAAACAACGTCAGTCCGGGTTATTTCCATGCAAATCATACCAAAACCATATAAAATTATTGTAAACATGGCATGAATACTTCATAAATTATAGATACGTTGGAAACGTATCAGCATCCCCAAGCTTAATTCCTACTCGTCCTCGAGTAGGTAATGATAAAAGGAATAATTTATGAAGTGTGAATACTAGCAAAGTGCAAAAGTTTGATCAATGACAATTTCAAACACTTTTCCTAGCATCATAACAACAATTTTTTTCTTATAAAACTTCTCATGTTATAGTAGCAACCAATTCACATGTTAAGGTTCAAAAAATGAATTCTCTTGAAACTCAACAACCTATGTTCTCAGTCACCAAGCAATTGCAACTCAACTTATTCAACAGAGTCTAAGTAAGAGCTCCACATACTCAACCATCATAAAGTCTTCTATGATTGCTAACACTCACCGCGTACACATGAGCAAAACGTTTCAACCGGACACATAGAAATATAGGGGCTTATAATTTCGCCTCCCAACGTATTCACCTCAAGGGTGATGTCAACAATAATAACTCATGCTACCCATATCCAACTGGATATATGTGCCTAGATCTTTCCTCACCACATGATGCTTGCCAAAGAAGAAAAATAAAAAGTAATAGAGGGAAAAACTTTGACTCTTGCATGAAAGTAAATACATAAAAGTAAAAGATAGGTCCTTCGTAGAGGGAAGCAGAGGTTGCCATGCGCTTATCTGTTTGTATGCTCGACCCCTTAGTGCAAAAGAACGTCACGTTATATTGCCCCTTATGATAGCAACCTTTATTATGCGGTCTGTCGCTTTTATTATTTGCCATCACAAGTTTGGGGCACCCCCAGGTGCTACTCTGGCCAAATGGTTCTCTTCTGGTTCATAAAAAATCCACAAAAAGTTTTGCGGTGTTTGGAGTACTTTAATTTCTGCACAAAAATCAACACCACGGTAATTCTGCTAAAAACAACGTTAGTCCGGGTTAGTTCCATGCAAATCATACCAAAACCATATAAAATTATTGTAAATATGGCATGAATACTTCATAAATTATAGATACGTTGGAGATGTATCACAGCTGTCGGTGCCCTTGCGTGGGTCCGCGCCAGTCACAGGGTTGGGGTGAAGCAAGGGTGTTTCGGGAGGGGGGAGGGCTGTGCAAGGGGTGGGGGCTTCGACGTGGTCGAGCCGCCCATCGCTAGCACATGGGGTGCTAGTCATGGCCGAGTGCCGCTCCTCTCCCTTCCCCTTTCCCCGGCCTGATGCCTCTTGGTCGCGATCCCGAGGATGCCTGAGGTGAGACGATCATTGCCGGTTTCGGTGGTGGAAGGAGTTGGATTTATTTTTGGTGGGGCTCACTTGGAGGCAATATGGATAGCATAGTTTTGCAACAGGAGGCTGAGAATGCGGCTTATCTTAGAGGCATCTGAGCCTCTATATAATACAAGTGTGCCTTATAGATTGCGACTTATGGACTGGCGTGACATTAATTACCTAGCTGTAAATCACGGGGAGCCCTATAGAGAGATTGTGCGGGGGTGGGTGAGCACATGAGTTGGGTGTCCTTTCAAGTCTCTACATGAATGTTTCTTTATTCGGAACCATCAAACATGCCCTTGTTGGCAACGAGTCGGGACCAAGCAGATAATAAGAATGAGACACGTGAGTTGTAAATAAAGCATACTGAACTCGACACAAAGTCGAGATATGCCAAAAGTTCAAACCGTATAAAAGGTAGGCAATTTATGTTGGCCTCCTCTTATATCCACTAGCCTCCATCGTTGATCCTCAGGACCCATCGCACGTACGGCAGCAGGCTAGATTAATAAAAGGGAAATGTTTACAAACGGTACACCGGCCGAAGCTTCGGCCGGTCCCGCGCACGCCGCTCGATCAGGTAGCGATCCAGCGCTCCCGCACCTCCCGATCCACGTTGTTTTTTTTTCTTCAGCCCATCACGTGGCTTGGCC
Organism: Aegilops bicornis; assembly: GCA_021605145.1. Taxonomy (NCBI): domain Eukaryota; kingdom Viridiplantae; phylum Streptophyta; class Magnoliopsida; order Poales; family Poaceae; genus Aegilops; species Aegilops bicornis. The sequence goes on along the minus strand of CM038675.1, from coordinate 848,861,034 downwards.
CACCGTGTTTACTCGGTCAGCTCTATTTTCACCAACCGCTCAAGCTGTAGGGTGGGAAAAATATCTACAACTGCAGCCAGATGAAGTTGCATCCGTTTTTTGCTGCAACGACGACGATTGTTGCTGCAACTGCCGTTGTCTTTTGCTACGACCAGCGTGTTAATTTGCTACATCAATTTTTTTAATGGTGATGATTGGTGGCCGGCGTTCGTGCAGATGACTGGGACAACGATTTCTGCTGCAACTATCGTCGGATTTTGCTACAACTGACGAAGAAATTTGCTACATCAATTCATGGCAGAGATGCACCCGGGACAACAACAACGATGATTTTTGGTTGCAAATGTCGTTGTATTTTTGCTACCACCAGAGAGTTTTTGCTACATCTATCTTAATGGTGATGTTTGGTCGCCATCATTCGTGCAACCCGTGCAGCGAATGTCGACGGTGGAAAAAAGCTTCAACTATCGATTTCTTGCCCAAATGAAAAAAAGCTGCAACCGTTTACATAAAATCTTCAACCCTACATTTAAAAAGCTTCAACCCCATGAAAAAAAGCTTCAATGGATGTGGACAAAAAGTTTCAATAACAGAAAAAGTTTCAACCAGTATGTGAAAAAGTTTCAACCGGCGAAGGAGGAAGCTTCAACCATGGAAAGAGCTTCAATCGATGTTGGAAAAAAGCTTCAAACCGTGGAAAAAGTTTCAACCAGCGCGAAAAAAGCTTCAACCGGCATGCAAAAAAGCTTCAACCGACATGCAAAAAAGCTTCAACTGGCGCGACATGTTGACGATGGTGCGAGCTGCGGCCAACAACATAACGGAGCTACTACGGCGACGGGTGAGCTGGGGCACGAGGTGTTGCAACCATCAAGCGACGGAGCTACCACCATACATGCCGGAGCTGCAAGCGGGCGGGAGGGGCAAGGGCGGAGCTGCATCTACCCGGCGGCGACCCACGACTCGGCGGTGGCGCTGCATATGCCGAGCACGGGGCGAGCGTGAGGGGCAGGCGAGCGCCGCGGGGATGGTCCTCTTTTTCTTCTCCAAGCATGTGTAGGAAGGGAGGAAGACGATGCACCTAATCCCGCGCTAATCAGGGCCCTTAATGCGCGCTAGATCGAATGCTAGGCAGCAGACAGGGACGACAAAGCTGACACCAGCGCTGATGCTGCCAGGGCCGGCGCCGTTGACGAACCCGGCCGCCGCGTCTTGCTAAGGAGCCCGACAGAGGAGACGTAGTGTGCGACAGCTGCGAGCTTTTCCCTTGCGCGCACTATGTGGGGCGGAAGGTTAGGGACGAAGGAAGGATAGGATCTGAACGGCTGGGAGTGAAATAATCGAACGGACAGGGTGCGACCGGCCCAAGTTTGGGCCGGCCCTCCGGCGCCTATCAGCGCCCTTAATAAAATCAAGGTCCTGCTCCCTTCCTTTGTTTTTTAGGGTTAACGTTGCCGCTTTATTTAATCAAATGCGTTAGGAATCTTATCCGAGACTACATCAAGCACACAGTCTGGGGTAGTCCCCAACCAAATCTTACAAAGTTTATCACCGACACCAACTCTAGCTAACTTATGCGCAGCAACATTAGCGGAACGGCGAACCCAAGAGACTCTAAAATCGGAGAAAGATGCAAGAATCGTTTTGATCTCCTGTATCCATGGCCCTACACTGGACAACTCCTTGTGTTTCTGCAACATGTTTACAACACTTTGAGAGTCAATCTCAACATGTACCTTATCAGCGTTGAGTTCTTTCGCCACTTGAAGACCCCGTTTGCATGCCAAGATCTCCACCGTTTGCGGGTCCTTGATTCCACGGAACACATGGCAAAGACCAGCTCTAAACGCCCCAACATGGTCACGAATAACGGCTCCAGCTCCTCCCTTGTCTGAATCTCTTGACACGGCTCCATCATAGTTAATTTTTAGCCATCCCTCCTCAGGAGGCCGCCACTTTTCCTTGACTGTAGAGACTGCCGGATGCACATCACGTGTATGAACAGCCTTCCACTCATTCATATGCGGCACTACCGTTCCTATTATTTCATGTGACGCGCTATCTTCTTCCCATCCCTCGCTTCATTTCTCGCCAACCAAAGACCATATGTTGCTTGAACCATGGCCGCCCTCTCATCATCCGAAGCCTCGGCAAACCACTCTAGTAACCAGCGAGCTAGAGCGCTCTGGGAGCTAATCAAACTTGGTGGGATTGCCACCCCAACTCCCTTCTCCGAGCGAAGAAGCTGCCAGAAAAATGCAGAATGTTGGCATGTCCAGAACCGGTGCAACACCGTTTCTTCTCGCCCACACGCCACACAAAAACATCGGGTTTGATCCGACGCCGATGTAGCTCAGCCCCAACTGCTAGACCATTGCGGACCATCCTCCACATATGGATCTTGGCCTTGGCCGGCGCATTCATATCCCACAATGCTAAGTATCCCTTATGCTTCGCCACCGAGCTCGAGGACTCCGTCTGTCTGGTCCTCGCTGTATTCATCTTCATCCTTAGGTGATACGCAGATCTAACGGTGAAGTCCCCATTTTTGGTGTAGTTCCAGGCTGGGTAGTCTTCTGTACCAGGACCCCCAACAGCTATTTGCCTAATATCTTCAGCGTCACCATCAGAGAAAATAGAGCGTACCTTGCCCATGTCCCAGCTCCTTCCATCATGCGCTAACAGGTCTACAACCTTTGACATGCCGGTGGCAAAAATCTGGCCAAGAGGCTGCATGCTCCCAGCTCGTGGAATCCAGTTTGCATGATGGATGTTAACACTGCTTCCATCCCCAATGCGCCATATAATCCCCTCACGCAGTAGGTCCCGTCCATGGAGAATGCTACGAAATGTGTACGAGGCGGACGATGGTGCTGTTGCTGTTAGGATGGAGTTGTCGCTGAAATAACGAGCCTTGAGCACACGCGCGCACAGAGACGTAGGTGCCTGCAGGATCCTCCACGCTTGCTTCGCCAGTAACGCTTGGTTAAAGGCCTCGTGGTCTCGAAAGCCCATTCCACCATCTTGTTTTGCCACACACATCTTCTGCCACGATATCCATTGCGTTCACCATTCGTTGCCGCCCACCAGAATTTTGAAGAGATCGAAGTCAATTTCCGGCACATCTTCTTTGTAAGCTGAAAACAACTCATGGTGAAGGTTGGTACAGATTGTAGCCCAGATTTGATCAATACCTCACGTGCAGCCTTTGATAGTCCTTGCCCCTTCCATCCACTAACCTTGCCCTTTGAACTTTCTGTCACATATTTAAATGTTCCCTCTTTGGACTTCCCAACCAGTGTTGGTAATCCTAGGTATCGCTCACTTAGAGCCTCAGACCGAACCCCCAAAGCATTCTTGAGAGTCTCCTTGTCCTCCTCTTGATAGCCCTTGCCAAAGAATATAGATGTCTTTTGCAGATTAACACGCTGACCAGATGCCTCCTCATACTTAGTGAGTATGTCTTTCAACGTCGCCGTACTGTCATGAGAGCCTTCGAGGAAAACAATGTTGTCATCTGCAAACAGAAGGTGGGTAACATGGGGGCCAGTGCTCCCAAATTTCACCCCTTTCGCTCTCCCCTCCTCTTGATCCTTTTTAAGCATAGCAGAGAACCCCTCGACACAGAATAAAAACAAGTAGGGGGATAATGGGTCACCCTGCCGGAGACCTCGGGATGGGGAAAACCTCCTCGACAAACCACCATTAAGCTTTACTGAGAAAGATGCCGACGTTACACACCTCATGATCATCGCAATCCACTCCGGTGCAAAGCCAAAACGTTCCATCATCCGCTGAAGAAATACCCATTCCACCCTGTCATACGCCTTCATCATATCTAACTTGACTGCACAAAACGGTTTCTTTCTCTTCCTCTTGCGAATTGCATGAACACACTCATACGCCACTAAGACATTGTCAGTAATCAACCTGCCAGGGATAAAAGCACTCTGCTCCTCAGAAATAAGAATTGATAAAATACGTTTTAACCGATTAGCCAAAACCTTAGTCGCAATCTTGTATAGGACATTGCAGAGACTAATAGGCCTAAATTGTGATAGCAACTCTGGCGAGTTGCTCCCTTCCTTTGTTGATTAAGCCCTTTGCTTCCGAAACATCGCGTACGGGCAGCCGCAGGCCATGCACGACTACCAGGTCTTCCTCACCCCTCCGTCCTTGCCGCCCATATTTGTGCCTCCATACGACGGCAACTCCTACTACATGCTCGCCAGCGCTCCAGACCATCATGATGGACGATGACGGAAGACATGGCTACGACTACGGTGTCATGCCCATCTACAAGTCGTCTACTTGGTCGCCACCGGTCTCTAGGAACGGGGTGGCCCCGGACTATCACAGCTTGTTCGACGGCCAGTTGCAGCAGGCGGCACCATGTCTCTTTGGCGCGTTTCCGAGAGCTGGAGGTGAGATCGGTATCTTGCAGCCGACTGCGGCGCTGAGCCCACAGACGGAGCCATGGCAGCTCATGCCCAAGCAGTCGATCAAGGCGAACAGGGTGCTCTATGGCCCCAGGAGTCGGCCCAGGCTGATGGTCTCTGAAGCCATTTGCCGGTCTTCGGAAAGTCACGAAGAGTAGCATTGTATTTGTACGTAGCTCATTGTCCATTGTATGCCCAATCAACGGGCCCTACGTACCTGGGAAGGTCGCCTATTACCGGCGACGAGGAGGATCGACAACGACAACACAGATTCGTTATAGCACGTATAAAGCCCGTGCGCTCTAAGCACTTGATACGATACATTACTTGTAATTAAGACTCTTTTATCCAATGTTGAATCATTTATGATGTTCGCTAGAATTCTAGATAATGTCGCCTTTTCATCGCCCTCATCTTCACACAATATTTGTACCTGAACATGCTCGCCTAGGTGACCAACAATGTGCTTCCCTTCTTTTTCTTGGAAGTTGATTTTTTCAACATCCCAACTCCCCCTCCCACGTCACCCCCGTGGGGCAATGGGGAGAAAACCCTAAATCCCCTTGCCGCCGCCAGGGGGTGTGACTGGGAAAAGCCAAGTCGGCGCCGGCGGCAGTGGGGTGTTTCCCATCCCGTCGCATGGTGGGGTGGGCGTGGGCTGACGTCCCCGGGCCAGGGCATTGTGCGGACGCCAGCCATCATGGGGAGGATGCACGTGCGTGGCGACATGTGTGTTTGTGTCATTGGCACGGTAGGCGATGTGGTGGCCGGCTACTCCTTCAGTGACGCTCGGTTCTACGGGCGGTTCGTGCGGGTTGGCCCTCGTCAGATCCTGCCAGATCTAGCACCGGCGGCCCATCCGGCGGCGAGTGCCAGGAGCTGTCATGCATAGGATGGCGGTGCTGGTGGCAGGCCTTCCTTATCTGCTTTCAGACGATGGCATGCGACGTGGGCAGGCTGTTCCTGGGCCCATCGTTGGCGGCTGTGGCGGTGGATCTTCTCCTGTCCTTCAAGGGACGGGTGACCGTCGGTGGCCTTGCATCGATCTGCGCTAGTTGCAGGGCTGGGCCGAGGCAGAGGTGCTTTGGGGGGAAGGTCTATGGGATGGATGGGGTCTTCGACGTGGTCGAGCCACCCATTGCCGTCATAGGGTGTGCCGGTCATGGCCGAGTGTTGCTCCACCCCCTTCCCCTTTCCCCGACCTGATGCTTCCTGGTCGCGATCCCGGCGATGCGTGCAGCAGGATGGTCGTTGCCGGTTCCGGCCAGCCTCCATCGTTGATCCTCACGACCTCAACATGGCACCCGCCGGGTTCGGGTGCGGGTAATGGCCGCCCAAACCCTTACCCATCTCATTATTTTTTACCCATACCCGTACCCGTACCTGCACCTCGGGTTTCAAACTGTTCCCATACCCGTACCCGGTCGGGTGCGGGTAATACCCGCGGGTTAAAATTCTCATCTCGATCACCTTACCCAATTCACACTTCATGATGTATTTTTCAACATCTACACATATATACCCAAAATTTCAGCATGTATACTTCAACATTTCAGTACATATATACCACATTTTATCATTTGAGCATATATAGATGATGATTTTTTGCGCGATGGAATAAAAAAAGATATTAGTTCTGAGAAATGGATAGCAATAAGCACGAAATATATGCCACTAAACAATGTCCAGTAATATACATGGGTGAGTAGCCTGTACGTGAACTTTTCGAGGAACATTCACACCTATTCTATTTTTTCAATTACAAGACAGACACAATTTTCTCTAATTTTCTTCTATTGAAAGTACTTCTACATCCACTACTTTGAAATAATCAACGGAAGGAGATAATACAATAAGATCAACAAAACCGTGAGTTCACAAAAAAAGATCAACACATCTAAACAAGATCATGCGCATGTGTAAGGGGGGAGGACTTTGGGTCGAGGTTAGCGGTTGCGTTAGCCTAGGATACAATGGCTAGTTTTCTTTAGTGAACGACACACGGAGCCTACCATTAGAAGAAATTAGTAGTCCCTCTTTCCCATAATATCAGAACCTTTTTTACACTGGTGTAGTGTCAAAACGTTCTTATATTATTGGACAGAGGGAGTATATGGGTGTGCGGGTATGCGGGTATGGGTATTGCATTCCGATACCCATACCCGGCTTACCCGATGGGTACAATTTTTTCTCATTTATAAACCCATGGGTATTTATTTGTCCCAAGCCCTTACTCTAATAGGGTTTTTACCCGCCGGGTTCGCGGGTTGCAGGTACCCATTGACATGTTGATCATGACCCATCTTACGTACGTGCAACAGGCTAGGTTAATCAAATCAAGGTCTTGCTCCCTGCCGTTGTTGATTGATCCTTCTGCTTCTGATACATCGCTTACGTGTAGCAGCAGGCCATGGACGACTACACAGTCCTCCTCACCCCTCCGTTGTCACCATCTATTTTCGTGCCTCCATATGACCGCAACTCCGACTATTCCCCGCCAGTGCCCCAGACCATCAGGATGGAAGCCGACGGCGGACATGGCTACGGGTACGGTGGCACTCCGATCTACCTGCTGTCTCCTTGTTGCCGCCAGTCTCAAGGAACGGGGTGGCCCTGGATTGCCACGGATTCTTCTCTAGCCAGTTGCAGCAGGCGGCACCAGGTCTCTTTTATGCGCTTTCAAGGGCTGAAGGTGAGACCGGTACCTTGCAACTGACGGCGGCGCCGAGCCCACAGACGCAGCCATGTAGCTGACATCCTTGTAGTTTATCAAGGCGGACAGGGTGCTCTATGGCCCCACGAGTCGGACCGGGCTGCCCGACTTTGAAGCCATCTGCCGGTCCTCGAAAGGTCACAAAGAGTAGCATAGTATACATACGTAGCTTGTTGTCCATTGTTTGCCCGGTCAAGGGGCCCTACGTACCTCTGAAGGTCACCTTTTACCGGCGCCGAGGAGGATCGACGATGATGGCACATATTCGTTCTAGTATGTATAATGCCTGTGCGCTCTAAAAACCTGATACCATACATTACTTGTAGTTAAACCTCTTTTCTATCCAATGTTGAATCATGTATGGTGTTTGCTAGAATTCTTGATATTGTCGCTTTTCATCACCCTAATCTTGAGACAATATTTGTACCTGAACATGCTCGCCTAGGTGACCAACAATGTGCTTTCCTTCTTTTTCTTGGACGTTGATTTTTTCCAGCACCGCAACTCCCCCTCCTGCTCCCGCGTCGCCCTGTGGGGCAACAGGGCGGAAAACCCTAAATCCTACCGCCACCTATCCCCTCTCCCTTCCCTTCACCTCCCTCACCGCCGCCAGAGGGCACACCTGGGCGAAGTCTAGTCGGCCGGCGCCAGCGCGGTCTTTCCCATCCTGTCGTGCGGTGGGGCAGGCGCGGGCCGTTGTCCCCAGGCCAGAGCATGCGCGGGCGCCGGACATAACAGGGACGACGCACAGGCGCGACAGGCGATTTGGTGGCTGGCTGCTCCTTTGGTGGCGGTCGGTTCTCGGGCGGTTCGCGCGGGTTGCCTCGGCCAGATCCGGCTGGATCTGGCGCCGGCGGCCCATCCGACGGCAAGGGCTGGGAGCTGTCGTGCATAGGGTGGCGGTGCTGGTGGCGTGGCCTTCCTTCCTGGCTTTCGGATGACGGTGTGAGGCACGGGCTGGCTACACCTGGAACCTGTCATGCATAGGGTGGCGGTGCTGGTGGCATGGCCTTCCTTCCCGGCTTCCAGACGACGGCATGAGGCACAGGCCGGGTACTCTTGGGCCCATCCTTGGCATCGGTGTCGGTGGATCTTCTCCCCTCCTTCATTGGACGGGTGGCTATCGGTGGCCTTGCGTCTGTCCGCGGCGGTCGCAGGGCTAGGCGAAGCAGGGACACTTTGAGAGGAAGGGCTATGGGAGGGATGGGGGCTTCGATGTGGTCGAGCCGCCCATCGCTGGAACAGGGGGTTTCGGTCATGGCCGAGTGCCTCTCCTCCCCCTTCCCTGGGCTGATGCTTCTTGGTTGCTATCCCGGCGGTTGGCTGAGGCGGGATGGTCGTTGCTGGTTCCGGCAGTGAATGGAATTGGTTGTATCCAAAGCCATCTCCTTTGATGTTAACAGGACGGTTTGGATGCAGGGCAGCGGCCTGGCGGTGGGAGGCGCATTGGTCTTGGGAAGATTGCACGGCTCGGGTGCGGGTAGGCAGACGTGGCCGCTCGGGCAGCATGGATGTGTGTGGTTTGCGGAGCGGCGGTGCGACGATGAGGTTGAAGCACCGGGGTTTATCACTTGCCCAGTCATTGTACTGGCCGACAGCAGCGGCGACCGCGGACGTCGTTTCCTCTTGTAGGCTCCGTTTTGTCCCTTCGGATTACTCCGGGTGAAAACCTAATCTGCATGATTGGACGGTGGCGGCTACGTGGTTGTTCCCTTCTTGAAAGCACCGTTTTGGAGTCTCATCTCTGGTTGGTGATTGCTCATGGTGGTCTTCGTCGGCTCAAAGCGGTTCCTTTTTTTCCCATCTGTAGTGTGCCTGCTAATTGTTGGAGCGGTGTGTTAGTGCCCACACCGTATCTCGCCTTGGGTGTGTGTTGTATGTGGTGGTGTGTGGGTGTGTGTTTGTATCGGTCTTTCGGATATACCGATGGTGGTTGCTTTATAATATAAATCGTGTAAACCCTTTTTCGTCTTTTTCTTGCACGTTCTAGTTTCTGTAAACTCGTGTTATTGAGGTGGCTGGTGGGTGCGGTGCAGTCTTCCTCCCCGCGACTCGCTTCTGAGTGTGGTGGGTCAGGTAATTGTTGTTTTTCACTTTATCCCTTTAGTTTTTTAACTGCATTTTACGAGGTTTTAGGGTATTGGTTTTCTATAGTCGATACATCTGCAAAGGACAAGAATACAAGTACTTATATTGACAGCTAATTGCGTCCTTAAAAAATAAACCCGCTTAAAAAGAAAGAAAGATAGAAAAGGCCTTCGTGCTGAACCAGTGTGCTAATTCCATTTCTACATCTACATCTACACTACTATTAAACAATCCAACAAGAGTTTTCCTAGGTGTACCCACCAATTAGTCCCACAACCCCACGCCAACCAATTAGTCCCACACAATTCTACATCTAACAGCCATCATTCATCCAATACCTCTCATGTGTGCACATAGCAATTTCCATCGGCTGACCGTGCTTCACCAGGAGACTACAGAATCCTTACGTCCAACAGCCCAACTACTATCAGCCCCACGTACCCCCGAGAATCTCGCAATTCTAATCGCAGACCACGAAAAGAATTGGTTCCCCTCGCCCAATTGCATAGGAGCCTCTCTGCCTTGCGTCACCATCGCGCCACCCACCATCTTCTCCTGCACAGCGACCTCGCGCTAATCCAGCACGCAGTCCTGCACGATCGACGTAGCGGGCGCCCAGGAGGCTGCCATGCCCCCTCGCAGCGTGCCGGACATCCGCCAGATCGCCATTGCCCAGGAGCCGCCCGGCACCCGCGCAGCCGCGCCCGCCCTGCACGGCCCTTGGAAGAGCTGTAATTCTCCCCTGCACTCATGATAGAATTTTCAGATCAGTTTTACTCCACTATCTATCTTTAAAACAGAACATTCATACATAGGGCAGAGGAAAGATACATTGCGTCAGTGTATCCTTCTGTCTGAATAGGCTACCTCATAACATACTTCAAAAAAATAAACTGTTGCACAGCAGAATGATTCATTTTACATCTCTAATTGATGATTTTCTATGTGGAAAATGGTTACTGTTTTTGGCTATTGCTCTAAACGACGAAAACATGCACTCTACTTCTGTTGGCACACAATATAACAACAAAAAGGACAGGGCAGTAATATAGAGCTTCAGTCTTATGTTAATATTCACACATGCACGGAATGTCGTCTCCCAATCGTGCGGGCCCGCGCACCCCATTTCAAGATGTAAGCAATAACCAAGCATTGGGTAACTATTAGCAACCACTTCCTACTTTGTTCTACTGTTTCTGTTGATGCTTCTATGTTGAATTGCTCTATAAATTTATACAGACCCAAGCACCCAATTTCAGGATATAACCAACAACCGATCATTGGGTGACTATCATCATCCAGATCCTACTTTCTGCTACTGTTTTTGATGTTGCTTCTGTGCTAACTTGCACTACTTATTTAAAAAGACCCTAAATAATTGAAAAGGCAGAGGAACAAAGAGTATTATGCACGCAATAGAGATGATATTCTTAAAAGACGTCATGAAGCCCGTGAAAAGAAACACGCTTCAACGACACTGCAAAGTGATGAGCAACATGTAGCACATACTCCCCTGTCCATGACCCAAGGTAAAAATGCCCTTGTACTGCGTGCTTATGTATTATTATCCATATGCTACATTATATGCTTGAGTATAACTATAATGTATCATATTTTAGACCCTAATAAGCTCAAGAGTCAACATCAAGCCTACACTGAGACAACAATGGTGGTTGTGCCGATGTCAATGCCCGGGAAAATGAAACACTTACACCGGGCCCCATGTCCATTGGCAATGACGATCAACAAAGTATATACAAGTGTTTATGTTTACACTAATTAGTTTTTTTATGTACGCAGGTCCTAAGGAGTTAAGGAGGCAAAGGGACAGGGAGCGGTATGCACAAAATAGGGATGAAATATTAAAACGACAGCGCCTATCTCGTGAGAAGAGAAAGGCTACCACTGCCATCCTGAACGGCGATACCACTGTATCATCTACACTAGCTACAGGACAATCCGGTGTCATCCAGCTTCAAAAAATTAGATGTGCGAGTACTACTGTTGTACCGTGATATATTTATCGCATTTTCTTACCTCATCAAATATGCCCATAAATGCAGGGTGCTCATGTGGTGCCGTAAATCTCTTGCAGGCTTAACGAATATACCAAATTCATTTCAATCACTTGAATGCGTTCCCCAAAACAAGGAGAACAATTTCATACACGAAGATGAATCCAATTGGTTGCGCAGGAATGATGCGTATCAGATGTAACAAGTATCAGGACGAATTCGAACCGTTGCTATGCCTGTTGCCAGTAAAATGCAACCATTGGATCCATCCAAAGAGACGCACAAGGTATTTAAAACTGACTTTCTTACATAGTGTTCCACGCATTCTGAATGTAATCAGCTTCTGGAAGAAATTAATTGTGAATGCAGGGCCTCACATCCCACCTTCAGTGGTTAGGGTGCCCCAACTCAGCACAATATGTGACCCGGATTGCACCATTCAAGATGCAGGTTGCTTTGTTGATTTAATTATGTTGCATATGGGTGCACATTGTTTATTTTGACCAAAACAATCCGGGTTCTCTTTCCTTTGTGCAGTTATAGAGCCTTTTACCAGCTCCAGACAACATGAGAATATACCGGATAATAATAATAGAGGCCCTGCTGAAGCGTCTCTGCATGGTACTGACTATCCTACGCCCACTAAGATTACCTATACTGCTATGCTCTACTGATCTTATGGATTTCCACCGTAGGGAATGACCATGCGGATGATCCATATGGAATTTTTGAGCCCGTTGTTGAACAAAACATTTTAGAAGGTATTCTTATAAATAATTGTTTTTCACATATCAAATTCTTCATCAATAAACCTCCGACACTTATGATTGATCAAGGAATTGCCTACTAGACTACTTGGAACCATTGCCTAACGGAGAAGCTGCATACCATGAGCCTGATGAAGAAGCTAGAATATTTATGGAACAAGGTATGCCCATTTTGTAATTTCCAATTTAGGACACTCAGGTGCATGTCTTATTAATATTACTGGTAGTTTAATACATGTCCTCTTTTGTGGTAGGTGTTGCTTTCGAATCGTACCAACTTGGAGGCAATACTACACGAGAACCACCCATGTCAAATACTGATGAATTCATATACCGAAACCTATCTACAAAGCACCATGTCCTCAGAAAGGTTACAGACTGCCTCCACTGTGGGGCTTTGCGCTTTCCATTCGAGGGTCCAGCGTTTTGCTGCAGAAAAGGAAAAGTCAGTATATTTACTCCAGAGGTTCCAGAAGAATTGAAACGGTTGTTTACAAGTCAAGACGATGATGATGCTAAATATTTCAGAGAGCATATAAGATATTTCAACTCGCACTTCTCCTGCACAAGTCTAGGAGTCACCCTTGATCGCCGAGTAAGCACTGCGGCAGGAACTAGCGTGTATACATTCCGTGCGTGCGGTGGCCTGTACCACGCTCTTGATGATTTGGTGCCAGCTGATAATGGCCCTCAGCATTTGCAGCTCTATATTTATGATACATATCAAAATTTTGTTCACAGGGCTAATAGGTCTTCAGATCTTAATATATACCTCATACGGAAGATTCTGCAAATACTAGAGCGTAACCCTTATGCACAAGTATTCAAGAGCCTGGGGGCTGTCCCAAATCTAGATGAGTATAGAATCTCACTAAACACGGATATAAGCTAGGATCAATGAAGGTACAATGCCCCAACGACTTCCCAGGTGGCAGCGATATGGGTCGAAGGGAGTGACCCACAAAATTGCTTTGACAGGAGTGTAGTTGTGCATGGAAAAAAAGGAGACCGGCCCCTGTATATTAGAGCATACTACGACCCATTGTCATATACGCTATTCTTCCCACGTGGAGAGACTGGTTGGAATCGTTGCATGCCATATGTTGGGCCCATGGATGACACGACCCAACATTCAGTACATATGTCTGCCGCACAAGGAAACCAAGGCTCTGATTTATATATAGGTATGATGTTCACAATTAATTTATATACCTACTATTTATGACTGCTGGTGAAAATTTATCTATGTCTATCAGAGGAAAACTTGATTAGAGAAAGAGAGCAAGATGAGAATTTTGCACCGCATGGAGCGGATAATCCTGCACCACAAGGAAACCCAGCCCCTGATTTACATATAGGTATGATGGTCATAATTATGTTATATACCTACTATTTATGACTGATGATGAAACCTTATGTTTTCATCTGTATCTATCAGAGGAGAACTTGATTATGGTAAGAGATCAAGATGATAAATTTGCAACACATGAAGCGAATAATCCTGCACCACCAGGAAACCCAGCCCCTGAGTTATATACAGGTATGATGTTCATTAATTTATATACTTACTGTTTTTGGATATGATGAAAATTATTCTTCAATTCTTATGTTTTGTTCCCACTATAATTTGATTTATGTTGTCAATCTTGTAGATGACAGTGACGATAACCAGATGAGGATTTTGGAGACGATGAGGTCAATGAAACACAGTCCAGAAAATTTTTTAGTGCAAGGGAGTACTACTGCTTCAAGCTGCAGGTCAGAAAGAAGCTTCTTAACATCATCTTTTTTGGGGGTCGCCTTTTCCAACAGCTGTTGACATGTATATCAAGATTGAGACTATGCGGCTTGACTGGTACTTAAAGCCGGAAAATCAGAAGGTTATACGCGCTGACCTCTACCAGGTAACATGCTTGTGTTTATTTTAATACATCATAATACAATGACAACGTGGCTACGACCCATGCTTGAAGCAGAAACTTGTATATTATTGTAGGGTCTTGTTGACAACGTCGTTGTTGGCGAGTCACGCGGTGACCGGCTTGGCAAAAGAATCGTGCTTCCACGTACGTTTCCAGGTGGTGATCGCGACATGCAGCGGAGGTTCCTCGATGCGATGGCAATAGTGCAGCGGTGGGGTAAACCGGATTATTTTGTCACGGTGACTTGCAATCCCTATTGGGAGGAGATAACCGAGAAACTGTTGCCTGGACAACTCCCGCAAGACCGTCCAGACCTGGTGGAAAGAGTATACAAAGCTAAACAGCAAGATATGATGGACTTACTAACTAAGGGTAAGCATTTTGGAGAAGTCGCAGCTTATGTACATGTCACGGAGTTTCAGAAGCGAGGTCTCCCGCATGAGCATATACTACTAATCATGAAAGCAAAAAAGCAAGTTAGCGACCCAGATGACTATGATCGGGTGATAGTTGCTGAGATACCTGACAAAGAGAAACACCCCGTTCTACATGATCTGGTCGTCAAACACATGCTGCACGGACCGTGTGGTGAGTTGAAAAAAAGTTTCCCTTGCATGATTGATGGACAGTGTCGGTTTCATTACCCACGAGATTTTTGTGATGCCACACAACAAGGAAAAGACTCATATCCCATCTACAGGAGGTGGGACGATGAGCGTCGAATTAGGATCGTAGGAGCAAATTTGGACAATAGATGGGTGGTCCCTTACAACCCATCACTGCTTATGCGATACAACTACCACATCAATGTTGAGGCGTGCTCGAGCATAAAGGCAGTCAAGTACTTGTTCAAATACATCAACAAAGGGCATGATCGGACATCCTTTGCATTCGAGCAGGATATCATCAATGATGGTGGAATCATCAATGAAATCTGACAATATAGGGATGCACACTATGTATCTCCGCCAGAGGCTATTTATAGGATTTTTCGGTTCAAAATCTTTGGTGTCAGTCCATCTGTGCTACAGCTCCAGCTTCATTTGCCAAACATGCATACAGTTGCGTTTAAAGCTTCTGAAAATCTGGAAGATGTTGTCGCTAGACCATCTTCTTCCAAGTCCATGCTTACAGAGTACTTTGAGATGAACCGAAAGTTTCCAGCGGCACGGAAATGGTTGTATAGAGAGTTTCCAGAACATTATAGATGGATAGCTGGAAAAAAGATGTGGCAGAATAGAAGAAATAAGAGAGCACAGATTGGAAGACTTGTGTATGCACACCCTGCTAAAGGAGAGAGGTACTACTTGCGTGTGCTCCTAAGTCATGTCCGAGGTGTCACTTCATTTGATGATTTGAAAACAGTAAATGGCAAGCCATGCAGTTCCTTCAGGGAGGCAAGTGAGCACTTAGGCCTCATTGAGCACGACAGGAGTCTTGATGATTGCATGATGGAGGCTGCCACATTTCAGATGCCTTGTGCCTTGAGACGGTTATTTGCAACTATACTGGTATTCTGCGAGGCAACAGAAATCCAACAGATGTGGGACAAACATCTGGCAGCAATGTCTGAGGACTACCGCCGTAATCAATCCAATGAGGCAATACTTGAGCAGATGGTCCTCAGAGATATCAGGGATATGTTGTAATCGATGGAAAAGGATATTACAAACTATGGACTTCCGGAATTGGTTGAGACCGATGGTTCTTATGACGGTGAGTACAGAGAGGTAACAGAGGAGAGGCAAATCAGCGTGGACAAAGAACATCTAGATTTATTTACCAGTTTGAACAGTGAGCAGCTGGCTGGTTTCAATGAGATAATGGATCATGTGGTGAACCAAAAAAGCCAGATATTCTTTGTTGATAGTCCAGGCGGCACTGCGAATACATACTTGTACAAGGCATTGCTTGCAAAGGTGCGTTCGATGGCTAAATAGCCATCCCAACTGCTACATCAGGTATTGCAAGGTCGGTAATGCCTGGAGGACGAATTGCACACTCTAGGTTCAAAATTCCAATCAAGCTCACTGAAAACAGCATGTGTAGTTTCACAAAGCAGAGTGGTACAACTGAGTTGCTTACACAAGTGCCTTGATAATTTGGGATGAAGTCGCTATGACAAAACGTCAAGTAGTTGAGACGCTTGATAGATCATTACAGGATATAATGGGAAGTCGTTTGCCGTTTGGGGGAAAGGTTGTCGTCTTTGGTGGTGATTTCACGCAGGTCCTTCCTGTTGTGACACGTGGGACAAGAGCACATATCACGGATGCTACACTTCTGAGATCCTATCTGTGGGATAAGACACGCAAGATAAGGCTCACGCGCAACATGCGGGCACAATCTGATCCTTGGTTCTCTGAATACCTACTAAGGGTCGGCAATGGAACAAAAGAGACAATTGGAGACGACTGTGTTTGTCTCCCTGATGACATTGTGATCGGCTATACCGAGGATGAAAAATCTATTAACACACTCATCGAAGCTGTCTTCCCAGCGTTGCATGCCAATAGTAGATCGAGAGTGTACATGAGCGCACATGCAATTCTTTCGACCAAGAACGATCATGTGGATGACCTGAATGACAAGATGATCTCAAGGTTTCCAGGTGAAGAGAAGTTATACCATAGCTTTCACTCAATTGAGGATGACTTGCAGAATAATTACACAATTGATTTTCTGAACTCGATCACACCAAATGGCTTGCCTCCGCATGTACTGAGATTAAAGGTCAACTGTCCGGTCTTTCTGCTCTGGAACCTCGACCCTAATAATGGCCTATGCAATGGAACACGTCTTATGATTAGAGCCTTCCAGGATAATGCAATTGACGCAGAGATTGTTGGTGGTCAGCATGCTGGAAAGAGGGTGTTCATACCTAGGATCCCTGTGTCGCCCTCGGAGGACATCTCACTTCCTTTCAGAGTTAAGAGAAAACAGTCCCTCATCCGCTTGAGTTTTACAATGACAATTAACCAGGCACAGGGTCAAACCATCCCAAACGTCGGTATCTACCTTCCCGAGCCAGTATTCTCACATGGCCAGCTCTATGTTGCATTGTCAAGGGGAGTGTCAAGAGAGACAACACGGATTTTGGCCTAGCCAAACCAGGAGGTTGATAAATCCGGGAAAAGTACCAAAAACATTGTCTACAGAGATGTTTTGGACAGATGAGGCACGTGCGTTATTCCATTATTCTATCTATATAACTAATCCTGAGCCTAACAATTTTCTCTTATTTCATTTGCAGGTTTTGATCAGCACGCACTACATAATAAGCATGAAAGAAGAATGGTGTCGATGTGACCTCCGACTCTGTATGCCGGAGTCTCTTTATTTGTGTGATTTATTTGTAAAGAGCATTGCCATATCAATTGTACCGAAATGAAGAAGTGCAAATTTATGATCGCTGGAATTTGCAATAGTTCATTATTTGTGTCAATGATCCCACCAGATTTCCCTGTTCTGACAATGAAGCAAATAGGTTATGTTTTAGTATATCCGATTTGGGTATACAACTGCTTATTTGTAAGACAACTGAAGAACACTTGGATGACATGGTTTCATGTTTTAGCAGACTTGCTTCTTGTTAATGTCGATTGTTATTACTACTATATTACACATACGTCAAGGACAGAAGTTGGCTTTACCAGCAAAATTTAACCTGGCTGGAATCATAGTCACAGATAATGAAATATTGCAAATAAAGCACATGAGCAGACATGATATTGCAAATTTAAACTGACTGAAATTACTAGCATCTATCTTGTCATTGCAAAGTTTTCTGACCACACATGAGCAGCGATAATAATAAAACATAAGTGCAAAACTCACCTTGATGGTTTCTTCATAGAATGGAAACCTATGATGTCAGACTCACATTCTTCAAACAACAGAAAGCACTTCCCTGGCCCCCTCCTGTCCAACACGGCCACTGAGGGTACATAACTTAACTAACTGGCAAGACAAAGGATACAAGAATTATATTTCTCTAGAGAAAGGTAAACTTTCTGTATATAAAAAGGTATAACATAAATGATGTAGGGCATAACCCTATGTGGACGATCATTCACGTTTGGAGTGGATCCTACGGGGAATCACGAAGAACACGCGGAAGCACAAAGGGGAATACGGAGGAAACGAGAGAAATCACTCAACCAACAAGGAATCAATCACACAAGTGCTAGATCACCGAACACAAAGAGATACATATGATCCACAATCAACAAAGGTAAGGATACACGAGTAGCCGTTCTTCTCCGAGAGGAGGTCTTGATGGGGTCCATCCTAGAAGGGGTCTTGAATCCGCTTGGGGATCTTCTCCAGAGGTCCTGAGCTCCGAGGAGAAGTAACCAAGTGGATGAGCAAGGCTCTCACACAAACATGAGCTAAACCAAAGCTAACCCTAGAAAGTTGGGGAAGAAGGAGTATATATAGTCTAGGGGGCGAAGGGGTACAAGGGCTGCAGCCCAAACGAAGTCAACACACAGGCGTCGGACGTCCGGAAGGCGTCGGACGTCCGGAGGCTCGAGACGGTCCGGACGTCCGGACGGGCTCGGGCGTCCGTAGAATCAGCTCTGTCGTGGGCGCGTCGGACGTCCGGAGACGATCGGTCGTCCGGAAGTTGTCGGTCGTCCGTAGATTCGGTTCGGGCGTGCGTCGGTCGGACATCCGGAGGCTTCGGTCGTCCGTAGTTCTGGTTCGGGTGGCAAAGTGCCGGACGTCCGGGGAGTCCGGTCGTCCGGGTCCTGGGACTCGTCGGACGTCCGGAAGGCGTCGGTCGTCCGGTGCCTGTGCCTTCAGCAGCATCTCTTCTTCTTCTTCAATATGCTTGGAGTCCTCGCCGTCTTGGCTCTCGCAAGTAGTTGATCCTTGGCTCACCTCCATGTACCTGATTACACATAGAGTCTCCGAATGAGGTAGTAGCCATGTCTCGTGAGTAGGAAGAGGGAGTTCGGAGAGGAGCGAATTCACCTTATCTTTGATAGCCTTAGCTCGGGCTCGTGTCATGGGTCCGAGTGGTGTTGAGGGAGATGTAGGCACGTCCATGGGGATGAGTGAGGGATGCTCCGCATCATCTCCCCTCCCTTGGGAGAGATCCGACCTCGGATCAAGAGCTTCATCTCCATGGTAAGGTGCGAGGTCCTTGACGTTGAAGATGTCGCTCACATTGTACTTGTCTCGAGGTAGGTCGATCTTGTAGGCGTTGTCGTTATAGCGTGCTAGCACCTTGAAAGGTCCATCGGCTCTAGGAAGAAGCTTGGACTTGCGTTCTTTATGGAAGCGGTCCTTGCGAAGGTGTAGCCACACTAGATCACCAATGTTGAAGACCATGGGTTGCTTGTTGACGTTGAGCTTGGTCGCTAGTCGTTGTACTTGGCGCTTGATGGTTTGTCTTGTATCCTCATGCATCTTCTTGATATAGCTTGCCCGTGCACTCGCATCCATGTTGGTGCGCTCTTGTAGAGGAAGAGGTAGAATGTCCAATGGGGACAACGGGTTGAAGCCGTAGACGACCTCGAAGGGGGACTTTCCCGTAGTCGAATGTCTTGCACGGTTGTAGGCGTACTCGACGATGGGTAGACATGCTTCCCACTCCTTGATGTTCTTCTTGATCAAGACACGAAGTAGAGTGGATAGTGTGCGGTTCGTCACCTCCGTTTGGCCGTCGGTTTGAGGATGGTATGCCGATGAGAACAAGAGCTTGATTCGAGCTTGGCGCATAGGGTCTTCCAAAAGTAACTCAAGAACTTGACGTCCACGATCGGAGACGATTGTCTTTGGTACTCCATGGAGTCGCAAGATTTCCCTACAAAAGAGATTTGCAACATGTGAAGCATCGTCTATCTTGTTGCAAGGAATGAAATGTGCCATCTTAGAAAATCTATCCACAACAACAAACACGGAATCCTTTCCATTTTGAGTTCTAGGCAACCCAAGTACAAAGTCCATGCTAATGTCTTCCCAAGGTTGATAAGGAATACGAAGGGGCATGTAAAGACCGTGGGATTGAGCTTTAGACTTAGCTTTGCGGCATGTAGAGCAACGGTTGGTGAAGCGTGAGACGTCGCGGAACATCTTGGGCCAAAAGTAGTTATTGGAGAGCGTGGCGAATGTCTTGTCACGTCCAAAGTGTCCCATGAGTCCGCCTCCATGAGCCTCTTGCAAAAGGAGCAAACGAAGAGAAGACTCGGGAATGCATAGTTTGTTAGCTCTCATAAGATAAGCATCCTTGATGTAATATTGTTCCCAAGAAGTATGCGTCAAACACTTAGCATAAGGAATAGCAAAAGATGGATCATGCTCATACAAGTCTTTTATATGCTCAAAACCAATAACATTCAACTCAAGTTGATTGACAAGCATGCATATGCGTGAAAGCGCGTCGGAAACTACATTTTCTTTACCCTTAATGTACTTGATCACATAAGGAAAAGATTCACTAAATTCACTCCATTTTGCATGACGCTTGTTCAACTTAGTTTGACCTTTGAGGTACTTAAGTGTTTCATGATCGGTATGGATGACAAACTCATGAGGTCTAAGGTAATGTTCCCAAACATGTAGCACATGCACTAAAGAATACAATTCTTTGTCATAGATGGGATAATTAAGTTGAGCACCGGAGAGTTTTTCACTAAAATAAGCAATGGCTCGTTTTTCTTGCATCAAAACTCCGCCAATTCCGGTACCACTTGCATCACAATGAACCTCAAAAGTTTTGTCAAAATTGGGCAACGCAAGAATCGAAGCATGAGTAAGCAAAGACTTGATCTCATCAAAAGCGGTTGATTGCAAAGTTCCCCAAACAAAGGGAGTATTCTTCTTACTCAAGGCATGCAAAGGAGCGGCAATTGTGCTAAAATCTTTCACAAAGCGACGATAAAAACCCATAAGACCAAGACAGCTACGCACTTGTTGCAAATTGGTGGGTTGGGGCCAAGTTTTAATTGCTTCAATTTTAGATTCATCAACATGGACACCCTTTGAGGATACTACAAAACCCAAGAAAACCACTTTGTCAACACCAAATGTGCATTTTTTCATGTTTGCGTAAAGACTTTGCTTGCGAAGGGTTTGCAAAACAGCCCTAACATGATTAAGATGTTCTTTCATGGTTTTGCTAAACACAAGAATATCGTCGAAGTAAACTACAACAAAGACTCCAATGTAATGACGAAGCACATGATGCATAAGACGCACGAAAGTACCGGGAGCCTCCGGAATACCCATAGGCATCACTAACCACTCATATAAACCAAATGTGGTTTTGAAAGCAGTTTTCCATTCATCACCCTCGTGTATGCGGATTTGATAATAGCCACTTTCTAGATCAATTTTTGAGAAAAAGTTGGCTCCACTAAGTTCATCGAGCATATCATCTAAGCGAGGAATGGGATGCCTATAGCGAACGGTAATAGCATTTATAGGTCCACAATCGGAACACAAGCGGAAACTTCCATCGGGCTTAGGCACAAGTATAACGGGAACGGCACAAGGGCTTAGGCTTTCACGTACATGACCGTTGTCAATGAGTTGTTGTACTTGCCATTGAATCTCCTTGGTTTCTTCGGGATTGACTCGGTATGGAGCTTTGTTTGGTAGAGGCGCTCCGGGGATGAGGTCGATTCGATGCTCAATGCCTCGAAGAGGAGGTATACCCGGAGGTAGCTCATCGGGGAAAATATCTTGGAATTCCTGCAAAAGAGATTTAAACACTAAAGATAGCTCATGAGAGGTGTTAGTTGTTGGGTCTCCATCCTTGCACACAAGGAAAAAGTGCATCACACTAGATGGGTTCTCACACACTTGTCTCATCTCACCTTTGGTGGCGAATAGGATGAGGTCTTTCTCTCTAGGCGAAGAGGCGCTCAAGTTTGGCTTGTGGCTCTCACTCACTTTTTGGTGGATCACTTTCTCACTTTTGTCTCTATGATGGGTGGCTTGCTTGTCGGCTATCACTTGACTAGGAGACATAGGTCGTAGCACATATTCCTTCCCTTTCATCTTGAAGCTATAGTGATTGGTGCGCCCATTGTGGATGACGCCACGGTCGAATTGCCATGGTCGACCTAGAAGTAGGTGGCAAACGGTCATTGGGATCACATCACACTCCAACGTGTCTTCATAAGCACCAATTTTGAAGGAGACTTTGACCGTATGCTCGACTCGTATAGTGTCGGATTCACTTAGCCATTGAACCTTGTAGGGGTGCGGGTGCTTCATCTTGACCAAATGAAGTTTGTAACATAGTTCTTCACTTGCCAATTTGTGGCAACTACCTCCATCGATGATGACCTTGACGGACCTTCCGTTGATGCCGGCCTTTGTGTGGAAGATGTGGCATCTTTGGTCGTCTTCTTGTTGATGTTGAAGGGTCAAGACCTTGGAGACAACGAGAGCGGGGCTCGAATCCTCATTGCAAAAGACTTGATCATCTTCATCTTCATTCACTCGCCGGTGCATGGCCACTTGCTCAAGGGCTTCCATCTCCTCATCACTCATTGAGTCATATGTGCCGTCGTCGTTGAGGATCATGGTGCGCTTGTTGGTGCATTCGTAGGACTTGTGGCCTCGGCCGCCGCAAGTAAAACACTTGAAGGAGCTTGTTTTGATGGTCTCATCGGTCGGAGTAGATGATGAAGCACGCGGCTTGACGTTGCTTGTAGTAGGAGGAGGACGACTTGAACTTGTCGAGTTTCTCTTGTAACTCGACTTGTCGTCGTTGTTTGTAGAAGGTTTGGTTGATGTAGATGTTGGAGGAGGTGTTGAAGCTTGGTTGTTGGAGAAGCCGTAGGTCTTGGATGAGTACTTGGTGTCGTGGTTTTGTCACGGCAGATGTCCTCATGAAAGGACTTAGTCGTGGAGCCATCGCTACGGGTTAACTTGAAGGGGTTAAAGCGGACGCAAAGACACAAGAGTTATACTAGTTCGGCCCCTTCGATGAAGGCAAAAGCCTATGTCTAGTTGTGATGGGATTGATATGGTCTCGATGACTAGGGAGCAAACAAGCTTCGCCTAGGCCTCGAGTTGTCGTTGTCCCCCCTTGAACCGCCTCGGGTCGTCCCCTTATATACACGGGTGACGCCCATCGGTTTCAGAGAGTCCCAATCTCCGGTTCATATTCGTATCCGGGTTGGTCTCTCTCTATTCCTAACTTACAATACAAGTTTACATATCAGGCGGTTTACGGCCATGTGTTCTAAACCGACTACAGGCCTTGGGCCCTTACTTTCATGCCTCTTGGGCTTTTACACCGTTGAACTACTGATGAAGTTAACCCGGCCCAGATAGGCCGGTTTACGCCCAGTAGTAATATCCCCAGCATTAGGCCCCAGATTGATTTGAACAGGTCCATGTCGATCCTTGATAAAAAACCTCCATCTTCAATACCTTCTTGAAATCGTTGAACCGCCATGATGTCACCTTCTCCGGTTGCTGTAAACCGGCATGACGTCCCCATAAAGATAGCATTCACGATATCTTCTTTGTTTAATAGATCCGCAATAATCGAGGCGACAGCTCCGCTTCCTAGGTTTGTGGTTCCTTGATTCCCGCGCCTGACACAGGTATCTTGCCTTATAAATAGGACCGAAGGGTCATTCCTTTTCTCCCCTTCGTCCCGTTTCTCTTCATCTTCCTCGCATCGCTGGCCTCGGAGCTCCGCCGCCGCCGTCGACCTCTGCACCGTCTTGGGCCGCTGCATCAACCTGAACGCACCAGAGAAACGCAGACTCTTCCGCATCTCCTCAACTCAGGTAGGTCATCGGTTCCCCTCGACCTAGATCCGTTCTAGGGTTTCCTCTTCTTGCCGTGCTCCATGAACTGTTCATGCTCATACCAGACTCCTGGAAGGATCTGTGACACCTTGCTCTGATTAGTGGTAGCTTTTAGCATCCACCTGTAGTCTCGTGCTCACATCCATAGATCTCGCACATCATCTCTGCTCATTGCATCAATATTGCTCTGCTGTATTCCTTTTTGGATATTTTTCTTCTTTTCTGATCTGGCTTCAGATCCTTCGTTGTAGAGAAATCTTGCGAAACCTGTTTCTGCACACTTAGCCGTTCGCACCCTCAATTGTCTTCAATATTTAGACCTTTAGACTAGGCGGTTTAAATTAACATAGAAAAAATTAGATAAACCGGTATACACCATTAATCCCCTTGTTGAACCGCCATAACTTCTTAACCAGACACTGTCGCTCCATAGAACTCCGGTTTAGATGTATTTGTCTCCGATTTAGCATTGTACACCGGTTCTCTCTATGTCCCAACACATTTCTTGAACCGGATTTATATATTCTTTTGTAGATGGCCAAACAAGTATACGAGTGCAACTGGGCTCCTTCCCGTGTCACCGAAACTCAATTAAACAATCTGGTCCTGACTGGCGCTTTAGGCAGTAAAAATACTATCCATTGGAGGGTTCCTGGCAAAGAATGTCCACCCACACCTCAAGAAGGAGAGGTTGTAGTTTTCGCAGATCACCTAGCCCGGGGTTTCAATCTGCCCGGTTCAAAATTTTACCGGGATGTGTTAGCCAATTTTCAACTCCGTCCACAAGATATGGGCCCCAATTCCGTTACCAATATTTGTCACTTCCAAGTGCTCTGTGAGGCATACTTTCAAGAAGAACCTACAGTTGAACTGTTTAGAGACCGCTTCCATCTAAACCGCCGCACAGAATTCACTGACGGGCCCAACACAGAATTGGGTGGTGTGGTGATTCAAAAAAGAAAGGAGGTCACTTATCCTCATGTCAAACTGCATAGCCACCCCAAGGAATGGAATCAAACATGGTTTTATTGCAGAGACACTTCACCTGCCAATGAGAATCCTTTGCCCGGTTTTCGTCCGGAGCGACTCAGTAACACACATCCCTTTCCGCAAAGATTAACTGCCAATGAGAGAAGTAAATATGCTCCTCAACTCTCCAAGCTCAGAGCCTTCATGGCCAACGGTTTAACCGGAATTGATCTCGCACGCTGTTGGATATCATGGAGCATACTGCCCCTCTCCCAGCGCTCCGGTTTAATGTGTGAGTACACTGGTAGTGTCGACGACCCCCTCCGACACGTTAATATCCAGCTCACCGATGATGAGGTCACCAAGGCAGTGAAGAAAATGTTGAATGAACCGGAACACCTCTATGCCCGAACCGGTCTGCTCCCCTTCTGTGCTACCAACAAACCTCCATCTGTAAGACTTCTAATATTTTTTACTGAATATATTACTGCTAGTTCTGGCATCATTTTTAACATCAACTGCTGCTTAATCAGGGTGATGATCCATTCTGGAGTAAGAAACGTCCACAAGAGAAACCAGAGAAGCCAGACAAACCGGAGAAAACAATCCGGCAAAAGACCAAAGTTGTCAAGAAGACTGCTCCTAAGAGGAAAACCACTGCATCTTCTGATCCGGCCAGGACGGCGATGATGTGGGTAATCCGGACCTTGAGGTAGAAATTGATTCACTTGGCTTACTTTTCACACGCCTAATTAATGATGATGTTTGTCAGGATGATGCTGAAACCAGTAATGCTGATGTTGTAGAGGTAACTATTCTCTCCTCTGACTCAAATCCTTTGCCTTCACTAAAAAACCGTCGGGCAAACCGGAAAATTAAATTTTCTCATCCCCTTGCTTACTTGGATCCCAAATTTCTTATGAAGACTCAACAACATGAAGCTCGCCGCACAACTCGGCACAGCGGCCAGGTAGTTACCTCCACGGTTTACCGAACAGTCCGGTTCGGAAGCGCTGCTCGAGGTCTCTAATTTGCTTGTCGATTGCTTATCCTAAAGCAGGCTGTTTTCGTCAACCCCTTAATCCGTCGATTCCGATTATCAGGTCACTTCCCTCCTCATCCGGCGAGTCATCACCACTCGGCTGCCACCACTAAAAATGGTGCTTGGGTAAGTTATACCTTTCATATTGTTTCTCTTGCATCATTGTGTAGTATATGCCGTGTTGACTGTTGTTGTGCCTTTTCAGGCCAAGCCTAGGCCGAGCAAAAGGCTCGTCTCGACAAAGCGGCCGACGAAGAGATCCCCTGAACCGGCAGCGCCCCAAATCTTAAAGCGGCCATCCGTGAAGACACGCCCAATGATCCGCCACAAAGAAGATGACGATTTTGTTCTTTGAAGAAAGGCCTGTTGACACCGCCCTTCCTGCTGACCAGCCCAGAAGCCCGACCCGGATGGAAAAAACCACCAGTCCAATCCGGCCTGCTGACAAACCGACTGCCCCTGGTCAAACCGGTGATACCAAGGATGATGACGTCGTGATTACTGGCTTTGGCCACAGCGAACCGGGTAATCCAGTCGATTTATCCAAACATTCCGCCAAAGAAGAGTTTGCCACTATGAGCAAGGGCAAGTAGGATGTTGATCTGGTAACTTATGCCGCTCTGAACCCCCAAGACCTTCATTCTGGCTACTTGAACCGGCTGTATACCAGCCGTGACTATGAAGCTGGCCTGGTGAAGATGATGAAAGAGAAATTCGAGGTAACCTCCATGTTCTTTTCTCGCCTGAATATTTCAATTTTTGTTAACTCTCCTAGCTCCCAAGGGCCGGTTCAACTTAGCATAGTTAAACCGGGACTTAGTATAAACTCAATGCTTCAGAATCCACTGATGTAGCCCCCAAGGGCCGGTTCAACTTAGCAGAGTTAAACCGGGACTGTAAGTTATATCGCCGCCTCGAGAACATGTTCGAGCAAATAGCCATTAGCCCCAAGTGCCAAGTTGAATACCTGTATTGAGCTTGGGACTTTGTGATTTTATTGATAGACAAAGATCAAATATGCATTAGCCCCCAAGTGCCATGTGTATGACTGGTTATGCATTTGGGACTTGCAATGAAGATATTACCATGCTCCCTTTTTGTTGCAGAATGAGATACGCCAACAAGCCTCCCAAATCAATGATCTTCAAGAAAATATGAAGTCTCAACAAGCAGAAACCTCCAAGGCCAAGGATGAGCTGAAAACCGCCTTGACTACCATGGAGCAGCTCAAGGAGTGGTTCAAGTCTGAGCGGGCGGCTGGGATCTTGAAAAAGGCCGCTTTAACCAAAAAGGTTGAAAATGCTGAAGCTGCCCTTAAACCGGTGGTAGATGAGCTGACCAGCGTGAAGCGGCAAGTGCATTCCATGACTGCTGCCATCTTCGGTAAGTTTCCTTTGGCTTCTATGATAATCTTGACCTTCTTATGATAAGTCCGGTTTGTGATTTCTCTTGCAATGCTGTAGGCACACGCATTGGTCACTTGGGGTCAGATGTTCGGAAGAAATTGAAGGCTGCCTATACCTTAATAGAGCAGCTGTACACTGGAGCGCAGCGGATCATCTCCACTGCATCACATAACAATCCAGCACCTTCCTTAATTCAAGATACTCTTAGGAGGTTGTCCATGCTTCCCGCCCGGATTGAAGAGCTGAAGAAATCTGCTGCTCGAACCGGCGCCATCAACGCCTTAATCCAGGCCAAAGCATGGGTGCCAGATTTCGATCCCGTTGAAGCGGCTCAGGGCTATCCCAGTCTGAAGGAAGACGGCTCAGAGTTCAACGAAGATGACCTGAGAGCGATAAACCGGGCAGTGCGCCCTCTGGCTTGCCAATTAGCTGAAGAGGCAAACTTGTCGCATTATCAAGCTCAGTATGACGATCAGAACAAGCGAGTAGCTGCACCTATTCCTGAAGCGGAGAACCTGATCCCTCCGATCCGTAAGCATACTTACGCTCCTGATATTGACCCAACTTCCCTGATCCATGAGGAGGCTGTCTTTCAAGCTTTAATGGGAATCGACTGGACCACTGTTGACTTCCAGCAGTTGGGTAGAGATGAAGAAGCTGAAGCGGCGCAGGGGCGACCCACAACCATCAGACCGGGGCGACGAGCAAGCATGAACCGGAAGCCGGTTTGAAGAGCTGCTTCATTACATTCCGCCAAGAAACAATGATCTTATTTGGGCACCATGTTGCCTTGTAATAGGATAGCCAACACTCTTTCTTTGAATATTCCTTCGTGCATAGGTGCTGATACTCTTGCTTGAATGATCGAAACTTTCAATCTTATATTGCCTGCAGTCACAAAATCTTAAACCGCCATGGCAGTTTGTGCCGCCAGCCGGTCTTGTGACGTTCATACAAATATGAAATGAAATATTAAGGTATATAATCAAAATTTATGATACAAAATACCTGCCATCGCTGGGCATAAAGTTGGCTTAGCCAATCTTGAAGCGGAGGTTGTATAAACCCTTACCGTCAAAGGAGAAAACAGCTCCTGTTATTTATAATGCCGGTTTACCACGTAAACCGTGCCGGGTCATGATAAGCCCCCTGTTACTCCATAATAGGATGTTAACAGAAAAAACATCAAACCGGTGAAATTATTCTCCGGATTAAAAAAAATTGACCGAATTCCGTCAACTGACATTTTTGAAACCGGTTTAAAATGTTCTCGGTTTAAGAAACGCAACAAAAATCAAATAATAATTATGAAAAAAACATGGAAGCAAAGGCAATGATAAACCGTTTGCAAAAAATAAGGCTTTACTGAGCCGATCAGATGGTGTTACCATGGTCGGACACGACCAAGCTCCCTATAAGGTGTAGCCATGGTTCAAGTCAGCCAGGTCCCCAACTGAAACCGTGGCATTATGCCGATCAAGTGGCGTGGCAATGGTTCGGGTTCGACCAAGCCCCCAAGTGACTCTATGGCCTTAGGCCGATCAAGAAGCGTGACTGGTTCAGACTTGACCATGTCCCCAAGTGATCTGGTGGCTTTCGCCTATCAAAAGGTGTTGCATTGGTTCGGACACGACCAAGCCCCCAAGTGATATCATAAAGCTTTTTAGAAAGCAAACTCAGGGGGTAAACCGGAGGCCGCTTTAAGATGTAACAACTCCATGTAACCACACATGATGTAACAGAACAGATATCCCGCTTTAGCCGAGGCTCCGGTTTATTACTTTATTCATAATATATACATTGTCATAATATGTACATAAGTAGAGCCGGTAGCTCAGGTATAATAAGGCCGAAGATGAGCTATGTTCCACGGCCTGTTGGTCTCCTCCTCTGACGTGCGTGAGTCTTTATGCTCTCGAATATCGATCAGATAGTATGACCCGTTGTGCAGATTCTTGCTAACCACGAAAGGTCCCTCCCAAGGTGGGGATAGCTTGTGCATATCAGTCTGGTCTTGGATGAGCCGAAGCACCAAATCTCCTTCTTGAAAAGTTCTGGTTCTGACCCGGCGACTATGGTAACGGCGAAGACTCTGTTGGTAAATCGCTGAGCGGGCGGCTGCTATGTCACATTCTTCATCCAACCGATCCAAAGCGTCCTGCCGTGCCGTCCCGTTGTTCTCTTCAACATAAGCTGCCACACGAGGTGAGTCATGACGGATGTCACTGGGGAGAACCGCCTCCGCTCCATAAACCATAAAGAACGGCGTATATCCCGTGGATCTGTTAGGCGTAGTGTTGATACTCCATAACACAGACGGTAGCTCCTCTACCCAACAACCCAGTATCCTCTGCAAAGGGACCATAACCGGGGCTTGATGCCTCTCAAGATCTCTTGATTAGCCCTTTCCGCTTGACAATTGGACTGTGGGTGGGCTACTGAAGAAACGTCAAGCCGGATGTGCTCACGTTCGCAGAACTCTTTCATGGCACATTTGGACAAATTGGTACCATTATCTGTGATGATACTGTGTGGAAAGCCAAACCGGAAAATCACCTTTTTGATGAACTTAACCGCCGTAGCTGCGTCACACTTGCTAACAGGTTCTGCCTCCACCCACTTTGTAAATTTGTCAACCGCCACTGTGAGGTGGGTCTTTTGTCCTTGGACCTCTTAAAAGGTCCAACCATATCCAGCCCCCAAGTCGCAAACGGCCAAGTAATTGGAATCATCCTCAATTCTTGGGCCGGTACATGAGCACGTCTGGAAAACTTTTGGCAACCATCACATCGTCTGACCAGATCTTCCGCATCAGCATGGGCAGTCAACCAACAGAAACCGTGGCGGAATGCTTTAGCCACCAAGGATTTTGAACCGGCATGGTGACCACAATCTCCTTCATGGATCTCACGCAATATTTCACAGCCTTCCTCAGGGAACACACAGCGTTGAAACGCCCCTGACACACTGCAATGATGCAATTCGCCATTAACAATGGTCATAGACTTAGATCGCCGAACTATCTGCCGGGCCAACGTCTCATCTTCTGGTAACTCGCCCCGGTTCATGTACTCCAGATAAGGAAGCGTCCAATCCGGAGTGACGTGTAGAGCTGCTACCAATTGAGCCTCCGGATCAGGAATAGCCAAATCCGCTTCACCAGGGAGCTTGACTGACGGGTTGTGCAGCACGTCCAGAAAAACATTGGGCGGGACCGGTTTGTGTTGAGAGCCCAACCGGCTTGAAGCGTCCGCCGCTTCATTCTTCCGACGTTCCACGTGGTCCACCTGATAGCCCTTGAAATGACCTGCGGCAATATCCACCTCACGACGATATGCAGCCATGAGTGGGTCCTTTGAATCCCAAGTGCCAGACACCTGTTGAGCCACTAGGTCCGAGTCACCGAAGCACTTAACCCGGCTTAGATTCATCTCCTTAGCCATCCGAAGACCATGGAGCAAGGCTTCATATTCAGCTGCATTGTTAGTACAAGGGAACATTAAGCGGAGAACGTAACAAACTTGTCACCTCGTGGGGAAGCTAATACGACTCCAGCCCCCGAGCCCTCCAACTGCCTGGATCCGTCAAAATGGATGGTCCAATATGTATGATCCGGGTTTTCTTCAGGCGCTTGCAACTCCGTCCAATCATTAATGAAATCCACAAGTGCTTGAGACACCACCGCCGTCCGACGCACGTACTTCAGACCATGCGGCCCAAGCTCTATAGCCCACTTGGCAATCCGGCCAGTCGCTTCCCGGTTCTGTATGATATCACCTAAGGGAGCAGAACTGACCACCGTGATGGGGTGCCCTTGGAAATATCGTCAGCTTCCGCTTGCCATAAAAACTCCATACACTAGCTTACGCCAATGCGGATACCTTTGCTTAGATTCAATAAGCACCTCGCTGATATAATAAACCGGACGTTGAACCGGATGCTCCTTCCCTGCCTCCTTCCGCTCCACCACAATGGCCACGCTGACCGCCCTGGCGTTAGCAGCAACATATAGCAGAAGCGGCTCCTTGTCGATGGGAGCAGCGAGCACAGGCGGGTTGGCCAATTGCCGCTTTAAGTCCTGCAACGCTTCATCGGCGGCTGGACTCCAGACAAACTGATATGTCTTCTTCAGCATCTGGTACAAAGGGATGGCCTTTTCTCCGAGACGGCTGATAAACCGGCTCAGCGCGGCAATCCAGCCTGCCAAACGCTGGACATCGTTAATACACTTCGGTTTAGCCAGGGATGTGATAGCCGTAATCTTCTCCGGATTAGCTTCAATTCCCTGTTGGACACGAAAACCCAATAACTTGCTCGCCGAACACCAAAGAAAACATTTGGCCGGGTTGAGCATCATCTTGTAAACCCGCAGGTTGTCAAAGGTTTCCTTCAAATCGTCAATCAGTGTTTCCTTCTCCCTTGACTTGACCACAATATCATCCACATAGGCATGCACATTACGGCCAATCTGTTTATGCAGGCAATTCTGTACACAGCGTTGATAAGTTGCTTGGGCGCTCTTGAGCCCAAAAGGCATAGGTACATAGCAGAAGGCTCCAAAGGGAGTGATAAACGCCGTCTTCTCTGGTCCTTAATTGCCATCTTCATCTGATGATACCCAGAATACGCATCCAAAAAGCTCAAATGCTCACAACCCGCAGTGGCATCAATAATCTGGTCAATGCGGGGGAGGGCAAAAGGATCTGCTGGACAAGCCTAGTTAAGATCTGTGTAATCCACACACATGCGCCAAGTGCCGTTTTTCTTAAGAACCAGCACCGGATTAGCAAGCCACTCTGGATGGAAAACTTCAACGATAAAGCCAGCTGCTAAGAGCCTGGCCACCTCCTCTCCAATGGCTTTACGCCTTTCCTCGTTAAACCGGCGGAGAAACTGCTTCACCGGTTTGTACTTGGGATCAACATTAAGAGTGTGCTCAGCGAGTTCCCTCGGCACACCTGGCATGTCAGAAGGCTTCCATGCAAAAATGTCCCGATTCTCACGGATGAACTCGATGAGCGCGCTTTCCTATTTCGGATCCAAGTTGGCACTGATGCTGAACTGCTTGGACGAATCGCCAGGCACGAAGTCAACAAGCTTAGTCTCAGCTGCCGATTTGAATTTCTGGGCCGGATCATGCTCTGTAG
This sequence comes from Aegilops bicornis, assembly GCA_021605145.1. Classification (NCBI taxonomy): domain Eukaryota; kingdom Viridiplantae; phylum Streptophyta; class Magnoliopsida; order Poales; family Poaceae; genus Aegilops; species Aegilops bicornis. Next base: position 848,828,744 of record CM038675.1, on the reverse strand, counting down.
TTGGCTTCTTCAATGGAGTCATTTCCGCCGGATCAACATTGTACTTATAATACTTCAGCTCCTCGGTGGCACAAACCGACTCTGCATAAGCCGCATCACCTTCCTCACATTCCAAAGCGATCTTGCGGCTCCCATGAACCGTTATTGTCCCCTTGTGACCCGGCATCTTGAGCTGCCACTACTAGAAAAACCACTACTAATGGCGCACCTAGTATGGCTATTAATGGCGCATCTGTGGTGCGCCATTAATAGCACGCCATTAGTAATTTTTACTAATGGCGCACCACCTGGTGCGCCATTAGTATCTAGTATACTAATGGCGCACCATGTAGTGCGCCATTAGTATCTAGTATACTAATGGCGCACTACATAGAGGTGCGCCATTAGTATCTGGTATACTAATGGCGCACCACATAGAAGTGCGCCATTAGTAACATTTTTTTTTCAAAATTTTTCTAAAATTTTTTAAAAAATTTTTTTAATTTTTTTCAAAATTTTTTTTTCAAATTTTTAAATTTTTTTTTCAATTTTTTCTTAATCTCAGTTCACTATGGCTTAATCTCGGGTCAATATGCTTAATCTCAGGTCAAATCGCACTCCGTGGTCAAACTTTCCGAAAGGTCACCCATCCTCACACTACTCCAGCACAAGCACGCTTAACTTCAGAGTTCTATCCAACCCCAGCAACAGCTCACTTCACAGGCACTTGTTGATATATCTAGCATATCAAACCTGTTATACCTTATTGATGTCTAGGACTTTGTTCATGTTAATGACTATGATGAAATTTTGAAAAATACAAACTTCTCGATCATATTACGTATCATTTTTTGAAAAAAAAATCAAAAAGAAAATTTGAAATTAGTAATTTTGAAATTAGTAAATTTTTTCTGTTACTAGTGGCGCACCACATCCACGGTGCGCCACTAGTAAGTTTGAAATTTTTTGAATTTTTTTGCCGCTAGATCTTGAAAGCCCCGTAACTTTTTTCTGTTAGGTTTTTGGGGATTTTGAAAATCTTTAACGGATGTAACTTTTCGAGTAGATGATTTTTCATATAAAAAACTTTTTCATCCGAGTTAGTATGCAAAAGTTATGCCCATTTTACAAATTCTCGAGAGATTTTGCAAATGAAGTCTAAATTCATATTTGCAAATTTTCCCAACAACTAGACCACATATCACATGGGAAACTTATTTTCTTTTATTTTTTGACATTTTCATCATTTTATTTTATTTTTTTAAAACTGAAAAGGCGATCCACGGGGGGGTGCATTCGGTGGAAGGTGGCCAAGTTACTAATGGCGCACCGTGGGAGTGGTGCGCCATTAGTAGTTGAACTAGTAATGGCGCACCACTCCCACGGTGCGCCATTAGTAGTTGAACTAGTAATGGCGCACCACTTCCACGGTAGTTCGTCGGTGGAAGGTGGCCAAGTTACTAATGGCGCACCGTGGGGTGGTGCGCCATTACTAGTTCAACTACTAATGGCGCACCACTCCCACGGTGCGCCATTAGTAGTTTTGAAAAAAAAATGATATGTTTTTGATTTTTTTTTTAAAACTTAGTAATGGCGCACCAGTGGAAAGTGCGCCATTACTAGTTAAAACTAGTAATGGCGCACCACTCCAAGGTGCGCCATTAGTAACAAAAAATTTTTTATTTATTTTTTACATTTTTTTCAAAACTAATAATGGCGCATTTACGGATGTGGTGCGCCATTACTATAATCAATTAATAATGGCGCACTATGCACCGTGCGCCATTAGTAACAAAAAAATTTATGTTTTTTTTCAAACTACTAATGGCGCACCACACACCAGTGCGCCATTAGTAATATATTACTAATGGCGCACCGAGACATGGTGCGCCATTAGAATATAGTAATGACGCACCACATCACAGGTGCGCCATTAGTAGCCATTCCATCTATAGCCCTTTTTGTAGTAGTGTGCAAATAGATATAACAAGGGCGTGCCATGAACTTGGCATAAGCCGGCCGCCCAAACAGGGCGTGATATGGATTTTGGATTTTCACCACTTCAAACGTCAATGTTTCCGATCTGGAGTCATATTCATCTCCAAAGGCCACCTCCAGAGCTATTTTACCAACCGGATATGCTGACTTGCCAGGTACCACACCATGGAACACTGTATTGGACGGTTTGAGATGTTTATCTGTTAACCCCATACGACGGAAGGTCTCATAGTACAGGATGTTGATGCTGCTCCCTCCATCCATAAGCACCTTGGTGAACTTATAACCTCCCAACTGAGGTGCCACCACCAGGGCTAGCTGACCCGGATTGTCAACCCGGGGAGGATGATCCTCTCTACCCCATACAATGGGCTGCTCTGACCAGCGTAGGTAATGAGGCATGGCCGGTTCAACAGTGTTGACTGCCCGCTTCTGAAGCTTCCGATCTCGCTTGTGTAAGCTAGTGGTTAAGACATGGTACTGCCCACTATTCAACTGCTTTGGTTTGCTCTGATAACCCGACTGTCGCTGCTGCTGATTGTAACCACCTTGGTTATTCTGATTGTTCTGATTCTTATGTCCGCCCGGATTACCATTAAATCCTGAACCGGAATTTCCTCCACCGTAACCCGGCCTGGATCCTGAACCGCCGTCGGAGCCTTGATCATACCGGAAATCATTAGAACTCTTGAACTCCTGCATAATGTAACAATCCTTCAAGAGGTGATTTGCTGGCGCCTCCTTCGTCCCATGCTTCGGACAGGGTTGATTCAACAGATAGTTCAAGCGGTCCGGATTGGGATTAGGCGCTCCACCTCGATTCGGCTGTTTACCCTTGCGCCGCTGGCCCTTGTCCTGCGCGTTGGTGTTGGCTACGAAGTCCATGTTGCCATTCGCTTTACGCTTGCCTCCACCATTACCTGCCGAGTGATGTTGCTGGCCTTTGGAGTTGCTGTTCTTCTTTCCCTTCCCTGTCTCGTCATCATCAAACTCGGAATCCTTGGTACTATCAGAATCAGCATACTTCACTAAAGCGCCCATGAGAGTGCCCATGTCATTACAAAACCGCTTCATACGCCCCAACTTCAACTTCAAAGGCTTAAACCGGCAATTGCCCTCCAGGGTCAAGATCGCAGAGTCAGCGTTGATCCGGTCTGACGAGTGCAAGATTTCCGAAACGCGGTGTACCCAATGGGTCGTTGACTCCCCTTCCCCCTGGACACAAGCCGCCAAGTCCACTACGGACATGAGCTGCTTATAGGTATCTTTGAAATTCTGGATAAACCGGGTCCGCAACTGGGCCCATGAATTGATAGAATTGGGTGGCAAGATCTTCAACCAAGTACGGGCCGTGCCTTCGAGCATCATGGTGAAGTACTATGCACACGCGGCCTCATCCACATCCAGCATCTCCATGGCCATCTCATAACTTTCTATCCATGCTTCTGGAGCCAAATCGGCGGTGTAATTTGGCACCTTGCGCGGACCCTTGAAATCCTTGGGCAAGCGCACATTGCGTAAAGCGGGGACGAGGCAAGGCACCCCCAAAGAACTAGAGGTAACTCCAGGCTCGACCGAGATGGTCGGACGAACCCGCCTAAGCGGATAAGCCTGATGCTGCGCTGCTAACTCGGCCTCCCTGCGCGCTCGGGCCCGGCCCACCACCTCATGGGCATTATCGACGCCACCTGCCGGGTTGTTGCCACGGGGCGCACCACGCCATGCATTACTTGATACGGCCGGTTCATCCACGTGCCTGCTATAGCTCCGGCTTGGGTGGGGGGTAGAGTGGACCGGTCGCGGCTGTACGAATACGCTTCCTATTGGACCAAAGCTGTCCTAAGGAGCTCCTTGACCCGGCGCGTCTCTACTGCCTGTGGTGAATCGCCTTCAATTGGAATAGCCTCCAGTCGTGCCGCAGCTGCAACAAGGTTATCCATCGGATTGGAGTAGTGACCCGGAGGTGTCTGCACAGCCTGAGGCGCACCGGTGTTATGGCGAGGTAGATCTATTAAACGGGGCTGAACCGGCGCGCCCGTCCCAGGTGCTTCCGCCCGGTTTACCACCGACGGATTACTGGTTCCCGCTCCGGGGGTGTTGAAGAGGTCTCTCCGTTCGAAAGCTGAAGGCAACCGGGATCTGTATTTCCTCTTCATGACCTCATGTGATGCGTTCTGATCCAACATGAGCCTATAAGCCTGCGCATCCAAAGCGGCCCGCTCTACCGTCATCCTGGCGTCTGCAGCTGCTAGATCCGCTTTAGCCTGAGTGATCTGTTCCTTCACCTTCGCAATCTCCGCGTTATGAGCGTCCTGATCCGCCGGGTTAACCTCTGCCATGAGCACAACCAACGCATCGAATAGGTCTGATAAAACTTGAGCCGGCGGGCGCGCAGGGCCTCCTGCCCCGGCAGCCGTCGCCGCTGTTGAACCGGCAACCGTTGCTGCAGCGGTCGAAGAGTGAAGCACTGCTTGTGTACCGGCCATGAATATTCCAACCCGGTTGGGCAGATCAGAGGGGTCCGGAATACTGTCACCATCGGAACAGCCCCCAATCCGGCCATCTTGTAGCTGATACAGAGATTCAGTTTCTCCGGTCGACGACTCGTCGTCGGAGTAGACGACGGTCTCGCCACCGGACTCTGATCCGTCCTCATAACTTCCTCCGTGGATGACTCCCACAAAGGCACGCTTCACGGTCGGTTTAGCCTGGGCAGGTCTCGTACGCTGAGCTGTCTCGACGAGGTCGGTGCAGACGTCCGGCTCAGGCCCTGGCTCACCGATCTTGCCGATGAAAACGTGTATGCCACCAAAGGGGACCCGCACCCGTACTCAATCGAGCCGGCCTCGGGGCCCCAGCCTGCATCGTCGATGTAGAGCTTGCCGCGACGACTCTTGGTCATCCGGCCCACAGCATAGCCTTCGAGTCCTTCAAACTTGCCCTCCAAGATCATCTAACCATCCTGCGATAGACCCACGGTGGGCGCCAACTGTCGTGGTTTTGTCACGGCAGATGTCCTCATGAAAGGACTTAGTCGTGGAGCCATCGCTACGGGTTAACTTGAAGGGGTTAAAGCAGACGCAAAGACACAAGAGTTATACTAGTTCGGCCCCTTCAATGAAGGTAAAAGCCTACGTCTAGTTGTGATGGGATTGATATAGTCTCGATGATTAGGGAGCAAACAAGCTTCGCCTAGGCCTCGAGTTGTCGTTGTCCCCCCTTGAACCGCCCCGGGTCGTCCCCTTATATACACGGGTGACGCCCGTCGGTTTCAGAGAGTCCCAATCTCCGGTTCATATTCGTATCCTGGTTGGTCTCTCTCTATTCCTAACTTACAATACAAGTTTACATATCAGGCCGGTTTACGGCTACAGGTTCTAAACCGACTACAGGCCTTGGACCCTTACTTTCATGCCTCTTGGGCTTTTACACCGTTGAACTACTGATGAAGTTAACCCGGCCCAGATAGGCCGGTTTACGCCCAGTAGTAATATCCCCAACACTTGGCGTACTTGAAGTCATCTTGCACTTGACGTTCCGCCTTTGTAGCTTGATGTACGAGCTCAATGAGGGTGGAGTATGGTTGGAAGTCGGCGATCTTCTTGATGGGATGATTGAGTCCATTCAAGAACGTGCCATAGTTTGCTCATCATCTTCCTTGACATTGGCTCGAATCATGGCTATCTCCATTTCCTTGTAGTATTCTTCAACACTCTTTGTTCCTTGCTTGAGGAGTTGGAGTTTCTTGAAGAGGTCGCGGTTGTAGTAGGTTGGCACAAAACGTGCTCGCATGACATCCTTCATTTGAGCCCAAGTGGTGATTGGAGGTTCACCTCTTGCTTGTCGTCTCTCAATGATTTGTTCCCACCATATGAGCACATAGTCTTGGAACTCAAGTGATGCCATAGCGATTTTCTTCGCTTCATCGTAGTTGTGCATACGGTTGATTTTGTCAAACTTCTATGCCCATGAGAGGTAGTCTTCGGGTCATTGCTTCCATTGAACTTGGGCATGGTGAATTTTAGCTTTCCGTAGCGTTGCTCTTCATTGTGTTGTTGGCGATGTTGATGATGACGCCCTTGACGTGGATTGCAATCGTCTTCATGTTGCTCTTGGCGTGGAGGAATACCACGATCAACTTGCTCTTGTTGAACTTGAGGCTGAGGTGGAGCTTGACGGACTTGACGTTGTACATGGGGTTGGTAGTTCCTTTCTTGGATTTCTTCTCGAAGGCTTCCTCTTGATTGCGCCGTTCGCGATTGCGGTTGGCGAAGACTCGACTTGATTCTTAGAGGGCACGTTGCGCCTCAAGAGCTTGCGCATCACGTTGTTGTTGTTGAAGATGTTGAGCCTTGGCGTCTTGTTCGTCTTGGTGTAGACGCGCTCGTTCTTCCTGTTGGCGCCGTAGTCATTGTCGTTCTTGAGCTTGGGAAAAAGCGTCTTGGTTTGATTGAGGACGAGGGACTTGCTCATCAACTTGCTCTTGTGAATGCTTGTCATGTAGCGGGTTGCGAGATGCATGACGGTCTTGACATGCGGCACGACGAAGAGTGTTCGAAGTAGGTGTACTTGAATCGTAGAAGGTGTCGTCGGAGTGTCGACTCGAGCGGCTCCGTCTTAAGGATGAAGAATTGGAATGATGCCGGTTTCTCATCAAGGCGCGGATCTCGTCCATTCTTGCATCATTCTCTTGCTTGTGAGCATCGAACTTGTTGTCGAAGTAGTCTCTTGTACGTTGCTCGGAGAGTCGCAAGTCGGTTGCGAGGTTTTCGATGCGGTCGCTCATTGCTTGTTGTTCTTGGTGCAACGCTCATTGTGCACCAAAGAGGTGATTCTTGGTGACGTATGATGACATGTCGTCGTCTTGTTCGATGAAGAGTGGGTTGGTAGAAGTACTTGGCCTATCCATCATTCCAAGCAAAAATGTGAGTGGTAGAAGGAGAAGAACTTATACCAATGTACCTTTGACCGATTTTGATGATGAATCAAGTTCACTCAAATGCGGACAATGAAATAGCACTATTGGTATCAATCCTTGTCGGTTCTCACACCTACACAAATAAAAGCTTATGGTGGAGCTTGGTGAGGATGGTGGTACAAAATTTGATGCAATTGTAAGTGAGCGTCAATAATGTTGGAAAAGGTACACAAATTTGCAAATGCAACAAGTAGACCAAGCAACTAGTGGTACATGGAAACACACACGCAAATAGATAAGTGGGATTGTGCAAACCAAAAGAGAGCCAAAATGTGGAATCCACGAAAATGCTCTTGTTGCACAATACTAGAGAGACGCTAGCACGATTGCACAATAGGCGGATACGGAACTTGTGCACAACCTACTATGCAAAAATGCAACTATCTCTATCCCACTTATGCTATATGTATGGTATTTCGGTGCGATGATCCAAGATGATGCAATATGACAATCTTAGTGTAGTATGATGCTATGGTTCTTGCTCATAAGCTCTTTGCTTATCTTTCCTATTTGCTTAAAAGCTTGGGTGGCTCTTTCACTTTTGAGCTCTTTTCTCATGCAAAACTTGACTAACCAAGATAGCAATTGTGCATGCTATGACAACTTTGTGACACACAAATGGATCCCAAGATATGCACCACTGTGGTATGGTATATATGCTATGGAGTATGATCACTAATGTGCACAAGTCACGTTGCCGGCAATACTCAATGGCTGTCTCGATGGGTAAGCTACGCAAAAATAAGGCCATGTGGGTATCAATGCAATTGCAAGGTATGACAAAGATGTCGTCGAAGTTACCGTCCTTGGCGATGATGAGACCCTCATGAAGTTGAGCCGTGGTGATGATGATATCGAACTGCACCTAGATAGTCAAACACAAAAGGATATGGGAGCCACAACTCAAAATCTCAAGGACCAAAATGTGGTAAAATCGTCATAGGATGTATTGGGGAAGATGGTGGTGTATGTGGGTTAGGAAGAGGTGGAGGTATTTGGGATTGTGGTGGTGGAGAACTGACAAAGTTCAGTTTCGTCAGGGTTTTACGAACGTCCGGGCTTTTACGGTCGTCCGGACTTCGTCGGACGTCCGACTTTTTCAGGTCGTCCGGAGGCTGGGCGAAAATCTGGCTCGGGAAGAACTGCGAGATTTCGGGGAAGAATGAAATGGTGAGGTCGAAATCGAGTGATTTGGTGGATGGAAAAGGGTGGGGAGTGAGGGAAAAGCTAGATCCACACGTAGCAACTCAAATCCATGGACCAAATCCAACAAAATCTCAACTCACAAACAAATCACAAAAAAAATTGGGGCTATTTTTGGTGGGGAATTTTCGTAATTAGGACGAAAACAACAAAATCAAGCTAGAAAAAGAGATGTAGGGGCTCCAAAAACGTGATCAACGTGGCTCATGATACCAAGATGATGTAGGGCGTAACCCTATGTGGACGATCTTTCACGTTTGGAGTGGATCCTCACGGGAATCACGAAGAACACGCGGAAGCACAAAGGGGAATACGGAGGAAACGAGAGAAATCACTCAACCAACAAGGAATCAATCACACAAGTGCTAGATCACCGAACACAAAGAGATACATATGATCCACAATCAACAAAGGTAAGGATACACGAGTAGCCGTTCTTCTCCGAGAGGAGGTCTTGATGGGGTCCACCCTAGAAGGGGTCTTGAATCCGCTTGGGGGATCTTCTCCAGAGACGCCCTGAGCTCCGAGGAGAAGTAACCAAGTGGATGAGCAAGGCTCTCACACAAACATGAGCTAAACCAAAGCTAACCCTAGAAAGTTGGGGAAGAAGGAGTATATATAGTCTAGGGGAAGAAGGGGCACAAGGGCTGCGGCCTAAACGAAGTCAACACACAGGCGTCGGACGTCCGGAAGGCGTCGGACGTCCGGAGGCTCGGGACGGTCCGGACGTCCGGACGGGCTCGGGCGTCCGTAGAATCAGCTCTGTCGTGGGCGCGTCGGACGTCCGGAGACGGTCGGTCGTCTGGAGCTTCGTGACGGTCCGGACGTCCGGAAGTTGTCGGTCGTCCATAGATTCGGTTCGGGCGTGCGTCGGTCGGACATCCGGAGGCGTCGGTCGTCCGTAGTTCTGCTTCGGGTGGCAAAGTGCCGGACGTCCGGGGAGTCCGGTCGTCCGGGTCCTGGGACTCGCCGGACGTCCGAAAGGCGTCGGTCGTCCGGTGCCTGTGCCTTCAGCAGCATCTCTTCTTCTTCTTCAATATGCTTGGAGTCCTCGCCGTCTTGGCTCTCGCAAGTAGTTGATCCTTGGCTCACCTCCATGTACCTGATTACACATAGAGTCTCCGAATGAGGTAGTAGCCATGTCTCGTGAGTAGGAAGAGGGAGTTCGTAGAGGAGCGAATTCACCTTATCTTCGATAGCCTTAGCTCGGGCTCGTGTCATGGGTCCGAGTGGTGTTGAGGGAGATGTAGGCACGTCCATGGGGATGAGCGAGGGATGCTCCGCATCAAGAAAGCACACAAAATATCGAAGAATACTGGATATGAGCCCAGCCCAATATTTCTGTATCAACATGTATTACGAAAAATAACTCCATTTATTCTGTATGTATGGGGTATTAAAAAAAGGAAAAAAAACATGGGTCCTGAGATAAATCAAAGGAAAACATGGGTCCTGAGATCATGATTCCCTTTCCTCCTCACGCCATGGAAGTCCTCCCCGTGATTTCTGCTTACATATTGCCTACAACAACAGATCTCTCGATCAGGAACCCAAAGAAGCAACAGGTTTTGCACCGTTGGGTTTCCTCCCACCACTCCTTCATCCTCTCTCCAGAGCTCGCTGCCGCATCGTCACACCCCTGCACAGCGCCGGCCTCCTCCACCACAAGTCTCTCCAGCTTGCCGTACACATCTGGCGTGGTGAACTACCATCATCCTCCATGTCTGCGTCACAATCCCTGGTGGCCTCTACGGATCAATCTGCCATCATCGCGGTAATGATATATCTCTGTAATTACCCTATTAACGATTCAGAGTTTGATTTTAGGGTTGCGTGGGGCTATGCCTTCACATATCTCCAAATATATATATAACAAGTCAGGTACATGTATATACTGCATATACACATCCTATACATGTGATACTAGACCCATCTTAACATTCACATGTACGGGGCAACATAGCCACTAGAGGGGATCCAACAAATTGAATCATCATGCTCTGTTTGACCCCAGGAAATTACGAGGATGCTCTGTGTGACCAAGGAAATTCTTGTTAAAACATCCAGCTGATTACTTGATAGAATAGTCACGCAAGTGAAACTCAAATAGTTGACTGAACAATTAAACAAAGAAATAGATATTGAAATTTAGTTTTTTATTTGATCGAGAGATATTGAAATTTAGTTGAAAAGAATGTCCTGATAGCACTATGTTAAGCAAACATAAGCACAGATGTGCATCCACTTGTGATGTACATGACATAGGAGACAAATGTTAACAGCGTGATAATAATACATGCTTGTTTTTTTCAGAAAAACACCGACGAGGGAGCCAAGGATGAGCACACACAAAATATGCTTGAAGGCATGATAACCAATGACGAGGATATGAACCCCATGTCAACAAAGCCAATACAAGAACAAGAAATCATGGCTGATACAGAAAATATGCAGATTGATGACGTGATACCCTAAGACAAGCATACAAACCCCAAGGCAACAAAGGCGGTTTTTATTTTCCCATGTCATTATTATTCTTATTATGCCGGGACAAAACAATATGTATTTTGTACTACAAATATCATACCTACAATTCTTTACTCACCTTCATAATATTTTCTCTTTATAGGTAGTGGATAATATTGTATTATTGTGTGTTCCAGTTACTAAGTCAGGGAGAATCAAATGGAATCGCCGACAAAAAGAAGAGCACGCAGACCACTGATTCCGAGGTGACAGAGGCATCTATTCTTTTCCTACTATGTCCCAAATAGTTCTAATTCTAATCATATTATATCCTACATACCTTGTATTCCTTGTAATGTTGCTCTGAGGAATTAATCTTCAACAAAACAAGTGAACAAATGCAGCCAGCTCAAAACAAGGAATTAGCACAAACATCCGGCACCCAAGGGGCAGAAACTATAGGGGACAAGCTGGCAGAATCAAATGGAATCGCCGACAAATATGGAGTGGAAAAAAAATAAAAGCACGCAGTCCACTGATTCCGAGGTGGGGCATGCATCTTTTATTTTCCAACTATGTCCCAAATAGTTTTAATTCTAATTATACTATATATCCTTCATACGGATTATTGGTTGTAATGTTGCTCTCGGAAATTAACCTACAACAAAACAAGCGAACAAATGCAGCCACCACAAGACGACGAATTATCACAAACATTCTGCACCGAAGGGGCAGAAAATATAGGGGACAAGCTGGCAGAATCAAATGGCGGAGTAGCCGACAGAGATGAAGTGGAGAAAAGGATGAGCACGCAGTCCACTGATTCCGAAGTCTCTGAAGTGACACAGGCATCTTTTCTTGTCCAACTATGCCCCAAATAGTTCAAAATCTAATCATATTATATCCTGCATACGGGTTCTATATCTAATCATATTATATCCTGCATACGGGTCATTCTTTGTAATGTTGATCCCAAGTATTAACTGACACCGAAAGAAGTGAACAAATGGAGGCACCTAAGGACGAAGAATTAGAACAAACGTCCGGCATGGAACGGGCAGAAATTATAGGGGACAAGCTGGCGATGCCCGCGCAGACAGGGAAGCGTATTCGGCTGCATAACAAACCTAAGAAGTCACAAGACTACGTGGTGGCTCCAGAAGGCACGGAGAAATCCTTCTATGCCCTGTTTTTGCTACATTTAATTTCTATGCCCTGCTTTTGCTACATTTATTTTCTTTGTTATTAATAAATGTTGTTACTTACATCGTGATAGATTACGTCTGCACCGGCGATGTTGGGTCCGTGATTGAAAATATCATGTCTGAACCAAACGATAAAAGAAATTTAGTGAGCATCGACGACTAACATCTCAAAAGACGACACTTAGAAGGTCTATTACTCCCCGAAGAATTTGTTGGCGACGAAGTAAGTATATATAGACAAGACGATGCTATTTTAACATGAGTTTCTATTCTCTCCTATAACCAAGGTGTGCACTTAATATTGCAGATCATAGACGCATACATACATTGCATAAGTGCTAAAGAGCATCTACAGATGAGGTCAGGTGGAAGTGTGTTCTTAGAGAATGAATGCATCTCTAAGATGATAAAGGAATTTAGCTCTATACGGGATGACGCGCCAAGGTGGGTATTAAACAGAGCTACAACTTATTTAGAAAATGATATGGTGAGTCTTAGTTCCATACATATTACTATGAATTCAATCAAGGACGAATGTTTGTATATGGGACCTAAACTAACAAAAACCCTATTTTCAGATATTCGTTCCAGTTAACATTGAACACTTCCATTGGTACCTAGCAGCTATAAATATAGGGCAGCGATGCATCCAGGTGCTCGACTCGCTGGGCCCAGGAATGAGCCGCAAAAACCTCACCGCTATGGTTAGCCATTAGTCCCACTACACCATCTTTTGATAAGACGATTTCTGTTATTGTTCGGTTCTGATGCTAATACTTTGTCATTTATTCATTCAACAGCTCAAAGGACTAGAAAATGTATTTGAATATGCATCGCTTCAAATGGAACTAAAAACTGATAAGTGGAAAGACTTAAACATCTCAGCATGGCCAAGGGAAGAGTATATTAAGAGCACACTGCAAAGAGATGGGTATACCTTCTAAATCAAATACTCAAAGTAATCGACATTATTTGTATTTTTTGTATCTCCCCATTAGTTGCATCACAAAAGAAGTTTCTGCACAACAAGAATAAATCATGGATATGTCAAAGTATACGAGCTGAAAGTATACACATATGCACCGATTTGACGGGTACCAGCAAGCGCCGGGGTCGGAGAGACTAACCTGGACCCGGACGAGCGACGAGAAGCATAGGGAGGCTCGCGAGCATAGCACGCGGAGGTCATCGTGGTGATCCTAATCAAGATGGAGGTCGCGAGCAGCAACTGCTCCTGCTCCTGACCGAAATGGATAGGGTAATCAAGATGGGGTCGGAGAGCAGAGCATCCTGATAGAGGGGAGAAGAACAGTCGGAACCGGAGCTTCATGGCGTCCCGAGCAGGGTGGAGGGGGAGGGAAGTTCCTACCGCGGCGAGTGCATCAGCACGAGGGAACCCCGGCGTCGCCGACGAGCATGCCCAGCTCGAGCGCCCCGCTGTCGCCACGAGGAAGGAGGGCCCTGGCGTCGCCGGCGAGCATGCCCGGCTCGAGCTCCCCGCCGTCGCCAGGAGGAGGGAGGGGCCCAGCGGCACTGGATAGGAAGAAGGGGCGGGCAGAGCAGGGGCGCTCGCGTCCGCCGGTGGTGCTGACGAGGGGGGGGGGCAAAGCAGGGGCATGCGCGTCCGCCGACGTTGCTAACGAAGGAGAGGTGCGGCCAGCAGAGAGCTCCGGCGGATGTGGATGGGGATCGCGAAGGGGAGGGGCGACCAGGCTGTGGATTTGGAGGAGTGAGTGAAGAATGGGGAAGCAATAAGTGTGAGGGGGCGGTGGAAGGTTGACTCAGATTTTTTTTAATCTCTATACTATACTACTACTTAATACTAAGCCAGTGACCCATTGTAAGTGAGTGTGGCATTTTTTCCAAACAAAATAAAAATGTCTTTAGATTTCAAAGGGCATGTCGGGTTCACATGGTGCGTGGGTGAGATTTTTGTTTTCATCACGGTTTGTTATAATCATGATCATTTGATAATTTTAAAAAATAATATGAATCCCTTTGAAAATGATAAAAGTTTATTGAGTATATTTGAGTTTTGTAATCATGCAGGTCATCTTGTGGTCTGTGGATAATAAATTTTAAGGAGTACTTCACAGGAGATATTTTGTCTGACATTCCTACACAGGTATTTTTCACTCTATATCATTATACTTATTCTATGTTGTAGCAATATTTAACTCTTATTACTATTTTAATAGGAACATATGGCAAATTTTAGAACAAAACTAGATGTCATTTTAGTGGATTTGGAATTGAGTGATGATAACATAAGAAATCGAGACATGGAAGATGACGACAACAACACAGATCCCACGGAATGTATGATTCTGGATAGACCTCCTGAGAATTTCAAAACATCAAATACATCAGGAGAAATCGAGCTAATCTCGCAGTCATTTATCCTTTCACCATCTGTCAATCCAACAAACGACGATTTAATAGATGAACAATGCTTGTTCATCAGCATGATTGATGATGTCACTCTACTAGAGTAAGCCATATTTTAATTCATTTTGTATTCCAATAAATTACTCTGATGTCATTATAACTGAAAGTATTTCGACTTTATAGGAGCGAATGGGTGAAAAGCTCTGATCCGTACCCTATTAGCTTAAATTTGAGACAAATAAAAAACATATTGAACAATGATGAATACATGGATATACATTGCTTTAATATGGTTGTGCGGATACTAGCGCACCACGAAGTCTAGCTTCTCAGAGACATTCCATCTCACTATATGGATCTGAACTTCTGTGTAAGTTACTATAATCATGTATTACATTTTTTTTCTCATTGCACTAATATTTTCTCATTCTTATTTTAGCCGATGTTCCACTATGCACGAGAATCAAGTCATCGTGAAAATGTGGAAATTGCTACATTGAAATGGTTGTTTCATAGCTGGCCGTACAGTAGTGATTATCATATCTCACAATGTGATACGGTAATATTTTAATTTTTCATCTCTAACAGTGCTTTGTTTGGTCTTAATTAATATTCCATTTATTTCTAAACTATCTCATCATTGCAGATTTTATTACCTTGGTATATGTTTGGGCTATTTCTATTGTTTGTGTTGGACCAAAACAAAAAAGTTGTCTCAATTTTTGATCCGATACCAATACCTACTTTGGGGAATAATGTACTTAAAATTGTATTGGTCGACAACCTAAACCTTGCGCTTGAAGTTGCAAACCCTGCATTCAAGGATGATATCTCTAAATGGGAATGCATAGTTCCTGTTGCTCCAACAAATTCACACTGGTATGAATCTTTTAAAGCATTGCAATATTAATTGATTCATTTGACTCACATTATGTGTTTATTTCATACATGCAGTGCCCTGTCCGGTTATTTGGTTTTTAATTACATGCACTCATTGTGCGATGGAAAACTATATTTTCCCATACCCAAGGTAAGTATTGACACTATGCTTATTTGTATACACATTGTACATGCAACTTGTTACAACAATGTTGTATAATGCATATGTAGGATGGTTTTCAACTGAGGAAGCAATTTTTGGTGCATCTTTTAAAGTATGAAGAGAATGAAGCTCAAAACAATACCCCATAC
This sequence comes from Aegilops bicornis, assembly GCA_021605145.1. Classification (NCBI taxonomy): domain Eukaryota; kingdom Viridiplantae; phylum Streptophyta; class Magnoliopsida; order Poales; family Poaceae; genus Aegilops; species Aegilops bicornis. The sequence continues at coordinate 848,813,336 of CM038675.1, read as the reverse complement.
ATTGAACGAAGCATCATTGATCGCATATATAGATGGACCTTCATTGCTTCAAAAGGTGGACCTTCAAGACATGCTTAGTTGCGGTTTTTAAAATATATTTATGTAACAGTTATAATACAATTATTATGTGACAGTGAATTTTATGCGAAAACATGTTTCTGGATCATGTGTTACACACGCGCTCATATCGTTGTGCATAAGACACATTTAAATGGCTCTGTAAAAGAACTCACTAAAATAAAAATTAGCAAGTGTTGGATCAGAAATATGTCACATTTTTTGAAAATACAATTTGAATGACAAAATAACATTTCGGATCGATCTGAAAATTTTGTAAAATAGCATATAAACTTGTTTTATTTGAGACGTGCGTTGCACGTGCATGCTTACTAGTCTAATGAAACACTACTTATTTTTCATTGAGAAAATGGAACACTTATTCCTGTTTATTTAACTTAACGCTAATTCATTTATTTTGCCCACAATGTTTTTTTCCCTTTTTTCCAGTAGAAGAGAAAGTCAATTTATGTTTTTTCTAGAAAATGATAATTCCTGTTTTTTAGGGACGCTAATTCCTGCTGAACCACCAAGCCTGATGTGGGCCGCCGTCACTTAGCGATCCACGCTGCAGGCCCAAGGCCTAGCTCGTCAAGGAAACATTTCAGTCAGCTTCTACATGAAGACACGGACAACTCTTCCAGTGGCGTCTTGGGCGGGAGCCCCATTTTGGCGCGTGAGGCGCGGGCGGGGCGCTCCCTGCTTTTTTGTTTCCTTTTTTACTTTTCCTTTTTTTCTGTTTCTAATTTATTCTATGTTAAAAAAATTCAGGATTGCAACAAGTTAAAATTTTAGGAAAATTATGAATTGTTAAAAACAGTTCTTGAATTCAAAAAATGTTTGTGATTTAAAAAGACTGAACATTTTTTATTTTTAACGAACATATTATTATTGGATGAACAACTTTTATGAGCATTTTTCAATAATGATGAAAAATTGTTTGTATTTGATGAACAAACTATGTATTGGATGAACGTTTTTTGAACTTTATGAAAAAAAATTCTATTCAAGAACATTTGCTTTGAAAAAAGTGACCAAAAAATATCTAATTCAATGAATTTTGAATTTCACGAACATTAAAAAAAACAATGATGATTGTTTTTAATTCAATTAACATATTTTGAATTCGATGAGCATTTTTTGGAAACAATGAACAAAAATAGAATTTGATGAACATTATTTTCGTTTAATGAGAAATTCTGAATTTTAATGAACATTTTTTAAATCTGAAGAACAAAGCGTTGAATCCGATGAATATTTTCTGAATTGTTTAACTCTTTTTACATTGTTGAACATTATTTGAATTTGATGAACAGAAAAATGTTCAAGAATTTGAAAATAAAATTGCACAAAAAATTATAAAAAATAAGAAAAAAAATAGAAAAATAGATATAGAAAAAGGAAAACAGAAAAGAAATAAAAAAGATAAAAGAAAATGGAAAAAAGAAAGAAAAAAACTAAAGGAAAAATAGAAAAGAAAAGAAAATAAATAAGAAAAAAAGAAAAACCGGCAGAGAAAACATAAAAAGCAAAATAAAAACCTCGTTCTGGGAAGGTTCAGTTGGGAATAAACAGCAAGTGGGCCGCCCATACGCTGGATCCGGTGCTGTGGGGAGGGGGATGCTCCGTCGCTAGCGCGCGACCTACACGATGTATAGGAGCTGCCTTCTTCACTGGCTCCACACTCGCGCACACCTGGCCTGGCCGCCCAGGATGGGGCCCGGGGTGGCCGCGCTTCTCGCCCCCACTCCCTGCCTGTCTCCGGCCCGTGGCATACTGATGGACATGACCTGTTTTCTTGCCAGCTCATGATTCCGGCAATTCTTATTTGGCGCTTCAGGCGCCCGTTAGTGTGTATTTTGCAAACTGGCGCCTGAATTGCCCCGCGTTGGGCTGGCCCATGTAGGGGGCGCCTGTGGTGTTTCTTTTAATGTTTTTAATCCGCAAAAAATGAACGAGCTGGTTACGACTCGAACATGCGAACTCGCTCATCTCTACATCCAGGCGTTACCACCTGGCTACCAAGCAGGTTCTCATAACATATAACCTTTTCTCTCTTTTATTTTGTCCTTTTCCTTTTTTATTTTCTGTTTTTTCTTTTTTGTTCGACCTGGTTCGCTAAATTGCTGGAGTTACTTGAAGAATTTTCTTCAAATTGATGAAATTATTTTTCAAATTCTATGAACATTTTTGTGGTCTTTTTTTGTACATCCATGTTTTTTTCCTATTTGCGATGAATTTTTTTTCAAAATTGATGATTATTTTCTAAATTTGATGAACTTTTTTTTCAAAATCCATTAATTTTGTTTCAGCTTTGATGAATTTTTTAAAAATTTGATGAACTTTTTTCAAATTGATGATCTTTTTTCAAAACGGATGAACCTTTTTTTCAAAACCGATGAACTTTTTACAAATTCTGTGAAATATTTTCAAATTTGAATGATTTTTTTGTACTTTTTGAACTTATTTTTCAAAATAGTAAAACATTTTTGAATTCATGAACTTTTTCCTTTTTTGCAATTTTTTAATTGTTTTTTAAGTCAACGCTTGACTGGTCAACTAGTCAAGTAGACTAGCTTTTTTGTTTGCGTTAACCAGGCCAGCTGGAATCAAGCAAGCCATTTTTTGCATCGTGGTTACTCCGATCGATCGAAGTTCACTTGGGCCGGCCCAGCAGCGTGAAGCTAAGAGCGCCAGAACTCGAAACCGACGCTGAAGGCGCCCGTTAGGTGCTCCCCATGCTTCCCTTCCATATTCCTCGGATGGGAGCATACATATCTGCCTGAAACCACTCAAAAGAAAAAAAAAACATATCTGCCAGAATGATGAGAAGCTCCCATGCCGGCGTCAATGTGCATTCGGCCATGTGGGGCTACGTTGGGGGCCAATTAGCTAGGTACACACCATTCTCCCTCCTATCAAATTGATTTAACCAAATTGCAAATTTAGTCAGTTTACATATAGATGTTGTGTTGGCTATTTCCGGTGCTATAAGGTATGTATGAGTCAGGAAATGCATTGGAGCTCTCGGGTGCCACACACCCCTATATGAATATATTAGTATTAAAAAACACCAGGAATTTGCAAACAATTATGTAATTTTGGGATATCAAATATGATAGCATATTCTACTCCCGCGTTTAGTTTCATGAGGAGTGGATACCCGCGATATTTGTGGCAAAGAAAATGCAATCCGACATACGATCCATCCAATAATTATTTTTTTCTATACGTAGGAATTTTTGTCTTTTTTACCAAGAATACCACACATGGGCATCCATTCCTCACGGAACTATACACGGGAGTAGAATGCACACCCATGTTTGATATACCATAATTCTAGATTCTTTTTGGAATTTTTTGGAATTTTTTGGTATTTTTAATACTATAATCATATAGCAACGTGTGGCACCCGAGAGCCACAAATTCTCGTCATGTAGTACTTGGGATTATATGAACGTGCCGTCGCAGTCAAGTACGTTGTGCCGGCGTAGAGTAAACTCTTTCCCTCTCGACACCCTGATTGGCCACTTGTTCTTGGTGAGCACGAGGCGCCACACGACGGCATTGTCACATACACCTCCTTGATTATGCCCCATCGGATATGGCATGAGGCTGGTCAAAAGTATCATATACTAATATGATGCATATGATACTAGTATATGATACTACTTTTAGAGTGCATATGTCATAACTTGCTATCATAGTGATCTTATTTATTATCATTCCGTACTAGTACTTCATTTAATATGACATAATATATATATCATATCATTGTACTCAGGCCTCTCTCTACTCGCTTAATTGTGTCATCTTAACAAAAATGCTTAGTTAGAATGCATGATACTATGTATGTCTGATACTCCCATTATGACTAGCCTGTGCAAAACGAAAAGAAAAGAAAAAAGGCTGAATTCCACATAAAATATGAACTTCTGCATGGTGCACGCGCCAGGGCAAAATGCCTCATTTCCTTTCTTTTTATTAGGGGAAGAAGTAACCCTTTCCTAATACTCCCCGTGTGTGTGTGTGTGTACACACATACTTCCACAGTTACCCTATTTTTTTTAGACATAAGGAATCTTGGTAGGGCCATGCATGCAGGCAGTCTGACCTAATACCCCGCGTGTGTGTGCCCCGGTGACGACGCCGGCGGGTCCGTACGTCGCCCTCCCTGACAGAACTACCGCGGAGAAATTAGCACCACATGCAGACCGGCCGTCCACGATCGCTTGGCCATTTGTGCTCCCCAGATTTGAACCTGGCTAGATAGCGAGCTCTGCCACAGTCACACACATCCGCAGCCATATGCGATTACGGCACACAACCACCAGCACCAGCGAGCACAATGGAGCACGCGCATGACGAGCTCAGCCTCGAGCTCACCCTGGCCGCTGCGGTCGTGGCGCCGGCGCCCGGCTTCTTCCTATGCGTGTACTGCCACCGCAAGTTCCGCACTCTCGGCGGCCACCAGAACGCGCACAAGAAAGAGCGAGCCGACAAGCGCCGCCGGGAGACTGCCGCTGCCACGGTGCACGCTTGGAAACCGGAGAGGACTGCCGCCACTGTTTGGGTGTCCGAGGAGCCAGCAGCAGCAGGTGGCATGGCGCACAAGCGCAGCACGAGCTCGTCGGAGCGCGACCGCGAGCTGGACTTGTCCCTCCGGCTATAATTGGTCGTTCAGTCGATAGATCTCCTATTTCCAGTGCTAGGTAAGGCAAAATCTAGCTTCTTGTTTCAAGCTCCTATTGTGCATATAGTGGATTCACCGGCGCTCTTCCTTGTCAAGGTACTAGATTCCTAAAGACCTTCCTGGTCTTTGGGTTGACACAAAATTTCCCATTCATGTTGGCATGTGATACTTTCCTGAAAAAACTGGATCTATATATGTCTAAATGTTCAAGTTACGATATTTAAAGGACACTGTGAAACTAGGGACGTTTTTCAACAAGGTGTTTATTAACTCCAGTAGCTACCATACGTAAGATAGATTTTTTGGACCTCTGATCTTTAAGACATTTCTCAAAACAATTTACAATCTTCTATATTTTTATATGTCTATTACATAGTCTCTGTAACAATGAATTGCAATGCTAACCCAAAAAATTGGGTATGCTCCAGCTTCTCAGACTATCTTGGCTTCCAGAGGCAATAAATTAGTTACTGGTAAAAGTTCATTTTAAAACCTAAAAGCTGCTAAAAGATGGTTGAAATGAGCTCAAATTACCTGCGCACTTCAAGTCACCATAAAGATTATAATGTAATCAGCATATGGAGGACTTGAGATATAGATTACTCATCGTCCACATGATGAGAACACACCTCGTACCTTGACCGTCCTCCTTAGCTCTGTTCCGAGGATAGCTAGTATATCCACAATACTCTTAAACATGAAGAGGTAGCAAAAGGGCTCCCTTGACATAGGCCATTAATTTATTTTGCTTGAAAAAGAGAGAAACTAACAACATCATTGACAATACTTGACACTTCCTTTATGGATAATGGCCTCTACGATTCACAGGGTTCTAAAAACGCAGGAACAGAAAAAACATAGGATCCCTAAAATTGTTCACGCAAGCTCTCCAAAAAGGGGTTCCACCCTTACCACATGGCCTGTTAGAGGATAGACCGGCGCCATTATCGTAAAAGGTAAAAAAATCATAAGAAATAGTTGCATTAAGTTTTATTATATCTTGCCCTTGTTTGTTTTGAAAAAATCTCATATGCAACAATCTCATAAAAGTATGAACATATTAATTAGACGCCAGAGCTTTGGGCGAAGGCAAGGTCAAGTTCCTTGAATGACAGGCGTGGGGAGGAGAGGCACTCGACTAAGGATGATATTTCTCGATCGGAGGAGGGGGGAGGTGCTTGGGGATGGGTAAATCAGAATAACGCAACTGAACTGGAGGAGGTGGGTGGCATTGTTGGTAAACACAACTTGCAGAACTAGGATCCAACGTGCATGCTGAAATACTTAAGAGCGCAAACTTATTGAGTGCTATCATGGAGCACAACTGACAAGCGTGTGCACACTTGTGTGTGTGTGTGTGTGTGTGTGTGTGTGTGTGTGTGTGTGTGTGTGTGTGTGTGTGTGTGTGTGTGTGTTGGGGGGTGCACTCTTGGTTTGTGATCACATGGATGCACGATCTGCCTGTTAGTGGCACAACATGTATCAGTAAGTGGTACTCCCTCTGTCCCAAAATAAGTGTCGCGAATTTAGTACAAAGTTATACTAACTTTGTACCAAATCAGCTACACTTATTTTTGGACGGAAGGGGTATTTCACAAGAAGCCTTCCGTGGTAGGTGGCTAACACCAGTAATGTGCATTGACAATAGGTTAACCTCTGGCAAGCTCGTATGCAAAATAATATTCTTGTGTTGCTTTATGCTGAGTAAGTCAATATGGTTCATTGGTCATGCAGGTGGATAACACCAATAATGTGCATTGGTCATGTATCTGGAAATTCTTCACTGTTTGGATGTGTGTGCAAAATGTCCACCTTGTTGAGCTTGACAAGGATGATATCGTCTGGAAGCATACTAATGATTGGATCTACTCGGTGGCCTCCGCTTATAGAGCCCAATTCTCGTGTTTGGTCCACTCCCCCTTCGATCGCGTGATATGAAAGAATTGTATGCAACCAAAGGTCAAGTTTTTTTGCTTGCTTAGCTACGAGGAATAGGATTTGTACCGTCAACAGATTGGCCAAGCGCGGGTGGGAGAATTGTGGCCTTTGCCTTCTTTGCAAAAATGGACAAGAAACCAGGACACACCTCTTCTTCAAGGGCCTGTACACCCTTTGGCTTTGGAACATGGTGGTTGAAAAACTTGGTTTTTTGCATGTGGATACATCTTCGTGGGCTAGTAGAACCGACATGAATATTCCTTCTAGAAAAGCTTGGCCTCGCTCACCATGCTTATTTGTTGGGCAATTTGAAATGAAAGGAACGCCTGTGTTTCCGGGCACAACGGTGCACCGCCCCCGATTGTCCTAAACATCATCTTGTAGGAGTCTAGGCTTTGGATCGCCGTGGGTGCAAAGAAACTAGGGAAAATTGTATGACACGAGTAATTGCCATGCATTTTTGTAAGGGACGTTTGTAAAACTCTATTCCACTCTTAATTAATAGACGAGGGAAGTCTTTTGCCTCCCATTCAACAATAATAATATTATGGTTCATTGGTCGAGCCTGGACATTTCGATGGGAAGGCAAGAACCCCACTTACCACCAGTGTGATGGTTTGTTTTATTCTGTGACAGAAAACATTCGATTATGCTTTTGAGTGTTCCATGCAATTCGTTGTGCGGTAAGTGCTTTTAAGAGTGTGTGATAACCCATTCAACTACATACATTAGTGTGCCAATGACAAGAAGTCCACAACGGGAGTGGTCGCCTGAGAAGGGACTAACGACGAGCCCGTGAGCGGTAAACCTCTCACGGTAAAATGGTACTCATGCATGAGCTCCAGTAATGTCCAGGCAGTCTCTGACTCGGCTCAGTGTGCCACTTTTTTCTCGTTGGTTCGTCACAATAAATGGACACTGACCGCTGGTGGTGCGCAGCATATCCACGTACGGTCCGCAGCCTTATATTACAGCAGCTGCTGCCTTGCCATCAAATGCAAGGTCCAAACGGCTCCCTGCCCGGCTTGTCCGTCGCCAATCATGCTAGACAGCCAAAGGCAGGTCCATGAAAAAAAGAGGCACGTTGCTAAAACTGTCACCCATCGGAGATGCCTCCGGTGAAAGCTTACCACTCATCTACGCTGAGACCGACGTGGTTGGATCAGTGGTTCCATCTTCCCACGACCTAACGGCACACTGTACGCCGGCGGCGACGGTTGAGCTCGTGACCCGGGAGCTCCGTCTTCACAACTGGAATCTGAACGATGTTCATCTCATGGCGCCTCACACTGCCATCGAACCGGCGGCCGATCAGTGTGTTGAGGGGGCAAGAGTCTACTCTAATGTTGTCGCAGGCTCTTTGACTGCGGCGGCTCCTTCATATGCTCCGAATCGAGAAATTAGGCCTGGTAAGAATATAAAGCCCTCATTAACGACATTCAAGGGCCATCTAAAAAATTTAAAAACAACGAAAGTTCTTTTAAATTTGTCGTGCTAAGGCCCTAAGGATCGGCGGACCAAAACAGCAACCTTGCAACAAATATATGCCAAGAAGGGATATGTGTGGCCGTCACTTTTATCAACGACGGGACGGTGCAGTCATGCAGAGACTACAACGACGGCGAACGACCCCTGGATTATTTGTGTTCATTAATGATTTTTAGTGACTGTATTCCGACTTTCAAGGACCAGATTGATATTACAACGGCGACGGCTATTGACCACCAGATTAAAATTGATCTCCATCCAAAGATGCGATGTGAAACCCCTGGCTAACGTTGTACCAGCGCAACAAACTTACCTCGATAGCTAACATTGTACCAGCGCAACAAATTTACCTCAATACCCATGCATGCATGATAGGAGGGTATGGTACAAAACTTTGTCTATGCAGAAAGCGATATTAGGGCATCTACAACAACCAGACACCACATCCGTCTATGAACCGGCAGATCAATCAGCGGACAGGGATGCATGAGGCAACCATTCAAAGCTATCAGCATACATTTGAAGCTGCGTTTCAACCAACCATGTAATTGGAGAAGGAAAGTTGCTTACCAAGTTACCATCATGATTTTTGAAACTTAGAAATCTGTCTACGAAACTAATCAAACTAGAAGAACGCCCGTGCGTTGCAACGGGGCCATATTAACTTTAAGAGTTCAATATTACGACATTGTCGACCTCTTTTTACCATCAAATCCTCACACACACACTCTCTCCCCCCTCTCTCTAACTCATTCTCTCTCCCTCTCTCTCTCTCTCTAACACACACACACACATAGCCTATTCTCCCCGCCAATAAGACTTACTCAATTGGCAATAATGTGTAAACTTGTGGTGAGCTTGACTGAACTAATGGATAGTGTGATATATTTCCCAATCATTTAACAATGAAATTTCAGAAATGGGAAGATTATGTAACACCTCAAGTCGTTAGCTACAGTGACCTCCCCCTAATGATGCCATGTCATCAGGCTTGCTAAGCCAAACTGCCACATGATAAAAATCAAAGCCCAATTAAAATTTAAAATAAAGTCAAATAAATTATTTCGTCAACCAGTAAAACTAAAATGATCACCATATTCTATAAAATCCACTGATCTTTGACATGTTGAGCTAACATTATTTGACCCAAAAATTAAATCTTGTCAAATTAATAAGAGGTCCAATAGTAGTTAAAATAACCAATTAAATATAAACCTAATTTTATGTATTTCCTTTTGGCCCCAAACTTTTTGTGCCACCTAAAAAAAATGTGCTCGAATTGTGTGCTTAGTTTCACAATTAACAAAATCCATTTAGTTGATATAAGAATAAACAGAAAACGGTGTTAAAAAGAAGAAACGGATTAGAATACATTAAAAAACCAAAAGGACGATGTAAAAGGGGATTCCCCTACCCCCGGGCCTTGCCACCGAACCGGCCTAGTGGTCCAGTCCCCGCATGGTCGTCTTCTCCTGTTCCCTGAGCCCGTCTCTACAGAGCCGGGATCCCGCCGACCACCTCGCCGGCATCGAAGGGGAATGGATAAGGGTGACGCCCTACCTCCCCTGCCCCCATGGCCTCACTCCTCCTCGACGCCCCCTACCAGATCCACTTCTCCTCCTCGCTCGCTCGATCCCGGTGATCTGGACGAAATCAGATGCCACGGCCACCATGACCGACCTCGTCCACACGGCCACCGCCTCCTCGCTGGCTAGGAGCTTGTCGAGGAGCTCAATGCCTCCGCCATTGCCTCTGCGCCAACGAGATCAAGTCCAGCACCCCCAGATCGACGTCGTTGCCGTCTTCCTCAACCTGCGGCCACCGCGACATTGCCATTCGATCCGCGCCGCCCCGAGCTCTCCTGTCTTCCCCTAGGGTGCTATTGACACCGCCGTGATCTCCTCTTGCCTTTCCCCAGTTTCCCCTCTCATTTGCTCTCGTTAGGTATTTTGCCATGGCCGAGAACCGCCGTCCATCATGGCCATTGCAGGGGTAGCCACTGAGCTCCTCGGATTGACCCCGTGGCACATGCCCGCTCCTATGCGCGCCCATGCCCGAGCCTTCAGCTCTTCTTCCGCACCCGCGGGGCCACTCCCTCTCTGGCTCTCCATGTCCACGCACGTGCCACACCGCGTCCGTCGCTCCCGCCATTGCCATCATGCTCGCCATAGCCACCGCACCACTGTGCCTCGCGCGACGCAGACCCTGGCCGCGCCTCACACTCTCGCTGGCTGCGCTCGCCCCGTCTGCTGCAACCTATCCCTTCGCTCGCCCCGCTGTCGCGCCCCTGCCTCGCGCCGCCTCCTGCCGCGGCCATCTTCTGCCGGCCGCCCCCTCAGCCACGCCGGCCGCATCTCTGCCCTCCATCGTCGGCTGCTCGCCTCGCCTGCTGCGTGCTTCTTCCTGCTACTATGCGCTGCTCTACCACTGGTACGCTGTTGCGCCATGTCCTCGACACCGCCGTGGACAAACGTGGCGGAGGGATTGTCAATGGAGTACGAGGAGGAGGTGGCGGAGAAGGTGTGGAGAGGCAAGAGGTCTAGGGTGGCGTCAGCTGGCTGTGGTGGAGGTGATTATGCGAGAAGGAGCCGGAGCGGAAAGAGAGGTCACAATTGGAAAGAATCGCAAAAAAAATCATAACCCGGAGATCTCATTACAAAAAAATGCTAATATCGATGGAGGGGTGATTTCCTTCAATAGATAAAAAACATAGGAAATATTGGATGTTATAAAGGAAAGGTAAAATTTTAGGAAAGTTATGATTTTGAACTGATTTCTATGCAAATGAGATTTTATTGTTTGGTAACATGATATTAGTACCTACCAGTTTGTGACGTGTCTGAATAGGAAAGTTTGCAAATGTTAAGAAACTATTTATTGAGAGGAAAGTTTGTGACGTGTCTGTTATTTGTTTCCTAAAATAAATTTCACTAATGAGAGAAATCGATTGATTTAGATAAGTTAGGAAAGTTAGATTCAAATCTATTATTTGTTTCTTAAAAATTTGTTATTTGTTTCCTAAGACAAATTGAACCAATAAAAGGAAAGATTGATATGAATAATTTAAGAAAGTTAGATCCGTGATTTGTTATACGTTAGGAAAGTCCTGGTTGTAATAAAGAGTGGAGAGAAAAATAAACCGATGGACCAGGATGGGAGGGGGTGGTGGGAGGAGAAACAAAAAAACCAGCGAAAATAAACCATGGAGACTATTCACCGACTGCTCCATTAAGAGTAGAGATGAACCGAACAACCTCAACGTATCTCCCACTTCCGCGCTCTTCTATCCCTCCTCACGTACATGCAATGGCAAACATAAGAGCATGTCCAGTAGCTATCTGTTTTAGGGCACTACTGTTTTTAGGGCATTTCGGGCAGAAACGCTGCTCCAACATCCTCCCTTGTAGGCAAGAACATTTTTATGGCAGCCCAACAAAATGGCAGCACCGTCTACAAATATATGGCAGTCACGCAGATGCTGCAAACAAAAAAAATGAACCGCACACAGCCCAAATGCCACATCCGGAACCTTCCTGCAACCTCTCGCAACAGCAAACTCTCCGGCGTCACCGCCGCTCCACCAAATCCAGCCACCCTTGCCAACTCTGCACCGCCTCGGCGCAAGGATCCATCATCTCCCTCTTCCAATCAGTCGCTCGGCATCACCCCATTTCACCGTCGTCGCGTCGCACCGCCCTGCCAACCAGATTGTGCCGCTACCGTCGTCGCGTCATGCTGCATCGCCAGACATGCCGCCCCTTCTTCCAATTTTCTGCCACGGCCATTTATGCCGCCAAAACGCGCATATCAAACAACAAGACTGGATTCCGCGATGGCCGACTACGGGACTCCGGCCACTACGGAGCCGAGCTGCAGCGCAATAGACAGCGCGATTGGCTCGTTGCACGCGCCTTCAACATCACCTATTGGAGTTCATTGGTCCGCTTATGAACATTGCATCATGTGCAACGAAGAGGGCACCCGCATCGTTCTCGAACAGAACGACACCTGTGAGAGCAATCAGTCGGCAACGGCGAGGTTCTCCATGGAAAATTTGCACCTCGTGCAGGCAGAGGCGAAGAGGTTCTAGAGGGACAATGAGCCCAATAAGGCGGAGTGCGGGATGGAGGCACTGGTGGAAAAAAGGCCTTTGGTCGCGGTTCGCAACTGCCATTAGTCGCGGTTGCGCAACCGCGACCAAATAAGCGCGACTAAAGCCCCCCACCTTTAGTCGCGGCTGCTTAAGAACCGCGACTAACGGCCCGTCCACGTGGGCGCCAGACGGCCGTCGGGGCGGAGGACCTTTAGTCGCGGTTCTTCTGGCCAACCGCGACTAAAGCCGCCACAGGTTTAGGGTTTTAGCCCCCTAAACCTGTTTTCTGTTTAATTTGTATTGTTTTATTTCTTTTGTGCTTTATTTTAATTTTGAAGGAGTTTCATATATTCTACGGTACTACATACATGCATATGAATGTACAATTTTAAATAAATTTGAAATTAGAACCAAAAAGAATTCAAGAGGAATATACAATATATATTCAATATCATCGGATGACCATATACAATTTTGAACAAGTTTCCATACATGATTTAATGCATATAAAGTTCTACGCCCTCGTAATAGTGTTCTCCTTTAGGATGGAGGACTTTCCTGCTGAACCATCCAGCTAGTTCCTCTTGAAGTGGTCGGAAGCGAGCTTCTGGACTAAGCATCCACCGGAGGTTATTCCTCTGAGCATTGGTATCACTCGGAACCCGCTCAGAGGTGTATCTCCGGATCATCTCACAGACATAGTATCCACATAGATTGGTCTCCGGTGGCTGAATATCCCCAGCATTCTTAGCCTTTGACCTTTTGAATTCTAGCTCTTTTTTGAATTCACCGACCTTTGTATCTACGAACCGTCTCCAAACCCTACGAGGCAAAGAAAATTAAATGAACAAGAGAGTTATTAGTTACTTGATATTAGGAAATGAACGAAATAGGCCGATCGATATAGAGCGCAAATGAATGAAAATAATTACTTCTGCAGCATTCTTCTCATGCCGCCCCAAAGCTTTGGATCCATATTCAGAGAGTCGTGGACGAGACATTCTGAGGTGTTAACTTTAATTACTAGCAGAATCCAGTGGAACCTGCGGACACGATACATGCACAGTACGTCATGCATAACTCATCGATTAGCCGGCCACATACCATGCATGGAGTAAACAAAAGAGAATATGCTCAAGACAGAAACACTCACCCAAAATGGTAAGGAAATAGAATATCACTTTTGAGTTCCTGCTTTGTAAGAAACTGCCACAGGTCTGCCTCCACGTCGGCGGGGTGACGCTCCAACACATGTCCATTAACGACGCTGCCCCCTCTAGGGTGATCAAGCTCGAGTCCAACGACGAGAGCGAGGATGGTGACAAGAATGAGGATGACGACGGGAGTGAGGATTTTAATACCTCTAAGGAGACCACGGCGCTTTGGAACGATGTCGACACACACCTGACATGGTTGAAAACTATGAATGTTCCAGAGTTTGTATTGAAGTGCGTAATCTGATCAAGTGGTTTGGATGTTTGTTTGAGATGATCTTTTTTGGTGCCCAAAAAATCATATTTTGATGCCCGAAATTTTATTCGCAACATCTCTTGTGCCCTGAAATAGGACATATATTAGAGATGCTCTAAACATCAATTCTGCAATTAATTGGGATGAAGCCACACCAATACGATGGTCATGCCTGGAGAATGCACTACATGTACGTACTAGAGGAGAGCGGTATGAAATGATCCTTCCTCTTGGATTTTAATCCAATTTTTATATGTTCTGTTTGATGGCTTGTCGAACGTGCAACCAACAAAAGTGTCAGTGTGTGAACGCCCTCATGTGCGTCGAGCCGTTCACATCAAAAGTTTACCCTTTCCTTGTTCCTTTGAAATTGATGCCATGGATAGCGAAAGCGGGTGCAGGCTGCAATTTTTTGGTTGCGTTTACTGGGTTTTGAACCCTAAACCTATTGGTTGCAACTTTATGCATATAACCAGTTCATTCAACAGTTTGAACTGATGAAAAGAGGCGGTCAATGTATTTCAACAATCACCTCATTTCTAGAATATTTTAGTCCTTACATGCAGGATTGATATAGGCCACAGAATCTTTTTATTCTAATACTGCGTTAGCAGAGACTTGAGCTGAAGACCTTTTGGTTTGGATACCACATTTTTTCAAGAATGAAGGGGGAGGGGAGCGTAAACACCACCTGTTGTTATATTACAATTCAAAGTCGTTCAGATACAAGAGTGTGCACCAAGGCACGAAAGGAAGTTACAGAGGAGGCACCCAGGATGAGAGCCAAACACAACAAGGAACATAATGATGGAAGGGAAGGTGGCTGGAGAAGCCGGACGGAACCCGTCAGCAACTGACTCCTAAAGCCGAAGGGTGACGCGCCGCCGTGGCCACCTGGGACGTCTAGGCAACCGCCACCCAGGTCACATGCAAAGCCATGTCAGGGGCCAACTTGAGGGGGTTGGCAAAGCAGGAAAAGGAATACCACCCGGAGCAACACTATCCTTGAGATGATGCCACCACGGAGGAGACACGGTAGGACGTCGATGATGACCCACAAGTATAGAGGATCAATCGTAGTCCTTTCGATAATTAAGAGTGTCAAACCCAAAGAGGGGCCGAAGGAAATGACATGCGACTTTCAGCAAGGTACTGTCTGCAAGCACTAAAATTATCGGTAACAGATAATTCGATAGCAAGATAATTTGTAATGAGAAACAAGTAGTAACGGTAACAAAGGTGCAGCAATATAGCCCAATCCTTCTTTTTGTAGCAAAGGACAGGTCGGAATGGTCTCTTATAATAAGCAAAGAGTTATTGAGGACACACAGGAATTTCATCTAGTCATGTCCATCATGTTTGTTTGATTCCCGTTCGCTACATTGATAATTTGGTATGTGAGTGGACTGGTATTGGGGTGTTGTTCTTACTTGAACAAGCCTCCCACTTACGATTACCCCCTCTCGCAAGCATCCACAACTATAAAAGAAGAATTAAGATAAATCTAACCATAGGATGAAACATATGGATCCAAATAAGCCGTTTACGAAATATCGCATAAACTAGGGTTTAAACTTCTGTCACTTTATCAACCCATCATCTAATTACTACTCTTCAATGCCTTCCCTTAGGCCCAAGTACGGTGAAGTGTCATGTAGTCGATGTTCACATGACACCATTAAGGGAAACAACAAAATACATATCATTAAAATGTCGAACTAATACCAAATTCAAATGATTACATATGACAAGACTTCTCCCATGTCCTCAACAACAAAATTAACTACTCCCAAATAATATTCATGCTCAAGATCAGAGGGGTATTGAATATCATCAAGGATCTGAACATATAATCTTCCACCAAATAAACTAACTAGCATCAACTACAAGATGTAATCAACACTACTAGCAACCCACACGTACCAATCTAAGGTTTTGAGACAAAGTTGAATACAAAAGATGAACTAGGGTTTGAGATGAGATGGTGCATGTGAAAATGTTGATGAAGATTGGTCCTTCCATCATGAGAGGGTTGTTGGTGATGTCGATGGCTTCGATTTCCCCCTCCTGGAGGGAAGTATCACTGACGGAAGCGCTCCGCTGGAGAGCAAAAGTGCTCCTGCCAACGTTTCGCCTCGAGACGGTGGTGCTTCATCCCGAAAGTCCTCTCCATTTTTTCCTAGGGTAAATGGCTTCACATAGCATAAGATGGGCCTCGGAGGATGGCCTGGGGCCCCGCGAGCCACCTGTGCGCCTTGGTGCCTCATGGGCACCTGATGGGCTGTCTCTGGTATTTCTTTTCTTCAGTATTTTTATATTTTTGTTATATATTTCAAAATAATTCTTCATGAAATTTCAGCTCATTTGTACTTGTGCAGAATAGATATCTCTAATGTAGCCTTTTCAGGTCTAGAATTTCAGCTGCCTGCAATCTCTCTCTTCATGTAAATCTTGCAAATTAATAGAGAAAAGACATTAGAATTGCACCATAAAGTATTATATTGGTCAACAATATTATAAATAATAGTCGGAAAACATGATGCAAAATGGACGTATCAGTCGACATCGTCGGATCCGAGAATCCGGATCCAGAATTTCTTCCAGGAACTTGAATGCAAAGGATGGGAGGGAGACAATGCTAAATCTGCCAACAAGGAAATACAGTGCCCGCAGGCGTCACCGTCGATAGTGCTAATATGCATAAGGGTCTCCTCCACCATCCATCCGAAGCAGGCCAGCCACCACACCACCAAAGCACCAGACCAGATAAGCGGGACGAGCCTCATAGTCTTGGCCTAAATAGAGCTACAAGGGCCGAAGGCCATGGCGCACATCGACTGCCAATCAGAAGCCAACCCACCGCCATAGGAGTGTGGAGCAGAGCGTGCACATCAGGGCGACACACGCGGATCCAGCCGGACGTCGATGCAAGGAGGTGCCGTAACTCGATCTAGACACTAGGGTGGGGGAGAATCCCTTGCTAGGCACGGGCCAGCGTAGCGGGACGGATGGCGCACACGCAACAGCAGGAGCCACCTTGCACACCCATGAATCTGGGTAGGAGGAGGCCTAGCACGGCGTAGATCTGGCTGAAGGTGGCCGGGGCAGGGTGGATTTGCCGCCGGAGCACGCCACCGCAGGAAGGGGCGAACCCGCTATTGGGCACGGGCCATCGTCACAGGAGGGGGGGAGGAGGGGGCACGTGTGCCGCGCTCACGGGAGCGCGACGCCTACTGTTGAAGAACAGAGAAGGAATGAGGGGTACCCGAAACCGGGAGGGGCTTTGTCGCGGATTGGAGCACGCCCCGCCATCGGCGGGCTTTGCCCGACGACGTGAGCCGGCGGTGGCGAAGGGGGTGGACTGATGAAGTGGGTGGCAGCGGCGGCTTCTAGGGTTCCGCCCGAGCCACCTCGAGGAAGACGGCGCGGGGGCTTCTTCTCGAATACCATATTAAATTCATGCTCCAGCCAATTGCTTCAAAATTCGAAACTATGAAAAAGGACCGGACATTACATTCCAACAAGAGTTCATTGTAAAGTTGGGTTAAGCGTATGCCTTAGCAGGGACGCGTTGCGTGTTATTTATAGGCACAAGAGATTACAGGGTTTAGGTAGTTAGGTTGTTGTAGGATTGATCTCAAAGTCATAATCTATACAAAGGATAGAGATCAACCTGAACATATCCTAACTACCTGATTACAACACGCACATGCCCACACATGTATACGATTTATATGTACATCGTATACATCCTATAATACATACTTTAACACGCCCCCTCAATCACAACTTTATCAAGTTAAGATTGTTCTTGAATTCTTCCAATTTGCGCTATGACAAGGCTTTAGTAAAGCCATCTGCAACTTGATCATTAGTAGGAATAAAACGAATGTCCAATAGCTTCTTGGCTACTCTTTCACGAACAAAATGATAGTCTACTTCAATGTGCTTTGTTCTTGCATGGAACACTAGATTTGCTGATAGGTAAGTGGCATCAATATTGTCACACCATAATCGTGCAACAGAAGAATGATTTATACCTAGTTCAACTAGCAGAGTTTGAACAAATATCAACTCAGCCGTGGCATTTGCTAGAGCTTTGTATTCAGCCTCAGTGCTGGATCTAGACACAGTGGCTTGTTTTTGTGCGCTCCAAGATATGAGGTTTGGTCCAAAGAAAACAGCAAAGCCATCAGTTGACCTTCTGTCATCAGGACAACCTGCCCAATCTGCATCTGAAAAGGCACTTACCACATTTGAGTTTGACCTTGTGAATTTTAATCCAGTGCTCATAGTACCTCTGAGATATCTCAAAATTCTCTTCACTGCAGTCCAATGCTGAAGAGTAGGGGCATGCAAGAACTGACACACCTTGTTGACAGGGAAACATATGTCAGGCCTTGTAAGTGTCAAGTACTGTAAGGCACCTACCACACTTCTATAGTTTGTGGCTGCTTCGGCTCCCAAGGGCTCCCCTTCTTCCTTGGAAAGTTTCTCAGTAGTTGAAAGTGGCATGTTTGAAACTTTACAACTCATCATACCTGATCTTTTTAATATATCAGACACATATTTTTCTTGACTTAAGACTATCCCATCAGTTACCTTTTTCACTTATATTCCCAAGAAGTAGTGCAAATCGCCAAGGTCTTTAAGTGCAAAGTCTCTCGTGAGATCTTCCAACAATGCGCTGACCGCATCTTGTGATGAGCTGGCCACAATAATATCATCAACATATACCAACATAAAGATGATTATTTTTCCCTTCTTATAGAAGAAAAGTGACGTATCAGCCTTTGAAGGTCAAAAGCCAAACCTTTGAAGTTTATCACTTAACCTAGAATACCACGCTCTAGGTGCTTGTTTCAGACCATATAATGCCTTGTCAAGTTTGCACACATAATGATATTTGTCTTTTACCTCATACCCAGGTGGTTGTTTCATATAGACTTCCTCCTCTAGAACGCCATGAAGAAACGCATTCTGCACATCCAATTGACGAAGACTCCAACCATTTGATACTGCAACAGAAAGAACAAGTCTGATAGTAGCTGCTTTAACAACAGGACTAAACGTGTCCTCATAGTCAATACCGTACCGCTGTTTAAAACCCTTTGCTACTAATCTAGCCTTGTATCTGTCTATTTCTCCACTGGACTTTCTTTTGACTCTGTAAACCCATTTACAATCAATTATATTTCTGCCTCTTGCTGGAGGAACCAAGTGCCAGGTTTTGTTTCTAATAAGAGCATTATATTCTTCATCCATAGCATTTTTCCAGTTTTTATCCTCAAAAGCCTCAGTCAAGTTTCCTGGCTCACCTGTGACAGCCAGGCCACCAAAACGAACATTACTATACCTGACCGTGCCATCCGTCCAAACCTTGGGCTTCAAAACTCCATGCTGTGATCTGGTTCTTATCGGCACAGAATCTGCAGTAGAAGGCCGCTGCACAGAAGATCCGGTAGGATCCAGCGCTACAGACGATCCAGCGGCACCTGATCCGAGGCTGATTTCCTCAGAGCCGGAGCCAGTTGCTCGTTGGGCCACTTGGCGAGGCCCACTAGAAGACGCGGAGAGGCGCCTCGCCTGGCGCATGAGTGCGGTTGGCCCACCTACGCCGTTGGGCCCGCCTTGGATTGTCGTGGTCTCACCCGCGGGGCCGCGGGGGGACGCGTGGTCGTCAGCTGGTGGCCCGCCTGACCCCGAGGCGGGTGCGCTGCCACTCCCTGGCTCGGCAGGCGAGGGCGGATCCACACCGGGATCGCCGTTGTCAGCTCCTGGTGCAGCACCTGAATCCTCCTCGTGCTCCGCGCTTGTCCTTTGCTGCTGCATAAAATCATAGTGCACAACAGAATTTCCTCCAAAATTTATAGCAGAATTTTCATGAGAATTACCCAAGTGATCATTAGCTATATGTTCGTCCCCATGATCAAGAGGTAAGGAGGAGGAAATTTCAGAGAGAAGAAGGATTTCAGATCTGATAGGTGCACCGACATTAGGGTTTAACTTGGCAAAGGGAAACACCGTTTCATCAAACAGAACGTCCCGAGAAATATAAACCCGTCCAGCAGTTATGTCTAGACACTTGAAACCTTTGTGAAGATTACTGTAGCCAAGGAAAACACATTGCTTGGAGCGGAATTCAAGCTTGCGAGCATTGAACGGACGGAGGTTAGGCCAACATGCGCACCCAAAAGTATGAAGAGCATGATAGTTTGGTGTTTCATGAAATAATTTTTCTAGTGGAGTTTCAAGATTGATCACCTTACTTGGTGTGCGATTGATCAAGTACGTGGCAGCGAGAAATGCCTCGTCCCAAAATTTGAGGGGCATAGACGCATGAGCTACAAGTGAGAGGCCAACCTCGACAATGTGACGATGCTTTCTTTCGGCGGAGCCGTTTTGCTGATGAGCATGCGGGCAGGAAACATGGTGTGTGATGCCAACTTGGCGAAAAAAGGAATTTAACCTCTCATACTCACCACCCCAGTCGGTTTGCATGGTGATGATTTTGCGATCAAAGAGTCTTTCTACAAGTGCTTGAAATTCATGAAACACTTTAAAGACCTCTGACCTATGCTTAAGAAGAAATATCCACGTAAATTTACTGAAATCATCAATAAAGCTCACATAATAATTCTTTTTATTGATAGAGTCACGGGCAGGTCCCCATACATCAGAATAAATAAGTTCTAAAGGAGCATTCGAAAAACTACTAGAATGTGGATAGGGAAGTTGGTGACTTTTTCCTTGTTGGCATGCATCACACACCCCCTCTTTATTCAACTCATGAACTGAAAAAGGAATTTTGTTCTTGCTAAGAACATGCTGAACAATTTTCAAAGACGGATGACCTAGTCGATCGTGCCACCTTGTGGAGAGATCTTGGTGGCACCAAAAGCATGCCTGCCCGGGCCTAAAGAAGCTGATGATAGGGGGTAGAGGCTGGCTCTACACCTGCCGTGGAGGAGGGTGTTCCTCGTTGCCTTGTCCTTAATAAAGAAGAAACGAGGGTGAGTTTCACGAAACACATTATTGTCTTGAGATAGACGATGAGCAGAAACAAGATTTTTTGTGGCTTTAGGTGAGTAAAGGACATCTTTTAGATGAAGATTACGAGTGGGAGTACGAACATATGCTTGACCAATATGAGTAATTTTCATACCTGCTCCGTTGGGCATGTTCACTTGATCATGGCCGTTGAGGGAGTCCCGGATTAGGGGGTGTCCGGATAGCCGGACTACCATCATCGGCCGGACTATCATCGGCCGGACTATCATCATCGACCGGACTCCAAGACTATGAAGATACAAGATTGAAGACTTCGCCCCGTGTCCGGATGGGACTTTCCTTGGCGTGGAAGGCAAGCTTGGCGATACGGATATGTAGATCTCCTACCATTGTAACCGGCTCTATGTAACCCTAGCCCTCTCCGGTGTCTATATAAACCGGATGGCTCTAGTCCGTAGGACAGAACAACAACCCTTACAATCATACCATAGGCTAGCTTCTAGGGTTTAGCCTCCTTGATCTCGTGGTAGATCCACTCTTGTAAACATCCACAATATCAATATCAATCAAGCAGGACGTAGGGTTTTACCTCCATCAAGAGGGCCCGAACCTGGGTAAAACATTGTGTCCCTTGTCTCCTGTTACCATCCGCCTAGACGCACAGTTCGGGACCCCCTACCCGAGATCCGCCGGTTTTGACACCGACATTGGTGCTTTCATTGAGAGTTCCTCTGTGCCGGCACCGATAGGAAGGATGCCTCCTCCCGTCTTCAAGGACGGTATTTTCGCCAAAGGAGCCTTGGCCGCCGGCCAAACTATCCGGCTAGGTGGTTTTCTTATGACCGCCTGTCCGGCCACCGCTTCGACAATGACCTCTCAAGTCGTCAAAAGCAATTTTCACGTCAGCTCGGAATTCGCCGAGCGGCTGGATCCAATAGAGCTCTCGTCCGT
This sequence comes from Aegilops bicornis, assembly GCA_021605145.1. NCBI lineage: Eukaryota > Viridiplantae > Streptophyta > Magnoliopsida > Poales > Poaceae > Aegilops > Aegilops bicornis. The sequence goes on along the minus strand of CM038675.1, from coordinate 848,791,635 downwards.
AAACGAGCTCTTGGATCGCATCGCCGCCCTGGGAGTCGCTACAGACTACGATCAGATTGGGCTTAAAACCGATCTGAGAGATTAACTCTCCCCAGGTCACCCACCACGTTGCAGTGGTAGAGGAACAATGCGGCGACGCTTCTCCTGTATTGAAAACTAGTCATGTCCGGGCTCCCGAACCCCCCATGCCGGATTCCCGCGGAGGGACGGACTTCGATCAAGCACTGAACTTAAAGTCAGGCATCGGACCAGACTCGTTGGACAACGCCCAGCAATCCAAGCTTCCAAATTCGGAAGCTTCTCGGCTTCGAACCTTGAGATGGGTAGGGTTCCGGACTGAATTCCACCCACCCGCCCAGACATATGCGATCTATCTCTAATCCGGCAAGAGCCCGCTAAGACAGTACATCACTACTGGGCCAGATCCCTCCTGGTTATGGACAGGATAAAGGACTGCCGAGAGGAAAACACAATCTCAATTTTTTGCAATAATTGCACGGACGAGGGAATCTTGAACGCCGTCAGCCGTCGTGAAATTACACGCTTCACCGACCTGGCGTCCATAGTACGAAAGTACTGTGCGATGGAGAGTTTCCGGACAACCGAAAATAAGTTTTGGGACAATCCGGCCCCGAATACAACCCTAGTCCGCTACAAAAGGGTGCATTACACTCAGGCACTAGATACAAAAACCAAAAAGCAAAAACCCCATAAAGGGCACGGAACCGTACTAGAGGGATGGCTTAGCGGACCCTATAAAATTCACAGTACAGAAGGCGCCGTCCCAACACATAGCCTTCGAGCATGTTGGATATTACGGAAGGTGGCAAAAAGTGGAGAGGAGCTTCTAGCCCCGGAAAACCACTCCAACAACATCGGTACGGTATCAACAGTCTTCGAGACTTTCGCATCAAATAATATGCGGAAACGAACAATTCGCAGCCTCGCCGAGGTCTACCAAGTAGCAACAACCAATCCATGGAGCGACACAGCCATCACCTTCAACGCCAGCGATTTAACCTAAATTCCGGACAGCCCGAGCTCCAGCCGCACTGGTACTTAGTCCAATAGTGGACGGCTTTCGACTTACAAAAGTCCTCATGGATGGCGGCAGCAGATTAAACCTCATCTACGAGGAAACCCTTCAAAAAATGGAAATAGACTGGAGCCGCATTGAGCGAAGCAGCACAACCTTTAGAGGAATAATCCCTAGCCGGGAGGCGCGCTGCACAGGAAAAATCACACTCGATGTGGTATTCGGCTCACCGGACAATTACAGATCCGAAGAAGTCACGTTCCAAGTGGCCCCGTTCAACAGCGGATATCACGCTATATTAGGACGAGAGGCATTCACAATTTTTCAAGCCGTACCCCATTATGGGTACATGAAGCTCAAAATGCCTGGGCCCGGCGGAATAATCACTCTCGTTAGTGATCCGGACATAACACTCCGCTACCGAAAACAAGACAGCCGCATTAGCCTTAGAGGCACTATCCAAAGCCCTAGCGGCAGAGGAACTCATCAGCGCTGCGCTCTCACGGTGAATAGGGACGATGTGATACTCGATAAGAGATCCAAGTCCACCTCCTTTAAACCAGCAGATGAAATAGTAAAATTCCAGGTCCACCCAACGGACCCGACAAAGACGGCCTCCATCGGGCACAATTGAACCACGATGTAGACGCCAAGACTACGAGAATTCCTTCGGGAAAATTGGGACATTTTTGCCTGGCACCCCTCGGATATGCCCGAAATCCCACGCAGATTGGCAGAACATAGCCTAAACATCCTAAAAGGATTCAAGCCAGTTAAACAGGCTCTTCGACGATTTTCTGAACCCAAAAGACAGGCAATGGGAGAAGAGCTAGCCAAATTATTGGAAGCCGGATTCATCAGAGACATCAAGCATCCGGATTGGCTAGCAAACCTGGTAATGGTACCAAAGAAGGACAAATCCTGGCGCCTATGCGTCGATTTCAAAGACCTAAATAAAGCCTGCCCAAAGGATCCCTTCCCCCTCCCCCGCATCGACCAAATCATCGATGCCACTGCAGGGCACGATTCATTGTGCTTCCCGGACGCATACTCCGCTATCGTCAAATCAAGATGGCAGAAGCGGATCAAGCCGCAACGGCATTCATTACTCCATATGGACCATTCTGCTTCAACACGATGCCCTTCGGACTTAAAAACGACCGCGCAACAAATCAGCGCAAGATTCAGACATGTCTGGCTACCCAGATCGGCAAAACAGTAGAGGCATACGTAGACGACGTAGTCGTCAAAACTAAACACGTCGAAACTCAAGTAGACGACTTGAGGCTCACATTCGACAACCTCAGAGCATATGACATCAAGCTGAATCCGGAAAAGTGCGTTTTCGGCGTACCAGCTGGAAAGCTGTTGGGCTTCATCGTATCCGGTAGAGGAATTGAAGCAAACCCAGCCAAGATCCGAGCTCTGTCACAGCTAGATATCCCAAAAGACCTCAAGCAAATACAAAATTGACTGGATGCGTGGGGCTCTAAGCTGCTTTATCTCCCGCCTAGGAGAAAAGGCATTATCCTCTATCGCCTCCTTAGGCGCACGAACACTTCGAGTGGACGGATGCTGCCACTGCCGGACTCGAAGAAATAAAGGCCATATTGGCAACAAATCCGGTCCTGGCTGCGCCCAACCTGGGCGAACCAATGTTGTTATACATCACAGCAACGCATCAAGTTGTAAGCACGGTACAAATGCGTCGAGCGAGAGAAAGAAGGGCATAAATTCCTCTTCAAAAACCAGTATACTACGTATCCTCTCGTGTTAACCCCCCGCAAGTCCGTTACCGCACTATCAGAAGATAGCATACGCGGTGTTCATGGCATCCCGGAAGCTCCGACACTACTTTCAAGAGTGTTCGATAACAGTGGCCTCTGAAGTACCACTTAACGACATTATAAACAACCGCGACGCGACGGGCAGGATTGCAAAATGGGCCATTGAGCTCTTACCATTTGATATAACTTACAAACCTCGGCGAGCTATAAAGTCACAAGTTTTGGCTGACTTTGTCGCTGAATGGACCGAAGCCGAACTCCCTAAAGAGTACGGCGCATACTCCAATTGGATTATGCACTTCGACGGCTCTAAAATGTTAGCCGGATTGGGGGCTGGCGTCGTATTGACGTCCCCGACCGGGGACACAGTCCAATACGTACTTCAGATAATGTACACGGACTCCAACAACGCAGCCGAATACGAGGCCCTTTTACATGGTCTCCGGATGGCAATCTCCATGGGCATTCAACGCCTAGAGGTGCGCGGGGATTCAAACCTCGCAATATTCCAAATAAACGGAGACTTTGACGCCAAAGATCCGAAAATGGCAGCATACCGCAACGCTGTCCTAAAAATGTCAGCCCGGTTCGAAGGACTTGAATTCCATCACGTAGCAGGATAATAACCAAGCAGCCGACGTACTGGCACGCATCGGCGCAAAACGCGACGCTGTCCCTCCTAACATCTACCTGGAACGGCTCTTCAAGCCATCCTACTATGGGAAGAGGAGTCCGGAACTAACAAACCGGAACAAGCCGCACCAACCGGCGATTCAGCCGATGACATAACACCTTCCGCCCATGACATAATGGCAGTAATTGCCCCGTGGACAGAACCATTCCTCGCCTACTTGCTTAGGCAGGAGCTTCCCGAAGACCAAAATGAGGCCTGCTGCATTGTCCGGCGATCTAAAGCCTACAAGTTCTATGAGGGAGAACTTTATAAGAAAAGCACAACCGGAGTCCTTCAAAGGTGTATCTCCGAAGAGGAAAGGCGTAACCTCCTGGCTGAAATTCATGCCGGACTAGGCGGACACCACGCCGCAGCTCGGGCCCTTGTAGGAAAGGCATTCCGTACAGGATTTTATTGGCCGACGGCCCGAGCAGATGCTCAGGACTTAGTCCAAAGATGCGTCGGTTGTCAGCTCTTTGCTAATCAGAGCCATATGCCACCCACCGCCCTCAAAACTATACCCATTACCTGGCCGTTCGCGGTGCAGGGCTTGACATGGTTGGACCACTTAAAGGGGGGACCCATAAGCAAAGGTACCTATTGGTCATGGTGGATAAATTCACCAAATGGATAGAGGCCAAACCAGCTAAAACGGCAGAGTCCGGACCAGTGATAGACTTTATATCCGGGGTAGTACACCGTTATGGTGTCCCCCACAGCATCATCACCGATAACGGCACGAACTTCACCGCTGATGAGGTTAAATCATGGTGCAAAAATATGGGCATCAAGCTCGATTACGCTTCAGTCTATCATCCTCAAACCAACAGTCAAGTGGAACGAGCAAATGGTCTAATAATGAGCGGCATCAAACCCAGACTAGTGCGGTCCCTTACGAAATCTGACACGCACTGGGTAGAGGAGCTCGACTCCGTACTCTGGGGGCTGCGGACAACGCCTAACCGTACTACCGGATTCACACCATTTTTTATGGTATACGGCGCAGAAGCAGTTTTGCCCTGCGACATAATTCATGACTCACCTCGAGTGCGCATGTACGAAGAAAGAGAGGCCGAGTTGGATCGGCAGGACAGCTTGGACGCATTGGAGGAAGAACGCGACGTCGCCAAGGCTCGTTCCGCATTCTATCAGCAGCAGGCTCGAAGATATCACAGCAGAGAAGTACGGGCCAAGACTTACAACGTTGGCGAACTGGTTCTACGCCTGCCGGACAAGAAAAAGGACAAGCTCAAGCCCAAATGGGAAGGCCCCTTCATCATTGATCAAGTCCTGACCGGCGGAGCGTACCGTCTACGAAATGCATCGGATAACCGACTCGAGCCGAACCCATGGAACGGAGCCCGCCTCCGAAGATTCTATGCCTAGCGCCGGACTAAGAGTTCGTCCCTTTCCCCCCGTCCAATTTTTTTTTTCAGCTGCCTTTTGTTTATCTTTTTCTTCTCAACATTATTCGTCCAAGCCTTAAAGGGCCTACTTGCGCAACGTTCGCGCGCAATTGATGTGCTATCCGCACTCATTATACCTGGGGGCTTCTTTACCAGAAGCTTAATTATAAGGGCTTCATGCCCAGCACATGTGTCAAGCCTCCACATGTACCTTTTATTCACCATTATATGCATCGATATGACTTAAGTTTTGGCCAAGCTGGGTTGCCTGGCTCCTGTGCTTACCTCTACGTTCCCGATTGTTCGGCTAGGAGGTAAAGGGAGCACCTCTGCGATTGTTACTGCCGGGTCAGCCGGATGTGTACCTCAGACTGGGTGAAGCCGAAAGCTAGCGTTCTTAAGGGAATATTCGGTCGGGTGACTTAAAAGATGATTTTTTATCCACTTATTTATCTGCCCCCATATGTTTTTCTGCTTTTTTTGCAGTCCGGACATGCACTTTAGGGCATTCCACCCCAGAGGAAAGGAACCCTTAACGGAACTATTCTCCTGGAAGATGTTTCTTACTACCCATGTAATATAACATAACTAGTTGGGCACTTGTCCGATAAAGCACCGATGACCCCTACGCTGGTCTCCATGCATACCCGGTTGTTTCATAACCGAGAAGGTATTCGGACACACTCCGGACTCTAGGGTCCCGAGGTCGAAGCGAAAAGGTCGGCAAATACAAACGATCTACAATCCGGCTAGAAGGCATTTTATATGTCATTTTATAATACATTGTCAAATCGACTGATTGTATTCTTCCTCAATCCCGTCTAACAGGTTGTCTAATTTACAGTCCTGTTGGGAAAATTTAGCGGCCAACTCTACTTGGCCGTATACTAAACTCACAGGGATCTCCTTCCCATCGGGCCCCACAGGTCCGACTTCGGCCATGTGGTTGGGATCCGCCTTCTTGTACCGCGTCTTTACCATGGCCCAGGCCTCCCTAGCACCTTGGCGGCAGGCCGAAATCTTCCATAAATGGAAGCGCTGCCACACTCCCTGCAGCTTCTCCGCAAGCTCCCCAAGACCCTCGGGTAAGGAGAAGGCTGGCCATAAAGCCTGGATGACGCCGCTCATTGCCTGCCGAACTCGTTCGATCAGTTGCAACAATTCGGGAAGTTGATCACCCGTTGATACGGGCATCTCCTCCGCAGGGCGACCTGTGAGCATACCTGCAGACATATTCTGTCAAATTGACTTCCTCGCCGAACTCTTCTTTTCAAAGGAGTTCGCTCAAGCACTTACTATATATGCCGCGACGAAGCCGCTGATTCTCCTTAACGGAGCCCGACAGCTCGGCCCGAACGCCTTTCAGCTCTTCTCCAAGCTGGGCATGGGCATCCTGGAGCTTGTTCCTTTCATGCCGCACCTTATGCAGCACCCTCTCGCCGGCCTTTAGTTGGCGCAGAAGTTCTCGCCTGTCCGGATCTTGTCCGGCAGCACCTGCAACGTCATTTTTTAGACTTGCGCAAAGGCCAAACGCTACTTATCTTTCTAAAATAATGCGTTACCAGGAGAGGTCCCTGCGTTTCCTCCTGCGCCAGAGAGTGCGGCCTCAAGTTGGGCCTTGCACTCTTGCAGCTCCTGAGACAGTTGGGTATTCTTCTCGGTAAGATCCTACGTTTCATATGATCCTTAAATCAGTTAATATAACTACTTTAAGTCTCGGGGGCTACTGGCATATATAACTATTAAATTCTCTTACCCGTATGTCTTTTACATACTGCTCCGTGGCTCTGGTAAAACCATCTTGAGCAGCACGAAGGTGCGCGTCCCCCGTGTTAAAGGCATTCAACGCCTCGGGGGAGAAGCACGCGTCACGAAATACTGTCCGGCGGCGCCTGTGATTCAGGGCACTCTCCACCTCAGACTTGGTGGCGGACAGTCTGTCGGCATCCTCCGTCGGAGGAACGTCCGGCTCGCGCCTTGCGCCGCTTTCGCCTCCGCATCAAAGTGCGGGAGCCTGGCTGGTAGAGGTGGGTTTGGCAACCTCCACGCCCGCAGTCCGGCGGACGCTTTTTTCCCTATAAAAGTCATGAGCACTCAAACGCTTCCTAGGAACGTTGCTCTAAATAATGACTTGTGAACTACACCTTTGCGGCGACGTGTCAGTCCGCGCTGCGCTCCTCTTCCGCCTACTGGTCCGGGCTGGCCTTTGTTGGTCAGCCACCGCGGGCTCGGCTTCTCGCCCTAGGGGCGCCTCCTGCACAGCGCCATCATATACGGTGGTCAGAAATAAGCAAGGAAGGAATGACGGTGTCAGGGCTTCGGTCGCAATCACCTGGGAAGCCGGATATAGTCCGGGATAGTCGGCCGTTATGGCGACTAAAGCATTGTCCATGCTGAGCTCGTGGAACACCCCGTCGATTAGCTCCACCTTTATGTCCGGATCCTCTTCGGAGGTCGGATCCCGGGATCTCTCCGGATCCTCGGGCTGCGGAGCCGGACTTAGCATGTCCTCCACGGTCCGGCGCAGTTCTGCGGCCGAAAGAAGAACACAATATTAGAAACTTAAGTTTCAAAAGGCACGGTCGGGCACGCAGAGTGTTCGCTACCCAAGGCCGGGATTATTCATGGAGAACCCATTTAACGGGTTCGTCCAAGGAAATCCTCCTTCTCCCCCTTATACAGGCCGGACAGGATCGTCACCAGATCTTCGGCCGAATCCGGCCCTTTGCAGCCATGACGGGTGGCATCGTCCTCCCCGTTGAAATCCCACATGGGGTGGCCCCTATATTGTAGTGGCTGCACCCCCCGCATAATGCATGTTGCCATGACTCCAATCATGGTCAACCTGGCATGGGCCAGTAACCTTATTCGGCCCATCAAATAATGGACGCTCTTATCCTCCTCCAGACGGGGGCTCCGCGGACGCCAACTAAGGCGTTTCTTTAGAGGAGCATTGCTGAACTCCGGGAGGCCGATCCGAACAGGGTCCGGCAGCGGAGCGTCTTCTATATAAAACCATTCCGAAGGCCAGTCTTCGGGCGCCTTCTTAGGGGTTCCGGATGGATATCCGGCAATGCGCCATATTTCGGCGCCGCCCACTTGATATATGGACCCCTCGTGAGAGCGGGGTACAAGGCAGAACAACCTCTTCCACATCGCGAAGTGGGGCTCGACGCCCAGGAATAGCTCGCAAAGAGCTACGTAACCCACAATATGCAGGATTGAGGCGGGCGTGAGGTGATGAAGCTGGAGTCCGTAGAACTCCAGGAGCCCGCGGAGGAATGGATGTACAGGAAATCCGAGCCCCCTTATCAGATAGGGGACGAAGCATACCCGCTCCCCTTTGTTGGGATTTGGGGTAACCTCCGCTTGCTTCCCACCTTTGTAGGTGGCCAGCCCGGCTCGAATCGGAACCATGAAGGCCGGAGGGAGATATTCCCCCACTTGGAGCTTCACCAGCTCGTTGTGCGGAACAGAGCATCTCCTCCAATCTCCTGGCAAAGGGCTGGGAGCGCGAGAAGAGGAGCCGCGTTGACGGTCCATGATGGAATGGATTCTTGGTCGAAGCGCTCCGATGAGTATTTGCGGGAGGAAGATGGTGATTTGGATCTGGATTCTTGCCTCCCTTATTGGCAGATTATTCGCACAACTAGGGGGTAAAACATAAAAGACACCCTGGCTTTTCACGTTCGCGCAACGCGTGGAAGAAGGCCATTATTGGGCATGGAAGCCGAGACGCGCAACATTGATGAGGAAGCTGGACACTGTTCGGCAGGTACGTAGAACTTGAAGGAGAACCCGCCTTGCAACGCCGAAGACTACACACATGCTGGACTTATCGTCATTGAAGCCTGGTTCGGGGCTACCGAGGAGTCCGGATTAGGGGGTGACCGGATAGCCGGACTACCATCATCGGCCGGACTATCATCGGCCGGACTATCATCATCGACCGGACTCCAAGACTATGATGATACAAGATTGAAGACTTCGCCCCGTGTCCGGATGGGACTTTCCATGGCGTGGAAGGCAAGCTTGGCGATACGGATATGTAGATCTCCTACCATTGTAACCGACTCTATGTAACCCTAGCCCTCTCCGTTGCCTATATAAACCGGATGGCTCTAGTCCGTAGGACAGAACAACAACCCTTACAATCATACCATAGGCTAGCTTCTAGGGTTTAGCCTCCTTGATCTCGTGGTAGATCCACTCTTGTAAACATCCACAATATCAATATCAATCAAGCAGGACGTAGGGTTTTACCTCCATCAAGAGGGCCCGAACCTGGGTAAAACATCGTGTCCCTTGTCTCCTGTTACCATCCGCCTAGACGCACAGTTCGGGACCCCCTACCCGAGATCCGCCGGTTTTGACACCGACAGCCGTTGTATCTCTCCCTCATGGTGAGCTTGTCGAGCTCTCCGGTGATGTGATCTGTGGCGCCTGTGTCAACTTACCAATTGGTGTCGACGCCGTAGGAGGAGTTGGACACGGCGCTCGCACTCTTCTCCTTGGTGAATGCAATGTCGAAGCGCCTGTAGCACTCTATGGCGGTGTGGTTCGGCTTCTTGCAGATCTGGCAGAACACTTCAGGGAGCTCATCTCGTCCCCCGCCTCCTTGGCCACGCCCACCGTGGTCGTTCCCGCGGCCGTTCCCGCGGCCGTTGTTGCCTCCACTGCCACGGCCGCCACCGTGACCACGACCACCTCCGTTCCTGCCGCGGCCTCCGCCGCGAGAGAAGCCACCACGACCGCCACGGGAGGCAGCGTTCGCGGATGAGTGGGACGACGAGTTGCCACCCTCGAACATGGCGAGGCGGCTCTCGAAGCTGATGAGTTGCGCGTAGAGCTCGTTGGTCTTGATGGGGACGGTCCTGGCGCAGATGGAGGAGACGAAGGACATGTAGTCGAAATCCAAGCCAGCAAGGATATACGACACCATATCATTGTCCGTGAGCGGCTTGGTGATGGCAGCCATCTCATCACCGAGGGCCTTCATGCGGCCAAGATACTCAGTGATGGTGGAGTTTCCCTTCTTGGTGGTGGAGAGGGCCATCCTCGTATTGACGATGGCCGCCTGCGTCTGGGAGATAAAGATCTCCGTGATTGCAGTCCATGCTGCTGACGCCGTGGTGCATGTTGCGATCTGAACCATCACAGGGGGTGAGATGGAATTGAAAAGAAAACTCAGAACCTGAGAGTCTCGAGCCCTGTCGATCTCATATGCCGGGTTCGGCACATTGGTGGCCTTGCCGTCTTTGTCCGACAGCTTGGGCGCCGGTTCCTCCCTCTCCGGATCGAGGTAGGTGATCAGCTGAGCGCCACGGATCGTGGCCAGAGCTTGCGCACGCCAGATGTTGAAGTTGGAGCGATGGAGTTTCTCAGCGATGGGGATGAGCACGGATGGGGCGGCTGCGGTGGAGCTTGAGGAAGACATGGCGGCGCAAGGGTTTTTGGCGGCGCAGGAGATGTGCGTAGAGGAGAGGCTCTGAATACCATGTAAAGTTGGGTTAAGCGTATGCCTTAGCAGGAACGTGTTGCGTGTTATTTATAGGCACAAGAGATTACAGGGTTTAGGTAGTTAGGTTGTTGTAGGATTGATCTCTAAGTCATAATCTATACAAAGGATAGAGATCAAGCTGAACATATCCTAACTACCTGATTACAACACGCACACGCCCACACATGTATATGATTTATATGTACATCGTATACAGCCTATAATACATACTTTAACATTCATCAATGACGGCGTACCCCAATCAGACGGGTACAAGCTGATTAGCTGAAACCGCGGGCGGGCCGTACGTCGCCGTGGTGGACCTCATCGCGGAGAACAGTGCCAAGCGCAATTAGCACCACACCCTAGTCGTCCGGGTGCCGTCCAAGCTGCGAGGGCCATTTGTGCTCCCCAGATTTTAGCCTAGCTAGTTCAGTTCACAGTCACCCACACAGCCATATGCGAATACGACGCACAATCACCAGCACTAGCTAGCATAATGGAGCAACCGAGCAACGCGCAGATCGAGCTCAGCCTCGAGCTCACCCTGGCCGCCGATGTGGGCATGGTGCCGGCTGCACCCGGCTTCTTCCTCTGCGGCTACTGCGACCGCAGGTTCCGCACCTCACAGGCGCTAGGCGGCCATCAGAACACGCACAAGCAAGAGCGCGAAGTGGCTAAGCGCCGCCGGGACGCCGCTGCGGCCATGCACCCCTCCCCCGCCTGGAAGACTGCTGCTCGAATGCCCGAAGAGCCTGCTGCTGGTGGCATGGCGCACAAGCACGGGAGCAGCTGCCGGGAGAGCGAGCACGAGCTGGACTTGTCTCTCCGGCTGTAACAGCTCCGCCCAATGATCTCTACTAAAATCCTTGCTTCACACTCCATACTTCCGGTGTTAGGTACGTATGTCATAGTCTGGCTATTTGGCGTCAACCCTTTGTTTCAAGCTCCTGTTGGGCATGGTAAACATGTTGTAGAGTATAGACTTCAGGACATCCTCTTATGTAGCCACTTATTTTAGCATCGTGATTTGTGCAATTATTTTTGTTTTTTCGTTTCTCCCATTTAGAACAACATATGAACTTCAAATTTGGCAGCTCAACAAAACACTCTTATTCGATTGTGGGAAAAAACTTTCAGAATTTTTCTTGCACATAAATACGAATAAGTACATTTTTTAATAAAAAAAACCTCATTTCGTATATTTATGTTGGACCAAAAAATCTGAATTTTTTTCCCACATTCTAGTTAGAATGTTTTGGCGTCTTATAAAGTTTGAAGTTCATATGTTATTTTATTTTAAAGAAATAAAAAAAGAGAAATTTTGATGTAATAAGTTAGTTGTCTAGCACGAATCTGAAATTAATGTTGGAGAATAAGTATAAGGGATGTACAGAAGCCCGAGCTCTAAAAAATCCATGTCTATCAAAAAACAAAATTCTCATGTTGGGCATGCAATGGATTTATCAGCTCTTCTACTGGATTTTTTTTCTATGTCTTGGAACTAAATCTAGACCATGCTGCCCCTCGGATAACACAAAATCCCCCATTTTTGCGGCGAGCTTGTATATATGCTTATTAGGCCAATTGTATTGTCAGAACAATCAACATCTATATAATTGCAGCTTTTTACCTAGCCCAATCTACGTGCACGTAGGTCGCGATGCACGTTCATAGCAGTCCTAGTGCACTGCACTCTCCGCCTGGATTTATTGGCCCCTTCGTATTTTTGGTCAGCATTGACCATATATAAGACTAACAAAATATGAGATATGTGCTACAAAAATTATATTGTTCTATTTGTATTCGAAAGAGGTTTCCCATGATATATTTTTTTGACATACATTTCATATTTTATTAGTCAAAATTTAACACAAAAATAAGAGGGCGTATAGTAAACCTGGACTAAGGTACTACTCCCTCCGTCCCAAAATAAGTGACTCAACTTTGTTGAGTCACTTATTTTGGGACGGAGGGAGTATATCTTAACCTATATCTAATAGTATTAGAGAGCGGTTTAATGCCGCGATACACTATATATATAGGGGCCGCGATGCACTATATCTATAGGGGGGTCTGTTGTATCTAAAATAACCCTCCTTCCATGTCTTTTGTGAGAGAAATTTTATGATATGTCTCGGATTTAGTGCTAAGATCAATATTTAGATTCAACCCCTAACATTTTGCATTTCATTTTAAAATTCTTATTTTTGTCAGATTATGCATTTGGGTGTTCGGTCCAATTTGGTAAAAAAGGACCACTGCAGCTTTGGGATAGCACAAATTCCCCGTTTCTCCGGACAGCTTGTATATATGCTTGTTAGGCTAATTATATTGTCCAAAAAATCAACATCTATATAAGAGGCTAAACATTTCTGTATTCGATTGGAAGCTAGAATAAGAATATCATGAATAAAAAGGTGTTGGTGAACACCAAATTGATATGAACTTCCCCACGTGAATGTGCATAGGACGACTAGTTAAAATCAAATATTCCAAGAGTCTCTTGCGCCTCATTCTCCACAAACAATTATTTCAACCATGGAAAAAGCCGATCAATGTCCAACAAAACCCCCATTAATTTAGGTTATTAGCACCGCTTGTTTGTGCCACTTTTGAAATGCAACCATCTCTGCCAACAACGGTAAGCAGCCATGGTAAATATCAGTCGCATTAAGGCCTTGTACAAATCAAGGTGCTTAGAGAAATAGATCATATTTTCCTTAAGAAGCCCAGCGTGCCTAGATATTTTTAAAAACCTGGTTTATTTTTCTAAGCACCTCCTTAAGAAGCCCAGCGTGCCCCATTTCTTTGACTTGCCCCTACATCAAGGCGGTTTTCCAATATTAACCGCTGCAAACCACACGTAATACTTATTGACCTACTATCACGGATGGTTGGTTCTTTGGAGAGCAACGTCTCACATAGACTCATTACAGTCGATGTGGTTGGTTTAAGCGCGTGTAACGTCTACATCAGCGACGGTTTTAACCTGAACATGTATATACGAGTATACGACAAGGGTTCATAGATGATCCATCTTGCTCTAGTTAATTTTTTTATTTTTTGTTGATCCATCTTGCACCAGGAATACCCGATGCACTTTGTCCTGAGCGTAGGGTAGGCGACAACCACTGATGGACCATTGTACGGCAGGCTGGCCCATGTTGCTAATCATGTATGCATGCTAAGGCAAATTAAGGTCGCTGGGAGAGAGGCACGTTGCTGAAAATGATGCATTCAAATATTCCGTGGATGTCCGTCCATAGAATACAATACTACTCCCTTCGTTTCTAAATAATTGTTTTTTTAGAGATTTCAACAAGTAACTACATACGGAACAAAATGAGTGAATCTACATTTTAAAACATGTCTACATACATCCGTATGTTATAGTCCGTTTGAGATGGCTAGAAAGACAAATATTTGAGAACGGAAGGAGTACAATACGTGTCTGGCCAGTTCAAATATTATGTGGATCTCCGTCCAACTCAGTGAGACAATGTGTCGGGTATCATCTCATCTACCTATGGTTGTACTACTGGTAGAAGTAACGTCTCAGTGTAATTGGCGATTTTGACAGCAAAGTAATTGGCATGCATGCCCGCAGCACCTCACTGACTCGTGCATGCACCACACATGGCGTGCTGCTGAAAATAATTGCGCAAATATTCTCAGTTTTAGCTATCATATTATTCCGTCAAATATTCATGTTCCATACAACAAATTCTCATTAAAATCAAATAATCAAAGAGTCTCTTGCGCCTCATTTTCCACAAAGAATTATTTCACCCACAGAAATAGCGAATCAACACCGAACAAAACAACCGTCCATTTTTGTTATTAGTGTCATCTCAATTCTCATGATTAATGATGGCAAAAAAAATAATAACATTCACTGCTGGAGGCGCATGGTTAAGTTAGAAATTAGTTAGACATGGATGGCCAATCAACGCACAGGAAAACCTCCATGCATTGGTGCAAGCACGTTCATCTATTTCAGGAAGAGATTGACTGCTGCTTTTGCCTAGCTTTGATCTATTTCAGGAAGAGATGTACATCCGAGGTGGTTTTGCAATATTAACCGTAGCAAACCACACGTCCTACTTATTGACCTACCATCGCATGTCTCATGGACTCATACGGTCGCTTTGGTTGGTTAAACCCAGTATAACGTCTGCATCGTCTGCAGAAAAAAAAAGGTAACGTCTGCATGAGCGACGGTTTGAACTTGAACATGTATATACGACATGATCCATCTAGCACTTTTTTTTTACGATCGATCTTGCGCCAGGAGTACCCGATGCACTTTGTCGAGAGCGTAGGACAAGCGGCCCCACGCTGAAGGACCATTGTACGGCAGTCTGGCCCATGTTGCCAATAATTTATGCATGCTAAGGTCGCTAGGAGAGGCACATTGCTGAAAATGGTGCGTACTCCGTCCGGTCCTTTTTACTCTGCATATTGGATTTGCTGAAAGTCAAACTTAGTAAGTCTCAGTGTAAGTGTTGATTTTGACAGCAACTAATTGGCATGCACTTTATATATAAAGCGGGGCGAAAGGCTTTTTCGGTAATTGGCATGCATGCCCGCACCTCACTGACTCGCGGCTACACCACACATGGCGTGCTGCTGAAATTAATGGCACAAATATTCTCAGTTTTAGCTACTTCCTTCGTCTAGGTGTATAAATCACCTTACAGAAACCAAATAATCCGAAAATACTTAATCACGATGCATTAACTCTCATCCCGTTTCTTGTTTTTTGACATAAATAAAGGAATCAACTAATAAGAGATGTGGAGCGTGTATGCTTTCAATGACCTGAGACTACTAAACACGACATGCAGTGGCCAGTTCATTGCATGCAATGCTATTAATTAGCAAATAAGCATTAGTTTTCTTTTTTTCCTCAGCTTTGGTCACGGTGCACAACCTAAGATGACTTATACACCTGGACGGAGGGAGTACCATATTATTCCGTCAAATATTCATGTCCCATAGAACATATTCTCATTCAAATATATTTCAAAACATTCTCGCGACAATGTGTCGGGTATCATCTAATTTAACTAAGAGGTGATCTTCACTAACATATTTCTCCTAACATATATACATACACGACACCTTAACACAGAAATATGCACGGAAAATTTTATACCTTAACATGCATAGGAAAAGGTTCACCACAATAAAAAGACATAATGAACTATATCAATTGTCGGTTAATTTTTTTATATTATTACGCCCAATATCTATGCTTTTACAACCAAATTATCTCATCGAAATACATTGCAGCCAATTCCTGTCAGGTTTACTATTTATCAGGCGGCTAAAAGTTTCAGTGGCGTCGATCGATTCCCACAGTGAAGAAGGTGAGGCACGCCGAGGTAGTCCCCAGCAAGGGATGGGCTGAGACAAGACCTCACAAGAGATAGGATGATGGGAGTCTCATCGCGGCGTCGCCCGTGTAGTAGAGGCAAGTGTTTCAGGTGTCACAGGTGGCGAGGCGTAGTCGTTTGATGTCACCAAGATTAGACGGTGCCAGGGCTCGAGACGGGGATAATGTGGATTGTCATGGCATCATCATCGGTGGCTCACGAGGCCATCACCGGAGGCAGGGACGACACAACTCACCGTTGCGTCGTTGGCAGGGGAGAGGCCAGGGTACCAGGACAAGGGGGCAGGTCGATAGCAGGAAAAAGCAACGACCCTTGGGTTTCAATCTAGTTTTTTCTTGCGGGTGGGGTTTCAATCTAGTTGTTCGAGCTGATCAACTAAAACCTACTTTTTTAAGTCATGATATCTCAATTCCCAAAGCAACGCGCGACATATCATCTAGTATTAACTGTACCAAACATCACTTCACGCGGTTATACTCATTGCCTGCACACATGGTTGGTTCTTAGAAAGCATGTCACAAGGACGCAAGGGGGAAATCAGAAAATTTGAGTCCTTAAGTTATGGAAAAATGACCCTCACAAAAAAAGTTAGCTGAATCTGACCCTGTTGCTCAACATAAAAACAATGACACTAAGGTCAGATGTGTACATACTATATACTACGGGGAAAGGCGTTGCAGAAACGAAATATTGATTTTACGAGCAAAACGCAGTCGGTAGTGTAGACGCCACAGGGTGTGGCAAGTAGTTGTTCTAGCTAAAGGCCATAGGGTGTGTTGTTAACCCTTGCTAATGAAAAAGAAAAAGCAAAACGGTGGCCAGCAGCGAGGAAGCAGGACATGGACGGGATGGACGATGTGGTGGCTGAATCGCCCAGCCGCCATGGCGAGGGAAAGAGAGTCGGATGAGGAAGCGGGTCGCTGTCGGAATGATGATGTGGGGTTCGTTTCCGTTAAGCCTAACACACGGGGTTTTCATCGGAATCTTGGTGAGCGATTACTTTGTGCCAAACGAATGCTATTTTTTTTTGAAATGCCAAACTAATGCTAATTAATAAGTCCTACAAAGTTCCTACTCCATCCGATCCAAAAAAGAAAGAAAAGTTGAACTAAAGCCACGACATATTTTTTGGATAGGAGGAGGTATGAATATTAAAGTTCCAAAAAAAGGGGCCTAATTGCATGGAAGGATAACTGTACCCTGTCTTGTTCATTTTCTCTAGACAGAAGGAATCTAAGGTCGGGCCTGGACTTGTACGCAGTTCATCCTTTTATTGTTTTATTATTTCACAGGTGATATGCTGGGTGCCTAAGGGCATATACAATGGTGCTATCGTAGGAGTGTCATGTAAAATAAATGTTGAGGTGGAGGACAAAAATCATAAGAAAAGGCTTGGTTCTTTTCGACTCCCTCCGTTCCTTTATATTTTGTGTATTTGTGTTTTCATAAAATTCCACAATATAAGGTGTATTTGTCCTAATTCCTCGTAATTCCGTTTTTGTACCACCAGAAAAAAAATATCTCACCTGATTGCATGTATCTCTTCTTGAAGAGAAAAAAAATAGAAATTATCTCTCTCCCGATTGCTTGTACCTCTTTCTTTCCTAGCCTAAATGATTTACTTGCCTCTAATCAACAATTTAGACAAGAGTAATTTCGTCCTAAATTGACTATAATTATATGCCTTGGTGACAGTGCCGAAAATAATACACCTTACCTAATGGAATGAAGTGAGTATTATTTAAGAGATGATCTCTTAGTATAGTATATGTCTCACCATGTTTTTACGAATAGCTAGATATTAAAGATAAGACTAAGAGATAACCCATTGTAGATATGTTTTTTGTCATCTCTAATTACATGCAATGCTTAAGATAAAATTGTCTTATCGACCATTGTACATGCCTTAAGCCAATCAGCCGAGTATACACGAATCTCTGTGACCTAATACCGCGCGTATACAAAAATAGCTGCCACAAGCTGTCGTCTTTCTTGCCTCTTCTAGACCTCACCTCACCCGGGAGAACAGTGCCAAGTGCAATTAGCACCACACACCCGGCCGTCAGGATGTGTGCTTGGTGAGCTCTGCTCTCTAGATTTGAACCTAGCTTAGCTTAGCTCACACACACAAAAACCATATACGACACACCACCATAGACCAGCCAGGAGCGAGCACAAATGGATCGAGCGAGCAGCGCGCAAGAGGATGATCTCAACCTAGAGCTCACCTTGACCGCCATGGCGCCGGCGCCCGACACACCGGACGGTTTCTTCCTGTGCGTCTACTGTGACCGCAAGTTCCGCAGCTCGCAGGCGCTCGGCGGCCACCAGAACGCGCACAAGCATGAGCGCGCCGCCAGGCGCAGGCCGAAGGGCGCAGCCGCGGCGGTCATGCAGGCGCAGGACGTCTTAAGGTCGGTGTCCACGGGGCGGAAAGCCGGGAAGGCTGTTGCTGATTCTGTTCGGAAGCAGGAAGACCCCTCAGGCGGCAATGAAGGCAGGAGCTCTTCGGAGCATGGCGACGAGGTGGACTTGTCTCTCCGGCTATAACCGATCGATCTGCTAATATACGAAGAAGATTCATCTTACTTCCCACTAGGTACGTCAGTGTCTAGCTACTTTGATTCGAAAAAAGAAAGGTTATACCTTCTGGTTTCTATATCTACGGATGCATGCAACCAATTTGGTCAACCGTTTCCTTATAAGCTCATATTGGGCGTATTTTAGATTCATCAGATCATCTAATAGATTTTGTATTGAAGATATTGGTATTAAATCCCTCGACCTTCGCCGTCCTTGGGATGACACAAAATTCCCCATATCACCGGATTGTATACCATTTGGAGCTAGTTACTTTGAGAGAAAAGTCTGGATCTACATAAGTCTAAATATTTCGTTACCCACTAAGGGATCTCTAATAAGGGCATCATGAAATCGCCGAGTAGGCAGCCTCCCATTTTGGGTTCTCCAACTGCAAAGAAATATTATGAACTTCTGTGTGTCTTTAATCTGTATTTATCGTGCT
The DNA here is from genome assembly GCA_021605145.1 of Aegilops bicornis. Classification (NCBI taxonomy): domain Eukaryota; kingdom Viridiplantae; phylum Streptophyta; class Magnoliopsida; order Poales; family Poaceae; genus Aegilops; species Aegilops bicornis. The sequence continues at coordinate 848,772,806 of CM038675.1, read as the reverse complement.
CTACGACTACTGATTGGAATGCAATTGTATTTGAAAGGAAACGAAATCACACAATTCCCACTTGCGAAAGTTATTTTTGAAGACATGAAATATGTTTGAAGAAGATTAAAACATGCTTTAAATTAGTTTTATTGCTTAAAATCGTATTCCATAAAAAAGCATAGTGTCATCAGCGAGGTAATACTTAGGTATAGATCATGCATCATCCACAATGTGCATGACCCCGTACATGATATCCTCCTTAATTAGCTCTATATTATTACGAGGACAACTAGCATATACTCAATAATGTTCAGAAGATGAATAAAAAAAGCTTCCCTCGACCCGAACTGCTTCTGTTGCTTGAAAAGGGAACTAATACGATCATTGATAGTTATGCCAATGCATATTTTCTGGATAAAAGTTTCCACCAGGTTTGTGAGAGAGGGGAAAGCCCTCCCACAAAGCTTACCGCAGTAAACACCAATGGCCAATTCTCGAGGCGATGGGGGTAAATTGACCATGTCAGTTGACAACACCATTAACAGGCAACGGTGACTGCTTTTCCGTGTTCCTTTTTCTTATAGCTGGTGTAAAAAATAGTGTGCTATCAAAAATAGCGTGGCCCTTCTCCGAATGCTATACAAGTTATAGTGTGCCAATAGCGTGCTATATTAAAAATAGAGTTTAAAAATGTAACATATATCCCAAAATTGAGAGAAAGCAAGCAAGAATGCCTCTCAAAGTGACCATCAGCAAAAACTAAGGAGTAAAGAAAGATAGTGGTGGCCGCAGTTTAATTGGTCATCAAGGAGTATGAGTGCAGGTTGGCGTCTACAGGGTCTGAGGCCGTCCATGCACTCTTCTGCCCGGAGGTCGTGACAGGGAGGTCTGTGCGTGCGGGCGTGCAGACGGCCATGCTCTTCTTGCAGCCCTACGCGATTGACGTCCTCGACCGAAGAGAGGTTTCTCCTCTCACACTCTAACCTGATGGCTGATTTGCCGGCGCTAGCGGTGTGGCTGAAATCGGCGCATGAGGTACTGGTGCTGGAGATGCCAACGCCCTAGCCACGAGCTATCGACATAGGTGGGAAACGGGGGATTGTGAGGTGGCTAGGTTAGGTCGATGGGCTGCTTTGGGGTCGGTAGGGAGGGGGTAACTTGTTTATGAGGATAGTGTTTTCTCTAATGCGTCTCAGAGAGAGATTTGGGCAGATGCCTGATGGGATGCTAGCTGGTTGGATGTTTTGATCGGTTCCATGGTAAAACACTTCAATGTTTCTGCGTTTAGCGCCAAAATAGAATGCTATAGCGTGATTAGCATCACACTGAGCAAAATAGCTAAAATATAACGCAGCCCTCTCAGATACGCCATAGCGACGCTACAACGCCGAAATAGCGCCCTATTTTTTTCATTGACCTAACCTCTCGAAGACACTATTGAGAGAGATGTATTTCAATTATTTTTTGTGTTGCTTTATATGCTGAGGAACCAAACACGGCAGACTCTAGGTTGCGCTAGATACTTTTTGCAGGTAGATGTTGCCTCATTTTTATCTTTTCAGATATTATCACTACGCCAAACAATGCTGTTGGGTGTTCTGCCAATCTAATGCAGAAAGGACCACAAGAGGTGCACGATAACAACGAAGCGTTTCACGATGAGTACAGGCATGACAAGTGACATGATAACATCAAGTTGTTCACAATGAGTGGCAGCATAATAGACCAGTGACGTGCAGCTGCTCCTACCGTGTATCGACTTCTCGTAGCAAGTGTTATTTTCACAAGCAGGCAACCGACCTATTGGCCGATCACACATAGTTCTTCATGCCAAAGGGTAAGTTTTTTTTTTAAGGGAAACCGTGACTCCTAGTTATTGTTAACCACTCGTACACATGCGCGTAGTTTTTATTTATTTTTGGTGCTTTATAGTGAGCAAGTAACATGGTTGAGTGGTCAGGCCGAAACCATGGACTTTCAGATGGGCAAGATTCAACCCAAAAGCACATGCTGGCCCGCTTTATCTTTCCCAATATTTTTATTATGTTAAACTATGAATTCGTGTGTTACGTCCAATCTACCGCAGAAAAGGACGATGGTAAGTCGCACGACAACGTCAAAGCAGTTCACAATGAGTGTTAGCACGACAAGTCATGTGACAACGCTAAGCGGTCCATGATGGGTGGTAGCATCATAAGGTACCAGTGACCTGCAACTATCTCGATCGGACCGTCAGCAGCGACCTCACAGTAAGTGGTATTTTCCTTGGCCTAATGGCAGTGTCGCACAAGGTCGACATGGTTTAACAGTGTGGTTCAACCCTAATCGTGTATGTATGACAAGGGGCTCATAGACGATCCATTGTGTTGGGGAGCTAGGTGATTTAGACGAGACACCACGGGCTCAATCCGGGCATATAGCAGGGGACGAGACTTGCCTGCTTTCCCCGTCTTTCATCCGTCTTTCCATTTACGTGGGCGATTTGATTGAAAGAAAATAAGGCGTACCCCCGAAAATCGGGGGAGGGAGATGATTAGATTAGAAAAGAAAAAGAGAAAATGACAGCCGTAGGATGAAGTGGGAGCACGGATGGGAGCATGGGAAGGGAGCAGGCAAGCCGGATCCTATAGCAGGCGGCCCCACTCGTCTCCCGTGCACTCACGAAGGTTCGCGCAGCCAATGGAATTAAATCCACGCCACACTTGCGCCCGTGCTCTGTGCTGTGCTGGACCATTTGTGACCCACCGACCTTGCTGCAGCCTTTCTGAGTTGCTTGCTGGGACAGAGACCGTCATCGCATGCATGCCAGGCCAGACGGCTATCCACATGCAGCGTCAGGGGCCCCCGTACGGGCGGCTGCCAAGCCAATCGTGCTAGCTAGCTTGGCAAATCAAGGCTCGACAGCGACCACGTACCTACACGCGGTGATGTCTGCATGTGCATGTATGCCCGCGCGTGCCAGCCACACGTACATACTCCGTCTCAGTTTTTAAATATAAATTTTTTTAGAGATTCTAATATGGACTACATATGATGCAAAATGACTGAATGTACACTCTGAAATACGTCTATATACATTCAAATGTACTATATACTAAAATCTAGAAATAATTTATTTAGGAACGGAGGAAGTATATGACTGTCCTCCGGCGGTCCGTGTACGTATGTATGTTCCGGCTACACGGGCCGCCTGCCTTCCAGCAAACCATGGCCGTAGAAGGCGGAGAAGAGGATCAAGGATCGGCTCGCGCCATTCTCAGGCCAGTGACGATGGGAACCATGCATTGTCTCACAATTATTTTTTTATTCGCAAACTTATTACTTAATTAAGAGAGTACAAGAATATAGCATTAAAATATATATCATGAAATTTCAAAAAAATATAAAAATTTGAAATATCAAATCTAGGTGCCGATTGTACACCCGTGTTTAGTTTCGTGGGGAATGGATGCCCGTGGTAATCTTAGTAAAAAAAGGTTAAAAAATTCCTATGTACAACGAAAAAATTGGATATATAGTATGTCGGACTGTATTTCCTTCGTCACGGATACCACGGGCATTCATTCCCCACGCAATTGCATACGGGTGCAAAACGGGCATCCCTGTTTGATATCCCAAAATTTCAGAATTTTTTGAATTTTTTTATACTCCCTCCATTTCCTTATACAAGGCCACTATAAAAAATACATTTTGCATGTATACAAGGCCACTAACAGTAATTGCTACTCCCTCCGTCCGGAAATACTTGTCATCAAAATGAATAAAAGGGGATGTATCTAGATATATTTTAGTTCTAGATACATTCATTTTTGTTCATTTTGATGACAAGTATTTTCGGACGGAGGGAGTACTTCTTAAGCTTGCGTTGGTTTTTTCCTTTAAGAGGAAAGGGTGATACAGTAAAGTAGAGATAAGTATTTCCCTCAGTTGAGAACCAAAGTATCAATCCAATTGGAAACACAAGCAAGTCCCCAATATATCCACCTGCACAAACTAAAAAACACTTGCACACAACGCGAAAAAGGGTTGTCAATCCCTTCGCGGTCACGAACAAAAGCGGGATCTAGTAGAGAGATATAAAACAAATAAAAGTAAATAAAACTCAGCGATGTATTTTTTTGTTTTTGATTTTATAGATCTGAAAATATAAAATGGAAAATAGACCCGGGGGCTATAGGTTTCACTAGAGGCTTCTCTCTTGATAGAAAAACAGACCACGGGTAAACAAATTATTGTCGAGCAATTGATAGAAAAGCGCAAAGTTATGACGATATCTAAGGCAATGATCATGAATATAGGCATAACGTCCATGACAAGTAGACCGACTCCTGTCTGCATCTACTACTATTACTCCACACATCGACCGACTCCTGTCTGCATCTAAAGTATTAAGTTCATAAGAACAGAGTAACGCTTTAAGCAAGATGACATGATGTAGAGGGATAAACTCAAGCAATATGATATAAACCCCATCTTTTTACCCTTAATGGCAACAATAAAATACGTGTCTCGCAGCCCCTTCTGTCACTAGGAGAGAACACCGCAAGACTGAACCCATCACAAAGCACCTCTCCCATTGCAAGAAAAACCGATCTACTTGGCCAAACCAAATCGATACATCAGAGAGAAATACAAAGCTATCAAATCATGCATATAAGAATTCAGAGAAGACTAAAATATTATTCATAGATAATCTAATCATAAATCCACAATTCATCGGATCTCGACAAACACACCGCAAAAGAATATTACATCGGATAGAACTCCAAGAACATCGAGGACAACATTGTATTGAAGATCAAAGAGAGAGAAGAAGCCATGTAGCTACTAGGTATGGACCTGTAGGTCTGTGGTAAAGTACTCACGCTTCATCGGAAGGGCAGCAAGGTTGATGTCGATGCCCTCCGTGATCGAATCCCCTTCGGCGGACTATCGTGAAAGGCCCTAAGATGGGATCTCACGGGAACAGAGACCTGCGGCGGTGGAAAAGTATTTTTGGCTGCTCCCCTAGGGTTTGTGGAATATTTGGATATTTATAGAACTCAAAGGCAGTGCAGGGGACTCCCGAGGGGCCCACAAACCCAGGGGGCAAGCCCCTACGGCTTATCGTCGCCTCTTGGGTCTTCTGACTTCCTCTCCAAGTCTCGCAGGTGTCTTCTGGCCCAATAAAAATCATCGCAAAAGATTTATTCCGTTTGGACTCCGTTTGATATTCCTTTTCTACGAAAGCCAAAAACAAGGAAAAAACAAAAACTAGCACTGGGCGCTAGGTTAATAAGTTAGTCCCCAAAATAATATAAGATAGCATTGCATATAAAACATCCAAAGTTGATAATATAATAGCATGGAACAATAAAAAATTATAGATACGTTGGAGACTTATCAAGCATCCCCAAGCTTCATTCCTGCTCGTCCTCGAGTAGGTAAATGATAAAAACAGATTTTTTGATGTGGAATATTACCTAACACATTTATCAATGCAATCTCTTTACTGTGGCATGAATATTCAGATCCATATGATTCAAAACAAAAGTTTAATATTGACATAAAAACAATACTACTTCAAGCATACTAGAAAGCAAAATCACGAAACTTCAAAAATAACATGGCTAAAGAAAGTTATCCCTAAAAAATCATATAGTCTTGTTATGCTCCCTCTTCTTAACACAAAGTATAAATCATGTACTACCCCGGTGTCAGCCAAGCAATTGTTTCATACTTTTTAACGCGCTTCAGCTTTTTCAACTCTTCACGCAACACATGAGCGTGAGCCATGGACATAGCACTATAGGTGGAATAGAAGGTGGTAGTAGACAAAAGAAGGGAGAAAGTCTCACATCAACTAGGCAAGTTAATGAACTATGGAGATGTTCATCAATTGATATCAATGTGAATGAGTAAGGATTGCCATGTAACGGATGCACTAGAGCTATAAGTGTATGAAAGCTCAAAAAAAAAACTAAGTGAGTGTGCATCCAACTTGCTTGCTCATGAAGACCTAGGGTAATTTGAGGAAGCCCATTGTTGGAATATACAAGCCAAGTTCTATAACGAAAAAATCCAACTAGTAATATATGAAAGTGTAAAAATAGGAGACTCTTTCTATCATGAAGAACATGGTTCTACTTTGAAGCACAAGTGTGGAAAAAGGATAGTAACATTGTCCCTTCTCTCTTTTTCTCTCATTTTTTGGGAGACTTCTTTGGCCTCACTCTTTTCTCTTTTTTAATAACCTCATATAGGACAATGTTCTAATAATGAAGATCATCACACTTTTATTTACTTAAGACTCAAGGTAAAAACTCTTAAGTTAAAACTCATAATGACGAAACGGTGGAGTTACATGGCAATATATCTCAGAATGGCTATGAAAATGCCATAATTGGCATGTATGGTGGCTGTTTTGAGGAAAGGTATAAATTAGTAGGTTTAATGCACCGGCGAAAGTTGTGCGGTACTAGAGTGGCAAGCAAAGTTGGAAGGGTGAGAGTGCGTATAATCCATGGACCCAACATTAGTCATAAAGAACTCACATACTTCCTGAAAATAAATTATTAGCCCTAGAATCAAAGTACTACTACGCATGCTCCAAGGGGAGAGGTTGGTAGTAGTTAACCATAGCACGCTCCCGACTTTCACACAAAGGAAGACAATCAAGAATAAATTGCGGTCCAACTTCATCGCATAACTAGAAGTCCATACATGCATGCTACGGGAATCACAAACCTTAACACAAGTATTTATTTAATTCCATAATTCACTACTAGCATGAATCCAATATCACCATCTTAATATCTCAAAACAATTGCAAGGAATCAAACTTCATATATATTCAATGCTCTTTATGAAAGTTTTTATTATATGCCCCTTGGATGCCCATCATATTAGGACTAAATTCATAACCCAAGCAAATTACCATGTTGTTTAGAGACTCTGAAAATAATATAAGTGAAGCATCAGAGTTCATCAATTTCTTCAAAATAACATAACCGCCGTGCTCTAAAAAGATATAAGTTAAGCACTAGAGCAAACTGCCTAGCTCAAAAGATATAAGTGAAGCACATAGAGTATTATAATAAATTCACGATTAATGCATGTCCCTCTCAAAAGGTGCATACAACAAGGATGATTGTGGCAAACTAAAAAGCAAAGACTCAAATCATACAAGACGCTCCAAGTAAATTTACCGATGCATTGAAGACAAAAGAAGGTATGCCATCCGGGGCATCCCCAAGATTAGATGCTTGGTTGTCCTTGAATATTACCTTGGGATGCCTTGGGCATAACCAAGCTTAGGCTCTTGCCACTCCTTATTCCGTAGTCCATCAAATCTTTACTCAAAACTTGAAAATTTCACAACACAACACTCAACAGAAAACTCGTGAGATCCGTTAGTATAATAAAATAAATCACCACTTTGGTATTGTTGTGAACTCATTCTAATTTTATAATGGTGTTATATCTATTGTATTCCAACTTCTCCATTGTTCATACCCCCCGATACTACCCATGGATTCATCAAAATAAGAAAAGAAAACAACAAAAGCAGAATCTATCTAAAACAGACCAGTCTGCAGTAATCAGGAAACTTAGTATAATTATCTAACTCCAAACATTCTGGAAAATTAGTACAATCTAGGCAATTTGTATATCAATCTTGTGTAAAAAATTCAGATCAAAAGCACACTTATGTGATTTTTTAAAATTCTGGCAACGAGAGCAAAAGTTCCTGTTTTTCAGCAAGATCAAATCAACTATCTTCAAAATCATCCCAAAGGTATTACTTGGCACAAAAATAATTTAAAACATGAGAACACCTGTAACTAGAGGCTAGAAGATATATTTATTGGAATACGGGAACAAAATAGTAAAAAAAAATATTGGGTTGCCCCCAACAAGCCCTATTGTTTAACGCCCCTAGCTAGGCATAAAACATAGATCTAGGTATTCATGTGGCAACTTAATTTTCTTTCTTGGAAAGTGTTCCATGCCTTTCCTTAACGGAAATTGAAATCTAATGTTTCCTTCTTTCATATCAATAATTGCACCAATTGTTCTAAGGAAAGCTCTACCAAGAATAATAGGACATGTTGGATTGCAATCTATATCAAGCACAATAAAATCTACGGGCACATAATTCCTATTTTCAACAATAAGAACAACATTAATCCTTCCCATATGTTTCTTAATAGTGGACCTGCTAGATGCAAATTCAAAGAACAATCATCAAGTTTATGGAAACCGAGCACATCACATAAAGTTTTGGAATCGTGGAAACACTAGCACCAAAATCACACAAAGCATTACACTCACAATCTTTAATCTTGATTTTAATAGTAGGTTCCATTCATCATAAAGCGTTCCAGGGATAGAAACTTCAAACTCATGTTTTTCTTCAAAATATTTCATCATAGCATCAACGATATGTTTAGTAAAAGCCTTATTTTGATTGTAAGCTTGAGGTGAATTCAAAATGGATTGCAACAAGGAAATACAATCTATCAAAGAACAATTATCATAGTTAAAGTCCTTGAAATCCAACGAGTGGGTTCATCGCTACTTAAAGTTTTGACCTCTCCAATCACACTTTTATCAATTTTCGTTAAGATCTTAAAACTCCAAATTATTGGGACGCCTTCTAGCTAAAGTTGAATCATCTCCAGTCCCATCTTTTTCAAAATTATATTAGAAAACAAAGATTCAATAGGGGTCAAGCCAAGAATCTTTAAATCTTCATCATTATTTACAAGGGACTCTGCTTTAGCGGCCATCTTATTTACCAAAGTGGTTTGCTTATCGGAAATTTGGCCCACTAAATTTTCAATATGAGAAAATTGAGATTTAAGACCGTATATTTCCTTACTAACATCATCAAGCTCTTTATTAATATACTCCATCATAGTTTTTTGTTCTTTAAGTTCGTTCCAAAGGAAACTATTAAGCTCAAATTGTAAGGACATGAAGCTTTTAGCACTATTTTAAATCTCTTCCAACTTCCTCTGGTAAGGATCAAAGCTCTTGGGTTGAGTCATTGTGGCAAGCAAGAAATATAGTACACGGGCAAACAAAAAGAAAACGAAAAGACGAAGGAAAGAAGGGCGAATAAAAAGGCAAATATTTTTGTGTTCCGCCAGGATGCCAAGGGGGCTCCAGGGATGGCTCGCGTCCGTATGCTGCAACCAGCACCATCTAGTTTGCAGGGCAACGCTGACGCGACGAAGGTCTAAAATGTGTAGACCACCATGGGTGAGTGGGTGACACACCTTCTGCCAATTGACCAAGCAGTGCCAGGCGGAGGCGTCCTGCCTACCATGCCAAAGAAAGTCTCTGATGATCCAATAACCTGCTTGAGGATGGGCGCGGAGAGGTCCACAACCATGAGGAGGTGAGCTGGCATGGCCGAGATCACGTGGAGGGCCAAAGCAAGCTGATCGCCACGGGAAAGCATGGAGGCGCGCCAAGTGGAGGGTTTCTTCGCCATGCAGTCGACAAGGGGAAGAAGAGCGAAGACTAGCACCTTGCTCACCAACAGGGGGAGGCCCAGATACTGCAAAGGAAACGCGGTCACCGGGGTGGCCGGTGACGACCGCGATCTCATCTGGCATGCAATGAATTGGGATCACCAATGATTTGGCTAAGTTTGTGCGCAAACCGGAGGCCAAACCAAACACCCGAAGGAGGGTGTGTGCACCGTGCACAGGTCATCAGAGTCGGGGTGGCAGAAGATGGCGACGTCTCCGCATAAAGAGATATACTGGATGCAAGGCGACGCGCAGTTAACCTGCGGAGGCCCTGGCTCTAAGGGTATGTTGGAGGAGCGAATTGAGCGCGTCAATCACCAGCATAAAGAGCATCGGCGAGTAGGGCTCGCCCTGCCGGAGCCCCTTGGCATGTATTATCGGAGGTCCTGGCGAGCCATTAATGCGGGCACACGTGCTCACCGTAGATAGGAGGATGGCCACCCAAGCACACCACCTCTGGCCAAATCCAAGGTGGCAGAGGACCTCAAGCAGAAACGGCCACGACACGGAGTCGAAAGCGCGAGAGATATGATGCTTGAGGAGCACCCTGTGAGCTCTCATCTGGTGCGGGTGGTGGGTTGTCTGTTGCACAAGCATGAAGTTGTCGTGGATGCACCTCTCGACGATGACCGTGCTTTGATTAACGGACACCAACTCGCCAAGCCGCGGTGCGAGCCAAATGGGAAGGACCTTAGCCACCAGCTTAGCCACGAGGTGGATTAGGCTAATGGGTTTGTAATTAGCTAGGGAGGATACATCAGGCCGTTTCGGCAACAACTGGATGAACGCCTCGTTGAGGCACTAAAAGCCTCCACAGTCCATGTGATATAGCTTGTCGAAAGCCTCCATAAAATCCCCTTTCACCATGTCCCAGCAGTGCCGCAAGAACTCGGCAGTAAATCCGTCAGGGCCCGGCGCCTTGCCTGTCGGCAGAAGTTTGATATCGAGCCACACCTCATCCTTGGAGAAAGGATGCTCGAGCGTGGACAAGTCAAAGATATGAGGGTCGATCTCAGCCAAGCGGAGTGAGTAATAGCGTGTGTGAGCAGTGGCAAGGATGGCGGTGAAGCGGTCGAACGCAACCCGAGAGATGGCATCGTTCCCAGAGATGGTGGCATTGGCAGACTGCAAGGTGAGGATCAGGTTCTTCTGTTTGCGGTGGGAGGCATGAATGCAAAAAAAGGCCGAAGAGGCGTCACCATCACGCAGCCAGGCTAGCCGTACCCGCTGCCGCAGGATGGATCACTCGAGGGAGCCAAGGCCAAGGTACGTGCCCTTGAGTCGGCGGTGGAGCCAGGCCTCCATTACAGATAGGGGCCGCATGTACTGGGCAGCGTCCAGGCACGCAATAAGCTCGCGGTCGATCATGAGTTGCAGGGATATATTGCCAATGGATTTAGCGCTCCAGCTCTGCAACCGGCAGGCCGTGGATCTCAGACGAAGGAATATGCGTCAGAAAGGGTTTTTGTCCTATCCCTCAACCGCTCGGGCCTCCGCGATAACCTGCTAGAACCCATCCATCTTGGGCCAGAATTTCTCGAAGTGGAAATGTCGCGTCCCAGGGGATCTTGTGGTGTAGTCGACCATGAGAGGGCAATGGTTAGAGGCTGCCGAGGAGTGGCAACGGAGGAGACAGTGGGAGTTAGCTTCCTCCCAAGCAGGGGTACAGAGCACCCGGTCGATCCGCACCAAAGTCGGGTTGTCACGCTCACTAGACAAAGTGTAACGTCGACCATGGAGGTACAGGTGGCACAGCTCCATGTCAGCCATGAACCCCCAAAACCGCCGCATCATATGTAAGTTAAGGCGAGAGTAGTTCTTGTCTGCCGCCACGGAGATCATATTGAAATCGCCGCCAAGGTTCCGAGGACCCGCACAGCTAGCATGCACATCCTGGAGATCTGCAAGGAACTAAATCTTATCGTCATCCTCTTGTAGCCCGTAGACACCGGTGATCCACCAGTGTTGGTCTCTAGAAAGCGAGGCCACGCCCGCCGTGATGTGGTGATCTTTAATAGAGGGGTTGGAGACGCTAAGGAAAGAGTTGCACCAAGCGAGTAGGATCCTGCTGCTGGTGCCCTCTGCAGGCAGGAAGAACAAACCGTCGAAGGATGAGCCCAAGGTATCGGTCACGATTAGCAAGGAGATGTAGTCAAGTTTTGTCTCTTGGAGGCACAAAATAGAAGGCAAGTCCGAGGTGATAAAGCTACGGACAGCGGCCTGCTTGGCCCCACAGTTTAGACCGTGCACATTCCAAAACATACATTTGAGGTTGTGATCCATAAACAAGATCAGTATCCGTAGGGGAGGGGCGCGAGGGACTTCGCGACGGTGAGCGCGGGTGGCGCGGGCTGGTGCACAGAGAGCAACAGCTCCTCGGAGGGCACATCCCAGCCATAGAACTCAGCAAAGGCCTGAATGACGACAGTGGCGAGAGGTGCTCGAAGATCTTGGCATATCTGTCTAGAATCATATCCGATACCAGCTCATCATCATGCAGCAGGCCGAGATGTCGCAGAAGAACCCGCTTCGCCTTCATATCCGAATTGAGGCCTATATCCGTCTTAGCTAGACGGACGCTCCTGCGCGAGGTGAAGTCTAGGTGAATTGCGGGCTGGCGGCGATGAGGTGTAGGGAGCAGGGGGATCAACCGCCTGCTGGACCGAGTTAATGAAATCCTAGAGGGGGACAGTGCCCCGGTCCAGGCCATGAAGGCTCCGCTGCGGGCTGCTGGGAATTTGGTCACATCCATGCAAAGGCTGCATGGGCCGGATGTGCTGTGGCGGCAACGGGGGGATGCCATATGTCACGGGCGTAGCGGAGGAGGGCGAAGTGCATGCAAGGTTGGTGGAGGGGTCCGCCAAAGGCGAGGGAATCCTCGCGAAAGCTTCGGCCTCAGGCGCAACCTGCTCCGGAGCAGAAGCGCATGCATTGGCAGGAGGGATCACTGCAATAGTGTTGGTCAGGTCGGCGCATGCCTGAGCACAGGCAGTAGGCGTGGGGTCCACGCATGGCGAGGAAGTGGTGTTGCAAGGCAGCACGGCGAGATTCAATTGGGCAGCTGGGATGCTGATGATCGCCAGATTGTCGACATCCGAGGCATGTTCCCCAAGGACCGTATTCGAGGTGACCCGGTCTTGGAGATCGTCCAAGTTTGAAACCACGTTGGGCCCAGGGTGCATAGGGGGAGGTGATTCGCTCGGGCTCTTGGCAGGGGGGCTAGCTGGGCGCATGGTAGCCGCAGCATCGGAAAGCGGAAAGTCAGCTCTCTCCAACGGCGGGAAAACCTACCGGGTGGCCCGAGGTGGGCCACGAGGCACACAAGGTGATGGGTGTGGACCCAGGACACCCCGCCAATCACGTTACCTCGGCGTGGAGGAGCAGCGGTGTCGGGTGCGCCCTCCGGCAGGCCCATGCGGCAGGGCAGCAGCGTTGCGGCCGGTTCACCGCGTGAAGTTCATGGCGTCTGGGGTACGAAGGAGGGAGCGGAGAGGAGGGCGGGTGGGCAGAACCAACGCCACCATCTCCACCGCCGCCGCCGGCTGGACGGGGAGGAGGGTCGTCGGAAGACGATAGTCCTCAGAAGCAGTCACCGGGAAGCACAACAGGGCGTGGTCGAAACGGACAACTAGGTTGGGGTTAGCGCGCTCGACCGCCGCGCTCGGCACCATGAGCAGCAGCTCCAAAGAGCGTGGTATCCTGCCAGGGTTGAGAGTCCACGCCGAGAGCCGAAATGCCGACATGTATGACATGTCAACAGTCTCAGGCGCGACCTCGCCGATGTCACAGAAGGGGGACAACAGAGTCTTCTGAAGAGGCACGCTCCCAGGCATGGTCGGGGATGCCAACGAGCTCGATGAAGACAAGGAAGCGCGTCGTGACTGGCTCAGCACCAGCAATGTCACTCCAGGGATGGACGAGGAGGCGGAAGTGCCTTGACATGAACCTGGTGGAGGCGACACACGAGTGGGAGTCGGCATCGCGGAAGCCAAGCAAAAACTCATCGGGGCAACGACGATGGACAGTAAATGCATCGTTGGCCAGGGAGAGTTTCTCGCAAAGCATAGCCACTACATCGTTGGTGGCCACGCCGGAGCGGGCACCGGCCCCCGTGAAGATGAGCGAAAGCTGCTCTAGGGCCGCCTCGGACGCGACAATAGCAGGGGAATCACGGCAGGTAGCAGACGGCGCCAACGGGCCTGAGGGGAGGGTGGACGGACATCTCCGAGGCGGCATGGCATGAAGCAAATGCAGGGCCATAAGCAGAGGAGCCCGACGAGTAAGGGACGGGGGATATGGTGCGCTCAGGCGTGGCGGAAGGCGCCGAAGAGGAAGTCCCAGAGAACACGGGCGTAGAGCCTCCCGCCGCCCCGGAGAGTGCTACTTCTTGAGCTTTTGTTGGTTTTTTCCTTGAAGTGGAAAAGGTGATGCAGCAAAGTAGAGATAAGTATTTCCCTCAGTTGAGAAACAAGATATCAATCGATACAAGCAAGTCTCCAATCTATGCACCTGCACAAACAATCAAACACTTGCACCCAACACGAAAAAGGGGTTGTCAATCCCTTCATGGTCTCTTGCAAAGGTGAGATCTGATAGAGATAGATATAAAAGATTACCAAAATGTAAAACAAAATAAAAGTAAATAAATTGCAGCAAGGTATTTTTGGGTTTTTGGTTTTATAGATCTGAAAATATATGATGGAAAATTGACCTGGGGGCCATAGGTTTCACTAGAGGCTTCTCTCTTGAAGGAAAATAATACGGTGGGTGAACGAATTACTGTCGAGCAATTGATAGAAAAGCGCAAAGTTATGATGATATCCAAGACAATGATATGTATATAGGTATCACGTCCGTGTCAAGTAGACCGACTCGTGCCCGCCTCTACTACTATTACTCCACACATCGACCGCTATCCAGCTTGCATCTAGAGTATTAAGTTCATAAAGAACGGAGTAACGCCTTAAATAAAATGACATGATGTAGAGGGATAAACTCAAGCAATATTATGAAAACCCCGTCTTTTTACCCTTGATGGCAACAATACAATACGTGTATCGCTACCCCTAATTTGTCACTGGGTGAAATCACGCAAGATTGAACCCAAAACTAAGCACCTCTCCCATTGCAAGAAAAAGCAATCTAGTTGGCCAAACCGAACTGGTAATTCAAAGAGAAATACAAAGATATCAAATCATGCATATAAGAATTCATAGAAGATTCAAATAGTATTCATAGATAAGCTGATCATAAATCCACAATTCATCGGATCTCGTCAAAACATTGCAAAAGAGGATTACATCGGATAGATATCCAAGAACATCGAGGAGAAAATTGTAGTGAAGATCAAAGACAGACAAGAAGCCATCTAGCTACAAGCTATGGACTCGTATGTCTGTGGTAAACTACTCACAGTTCATCGGAAGGGCAATCGAGTTGATGTATATGCCCTCCGTGATCGAATCCCCCGCCGGCAGGGAGCCAGAAAAGGCCCCAAGATGGTATCTCACGGGAACAAAATGTTACAGCGGCGAAAAAGTTATTTGGTGGTCGCTTCTAGTGGTTTTGGAATATTTGAGCATTTATAGAGCTGAGAGGGTGGTCAGTGGACTCCCATGGGGCCCACAAGCTAGGGGGCGCCACCTAGGGCGCGCCTTGAGTGTTTGTGGAGCCCTCAGGATTCTTCGGACTTGGCCTCCAAGTTCCGTGGATGTCTTCTGGTCCAAGAAAAATTATCGTAAAGTTTTATTCCGTTTGGACTCCGTTTGATATTCCTTTTCTGTAGAACTCAAAAACAAGGAAAAAACAGAAACATGCACTGGGCTCTAGGTTAATAGGTTAGTCCCAAAAATAATATAAAATAGGATATTAATGCATATATAACATCCAAAACAGATAATATAATTGCATGGAACAATAAAAAATTATAGATATGCTGGAGACATATCAAGCATCCCCGATCTTAATTCCTACTCGTCCTCGAGTAGGTAAATGATAAAAGAAAGAATTTTTTATGTGGAATGCTACCTAACATATTTATCCAAGTAATTTTCTTTATTGTCGCATGAATATTCAGATCCATAAGATTCAAAACAAAAGTTTAATATTGACATAAAAATAGTAATACTTCAAGCATACTAAGCAATCATGTCTTCTCAAAATAACATGGCCAAAGAAAGTTATCCCTACAAAATCATATAGTCTGGCTATGCTCCATCTTCATCACACAAAGTATTAAATCATGCACAACCCCGGTTTTAGTCAAGCAATTGTTTCACACTGTAGTATTCTCAAACTTTTCCAACTTTCATGCAATACATGAGTGTGAGCCATGGATATAGCACTATAAGTGGAAATAGAATATGGTGGTTGTGGAGAGGACAAAAGAAGGAGATAGTCTCACATCAATTAGGCATATTAACAGGCTATGGAGATGCCCATCAATAGATATCAATGCAGGTGAGTAGGGATTGCCATGCAACAGATGCACTTTAAAGCTATAAGTTTATGAAAGCTCGAAAAGAAACTAAGTGGGTGTGCATCCAACTCGCTTGCTCACGTAGACCTAGGGAAATTTTGAGGAAGCCCATCATTATACAGGCCAAGTTCTATAATGAAATATTCCCACTAGTATATGAAAGTGATAACATAGGAGACTCTCTGTGATGAAGATCATGGTGCTACTTTGAAGAACAAGTGTGGAAAAAGGATGGTAACATTGTCCCTTCTCTCTTTTCTCTCTTTTTTTGGGCACTATGGCCTCTCTTTTTTTCTCTTTTTTTATATGGGCTTTTTTGGCCTATTTTATTTTGTAAAGTCCGGAGACTCATCCCAACTTGTGAGGGAATCATAGCTTCCATCATCCTTTCCTCACATGGGACAATGCTCTAATAATGGTGATCATCACACTTTTATTTACTTACAACTAAAGAATTACAACTCAAAACATAGAATAAAACAGAAGGTGGAAGTTGCATGGCAATATATCTCAGAATGGCTGTGGAAATGCCATAATAGGTAGGTATCATGGCTGTTTTGAGGAAGGGTATATGGTGGGTGTTGTTCACGAACGAAAGTTGCGCGGTACTAGAGAGGCTAGCAATGGTGGAAGGGTGAGAGTGCGTATAATCCATGGACTCAACATTAGTAATAAAGAACTCACATACATATTGGAAAATATTATTAGTCATCGAAAAAAAGTACTACACGCATGCTCCTAGGGGAAGGGTTAGTAGGAGTTAACCATCGCTCGACCCCGACCTCCAGACAAAGGAAGACAATCAATAAATAAATCACGCTCCGACTTCATCACATAACGGTTCACCATACGTGCATGCTACGAGAATCACAAACTTTAACACAAGTATTTCTGCCAATCCATAATTACTCACTAGCATGACTCTAATATCACCATCTTTATATCTCAAAACAAAGGAATCAAACTTCTCATAGTATTCAATGCTCTTTATATGAAAGTTTTTATTATATCCCTCTTGGATGCACTACAAAAAAATACACTTCCGTGATGATACGTGTTTGTCACAGTAGGTCGCGTTTTTTGTCATGCATGTACATCCATGACGATTTTATGACAGAATCAAGATAGTCATACCAGGTTTGTCAGAGAAGTGTTCCATGACATTACCAAAATTATCATCACGGAAGTGTCCACTTCCATGACGATAAATCGTAGCGTCCGCGAAGTGCTTTCTTCAAAGGGTGACCGACACGTGGCATCCACCATAACGGAACGTTGTTAAGCTATCGGGTCAGGTTTTGGATCCGATAACCCGTTAAAAGCCCCGACCAATGGGGATTTTCCACGTGTAAAATCATCATTGGCTGGAGGAAACACGTGTCGGCCCATCGTTGGGACAGATGTCATCCACTCAATGGACGGAAGGCGCCTATGATACGTCGACACGTGGCACGGCCCAACAGAGGCCCATTCCTGTGAAAAGGCCGGCCCAGTAAAAATTAGCATGCCAGCCCATATAAGGCCTACTTGTGTCAGGTCCATTTAAGCCCACGGCCCATACGAGATGTGCTAATTCGACCCCTCCACGGCCCGTTAAAGATTTGACGCCATTGCAGACCATCGTCAGTTCGAGCCCGTTAACAGCCTGCTATATGTTTGGGCTCAATATCGGCCCGATGAGCTTTTGGCCTGTTAACGGCCCATTTAATGGATGGGCCAATTTTCAGGATGTACATCTTTCGGCCTTTTAGCGACCCATTTAAATGTTGGGCTAATTTCTGGCCCGATGTGTATTTCAGCCTGTTGACGGCCCATAAATCTGATGGGCCATTTGTTGTCGGACCTGAGTTTCGGCCTTTTAGCGGCCCATTTAAGTGTTGGGCCAATTTCTGGCCCGGTGTCACTTTCAGCCTGTTGACGGCCCATAAATCAGTTGGGCCATTTGTAGTCGGACCTGAGTTTTGGCCTTTTAGCGACCCATTTAAGTGTTGAGCCAATTTTCCGCCCCTGTGTGCCTTTTGGCCTGTTAACGGACCATTAATGAGTTGGGCCATTTGTAGTCGGACCTTAGTTTTGGCCTTTTAACGGTCCATGCCCTTCATGGTCCAATACCAGCCCGGTTTCTCTTCCGGCTTACTAAAGGCCCACAACACAGTTGGGCCATTTACAATACGACCTGACTTTCGGCCTCTTAGCGGCCCATGGTCTTCATGGTCCAAAGACAAGCTCATTGTCTCTTTCGGCCTGCTAAAGGCCTACAGTATAATTGGATCATATGTAGCCCAAACTTAGTAACGGCCTGTTAACGGCCCGTGAAATAAATTGGGGCCACCTGTTGCCCGCTTCGATGTCGGCATGTTAACGACCCGGGAGGTAAGAGGGCCGACCATTAACTTTCGGCCTAGTAACGGCCCATTAACTTAATGGGCCCACTAAAGTTCGTACATGTCTTTAGGCCAAATTAGATAATTTGAGCCCATTACGACGAGCAATTATGCACAGGACCAAAACCGATCAAGCAAAGATATGGCATACAAGGAATAATGTTGCACATCCAGCATATATTACAGGAACTTACATCCACTGGGCAATCAAAGATTGATGCCAGTGCAACTAAATGAGCAGAACCTAACCATCTACAATGTCACAATCTGCAACCTCGGCACAGATGACGCCCATAAGCATGTGGGCAAGTTCTTTCTACTATGCTACTTGTCTCGAAAACATTGATCGGTTGTTGTGTCGCATACGACTCTGCACCTCTGATTCATCCACCATTTCCATCATTGCTTCAGCCATTAATTGGTTCACAAACATACATTTATTCCGTTGCATCAAGGCGAGAGGATCTTTGAACAGATTCAGGATGGCGATTTTGGCAGGCTTGTATTATTGATAGTGGAGAGTGTCTCACCACTACGTCATAACATAAATTAGGACGGGAACCAAACAGATTAATCATGAGTTATTGCCATATTACCTGGCCTAGATTTACTGGAAAGAAACAATGGGGTTGCCTTGCTGTTTTCAGAGTTTGTCTTCTTATCTTCAGCAGATGCACAAAATTAACACACTAGCATTGTTATCATTGGCCAAGTCAGATAATAGGAACGCAACATTGACACAACGAACGTTTGGGCAACTAGCCTACACCAAATTAACACAATATGGCGCAGCTATCATCAGCCAGGTAAGGTAGTACGAAGCAACATTGACACAATGAATGAATGGGCAACCAGAGGAGCACTACAATTCAGTAATGTGCGTGATATGAGATAGTACATTCATGCAGCTCAGTATGCAAAACTACCAGGCAGTTTTCCTTACAAAAATCAACATTGGCGCCTTTAACATTTTGCTACAACTAATTTTAGATCAGATAAAGGTTAGATTCACGCCGATTAACAATATACATGTTGATGTAAAAATATATTGATATACAACAGGTACTTACATCAGCATTGAAGCAAAGAGAATTCCCGCAAGATATTTTCCTCGAATACGATCCCAATGGAGGAAGTCTTCTATCGTTTAACCTTATTTTCTAAAAGAGAGATGGGTAAGAAACATGTAGAAAATATGATCAGAATGCTATAAAATTTCATGATGCGAGGATACGCACACGCTTCTTAGAATGGAGTTGACATTCTTTTGCTGGACTGGAGCGGACTAGTTCTTTGGCCACTGGAATCTGCTTATTATCAGTGGGAGTTGGGTTTCTCTGAGCTGGAGCAGTATCTATGAAAAATGGAGTTGGTTTAATATCTCCTGGCGTTTGGATCTTTTTCAAAGACCTGGTTTGTAACCCTTCAGATTCTAACATAGCCATCTTCCCCTTGCATGCCTTATATAGAAGAATGGTGATTCGGTTATAAAACATGCTACAGTAGAGATGGAATAGGTACTGAAGAATTGAAAGGCATGACATATTGACATGTATTCCCTCCATCCGGAAAAAATGGATGGGTCTAGGCGTATTTCAGTTCTAGATACATCATTTTTTATCCATTTCGGCAACATGTAATCCGGACGGAGGGAGTATGGTGTAAGAGCTAGGGATTCGACATGACAACACAGCAAAAAAACACTAGTTGAATGTAAAACTATATGCTAGCGGAATAATGCAGAAATAACTAAGGCAACATACACGTGTATGATTGGGAAAATAAGATGGCATTGCAGCGAGCACTAGAACAGCACTTCAATGTAAAAAACATGGTATGGCGTATGATAAAGTACATACTGATGAATAACAATGCATAAGATATTCAGAAGCATGATGTCCAAATTAAGCAGATGGCATTGCGATAGAGTATAATAACAGAACTTGAATTTGAAAACATGTTATCATGAATGGAATATGTACTGAAAAACAGGAAGGATGACATATTTGAATGCATGATCAGCATGCTAAGCACATGGCATTGCAACAGAGTAGATACACTCCAGGACATTATATGCATGTTGGACCCATATCACAGGCCAGGTTAGAGCAAGGACCTTGTGGGGTGAAGAGGATTCATCATCTTTCTGCAAGTCTTCTGAAGAACTACCTTTACATGTTCCATCATATTGGGTATATCAGTGTGTGCAATTATATCTGGCATGCATGGAAGACAACTAGTAGTTAGATTTATGTAAATGAGTGCCTGTAGGAGACGACATAAATAGTAGGACTGGGGTTAACTAGCAGCAGCAGGTCTCATAAACTAATGGGAGAACACAGATGAAAGCTACATAATATGTATCGTTTGTAGTCGAGATTAACTAGATGGCACACAAAAGTATTAAAGAACAACATAGGTAATACTAGAAGTGGTATAATACTATAATCACCAGCCTGTGGGATAGCATTGGCTGATGGATGATAACTATGGAACATCGTTACCTAAAGAACAAGTATCTTAGATGAACTATGGAACAACGTGAACTCCTGAACAAGGCCCGTAAGAGATCAGCATGAATATACAATGAAATGTGATGATCTATTTTCCGTGCTTAGATGAATATCAAAGCCATAAATGTTGCACACAAGTAAGATGAGGGTACAACCTATCTGGCTGCCATCCATAGGAGTGAGCATCATGTGCTGACTTGTCGATGGCCCTGCAGTTGTTGTGGCTGTCCATGTCGGGCACGCACATTCGATGCAGGGAACTATTGAGTGGGGACTGTAGCTCCCTTCTGGTGTATGCTTCCCTTGTTGGAGTAGCTGCGGTGAGTCGGAAGACGGTGTGTCTGAAGATGCAGATAACACATAATTTTAAGAATGACATATCTCTTTGATCTGAAGAAATACACTAAGAGATCAACATCAAGGTACGAGAGTGGTCACACGTCTGTTGACTGAAGACTAAATTGGGGTCACACGATTTTATTTTATTTTGATACTGTCCGATCTACGCCGGATGGCTTGATGGCCGTCTTGTGCCTCCCGGCTGACACTATTCGGAATCTTCCCCGAAGAGCCAGCGACCAATGATAGAGCAGCCTGCCTCCACCGTCCGTGGCCCCGGCCAAAACCCCGCTCCCCTCCCCACCGCACTGCCGTGGTTGCACCGCCCCCGGGCCAATCCACAAAGACTCCCCGTCATCCAGATCCGGTGGCGGCAGTACCTTCAACCCACACAACTCTAAAAGATAGCCATCTAAGCGCTGCTTCCGCGGCGAACTTGCGGCCCCGCACCCTTACGTTAGACACCAGCCAACCGGCAGCCTAGGAGCTCCGCCGCCTCGAGGGGTGGTGCTTCCCATTGGGAATCGATTGGCCCAGAATAAAAATTCCGACAACTGACGCCTAAATAAAGTGATTTGAGATGAGGGTGCGACCTATCTGGTCGCATGGTGAAGTAGGCAGGTCCAGCTGCCGAGTCGGTGAGGCCGGCGCGGTTGCGGTGGCGACCGGCGGCAGGGAAAGTGCGATGTCGCGACGGTCGACGACTACGTGGAAGCAGCGCCAGGAATCTGTACGGATCCAAAGTTGGAGCCGCTCTGGCGCCATGAACAACGGCGGGGGCGAATCGGCTCCGGTACGGTTCACGTGGCCGTCGTCGAGGCAGCACCAGCAGCACGGAGTAAGAGGCACACGGCCCAGTGCACGACGGCAATTGGACAGCGTCTCCGGCATTAGCGAGGAGGGCGGCTATGAAATTTGTGCGATGGGGGCGCCATGGAGGTGGGTCTGAGGTTTCGCGGCTCGGGAGAAGAGAGCTTCCCGGGGAGAAGTGATTTGGCGCCCACGAGGTATGAATGGGGGCGGGCAGGGGGGGGGATTGGGAGGGGAGTGGAACCATGTCTTACGGATGCATTTGTCTGAAATGTGAGGGGGAGTTACAGTTCTACCCTTGCCTATAGGCTTCTCGGCTTGGGTCTATGTACTGAGGGTCGGGGATAGTAGAGTAACTTTGCTTCTCCCCAAATAGTGGACGGGACCGATTTCGGGCGAGGAGGGCGTGTTTTGAAATATAGTGGGCGCGAGCGCTTTCGGGCGAGGAGAGCGTGTTTTGAAATAGTGGGCGCGAGCTATTTGGGGCGAGGAGAACGTGTTTTGCCGACCATGGTTTATGAATTATTTGGCACATGTCATTTCGGCCAAGGAGAAGGCGCGCTTGGATGAAGTTACGAACCTACCCTCGATGTACAACGGGCCAATTGATGTGTGGCCCACATAGGACGGTAATTTCGCGTCTCCCATTTATTTGCTCGGGCGAATTCCACCGAGCAGAGAGGATGTTTAACGGTTTGTTCAAATTTTGGGAGAACGAGCATCCACGTCTACATTACCAAGTCGATTCGAATCAAATTTTGAAATATTAGCTTGCCACTTCTTTTTTAGATGGAGAGATGATGCTCGGGAGTAATGTCTTTTTACATGCTCGTTGCTAGCGATTTACTATATGAAAAATAGTTGACCCACTCAAAAACGCGAATCAAACCCAAAATGAAATATCTCGATTCAATGAACTAGCTCATTCAGTAGGTCAAAATAGTGAACTAAATCCAAAATTGAACACCTCAATCGAGTAGCATGTTATACAGTATTATAGTACTCCATGAACATGTTGAAAGTCAAATTAATGAACTTGTTTGATATACGCATATATCCGTTCATGTGTGGATTGCAGACAACATGTTCTCCAATTTAAATATTTGAATGCAAGTTTATATCGAAATATGGTTTATATCAATCTTTGATGCATAAAACGCGACCTCCCCCTCTCATGGACTCCTATTCTCTCTCTCTCTCTCTCTCTCTCTCTCTCACTCTCTCGCCGACAATCTTCAATTCTGTCGCACGCATCCGACATAAAAACCTTGTTGGTCCCTCTCCCTTTCTTTACATCTCTCTCACTCACTCTTTCTCTCTTTCTCTCTCTCTCTCTCTCTCTCTCTCTCTCTCTCTCTATCTCTCTCTCTCTCTTTGTGTGTGTGTGTGCGGGGGGTCTTGCTAGGTCGCATTCATATATACACCATCTATAGGTCTCTCTCGCACGCTATGTATGATACTCTACCTAGTCCAAGCTAGATATCTTGGGTGCACTCATCGTACGCACACAAATTCCTTGGCTCTTTGCCCGTAACTCTCTCACGCACCACTATGTCGCCCTCGAGCTCTTCCCCTCTCACAAACTCTCCATCCACCTGGGTCACACATACACATGCATATCTCACTCGCACTCGATAGGCCCATCTAAAACTCTATCTCTCTCCCTCGTTCTCTCTCCATCTCACACGCACACACACACACAATCTCATGCCCATAGCCAGGTATGATGGTCTCTCACTCAATTGTTGGCACACGCAGTCCCCCCTATATGTATATGACTAGCTAATCTTAGTCTCCATCACAAACATGTGCATGGTCTATCTCGAGTTCTCGCGGGGCATCTTTCTATCGCGCACGCACTCCCTCGATCTCCCACCCATATAGTCCCCTCACGACCTCGAGGGGATCTCTCTATCACAAACACACCCTCTCTCCCTCCCCATGCGTCCATGCCATCCATGTGTCCCTCTCGACCTTTTTCCTTGTTGGCCAGACCTCTATTGGACATGTGCTACAGGGGGGTCTCTCTCCGTTGCAAACAATCACACACTAGCTATCTTCGGGTTTCTCCTCGCCTCGCTTTTCCATCTCGGAGATGCATGCGTGATATGTTCGCATAAGAAACGAAAAAACACACACTCTCTCTAATTTATCGTTTGTTGTCACTTTCTCTTTCACACACATACTCTTTTTGCACACTTACTCATTCTCCTTCACACGCACTTGATCTGTCTCGACTGAGGCACTCTCCTCCGTCCATAGCATATAGATTTATTGAAAAGTCAAACATCACAAAGTTTGACCATGTACGTGGAGAAAAAGAATTACATCTAGTACGACAAACATATACCATTAGATTCACCATGAGATATAGTTTTGTATGATGTATCTTTGGTATTGTAGACATAAATAACATTTGCGTAAACCTGATCAAAGTTTCCAAAGTTTGACTTCTAAAAAATTTACATGCACTGCATTATCGAGCGGATGGAATATCTCTTTCCCCCTCTCAGCTATCTGACGCACCACTCAGCCTTATCGGGGCTCCTCAATCTCTCTCAAACTTTATTGGTCAGTTTGGTTCGTGACCTGACCCTCATGCCTTGATGGCCGGTACTGCCTGGTGTGGACGTGAGATGTAAAATATTTCTGCCTGGCCAGGCTTGTGTGGTGCTGAAGCGTTTGGTTCATGCCTGGGCCAGGCAAAGCATCAACGTCCCATCAATCAATCCATGCATCAATTATTTAATGCTAATATCCATCCATGTTGCTGTTAGCCTCGTGGCCGCACGACCAGGCACGGCCAGGCGTTCGAAATCGGTCGCTTGGGCCAGGCTACTTGCAGTGTCTGGAGTTCAGCCAGGCTAATTAAAGTGCAAGGGAACCCAGCCCAGGCGGGCTTTCTTTTTCACAGGGTAGCAACCAAACAAGCGTGCATGAAATCCAGCCACAACCCCAGGCCACACAAAAGATGCTCACGACGCAAGCCAAACTGGCCTTATATCTCCCTGGTTCACACATACACATGTCTCGCTCGCGCTATACATATAGACCCATCCAAAACTCTCCGCCCTTGTTCTCTCTCCATGTGACACGCACCCCCCCTGAGTACCATAATCCCTCACTCCATCATAGGCTCTGTTTGGATCCATGGGTTAGAGTTAGTTTGGGTTAGTTTGGAGTGAACTAACCCAAAAAGATCCAAACAGGAGGGTTAGTTTAGGTTAGATGCATCTAACCCATCCAAAAAAACTAACCCATCCAAGAGGTGCTTATTTGGGTTAGCTCTTCTCGAGACCACTAATAAACACTTTTTTTCTCTCGCTCTCCCCGTAGCAGATCCCTCCCCACTTCCTCGAAGCTTTTCGTCCTCTCCTTCCTCCCTCTACCGCCTGGGTGAAGGTGCCTCGCCGTATCCGCGCTCCATCTAACCCTGCCATCCAAACACCTCTGTACTTAGAGTTAGTTCAGGGTTAGAATCTAACTCTCACCTCTGACTGAGTTAGAGTATCCAAACAGGGCCATAGGCGCAAGCACTCCCCCCCCCCTCCTAAGTATGATTATCTCTTACTAGCCATCAGGAACATACGTATTGTCTCCTTCCATCCATACGTCTATCTCGATATCTCTCGGGGCATCTTCTATCACGCACACACCTTGTCACTCAATCTCCCACCCATGTAGTCCCATCACGATCTCCAGGGGATCTCTCTATGACAAACATACACTCTCTCCTCCCCATGTCTGCATTTTCTCCGTACGTCTCTCTCGACCTCTCTCCCTTGGTTTTCAGAACCCTCTTGGCCACGTGCTAGGGGTCTTCCTCTCTCGGTTCCAAACAACCACACACTATCTCCTCACCTTGCCTCCGTTGTCGAAGATGCATGTATGATATGTTTGCATAAGACACAGCACGCTTTTTCTCTACTTTTATCGTGTGTTGTCCATGTCTCTTTCACACACGCACACACACTTTTTTCACTATCTCTCTCTCTCTCTCTCTCTCTCTCTCTCTCGTTAGGGACTCTGTCACGTCCATAAGCATATGGATGTTTTGAAAAGTCAAACCTCGTAAAAGTTTGACCAGGTATATGTGGAGAAAAACATTTACATCTGGAACGATCATTAGATTCATCACAACATGTACTTACTTCATACTATCATTTATCTTTGGTATTGTAGATATAAGTAATTTCTTTATAAACTTGGTCAAAGTTTCAAAAGTTTGACTTAAAAAAATGTTGTAACTACATTATCGAACGGAGGGAGTAGCTCTTTCTCTGTCTCTCTGCTATCTCTCACGGGCCTCCCCTCTCACTCGAACTCTCTATACCGACGGATTATATGCTCACCGCGTCAGCGTATAGCTCCGTATATTGTTTAGTTGACCGGTCAACCAATCCACATGCTGCGTTGTCAGCTCGTGTTCTGTATCTTGGTGTGCTGGCCCATGTGGAAGTGGGTGAAAAAAAGTAAACTAGAGGCCCATCTGACACGCGGCAAAGTAAACAAAGTTGAAACCACTCGGGGTAGCACCCCGCACGCTAGTAAATTGAGGGCGCATTGAGGACAAACTTCTTGCGCTTGAAGGGCCTTTCAGCGCACAATTCACCACTGCGCGGCGGCATGCACAGAAGGACGCACTCGCGCACACCCAGCACACAACACACACCAGCACACGTGTACACCGGCGTCGCCGCCGGTTGAGATGGACGGTGAGGCAGCCAACAAGCGGAGGCGGCTCGAGCCAAAACCGCATCCGGCGAGCCTGGACTTCATCAGCAGCCTCCCCGACGACATGCTGCTCGTCATCATCGGCCTCCTCCCCACCAAATCTGCCGTGCGGACCGCCCTGCTCTCCCGGCAGTGGCGCCCCCTCTGGCGCCGCGTCCCCCTCAACCTCACCGTCGACAGCTGCCTCTGCGACGGGGATTGCAAACGCATGGCCGCAGTCTCCAAGATCCTTTCATCGCACCCTGGGCCAGCCAGACGCCTTGACATCCGCATGTTCAGTACCAACTGCAAGGTCCAACCCAAGTTCGACGAGTGGTTCTTATCGCCTGCCCTAGATCAGCTCGAGGAGCTCAGCTCTGAAGCTGGACGATGTCGCTCTCTGCCGCCGTCCGTGCTCGCCTCACGCCAACGCTGCGCCGCGCCAGCTTCAGCTCCTGCTATCTTCCCCGGATTAATGCCGCGCCCGCCCTTCTTCTCCCTCAACTCAAGAAGCTCGACCTATTCGACGTTGTCATCTCGAAGACGGCTATGGAGCACCTGCTCCGCAGCTGTACTGTGCTCGAGTACCTTCGTCTTGAGCAGATCCATGGGTTCATTAGCCTCCACATCGCCTCGACGAATCTCCGATGGATTTATGTGTCTTGCTGGCCCCGCAATAAGACATCAATTAGGAAGAGATCACTCCAGCTGTTCCATGTTATGGTCATTGAGAATGCGCCTTTCCTTGAGAGATTGCTTGTATCGGATCTAGAAGGTCCAACAAAAATCAGGGTCATTGACGCGCAAAAATTGACAGTGTTGGTGTACTCGTCTGCCAAATTCTTTGAACTCTTTATTGGATCCATAATCATTCAGGTACAACACTCATCTTCTTCTTCGTCTTCTTGAAATTCACATTTTTAAATTTCTTCTTGATGTATTTATGACCGTCTTCCAGAAAATGATTCCCACAAGCTTGACCCAGTCCATGCGCACAGTGAAGATCTTAGCACTAAAATCTATCGGCCCCAATCTGGATCAAGTTGTTGGATTCCTTACATGATTTCCGTGCACGGAGAAGCTACTCATCAAGGTGAAACTTCTTTCCTATAAGTAAACGGTAATCACAACGTAGCTCAATTTTTTCGTAATTTTCCCAAATTACGATGACAAGTATAGTGTTCAAAACTTCATCTACGCACTGCACCAAAAGAAATGTTTTTAGTATTTTTTCTCACATGATCACTTGCATCGTTTTTATGCTGTACTACTATAGTAGCCTAGGCTAGTCATAGTGGAAACTAACTTAGACTACTCCAGCAACTTTATGGTTACCCTAAGAGCAAGTACTACCTCCGTCCTGGTTTACTCTTCCAATTTTGTAGTATCAAAATTTGACCATAGATTTAACTGACAAAATGTTAATGCATGTCACTAAGAACTATATCGTTGGATTCGTATTTGAACATAATTTCAAATGGTGTAATTTTTAGTGACATGCATTGGCATTTTCTTAGGTAAATCTGTGGTAAATTTTTTTCACTAAATACGAAGTAGTATTTCCTCCGTCCCAAAATTCTTGTCTTACATTTGTTTAGATACAGGTGTATCTAACAATAAAATGTAACTAGATACATCCATATTTAGACAAATTTAAGACAAGAATTTTGGGACGGAGGGAGTACAAAAGTGGGCTATGTAGGCCAAAACATGTGCCAAATTCACTTGTAATGCATTTGGCACCGATGCCCCTCCATTGCTCACCTGGTGCCCCAATCTGGATCACCTACTTTGCTCCGGTGCCAAATAAACTCATGCAATAAAAAAACACTGCGTGGGAGAGAGAGAGGACTGAGGCAATAAAAAAACACTTGTTTGGGAGAGTGAGAGGCTGGTGTAGTTGGTTTGATTGATTTGTTTATACATGTGGGTCTGTGTGCACAGCGGTGCCAACTCTCTCACATCGCGAGAGCGGTGCCAACTCTCTCACATCGCGAGAGCGGTGCCAAAATCTTTTGATTTGACATCGATGCGTATTATGTGGCATACTTTTGCGAAATATGGCATCGGCCACATAGTGGAAGGCAACAAATGCCCAAGCTCTTCACATGATCCTAGTTAAATGACAGGAAACAGAAAGAGAGAGAGAGAGAGAGAGAGAGAGAGAGAGAGAGAGAGAGTGAAAAAATATCACTAGCCAGCCAACCCTATCTTAGAGCGAATAATATTGGTACCTCTTGATGACACGACAATCTTATGCAGCCAGCTGCTCTAATATGTTCTCTTCTTTTGCAGATAAAAAAAGACCCGAACGTGAAAAATGTGCTGCACTATAACAATCTCATCGAATGCCTTGATCTCCATCTTACATAAATTGATTTGATCGACTACTGAGGCAGCACATCTGAGATTAAATTGGCCAGGTTCTTTGTTCTGGAGGCAAGTGTGCTCAAGGTAATGAGGTTTGGCGTTCTCTGGCGCAACAATGAATGGTGTGCTGATCACCGCAAGCGTCTAAGCCTAAATGACAAAGTCTCCGCAGAAGCTGAATTTGTTTTTGAAACATCAAGTGGCCAGAGACTCAAAAACTTATTTGCCCATTAGTGACTTGTCAGGGCGGTGGATTTCAGTTTGTACGATAATGTTGCATCCACCTAAAGTAACGAAAGTTCTTACATAAACTTCCTAGTAATTCCCTCTTCCTAGGTGCAGCATTACTCCTAACATTTGTAATATCAGTTTAAACTTGTAATATTGCCGTGTCCTATTCCTGCGTTTTCAAAATCCTTCGAACCAAACAGGTCCTGAGTTGGTAATGATGTTGTGCCTCCCATCTTTCACCAATAGCCGTCGGATCTAGATCTGAGGCATACAAACCAAGCTTCTCCATTTTTGCAAAAAGATGCCCGCACTTGTTCCCTATTTACAAACAACTCCTTGTCTCTCACAATCAGCCTTATCCCCTCCCCACCACATCTACAAGGCCGTGGAAAAATCTGGCGCGATGGCCGCTGCCGGAGCCGTCCACCCCAATCTTGGTGTTCCGTGCAATGCACGGACATCTACACACGGGATATTATGTCGAACAGGACTAGTTGTAAGCAGGATAGCTCTACAACCATGATGATAGTGACTGCAGACGGTGAGGCTGACTATGGTATGCCGAACACAGCGCCTATACTCAGGTGTCATCTCCGGCGCAGGGTCTTGTCACTTCACTGTGAGGAGCAGCACGTAATAATTTGACCAACGGGTAGTACAGTGCTAGTAATCCTACTACTACATTGGTAGTACTACTACTAGTACTAGTAGCACCACCGTCTGGATTTAGGAGTACTACCACGTCCATCTAGATTTTAGTATTTGACTAGCAATATCTAGTAATGCATGTCACAAAAATGTACTACTCCCTCTGTAAATAAATACATGGTGTTTTATTCCTATCAAGTAGAGAACTTAATGTTTTTTTGCTAACTATAGTACTAATAGGATTACATGTAAGGAACTAAACACTGCATGTCATGTTTGGTAGTCTCAAGTCATTGAAAGCATGCACGGCCCACATCTCTCATTGGTTGATATGTCACGAAATAAGAAACAAGGAGGGAGTTAGTGCACCGTGCCTAAGTGTTTTGGGTTTATTTGGTTATCGTAATGTGACTTACACAACATTTTTGTTTACATGCATTAACATTTTATTAGTTAAATCAAAGGTCAAAACTTGGCGCAAAATGCAAAGGGGACCAATAAACCAGTAAACATCAAACTTCTCTCGTTTGGCCCCAACTAGAGGTCCGGTGAGATGACTATACTGCACCGGCACGGAGGGGGACGCAGCTTCATTGACTTACGGCAACTGCCTTTGGGTGAATGACACATGGGCCCAGGGGGTGGCTGGCCCACCTATCATACAGCCAAAGGCAGGTGCAGTAGAGGGCCGAGGAGTAGTACGAAATCCTACGCACCTACGCACGCTAACCAAGGGCAAGAGTGATCACTCAAATCGCAAGATCAGTTGACTAGAAGCTAAGCTAGACCCATGGAGGCGATGAGCGCGAGCATCAGCCGGCCGTGCCAGATGGTCCACGACGCCGGCCTGCGGCCCGGCAACGAGGAACGTCTCCAGGTAGTATTGCTTGAGGCTGCCAGCATGAGGGGCCGCTTGGACGACAGCTTTGTCTCCTTGTTCGACGAGGTCCTCATCTGTTTCCTCGACAAGTTCACTGTCGTTAAGAAGCTCGCGGACGACTTTGACGTAAGCCTCCAGCCGACGCGCCCAGGCTCTGCGATGCCCGCCACCCTCAACGGCCACTATGGTGACAACCTCTTCGACGCACTGGTGGCCCTGTGACTGCCCGCCGTCGCGCCGGAGAATGTCCACCTCGAGGTCGCGCTCGCCGCGCAGCGCCTGGCGCAGCAAGACACCATCGACATAATCACCCACGTCTACGCGCAAATCGTCCACAAGGACTACTACATGCAAGATGAGGACCATAGGACGCTGGCCTTCTTGGACCGCAGGGCAACCTTGGATGGCACTGTTCAGAAGCACGTTGAGCTCGCCGCCAATGCCGCTGCTCCTCACACGTCGGTTGGTGACCCGGTGCACTAGGGCGTGAGGATGTCGTTGATGGATCCGTATGTATTTTTATCTTTCCGTCAAACCCATGTAGTAGTATATGATACTACAGTAATTATCTTACCTTTTGCATCAACTGCATAATTTTCGTACGTACTCCATGCATGAACGGCGCCATAACCAAACTTCTCATTACTCTAGGCAAAATCATTATTTTCTATCTATCGTTCCCGCCATGGAGCAGAACCAAATTTTACAAGTTACGAGTTCAAAAGGAAAAGCCTGCCGTGTTCGTGTCGCACCCCCACACGGTTGGTCCGGCACGCCACTCAAGCGGGAATGCGTGCGGTGTTGCATTTTCACTTACAAGTGGGACCGCAGTTGAGCAAACCGACTATCGGCAAACCCCCACCCCGCCCACCGTGCGATGGCTGAGAAAACAGGAGGGAGAAGAGATGGCTATAGCACAGACTCCAAGAAAATTGGTGTCGGATGGGACTCGTGTGGGTGGCGTAGCCGTCTTGCTAGACGTGAATGCTAGTTATGGCCCATGCCACCCCACTATATCGAGCCTATATCGAGGTACGTAGAACAAATTTCCTGCAGTCTGTGCTCAGCCCTCCTCTATCTCTCTTCTCAGCCAGCCAGCGGAACGCGAAGCCCATCGTCTGTTTGCTCACATGCGGTCCCACATGTCAGTGAAAACGCAAGCGGACCCACTGAACCTGCACATCTTTCACCTCGACGTGCTGGTGATGAAAAACAAATCCAAGAAATATCTTCGGTGGCCGCTTTTGGAGTTACTCAAGAGTAGTAAGATTCTATTTATAGTTTAACCCAAGATGCACATCTCGTGGCTTCAACTACCACTCTATTTTCTTTCATGACACGACCTGGATGATGGATGTCCCACGTGTCGGCAAAAGGAGGAAGAAACCGACCAAATCTTCGGTTGTGCTCTCGGATTAGACTAGTTGTGCTAACTTAAAAAATTTATTGTGTACTCCCTCCGTTCCAAAATACTTGCCTTCCATTTGTCAAAAAATGGATGTACCTATATACTAAAACATGTCTAGATACATATATATTTTGACAAATAGAAGGCATGTATTGTCCAACAGAGGGAGTAGAATGGATGCAAGTTTTTGTATTGGGAAGAAGAGTACATCCATATATTGATAGAGCGCAATTTAGTAGATGTTCTATCACTTTTAACTAGCACAGAGGCTATAGATGAGATTAGTGCACTTGTTGATACTCCTACTTGGTATGCGTGTTGCTGCTTAGACGCAGAGAAAAACGGACCGGAGGGAGTACTAGAATAGAGGCTAGACATGAGACTAGATGCGAGGAAGCAACATCTACTTCTTTACATGAAGAAGAAAGAAGCACGCAAGATCGAGCCTCCGCAGATCAACAATGAATGCATCGAGAAGGCACTAATCCAACTTACAGGAGTAGTAAAATGTATTCTTGTGGTTCTTGTTTTCTTTGGTCTTGCTTTTCTAGTCAAAATTATTGTTGGAGTTCGTGCAAAACGGAGGTCCGTTTGGAGTCGTGTGTTGCAGTTGGCCTTACAAGTGGGACCGTAGTTAAGGAAACCGACTATCGGCAAACCCCCACCTCGCCCGGGCCGCTGATGGCTGAGTTAGAGAAACGATGAGGTTGAAGAGATTGCTCTAGCACGGACTCCAAGAAATATGGTGTCGATGGAAGTCATGCTGGTGGCGTACGCCGTACTCACGGGCGTGAATGCTTGTTCTGGCCCATGCCACCCTACTACTCCTACTACTTACTATATAGTACTACTAGTATCGAGGATTCGAGGTGCTGGTTACGTAGTACAATATGGCTACCATAAAAACACCCGCACGACGCGCGAAGCATGTGAAGCTAGTACAAATAGTGTACTACTATTTTTGATTGGCCTCATCCGATAACCTGTTGCAATGCACGTACAATTATGTATTCGGAAAATATTTTTTTGCCTCGTCGCACCACTCACTCACAGAAGCGATTCATAAATTTAGTAAGTTTATCACAGGCATATCATTTTATTACATACAACAGGTCATCAACCCACATCGACAACGAGGATACATTATAAATACTAAAGTTTTCACCTAACAACAAATAACAAGCAATGAAATGAACTTCAACTCAACCATTCCTCGGCATTGGAAACGCTTGCTTTGAACCACAAGACATTCTCTGGGACGGGCCATCCATTGTCGATCTGGAGACCAACGCAGGGTTGATCATCCAGGATGAAGCGGCATACTATATCAGTACCAGGGTAGGGAACCACCCAAATGTCCGAGGTATAGACACAGTTGCTTCTGATAAATGGTAGTAATGTTGTGTCAACAGCAGTTGGATCGCCTTTCACCATCATTGGATAGTTTTGTCCAAGGAAGAGCGAGTTTTCTCCAAGACTATCAATTCTGTACCAGGGAGAAGGAGTTGGCGCTAGCACACTAGTATCCATCCCGAATACCATGCAACGGGTGTTGGAATAGGTCCAGAGAGTGCGACCATGGGAGACTACACCTGCTTCCTTAGCAGTAACATCATCAGTGGGCTGTATACACACGAGAAGAGGTGATCCATCGGAATTAGTTGCCAGGCGCCAAATAGTATATGGGCGCTGCTCATCCTCATGCTCGTGATCATCACCATCGTCATCTCCCCCTTGGTTATAAAAATCTTCAAGTATAGGTGGTGGAATGTTCGCAGGACCTTGGAAACACAAGAAGAAGGTTAATTAGTAAAGGGAAACTTGCTAACCCGCATGCATGTGGATGAAACAATTATAATTATGGTGGAAGACAAACATACCGAAACAACAATTCCATGCAAAAACAGTGCCACCAGTGGTGGCAGCAAACACAAGGCCCTCGTATTCAATTGCACCACAGTACTCATCCGTGTACAGAAACTGATTTTTGAGCAATATCCATAGAGTCAAACCAGCAGGGACGGCAACAAGCTTGTCGAACATAGCAACAACGTCATAGTTGTTGTAATTCCAAGAGCAGTTGGGAACTCGAGAAATTGCTATCTTCCGTAGAAGACAGTCACCATGATTGTATTTGAACGTGCGTACAATTCCGGTGTGCTCAACCTCTGGGCAGTCTGCTGAGATTTTTGGAAGTGGAACCCGGTCACGAGTGTACACATTCACAAGTTCCCACTCGCAGTTGAACCCAATATAAACAACCCAATCTCCATTTGCGCCTACCCAAGCCTTGCCCTCAAGCGATGGCATCTTAACATCATACGTATCATTATCAAGCGGCATTAACTTGCACAGGGCAAGGCCTCCGTCGTGACGGCGCCAGTCATCAGGGTCACGACGAAGAATATAGGGGAGATCAAACCGCTGCTTGACTCTTGGGTTCCTTGTAATGATGTTATTAGTTGAGTCGAGAATGGGCTTGAACGAACCTGCCATGCTAGCCGAGGTGATGGCGTCGCACCAATCAATGAGTTCATCCACCACGTCATCTTTCAGTATGGGGCAAGAATAACGGGGTCGTTTCCGTCCGGTTCCCTCCATGGAGAAGACGATCGAACAATGGCAGAAGAAAGGGTGAAGGACTGAAGGAAAATGGAGGAGGGAGAGGAAGAGCGTGCGACGGCAGTTCCAAATCGAGAGGGAAAGGCGAAGAGTCTGTGGACGACTGCCAGTTTGCCACGGTTCACGAAGGGGCGCCCTGTCCTACACGTCGGTTCGGAAATACTCCTACTACTCGCCGTCGTCTCACTGATATGTTGGAACGAGACCACATGTCAACGAAACATGGTGTGTAATTTCTCGTGCAAAATGCGATCTGGCCGCGTTGGCCCGAGGTGCCGCATTAGTTATCGACCTTTATTTTTTAATGGCGTGCCATTCAGTTTTGAAGCACGACTAACTGGTACTGTACGCAGAGAAAATATAAACTACTCTACCACTACTCCACCTCCAGTACTAGTAGTATAAAAAAGATATATAGGCTGGAGCTTCAGCGCTTTCTATCCAAGGGCTGTCCACTTGCTTCTCACACTACCACCCTCTCTCCAGATCTAAAAAAGATGGCCCCTCTCTCCCTCCTAACCGGTGGACACAGATCCGCCGGGGAAGAAAAGGACGTGCAGCATTGACGCACTTGTCGTCGGCGAGCGAGGTCACGCACTGATGACAAGGCCGTCCTCTCAGACCTAGCGCCCGCGCGGGATGGTCTCCGTCCCCAAGCTCGCTGCCGTAGTGTGTGCGGAGGACGACGACCACGAGTGAAGCCACTTCCCGCCGACCCTCAGGTATGCTACCTCTTTTCGAACCATACCCTTGTTCTATTTCCCCATCCGCACGCCGTTGCATGTGGATCTTTTCCACTCCACCATCTTCCCAATTTGCTATCCTCTGCTCTGCTGGCCATGCAGACGAAAACCATAATTTGCACTATTAAAGGAAACCCTACTTCATGCAGACTAATCCATGTCTGGGTTGAATAAGGAAAGGAAGGGAGACTGTACTGTCCAAGAGAGTAGGCATCGAACCCGCATCTAGGTTGAAAAGGGGAAAATCAGTAGCTAAGGAACGAGTCTCGTGTCTCTTGGTTGAAGAAGGGTAGACAACGGAATAGAGAATGACTAGGTCAATCGGTTTGTTGTCCTCACATAGGAAAAAGGTGGCTAAAGAGAACAAAAATGGGACGTAATCCACATATGCTGCCTGGATATTTGTTGCTCTGGGAAACCATACCTCCCTCACCACTCTGCGTCCGTGGAGGTACATCGTACTGGTGCGCCCACTGTCCGAATGGGCCTCCCATGCTCTTATTGCCACTTTTTTGCTGTTAGTATAACGCCAGCAGTCAAGTCAAGCACTGCTACTGGTAAAGTGATGCCACATTTAAATAATGCCGCTCTCAGTCTAATGCCACCGATAAATTTAAGCAATGCCATTTAATGTCACTGGATTATTTCAGGGTTAGCTGTTGATTGTGGATGTATTAAAGATTTTTCAGCTAAGGCATTCTAATGCTGTTGCACAGCCAGTATACCAACGATGAAACTTGTTACTACCTTCAAATTTTT
This sequence comes from Aegilops bicornis, assembly GCA_021605145.1. Taxonomy (NCBI): domain Eukaryota; kingdom Viridiplantae; phylum Streptophyta; class Magnoliopsida; order Poales; family Poaceae; genus Aegilops; species Aegilops bicornis. Next base: position 848,736,405 of record CM038675.1, on the reverse strand, counting down.
GCCTTTATTAATGCTTATAGATTACATACCTCACTTTCATGAGATAAGTTAATTATTTTGTACAGTGTCACCAAAATGCCAAGGCGCTGATGTCATTTTATTTTGGTTAAACTGCACAGACAATTACGAAGACAAGAGGAAATGTCAAGAGTGGGCACCTCCTCCTCCAGATGTTCCCTTGGTTCGTTCGATCAAGTTTTTATGTTTGATCGATTATCAATATTGGGATAGCAATTTTTAAGGTCCCCCCGAGTTCGAAATGATATTTACCTTGGAGGTACATGGTTTGCAATTTTTTTATACTGTCATTAGTTAATAATGCTAGTTACCTTCGGACTTATGTATTTGGTTTAATGCTCATGGATAGCCAGTATACCAATGCTGAAACTTGTTACCTTTACATTTTGTATTGTTAATTCTTATAGAAACCTTCCAGTGCTAGAGTTTATTGAAATCTGTTAAGTAAAACCATTGTACTGTACCCTGTAATAAACTAACTACTCTACTATTGCACTAGCCACTGGATTAGTGTATATTTGTAGTATTCGAATGGTGTTGCATTAGCGTATGGACATAAATAAAGTGTGGCAAGCTTTCCCAGATATGTGCTCAAGAAAACTACTACCTGTTTTTCTAAATACTAGACATTTGTGTACTTTAAATTGAACCGCGAAAACGTCTTATATTAAGGAACAGAGGGTGTAGAGTTCACTCAAATTATCCCGGTAAAGCTAGTCACACATTTGTTAAAATTAATGTTCATTATGTTATCGGAGGAGGTCTGTATGTTTGTCTCTAATGCCTGTCGACTACATACCTGACATCATGATGTAATGTTAAGTCATTCCCTTTTGTACAGTGTCACTGAATTGTCAAGGCGGTGATGGCATTTTATTTTAGTAGAAATGCACAAAATTTTCTTAAAAGAAGAGGAAAGGTCAGGTATGGCTCAGTTTTTCAGAAAAAACTATGTATACCTTCCTGACATCAACCTATGTTGCTTTATTTATTCCTTCAAATAGGTGGTTAGAAACAGTCTTGCTACCTTTTCCCATTAAGAAATTTGAATGCTTATATTTGTGAGTCTATGCTTCAATATCTATGCAAACAGAGATGCTTGATTTTAGTGGAACTGCACAAAAATTCCAACTGGTTCAACATCAGGAGCATGTTTTTTTTCCAAACCTTTATATCCAATTGGTGGCACTATGAGCTGTTCATTACGAAGGTACATGGTTTGTTACTATCTTGCTACTCTTTTTGTACTGTCATTAGATAGTAATACTAGTGGTTTGCATGTGAATTTATTGGCAGGGTGGACCTACATTGGAGGTGCAGGACAGGATTCAATGATTGGATGCTCAATTTCGGTTGTATCGATTTCACCTCTTCCATCACTGCGAACATGGTGTGGTATATGTTTACTAGCTGCTTGATATTTGTGCAGACAGAGATGTCTGCCCGTTGCTATTTGGCAAACAAACAAAGTGTCCGCAATTTTGGTTGAACTGCACAAGAGAATAGTATAGTCACTGCATGTAGTGCCATTTGAAAATAGACACAAAGATTGGATAGTCACTTCATGGACTGCAGAAAAGTAGTATTGTACTATTTACTGGCCAACACTAGGTGCTTCATTGCTTTGGTCTGATTGTACAATGGGCATCATTTTCCCTAAGTTAAAGTTTGTATTCCGAAAATAGTCTCGAGGTGTGATCGAGAGAAGACCAAATCATATTGCAGTGGATGTTCCTCCATCATGTGTGGTTCATTCTCATGGTTCCAGCTGTTGGTGAAACCACTTACGTTTGCAAGAGGAATTGTAGACTTCACAAACAAATTTGTCTTTCAGTCTGTACTGAATGTTGGCCAAGAGAAGCATCCATGTTAGTAGGAAGAACAGATGTTTTTTCTAGATCTTTGCTTTTGGAGCTACATATTTGTATATGATCTGTGAATCATTGAGATGCATTAACATGTTGATCTTAGGTATGGGAATCATACTAGTTAGTTTTAGTTGCGATTCTTGCGACGCAAGATCCGAAGTGGCTGGTCATTGCTTTTGGAGCTACATATTTGTATATGATCTGTGAATCATTAAGATGCATTAACAGTTACTTATTTCTGTTCGCTCAGTGTTTACAAGTTACTGATCGATCACTAGCTAGCCTACAAATGCGCTCCTGGCAGTTTTATTTATGACTAAGATGCGAAGTGGCAGTTTTTTGAATAAAAATGCCTACCTCTGAACAAACTGACAAGCTACACTATCGATCCTACACGGATAAAAATGCCTACCTCTGAAGAAACTGACAAGCTACACTATCGATCCTACATGGGTAAATAGTGGATCACGCATGTTATACCTCCTTTCCGGTTTGTAGGGCTCTATTCAAGAAACGGCCTACTCAATCCTACACAAATAAATAGCGGATCACGCACGTACTAGTACCTCCTTTCCGGTTTGCAGGGCTTAATTCAAACCTCTCACCAACCAAGGTGCTCCCTCCCTCCGGGTTTATTAGTCCCGTGAGCAAAGCAGCAAGACCAAGGCATGGCAATAATTAACGGCATGCAAAAGTTTAAGCCTAATTAATTCCAGCGATTTAAGTGGCTGCATGCGTGCCCTCGGCTGCGACTTGTTGCATGCTGCTTCACGTACTACCTGCGAGCGATTCTGAGTGCCTGCATGCAGCCAGCCATAATTAAGGCAGCTAACCGATGCGAAAAAGGCGCTTTAATTGTTGCGGGCTTTTTAAGTCTGTGAAATCATTATTAACAAGGAGGGAGATGATTCCAGTGCACTCGCTTGACCGCCATGCCGGCGTGCGACCCAGACGGGATGGGACGGCACAGTCATAATTTCAGTTTCCCTAGTTTTCCACGGCAAGCTGGCGCGCTAAGCCATTATGCATTGAATTCCGATGACCGTCGCACTACCTTCCCCCTATAAGTACTGTTTCCCGGCCTTCTCCGGTGCCACCGTGACCCAACTCGCCATATCCTCATAAGCCCCCACCGGCCCGACGTCGCTCGCCACGTCCGCCATGCCCCACCCGTCCGCGGTAGGCGACGCTAGAGGCGGTCACCGCCGGAACTAGTGTTCGGTTTTTCACCAGAAGGCACACGGAGGGAGGAGGCATTATATCTGTCTTTAGATGGCAATGCGTAGATCGAGGAGTTATTGGAGCGCGACCGCATGGCGGAGGAGCAGGAGTTTTTGGAGCGCGACCGCCTGGCGGAGGATCTGTGTATCGCCGATTTGCGCCGCCAGCGGGACATGGAGCAGCAGCGCACCGACGCTCTGAGTCGCGAGCAGAGCGCCCACCACTGGGCCGACTACGTGGAGGCCGGCGCCCGGCAAATAGCCCTGGAGACTGTCAGGCACGCACACGTTCGCGACGCCGATTTTTACTACCAGCTCGTCAAGTGGGTTTCTCGCTTGGAAACCGAAGCTTCGGTGGACCACGCCGGCATGGAAACGGCCAACGCGCGCGAGCAACGCGCCCTATCGCACCTCTGGCAAGTCCGAGGCGAGGCGCAGGACGCCGGTGTCGGCGTTTAGTGTGTAACACAGATGGCGACTGGCATTGTCTAGTTAGCTAAGAGTAAGACTTGTCTAGTGGGAGTAGATAGTTAATTTGGCTATGATGGTTGTCAACGTGGAAGTTTAGTACTCTATATGTGGATCAGACCTGTTACTTTGCTCTGAATGTTGAACTTTCCGTTTGAACGTATGGAATGGGCTGTTATTTTTTTAAATGGGTTGTATTTGACCTCCCCGGGTTTAGAGGCTGACTTGTGGGCCTAGCAAGTTGACGCATACACAATCAGGAGATGATTGTACGTGGAGAGGATGACAGCAGGGACCCGCCAAGGTCATGGCAGTACGCAAGCAAGTGCCTCCTTATTTCAAGCCAATAAAAAATGGCTCCTCCTAGTGGATTTCTCACATATGGGTACCATGCCATTGTCAACGTAATCAATAAACGAGAGAATTGCACGACGAGCGGCTGACACCAGGGACCCAGCAGCTCGCCCAGTTATTTTTGTTTTGGGTTAATTTGATAAATGCGTCCGAGAAATGCCACTGCAATTTCCAAACTTTGAAAAATGCAATTTCATGCCATTTCTAGTGGCATTTTTCGAAGTCTGGAGTGGCGTTTTCAAAGTTTGCAAACTGCAGGGCGTTTTTCAAAGTTTGCAAAATTGCGATGGCATTTTTCAAAGTTTGGAAATTGCAGTGGCATTCTTATGAATCGCCATAATTGGAGTGGCATTTATCTAATTTGTTTTTGAGACGGAAGCAGGGTGTCAACTGGGCTGCGCGGGACACTCTGGCCTGTCTAGACAGCCTTTTCTTTTATGTTTACCACAGACCCGCCCAGTAGTTTTTTTTCTTTCTGAAAATGGCTAGCCCAGTTTTTTAGTGATTTTTCAAGTAAATCGCTTTATCAGGCTTGTTGGGCTGCAAATCTTTCAATACGAGGAGAGCTTCATTCGGCTGGCCGAGAAAATGGCCTATCAGTAATGAGAAATGGGCTGTACATTTTTAAAACACATCAAACCGGCAATTAGTTTCAAATATCTTTTTTCCATTTCGAGATTTTAAATTGCATTGATTTTTATGCGTGGACAATTTATTGGATTTTATATTGATATACATTTATTTTTAAAATCAGTTTGAATGTGACTCGATATTTCGGGATTAAAAATAGTTCAGACCGCACCTACATATGCAAAATTTCTTATAAATTTTTAACCGTGGCCACAATATGGGCTGTAATGCTAACAAAAAGAATATGGGCTCCAAAAAAACCTGTAAGAATTAGCAAATGGGCTGTAAACTATTTGAAATAATGGCAGATGGGTTGTATGCTGTTTTCCACAGATTTGAGGCTTTCCACATATGGCCTGTATACTGTTGGATATCCATCCAACGGCCGTCGTGCTTCTTCAATCTCTTCTCTTCCTACTCCAGCCGCTCAAATAAGCACCGGAGGGACTGCCTGCTCCCTCCTCCCCGCGGCCGGCTATGCTGCCGCGCAGGCCTCACCGCCCCACCATACTCCCATCGCTGGCCTAGCCTTCCCTCTACTCACCCATAGTCCCACACCTGCTGTTGTTCTCCAGCGACGGCAGACGAACCAGTAAACCCTCGTACAGTCGTACTCCCCTCCGCGTGGGAAACAACTGCCGAGTCTTCCCTGCCTCCGTGTCGTTGCCTTCCTAGGCCTCTCTGTCGTCCACCGCCCTGGTGTTCTCGGCGTGGCGTGGTCAACGTGGTCAACGACCGACATGCATTTGAAGTGGACTGTACGTGGAGAGGCTGACAGTTGGGTCCACGGCCGCACGCAAGGAAATGCCTCCTTATTACGCGAAAAATAATGATTCCTCCACCTGACATATGGGACCCACCGAAAGGGCCTCCGTATTTCACGAAAAAAACGTTACCGCCGCTGACAGCTCGGACCCACCGGCTATATCTTCGCACTCAAGGAAGTGCCTCCTTATTACGCCCAAAAAAAGAATAATCCCCCTGCTAGCTGGGACCCAGTATAGTGGGCCTACTAAGTTGATGGAGACGAAGGGCTTTGTCACCTTTGTCAATATGCACGATTCTAGCTCGACTAACCGTACGATGTCCATCCAACGGCCGTAGTGCTTCTTCAACCTCTGGTCTTGTTGCTCCAACCGCCCAAAGCAGCGTCGGTCGTGCCGCCTGCTCCTGCCTCCCGTTGTCGGCTGTGCTGCCGCGGAGGCCTCACCGCCCCCATACTACTCCCGTCGCTGGCCAGGCCATCCCTCCAGTCCACTCACCCACACCCCCTGTTATTCTGCGGCGACGGCAGCGCAGCCGAACCAGTGAACCCTCGTACTCCTCTCCGCGTGGGCATCCACTGCTGCGTGTTCCCCGGCTCCGCGTCGTCCCCTTCCTAGGCCTCGCCATCATCCACCGCCATGGTGCTCTCGGTGCGGCGTGGTCAATGTGGTCAACGACCGAATTCCATCGGAAGAATACTGTACGTGGAGAGGCTGACAGCTGGGTCCACGACAGCCGCAAGGAAGTGCCTCCTTATTACGCGAAAAATAATTATTCCTCCACCGGACAGCAGGGACGCACCAGACGGGCCACCAGTATTTCGCAAAAAAAATGTTTGCCCCTGACTGCTGGGACCCACCCGACGGGCCACCGTATTTCGCGGAAAAAACGTTCCCCGGCTGTCAGCTCGAATCCACCGGAAGTGCCACCTTATTACGCACAAAAAATGAATACCCCCTGCTAGCTGGGACCCACCTTGGTGGGAGGCTGACTTGTGGGCCTACTAAGTTAACGGGGATGGAGGGCTTTGTCAACTTAGTCAATATAAATGATTCTAGCTCCAGTGACCGTACGATGTCCATCCAACGGCCGTAGTGCTTCTTCAACCTCTGGTTTTCTTGCTCCAGCCGCCCAAAGCAGCGCCGGTCGTGCCGCATGCTCCTGCTTCCTGTGGCCGGATGTACTGCCGCGGAGGCCTCACGGCCCCTACTATTCCCACCGCTGGCCAGGCCCTGCGGCGACGGCAGCCTCACACCGCAGCCGAACCAGTGAACCCTCGTACTCCTCACAGCGCGGGCTTCCACTGCCGCATTTTCCCCGGCTCCCCGTCGTCCCCTTCCTAGGCCTCGCTGTCGTCCACCGCCCTAGTGCTCTCGGCGCGGCGTGGTCAACATGGTCAAGGAACGACTTCCATCGGACGTGGACTGTATGTGGAGAGGCTGACAGCTGGGTCCACGGCCGCAGCAAGGAAGTGCATTCTTATTACGAGGAAAATAATTATTCCTCCATCTGACAGCGGGGACCCACCGGACGGGCCACCGTATTTTGTGAAAAAAAGTTTCCCCCCTGACTGTTGGGACCCACCAGCTGCACCTTCGCACGGGCAAAAAAAAACCGATTCGCCCCCCTGACTGCTGGGACCCACCAGCTACATCTTCGCACGCAAGGAAGTGCATCCGGGCAAAAAAATGATTCGCCCCCCTAACTGCTGGGACCCACCAGCTACATCTTCGTACGCAAGGAAGTGCGTCCGGGCAAAAAAATAAACAAAACGATTCGCCCCCCTGACTACTGGGACCCACCAGCTACATCTTCGCACGCAAGGAAGTGCCTGACAGTCGGGACCCACCTGGTCAAAGCGTTGTCATTCTGGTCGCGAACGTGTACATACATACTGGTCGATGTAGAGGCGCGCACGTGTCGTAGTAGAGGCGCGCACGTAGCATGTACACGTATGTACAGCGGTGAGGGTGCAAGAAAGAAAATACGGCCACGTACGTACATACGGGCAGGGTCTCGAATGCCTACTCACGACACGCATACATGGCTGGGTCGTAACAGAAACAGCGCTGCCGCCGTGTTCATGGGGAGTCAACCGCTGGGTCGGAACGGAATGCGTGGCCGTGTTCATCGGGAGGGCTTGGACGGAACAGCGATGGAAGCGAGGCTGGCGCATCGCACAACGGAGGAAACGGCCTTGTGTTCGACCGCCACTTTCAAACGGGATCCTGTTGATCGAGGGGCTTGGCATCGCAAACGGAGGAAACGGACCTCCTGCGGTCGAAACGGGGTTCCTGTTGATCGGGAGGGGTGTGGCGTACCGCAAAACGAAGGAAACGGACCTCCTACCGTCGAAACGGTGATCTTGTTGATCGGGAGGGGTGCGGCGTACCGCAAAACGGATGAAACGGACTTATGTTGGAGCGCTACGGTCGAAATGGGGGTCCTGTTCATCGGGAGGGTGTGGCGATCGCAAAAGCAGGACTCCACGGGATACTGTTCATCTCCACCGTCGACCTCCTCCAGCCTCCACGGGCTACCGTCGACCTCCTCCAGCCTCCACGGACTCATGTTCATCCAGCCTCCACCACGCGCTACTCCACCGGCTACTGTTCAACCACCCCTCCACGGGCACCCCTCCACCGTCTACTTTTCATCCAGCCCTCCACACCTCGGGGTCCTGTTCAACCACCCCTCCACAGCCACCCCTCCACCGTCTACTGTTCATCCAGCCCTCCACACCACGGGGTCAAGTTCATCCAGAGGCAACGCCACCGCTCACTGTTCATCCAACCCCCGCAACGCCACTGTTCATCCAATCGATCGGCTTGATTAGCAGCAGAGCGGCGAATCGCTCGATCGGGTTCGATTAACGACCATCGATCGATTTCTCGGGTTCAAGAACGCGTAGTCTGTAGTGCAATCGCCGGGTTCGATTAGAGCCCAACGCCTCGCTTCGGGTTCGATTAGAGCCAACGCCGCACACACGCTGCAGACGCACGAGAGAAATGCGCATCGCTTCGGCCCCGACCTCCCACCATAACCTGGTACTCCCCGAAATTTTCCTATCCCTCGCTTCTACCACGGTTTTTTCCGTCATGGACGGCCCAAAGAATGTCATGCAGCTGCGTCTCCGGCCTGCCCAGGACGAAAAGCCCATTTTCTGTCATGATTTTTTGTCATAGAAGTAGGAGCCTACCACATCTATGACGATATCGGGTTTTGTCACAATTATCGTCATAGAAGTGTCATATGTATGACAGAAAAAAATTTCGTTCGGCCCAAAATGTCATGGATGTGTCTTTTTTTTTTGTAGTGATGCCCATCATATTAGGACTAAAGTCATAACCTATGCAAATTACCATGTTGTTTAGAAAGACTCTCAAAATAATATAAGTGAAGCATGAGAGTTCAACAATTTCTATAAAATAAATCCACCGCCGTGCTCTAAAAAGATATAAGTGAAGCACTAGAGCAAAATTGCCTAGCTCAAAAGATATAAGTGAAGCACATAGAGTATTCTAATAAATCACGATTCATGCATGTCCCTCTCAAAAGGTGTGTACAGAAAGGATGATTGTGGCAAACTAAAAGCAAAGACTCATATCATACAAGATTCTCCAAGCAAAACACATACCATGTCGTGAATAAAAATATAGCCTCAAGTAAATTTACCGATAGACGAAGACGAAAGAGGGGATGCCATCCGGGGCATCCCCAATCTTAGATGCTTGGTTGTCCTTGAATATTATCTTGGGGTGCCTTGGGCATCCCCAAGCTTAGGATCTTGCCACTACTTATTCCATAGTCCATCAAATCTTTACCTAAAATTTGAAAACTTCACAACAGAAAACTCATGAGATCCGTTAGTATAAGAAAATAAATCATCACTTTTTGGTACTGTTGTGAACTCATTCTTTATTTATATTGGTGTAATATCTACTGTATTCCAACTTCTCCATGTTTCATACCCCCGATACCACCCATAGATTCATTAAAATAAGCAAACAACACAAAGAAAACAGAATCTGTCAAAAACACAACAGTCTGTAGCAATCTGGAAACTTCGAATACTTCTGTAACTCCAAAACTTCTGAAAAATTAGGACAGCCTGGGAAATTTGTATATCAATCTTTCGTAAAAAAATCAGATCAAAAGCATGCTTCTATGATATTTAAAAATTATTTTACTAGGTGCAAAAGTTTCTGTTTTTCAGCAAGATCAAATAGACTATCACCGTACGCCATCCCAAAGGTCTTACTTGGCTCAAACACTAATTAAAACACCAAAACACATCTAACCAGAGCCTAGATGATAAATTTATTTAAAAATAGGAAATAAAAATATTGGTTGTCTCCCAAGAAGCGCTTTTCTATAAAGCCTTTTAGCTAGGCATTGATAATGTTGGTGATGCTCACATGAAAGGCAAGAATTGAAGCACAAAGAGAGCATCATATAATATTTGACAAACACATTTAAGTCTAAGATACTTCCTATGCATAGGCATTTTATAAGCAACTAAATTATCAAGGCAAGCAAAAACTAGAATATGCAAGGAAGAAGAATAAAACATAGAAAATCTCAACATGAAGAGAGGTAATTTAGTAACATGAAAATTTCTACAACCATATGTTCCTCTCTCATAATAACTACATGTAGGATCATAATCAAATTCAACAATATCACTATCACATAACATATTCTCTTCATGATCCACATGCATGCAATGTTGACACTCTTCCAAAATAGTGGGATTATCATCAAATAAAGTCATGACCTCTCCATGCCCACTTTTATCAAAAATTTCGTAAGATTGATTATTCTCCAAAGTAGTGGGATCATTATTACCTAGAGTTGACACGCTTCCAAATCCACTTTCAATATTATTGCAAACACTATTATCAATCTCATAATCATCATGGGGCTTAAATAAATTTTCAAGATCATAAGAAGAATCACCCCAATCATGATCATTGCAACAAGTAGTGGACACAACAAAATTAGCAACCCCAAACTTGGGGTTTTGCATATCATTAACACAATTGAAATTAATAAAATTTATAATAACATCATTCCAATCATGCTTTTTATTCAAGGAGCTATCGGGAATCACTTTATAAATTTCTTCTTTTAACACACCATCACAAATTTCGGATTCACGAATTTCATGCAAAACTTCATAAAGATAATCTACTGCACTCAACTCACTGGCAATTGGTTCATCATAGTTGGATCTTTTAGAAAGATTAGCTAGTGGATAAGGATCCATAAACTCATTGGCTTCTAATTTGCAATAAACACACAATTATGCCAAGCGAACAAGCAACAAACCAAGTAAGACATAAAGACAAACAAAAAGAAGGCAAATAAAAACGCAAATATTTTTGTATTTTTCTAAAAAGTTTTAGAAGTGGGGGATAGGAAAACGAGAGGCAAATGACAAATAATGTAATGCAAGAGATGAGAGTTTATGGTTACTTGGTAAGCTTGATGTAGATCTCCCCGGCAACTGCGCCAGAAATTCTTCCTGCTACTTCTTGAGGTTGCTTTGGTTTTTCCCTTGAAGAGGAATGGGTGATGCAGCAAAGTAGAGATAAGTATTTCCCTCAGTTGAGAACCAAGGTATCAATCCAGTAGGAGATAGAAGGAAGTCTCTAATCTATGCACCTGCATAAACAATCAAACACTTGCACCCAACGTGATAAAGGGGTTGTCAATCCCTTCACGGTCACTTACAAAGGTGAGATCTGATAGAGATAGATATAAAAGATTACTAAACCATAAAACAAAGTAAAAGTAAATAAATTGCAGCAAGGTATTTTTGGGTTTTTTGGTTTATAGATCTGAACATATATGATGTAAAATAGACTAGGGGGGCATAGGTTTCACTACAGGCTTCTCTCTTGAAGGAAAATAATACGGTGGGTGAAAAAATTACTGTCGAGCAATTGATAGAAAAGCGCAAAGTTATGACGATATCCAAGGCAATATGCATATACGCATCACGTCCGTGTGAAGTAGACAGACTCCTGCCTGCATCTGCTACTATTACTCCACACATCGACAGCTATCCAGCATGCATCTAGAGTATTAAGTTCATAAAGAACGGAGTAACGCCTTAAGTAATATGACATGATGTAGAGGAACAAACTCAAGCAATATGATGAAAACCCCCATTTTTCACCCTTGATGGCAACAATACAATACGTGTCTCGCTACCCCTACTTTGTCAGTGGGTGAAATCACGCAAGATTGAACCCAAAACTAAGCACCTCTCCCATTGCAAGAAAAATCTATCTCGTTGGCCAAACTAAACCGATAATTCGAAGAGAAATACAAAGATATCAAATCATGCATATAAGAATTCAGAGAAGATTCAAATAATATTCATAGATAAGCTGATCATAAATCCACATTTCATCGGATCTCGTCAAACACACCGCAAAAGAAGATTACATCGGATAGATCTCCAAGTACATCAAGGAGAAGAATGTATTGAAGATCAAAGGGAGAGAAGAAGCCATCTAGCTACTAGCTATGGACCCGTAGGTCTGTGGTAAACTACTCATGCCTCATCAGAATGGCAATAGAGGTGATATAGATGCCCTCCGTAATCGAATCCCCCGCCGTCAGGGTGCCAGAAAAGGCCCCAAGATGGGATCTCACAGGAACAGAAGGTTACGGCGGCGGAAAAGTATTTTGGTGGTTGCTTATGGTGGTTTTGGAATATTTGAGGATTTCATAGAGCTGAGAGGAAGGTCGGTGGACTCCCATGGGGCCCACAAGCCAGGGGGCGCCCCCCTCTAGGGCGTGCCCTAAAGGCTTGTGGAGCCCTCGGGACTCTTCTGACTTGGCCTCCAAGTTCTGTGGATGTCTTCTGGTCCAAGAAAAATCACCGTAAAGTTTATTCCATTTGGACTCCGTTTGATATTCCTTTTCTGTAAAACTCTAAAACAAGGGAAAAACAAAAACTGGCACTCGGCTCTAGGTTAATAGGTTAGTCCCAAAAAATAATATGAAATAGCATATTAATGCATATAAAACATGTAAAATAGATAATATAATAGCATGGAACAATAAAAAATAATAGATATAAAGACGTATCAGAGAGCACCGGCGTTTCCGCGCCGTTCGACCCAGAGAACACATGCGTCGAGCCGCCGATCGACCCGGAGAACACATGCGTCGAGCCGCCGCCTGACCCGGAGAGCACAGGCGTCGAACCGCCACCAGACCCAAAGAACACATGCGTGGCAGACGAGCTGGGCGAGAAGGCGCGGGGCGCTTGCAGGCGGGCGCGTCGGAGAGGGAGGCTGGGGAGCGCAGGCGTTCGTAGATCCGGGCAATGTGCCCGAAGAAGCGACAGCGCCGGCACCGGACATCCTTGTGGCACTCAGATAGGGGGTGATCGCGGCCCAGGCACTTGGGGCACTCGTTGGCGGTAGGGCGCACCGGGGGACGAGGGGGCATTCGGGTCGCGCTGAGGGTGCCTACGACGGGGCAGGCAGCGTCTACGACGGGGTAGCTCCCAGCCATCCTCCAAAGGGAAGTCCGCATCCGACTCCGAGGGTCGGGGCCTGCCTGCGTAGCAACTCCGAGGGTGGAGGGGGAGCACAGAGGACATCCCGGAAGTTGGGGGGCGCCGGCCGCTGCTGCCGGCAGATGACGGGCTGGACTCGAGCCAGCGCTGCGCGTGTAGCCGACCACCAGAGGCGGGAGAGGCCATGGAAAGGGCGCTGGCAGCAGAAGCGCGATGGGAGGAGGTCGCGAGGCTAGAGTGGCCGTCGGCGGGGGCTGCTGGGTGGTCTCTGAGGCCGGAGTGGCCATCGCCTAGAGTTGGGCTCCTTAAGAAGATATGATACTTCTACTTTGGACACCCTTCCTTTTTTCCTATTTTAAAACTCATATTCATAGCGAGTAGGAATAGTTTCGAATTTCTAGTTTGTTTTCCTTTGAGAATCAAACCTCTGATGGGTTTTTGCTACCAAGGGAAGGGAATGGCCATGTTGATGGGGTCTTATCTAAATAGAGGCAACTACATGGCTGATTACTTGATCACTCCATTGTGATGACAATCACAACCACATTCATTATTATTTGTAAAAATCAATAAATGCCATCTCGCGGCATAAGGAGTGACCCTAACGACAACCCCTATAATAGTAGACAACACATTTTAAATCAGACTGTACTGAACGAAGAAAGATCTTTCCACACAAGAGTGGAAGGCATCTTTAGAAATAGTTCTTAGCTCCAATCAAGCTTTTTTTTGTTGTTTATGATCGTTAGTGCTATAGTGGAGACACATAAGAATAGTGGTCACATTCCCTTTCTGGTGGTAGTCGTTGAGGATCTCAAAAACAGGGATCGCAAAAACGTAACAATAATGACAACGATGGGAGAAAAGGCTATAGAAGAAAAACATATAGATTTGAATGCCACTTCCTTTGCTAAGATAGCAAGATTTAGATGCCATATGGTATAGCTGCATCTGACACTGAACAGAAGTTACTAGCAGGGTAGATAGGAAGCTCTGAAGGATACATGCTTGGAGGGACATAAGTTTCAAGAGAAACCGTCTCTTTTGATGGGCATTTTTGGATGATGGTTTATAGTGCAAACACTGCCTTCTTGACAACTCTAGCATTACCAATTATATTTTAAGCATAAAGATACATTCAAGATAAGAATTAACAGAATATAAGCAACAAAGAATAGATATTGACTAAAGAAAAAAAAAAGAGCAGAGCCTCATAACCGTCCTTATAGAGATAATACCACGTTCGTCCTTTTTATTTACGGCATCCCAACTCGTGCTTTTTAGGAAGGATTTCACACAGAATCAACGGGGGTGCGGGATACGACCCATATCACATTCCTGTGCTAGGCATATCAATTTTTAATCTAAGATTTTTTTTTTAATTTGTGTTTTCTTAAATCAGGAACAAATTGAAATTCTTGAACATTTTTGAAATACAAGAACATTATTCAAACCCTGTAACCTTTTTAAATACGAGCGTACATTCAAAATTAATGAACATTTTCTTAAATTCAGGAACATTTTCCAATTCATGAACACTTTTTGAAATACATGAACAATTTGCAACTTCATGAACATTTTTTGAAATGTAGGAACCATTTTAAATTCGTTGAACTTTTTTAAAATTTAAACATTTTTGAATTTCGGGATTTTTTTAAATCAATGGACTTTAAAAACAATAGGAACAATTTTTATATCCGTGAACATCTGTTGGAATTCAAGAACAATTTCTAATTCAGGTACATTTATTGAAATTTCGGAATAGTTTCTAAATTCGTTAACATTTCTAGAAATACAGGAACAATTTTGTAATTCATGAATATATTTGAAATGCAGGAACATTTTCAAATTCACATACATTTTTCAAATGTAGGATTTTTCTTTAAATACGTTATTTTTTTCTAATTTTTGAACAATTTTTAAATTCATGTAATCCGGGAACAATTTACAAATTTTAAATATTATTAAGTTTAGATATTTTTGAAATACAGGAATTTATTCAAATTCATTAATAAATTCAAATCCGTTAACAATTGCTTAAATCCCATAACATTTTTCAAATTCATGAGTATTTTAACTTTAACTTTAGAAAATATATAATTTTGAAAAACCCAAACAATTTTTTTAGAAAACAAATGAAAACGGGAAAGAGAAACAAGGGCGAACTCCCGGCAATGGGTTGGCCTAAAATTAAGAACTTTCGAAAGGTTCTATACAGCGCGGTATGCGCCAGTTGGTGGCCAATGCTCACATGCGTTGTCTATTGGGCCGACCCATCAAGCATGAGCGACCACTCTGATCATTTGACCCATTAACTGTTGACTTTTAACAATTAGAAACACAATCATGAATTTGAAAACAAATCATAGATGAGAAAAAGCTAATGAATTGGAAATATATTCACGAACTTGAAAAGGTTCATATGATTTTAAAGAACTTACTTATTTGAAAAAAAATTCACAAAATTGGAAAACAAATACACAGATTTGCAAACAAAATCAGAAATTTGAAAAAAGTTCACACATTTGAAAAAATTTGTTAAATTTGGAAAAGTCATCGGTTTAATCAACAATCATGAATTTCACAAAATGTTCATGGATTTGAAAAAATGACCAAAAAGAAAACATGAGGAAAGAATATTGAAAAATGATAAAAAATAAAACATAGCAGAAGCAAAGCAACCGAAAAACACGAGTAAAATATTCCAAAATGTTCACAAAACCGGCAGCTAGAAAAGAAAGGGATGGCCTAGTTTGCAACCTAATTGCTAGAGGGGTGTGCACACCTTTTACAGAGAGAGCTATTTCTCGCTTTAAGCGAGACGGCAGCTTTGCTCTCGCTGAAGCATGAAAGTAATCCTGCCGGCCCACAATACACACAACGAAATTCCCATGTTTTCCTTTGGCGTTTGGCACGGCAGTCGATCCCCTCGATGGATCTCCTTCATCACCGAAACATGTCGACTACAAAGGTGTGTACCTTATGTGGGAGGGACGATTCTTGGAGACACGCACTACTAGATTGTACCATGTCAAGATGCATATGGGCTTTGTCTGATGAAGGTCTAGTGGAGCAGATGAGCATTAACAATGATCCAAATGCAAGGAACTGGCTTTTATCACTGCATGATAAGCTTTCACAGCAGGATTTTGTGCTAATGGTGGTCACCTTATGGGCGGTTTGGAGAGTCAGACGGAAAGCGATCTATGAAGATGTCTTCCAGAGTCCACAAGCAACTAACAGCTTCATTCGGTCTTACCTAGCAGACTTGAAAGCTCTCGAAGAACCAGCAAGACAAGATCCGGGGAGACCTGTCCCTCGCCCGCGTCGATGGATCAAGCCACCGGCTATGTCTTTCAAGATAAATGTTGATGCTGCTATGTCGCAGAATAGAGGACGAGGAGTAGCGGCCGCTTTATGTGGGATCACAATGGAGTTTTTCAGGGAGCATCGGCCATTGTCATCAAGGGAGTACATGACCCTCCCACTCTTGAAGCTTTATCGATCCGTGAAGCTCTGGCCCTTGCTGAAGACCTGAACTTGCAGAGACTACATGTGGCATCGGACTGTCAGGTTGTAGCGGATGACATCAAGAATAGAAGTCCGACAAGTTATGGAGCAATTCTACATGAAATCATAGAGCATAGTTCTACTTTCGAAACTTGTAGCTTTGTGCATGAATATAGGAGCTCGAATTTCGAGGCTCACAGGCTAGCGAGGCATGTTTTAAAGTTGGGGTTTGGCCGCCATGTTTGGTTAGGCAACCCTGGTAATCTTTCTTTTGTGGATGTAAACATTGATCACAATTAATAAAAAGCCTCGCGGACTGTCTCAAAAAAGAAACGCATGCTTGTAACTTGAGTGGAGTGAGTGGCATACACATACTTTTGGTACGTAAGTTATCCATTTGCCGAATGGACAATGAACTGTAGTCACCCCAGAAGCTAATTAATTAACGTGGGCATGCATTGATTCATGAACACCAACGCGTGAATCTGACCCGACCCCAGAAAATAATTTAGGCTGTCGTTACTCCTGCAGTCAAGTTTGGCACACACAATACGAATGGGAGCATTATTATTTTATTTTATTTTTTGCGATTGCGAATGGGAGTATATGGCCGAAAACGCACCATATCATCGTTAATGTGGCGATGGTTGGATGGTTAGAGGGACAGTGGTATCTCAGCCCATCAGGGTTCTAGTCCTGGTGCTCACATTATTTCTGGATTTATTTCAGGATTTTCGGCGATGCGCATTCAGTGAGAGGAGACGTTCCCGTCGACGACGAGACGCCTAACGTGACTTTCTAAATCTCAAGATGATATGCTCGCTCAGTCTCTCGAAGGTGCTCATAAGCGTAGGGTGTTCGTTTGTGTGTTCATAGGGGTGAGCATATGCGCGTATGTATGAACGTTTACGTCTATACGGTGTTCAAAAATATCAGCGCCAATGTGCATTGGGCCATGCAGGGCTATGTTGGTCGCCAATCAGCTGACCGAGCACACACAATTTCTATAATATCGCTTCATCATTTAGGCTTGGCGAGTTGTGCTCTCCAGATTTGGATCAACTTAGCTAGCTCGCCTCACACACACACCCATATACACGACACGACAACCATGGAGCAAGCGGCCAGCAGCGCGAAGGAGCTTACCCTGGCCTTTGCTATGTGCGTGGCACCAGCCGCGCCCCGCTCGGGCTTCTTCTTGTGCGTTTACTGTGACCGCAAGTTCGGCAACGCGCAGGCGCTCGGTGGTCACCAGAACGCGCATAAGCAAGAGCGCGCCGTCGCCAAGCTCCGCCGGGACGCGTGGAGGGCTGCTGCAATTTCTCGGATCTCCGGGGAGCCTGCAGTAGGCTCCATGGCGTACAAGCGCGGCAGGAGCTCATCGGACCGCGACCACGAGCTGGACTTGTCTCTCCGGCTGTAACCGGTTGCCAGATCGATCAAACCATTTCAGTATCCATGGTCCGCACCCCTTTCCGGTGCTAGGTATGTTAGAGTCTAGCTACAACCATTTGTTTCAAGGTCCTTCTGTTGTATGCGTTGGATTCATATCAGCGCTCTTGTTGTTTATTGGATATTTGTTTTTAAGGTCTAGACCTTCCTGGTCATTGGATTGACACTAAATTTCACAATTCATCAGACTAATGACGTTGCCAGAAAAATCAGGATCTATATATGTCTGAATGTCCACTTTAGGGACATTTAGAAGACATTGAGAAAATAGGGACATGGTCAACACTATGTTGATAAGTGCTCCCTGGGTCTCAAAATAAGTGTCGCTGTTTTAGTACATTTTACAGGGAATACTAGTTAGCTTCCGATTTACGAATTTCTCTGTATTTCTAGTGTCTATTAAATACTCTCCTTCTTGTGCTATTTACTAGCCTCCCCGAGGCAATAAATTGTAAAAATTAATCTTAAGACCCAAAAATTGTCCGACACTCAAAAGAATCTCTAATTAGCTGCTTACTCAAATCCCCAAAAATATCATAATGTCATCAACAACTCGAAGTTAAATAACTCATCGTCCACACGATGCAGAAGACACCTCGAACTTGGCTGTCCACCTTAGCTCTATTAGAAGGATAGGTAGCATATCTATTAAACAAGAAGGGGAGGGAAAAAAGGATTCTGTTGATGTAGGCCTTTAAATTTTTAGCTCAAATTTTTTTAACATCATCATTGCATTACTCGACGCTTCCTTTTTTGATTAAAATCATTCACCCAAGTTTGCCAGATATTGGAAAACCCTTTCCACATAGCACGCTGAAGGAAATACTGGCAAACTTTATCGTAACATTAAAAAGTCGTAAGAATAAGTCTTGCGAAACACTTTCTTATACTCTGGCCTTGTTTGTTTTGCAAAATCTCTGATGACACAATCTCATAAAGTACGATCCTAGTGGGCTAGGGATATAGGAGATCGCAAGGCTAGTTCTGCGAATCACCGGGTGAGGGGGGAGGGGAGGATAGGCACTCAAATGAGGGAGGGTTGTTGTATTGGTCGACTTGGAGATGTGTGGAAGGTGCTCGGGAATGGGTGAATCTTGGCAGCGGTGATCAATTCAAGGAGGAAAAGGCGGTGGGGGCGCTCAGGAGAAGAGATACTTGCAGCTAGTCGACGAGGGAACTATGGTCCGCCGTGCAAGCTCAAGATACTTGAAGTGTGCACCAATTAAGTGCTATCACGACGCACAACCGATGCGTGCACGCATGTGTGTGTGTGTGTGTGTGTGTGTGTGTGTGTGTGTGTGTGTGTGTGTGTGTGTGTATGTGGCGGATATGCGTGTGTGTGGTGTCAGGTCAGCGTGTTCGTGTAGTGGTAACCGGTGTATCGGTAAGTGGTATTTCACAAGAACTCACTACACGAACACGGTGTCATCCAACCCCTTTAGTGAACCCATCGGTGGCAAGTTGATCACACAGCTTGGCAACCCACTGACGTGTCTTGTCGCTAAGTTCACCTGTTGGAAGGAAGTTGGTCAAATAATATTCGTGTTGATTTATGCTGAACATTTCTACATGGTTCAATTGTCGGGGCTGGACACGGTGTCATCCAACCCCTTTAGTGAACATTTATGCTGAACTAAACTCACCATAGGGATGCTTGTTTTATTTTATTTTCTTGCAAAAAATCGCTGCATCATGCATTTGGGTGTTCGGTCCGCCCCGTTCTAAAAAGTACAGCAACAAGTGTGATGACAACGTCAAGGGTCCACAATGAGTGGTAGAACAAAAAGACACTACTGACGAGCAATTCTCCCCACCGTTCAGCGGCTAACCTCGCATGGCAAGTTGTATTTTAACAAAATGTTAACCTGAGTGACCTGCACAGACGTCACACATGTATTTTTACATTATTCACAATGGCAAACATGCTCACACAGTCATAAGTCAGAAATGCTACACTTACGGAAAAAAAATTCCCCGCCGACTGGATCTACCGACCTAGTGTCGTGTTCCTCACATTCCATCAAACTAACTTAATTCCTGCAGACATGGCATTAGTCGTCAAAGTTATCAACCATCGTACATTCACACATTCCGCCAGCGCCGGTGCCGGTCCGTCCCGTCTCGGGTGGCCTTAGGGCCATGGAGACGGATTGGATCTCGGCCTTTGCCGGTGGGAGGGCTGCGTTTTTATTTTTTTTTCCACCTTTGTTAGGGTTTGTGTCTTGCTCAGGAAGGTGAGACGGCGGAGGCTCCCTGAAGATGGAATAAAGGTCTCCCCGCCTAACCCAGTTCCAGTGATGCGTCTAGCATTATCGGTGGGCGTGTGCATGTGTGTCTCTGGTGGATCTATCTTTGGTGGATTTGCTCTTGGTGGATTTGCTCGAATCCGTTCGTCGTTCGTTGTCGTTCGTGTATCTTTCGGTTGGATCCTTTTGTCTACACTCTTCATCTGCGGCGGATGCTGTTCTGGTGTTGGTTCTATGAGCCTTAGCATGACGACTTCCCAACGGTCTACTACAACAACATTTGTCCGGCTCCGGCGAGGGAGGGGCGATGACAACGGCGCGCCTTCGGCTCGCTTCAGTACTTGTAGTCATCGCTAGATGGTCTATGGTTCTTGATATAATTTTTATTATTTCTAGTGTCCGTTGTACTACCATGATTGAAGATGAATAGATTGAAAGTTTTTCCCGAAAAAAAATTCACACGCTCGCTATGGTATACTCGAATGGTTGCACGGTCGTATTCTTTAAAAAAAGAGATTGAAACTTCCGCCATATGCAACATTGTGATGTACACAACCATACATTTTCGACAGTATGTCCGTATGCAATTAACGAGGGGGCGCATTGTAGCTGCGAGCGGGATCTGGGTGAGATTTTGCGGACGGGCTAGCTGCTGCGCACAGCGTACTGCCTCCAGTCGTACACGCACACTTTTAATACTACTGTTGAAGCTCCACGTAGCCTCTGACTCAGCTTAGCCATTTTTACTCCTTTGTTCATTACAATTAATGGTGACCGACCGGAGCTCGATGGTGCACATCATATCCACGTACGGTCTGCAGACCATCGTAATCATATGCAAGGTCCAAATGACCCCCTGACAAGCTTGTCCGTCACCAATCATGCTGGACGAACAAAGGCAGGTCCATAAAAGAAAGGAGGCACGTTGCTGAAAATGGCACTCATCTACGGGAGATCGATATGATTGGATGGATCAGCAGATCTATCTTCTCTCGAGGTACCGGGGCGTGTCATACACCAGCGAGAGTCGAACTCATGATACAGGTACTCCATTGTCATGCTCCCCAATAACAGGCGGCCAGTGAGGTTGTCGAGAAGGCAAGAGTTTACTTAGGCAGCGGCGGCACGTTATACAAGGTGCTTGGATACATTTTAGTCCCATGATTAAAAGTAGTGAGACTAAAACTTGGTAGCCTCATTCATGTTTTTATCCAAATACTAAAGAGACTAACATCAAGTTAATGAGCATTTATTATCTTCCAAACCCTCCAATCCAGAACTCGCATGTGTTAAAGGAGAGGAGTTAAATGAGGAGAGAGAGGACTATTCCATATTTTAGTAGGTTTTCTCTGACTAAAAATTTTTAGCCTCAAGACTAGTCCTAGTCAGGGGTGCTTGGAACTTTAGCCTCTAAAAAAGACTATTTTTAGTCAGACTAAAAATAGTCCCTTAGATCCAAGCACCCTCTTAGACTAGTGTTATGCTTATGGCATTAGTCTATGTTACTACATTCGTAATGCAAAGTAAAATAGGAGTAGTATCGTAGGAGTAGCTATATTACTCCCACTATGACGAGCCTAATCCCAAGCGCACATTAATGACATTCAGCGACCACCTAAATATATTTAACGACGATGAAATGTTTCACCAATAAATATGAACAGGCCGTTATGCATCGTTATTGATTTCAACGACAGAGGTTAATTATGACGACGGCTAGCGACTGCATTTGAGTTTTAATGACCACAAGTCATGTAGTTAAAAATATTTTCTTAGCCGTGTGTGCACACGTTGTGAGTGCAACATAGCTTATAGGTAGAGTTCTTTCCATGGTGGTGGCCACCGCAATGTTCGAACCTCCTAGCAGTATCAGTGTGTCGCAACATCGGTTCTTTCCAACATGTCAGATTCAAAGAGAATCCCCAAGCATCTAAGGATGCGGTGACAAGCGGCCGCCTATAGCTAGAGTTGACAATCTTTTAATTACTAATTTGTCCGTCCTATTTACTAGTAGCCTTTATTTTGGATCAAAATTGACCATAAATCTGACTAGAAAAATATAAGTTATATGCTACGGATCTATTGTTCTGCCACATAACTTCTACTCCCTCATTCACAAATATATGATGTTTTGGGTATTTCATGTGGACTACATACAGACTGAAATGAGTGAACAAACGCACTAAAATATGTCTATATACATCTGATTCATAAAAAATGATATAAATGAGGAGAAATAGCAATATTGTTTGTTCAGGAATCAACAACATTTGCACGGGCTTCAAGATACATTGGGAGAGAAGCCTTGCATATTATCCTAACTTACGTTTGGCAAACTGCATAAATTCTATTTTAATAGTTGTATGATAAGTTGTTGGTCGATAACATTGCTACTTTTACAAGTAAGCTAACCACAAAACTATTAGAGATGCCCTTATTAGGTGTCAACATCTTGTGACGTGTGAACCAACCTGTGGTTGGATGGTTAGAGGGACTGTGGTATCCACAGCCCACCAGGGTTCAAATCCTGGTGCTCGCATTTATTCCTGGATTTATTTCAGGATTTCCGGTGATGTGCATTCAGTGGGAGGAGACGTTCCCGTCGACGACGAGGTGCCTACGGTGACTTCGTAAATTTCAAGATGATATGCCGTCTCAGTCTTTAGGAGGTGCCCATAGGGGTAGGGTGTGCGTGTGTGCGTTCATAGGGGTGAGTGTATGCGCGTGTATATGATGTTCAAAAAAACATCTTGTGATGTGGAGAACTAATTAATTAATTTCAATCGCTACAAAAAAGTTACTTTTTTTTTTGCGGAATCAAAACTTGTATTACTCACTCAAAATGTTCTTACAATCGAGGGCAACAATGTTCATCACCTCATCCGGGCCAGCACCAAGCCAGGTCATGGTCCTGCCTTGAGATCTAGCAAACATTGCTAATCTATCGCTAGCCTTATTTTGAGATCTAACAACATGAGTAATACAAGTTTGTCTAAGTGACAGTAAGTACTTTATCTCCTTGACGATGGATGCATAGACTGAGCGATCAACAGCCTCACATGAGATCATAGTAACAGCCTCCAGAGAATCCAGCTCCACCACTATAGGAAGATCGCTATGTTGAAGTGTCAATGAAATGCCTTCCATGCATGCGCAGAGTTCGGTCTCCAGGGCATCTCTACAAGAGTACAGAGCCCTGCATGAAGAGAAATTAACAGCTCCACAATGATCACGCAGGATCGTTCCAGCTCCTGCTATCTCAGGCAAAACAAAGGAGCCATCTGTGTTCAACTTAATCCACCCCGAGCGGGGAGACCATCCCTTCTCCTCTGGAACATTAGAGCTGCTTGCATCTGCAGTCGGTTTTTCATACACTATGGGGGACTTGCCTCTTGTTGGGTCTGCCCGAGGGTTCAGCTTGATTCCAATTAATGTATCCAGGTAGCTTCGAAGAAACCGTACTGAGACCTCCATAGATGGAGCAGGCTTACAATGCACCAACTCATTCCGGACGAACCAGCTCCTCCAGAAAATCATCATGATCATCATTCGCCCCACATCATTCAACGGCGCTAGTACATGGAGAAGCCACTCCTTTCCGTTATTTTGTATAGAGTCAATCTCTGGGATCATCCATACCTTGCTCATGGCGATGTAGAGGTCCCGGCCGAATTGGCAGTTAACAAAAGGATGAAAGTTGTCTTCCTCTTCCACCCCGCAAACTGGGCACCTCCTGACAACCTCGAGGCCAATTTTATTCTTCCACTGCCAAGTAGGAAGCGAGTTAGTGGCAAGCCTCCAAGCGAAGTTGCACACCGCTGGTGGCGCCCAGCTCTTCCATATGAAATCCCAGCATTTCCTTTGACCTGAAGGAGACGAACTTGAGGATGCATCATTGCCGCGGTGTGCCTCCTCAAAAGCCATAGTATATGCCGATTTGACAGTGAACACACCATATTTTCCAGGGCCCCAAGCTATCACATCATCCTCCAGCCTTGGTGAAACCCTGATCTTAGCTATTTCTTGTACATCCGCATCAACGAAATAATCATTCAGTAGCCCATAGTTCCACGAGCCGTTCTGGTTCAATAAGTGAGAGACAAACCGAATGCGACACCTACCCTGGGGGGAAATTGGTTTATATGAGTAAGGCCTAGGGATCCAGTTATCCCGCGAGACACGAATACTCCTGCCATTGCCAAGTCTCCAAACTAGCCCTTTCTTCAATAATTCTAGGCCATAACTAATAGCTTGCCATGACGAGGATGCATTTCTAGTGAAAACTGTATCCTCCAGCTTGCCCAAAGGATAATACCTTGCCTTCAGAACTCGAGCACACAAACTATCCGGTTTGGTTAACAGTCTCCATGCTTGTCGTGCTAACAACGCTTGATTGAACAATCGAAAATCACGAAAGCCCACGCCACCCTTAGCCTTGGGCTGGAGTAAATGGTCCCAGCCGCGCCAATGCACTTTTCTTTTACCTTCTGCCGAGCCCCAATAATAATTCCTCACCATACGGGTGAGATTGTCGCAGACCGAAAAGGGGACTTTGAAAACGCCCATGATGTAGGTAGGAAGCGCCTGAGCTACAGACTTGATCAGCACCTCCCGTCCTGGCTGAGCTAAAAACCCATCTCCCCATTGCAAAAGTCATTTTGTAAGGCTGGTTTGCAGGTTTTGAAACCGGCCTTTCGACATCCGCCCCTCCGGCGTTGGCAAGCCCAAATACTTGTCCTCAAAAGCATCACTAGTGACATGCAAAGCTGTCCGTACCTCCTCCTGTATTGGGTCTGGACATGCACTCCCAAAAAGCACAGAACACTTGTCGTAGTTGAGATATCTCCTGACTCCACCTTCTTTCTTAGTAAAGATGATAGACGATCTGCCACAAACAAAAATAAGAGCGGCGATAAAGGATCTCCTTGACGTAGCCCACGCGACGGTGCAAACGAATCCAAGAGAGTTCCATTGAAATTCACAGAGTATTTCATCGACGTGACACATGCCACAATCCAGTCAACCCATCGTTGAGAGAAACCCATCTTTTGCATCGCTTGCCTCAGGAAGATCCAGTCCACCCTATCATAAGCTTTGGACAGGTCCAACTTATAAGCACAGAAGCTCTAAGTTGGATCCTTTTCTTGCTTTATGTGGTGGATGAACTCAAAAGCCACCAGTGCATTGTCCGTAATCATCCTTCCTGGGATGAATGCACTCTGTTCCGGAGAGATAAGTGTTGGGGAACGTAGTAATTTCAAAAAAATTCCTACGCACACTTGAGATAGATCATGGTGATGCATAGCAACGAGAGGGGAGAGTGTTGTCCACGTACCCTCGTAGACCGAAAGCGGAAGCGTTAGAACAACGCAGTTGATGTAGTCGTACATCTTCACGGCTCGACCGATCAAGCACCGAAACTACGGCACCTCCGAGTTCTAGTACACGTTCAGCTCGATGACGATCCCCGGACTCCGATCCAGCAGGGTGTTGGGGAAGAGTTCCGTCAGCACGACGGCGTGGTGACGATCTTGATGTTCTACCGTCGCAGGGCTTCACCTAAGCACCGCTACAATATGATCGAGGACTATGGTGGAGGGGGGCACCGCACACGGCTAAGAGATCTTGGAGATCAATTGTTGTCTTTGGGGTGCCCCCTGCCCCCGTATGTAAAAGAGC
The DNA here is from genome assembly GCA_021605145.1 of Aegilops bicornis. Lineage (NCBI taxonomy): Eukaryota > Viridiplantae > Streptophyta > Magnoliopsida > Poales > Poaceae > Aegilops > Aegilops bicornis. The sequence continues at coordinate 848,710,655 of CM038675.1, read as the reverse complement.
AAGGGGAGGAGGCGGCCGGCCAGGGAGAGGCGCGCCAAGGGGAAGTCCTACTCCCACCGGGACTAGGATTCCCCCCCTTCCAAGTAGTAGGAGTAGGAGTCAAGGAAAGGGGAGAGAGAAGAGAAGGAAGGAGGGGGCGCAGCCCCTCCCCCTAGTCCAATTCGGACTAGGCCTTGGGGGGCCCAACCTCTCTCTCTCTTTCCTTAAAGCCCAATAAGGCCCATATACTCCCGGCGAATTCCTCAGAACTCCCGGTACTCCGAAAAATACCCGAATCACTCGAAACCTTTCCGAAGTCTGAATATAGTCGTCCAATATATCGATCTTTACGTCTCGACCATTTTGGGACTCCTCGTGATGTCCCCGATCTCATCCGGAACTCCGAACTCCTTCGGTACATCAAAACTCATAAACTCATAATAAAACTGTCGTCGAAACCTTAAGCGTGCGGACCCTACGGGTTCGAGAACTATGTAGACATGACCGAGAACCGTTTCCGATCAATAACCAATAGCGGAACCTGGATGCTCATATTGGCTCCTACATATTCTATGAAGATCTTTATCGGTCAAACCGCACAACAACATACGTTGTTCCCTTTGTCATCGGTATGTTACTTGCCCGAGATTCGATCGTCGGTATCTCAATACCTAGTTCAATCTCGTTACCGGCAAGTGTCTTTACTCGTTATGTAATGCATCATTCCATAACTAACTCATTAGCTACATCGCTTGCAAGGCTTATAGTGATGTGCATTACCGAGAGGGCCCAGAGATACCTCTCCGACAATCGGAGTGACAAATCCTAATCTCGAAATACGCCAACCCAACATGTACCTTCAGAGACACCTGTAGAGCTCCTTTATAATCACCCAGTTATGTTGTAATGTTTGGTAGAACACAAAGTGTTCCTCTGGTAACCGGGAGTTGCATAATCTCATAGTTATAGGAACATGTATAAGTCATGAAGAAAGCAATAGCAACATACTAAACGATCAAGTGCTAAGCTAACGGAATGGGTCAAGTCAATCACATGAGTCTCCAAATGATGTGATCCCGTTAATAAAATGACAACTCATGTCTATGGCTAGAAAACACAACCATCTTTGATCAAGAAGCTAGTCAAGTAGAGGCATACTAGTGACACTATGTTTGTTTATGTATTCACACATGTATTATGTTTCCGGTTAATACAATTCTAGCATCAATAATAAAAATTTATCATGAAATAAGCAAATAAATAATAACGTTAATATTGCCTCTAGGGCATATTTCCTTCAGTCTCCCACTTGCACTAGAGTCAATAATCTAGTTCACATCGCCATGTGATTTAACACCTATATTCATATCTGTATATGATTAACACCCATAGTTCACATCGTCATGTGACCAACACCCAACGGGTTTACTATAGTTAATAATCTAGTTCACATCGCTATGTGATTAACACCCAAAGAGTACTAAGGTGTGATCATGTTTTGCTTGTGAGAGAAGCTTAGTCAACGGGACTGTCACATTCAGCCGTATGTATTTTGCAAATATTCTATTTCTATAATGCTCTGCACGGAGCTACTCTAGCTAATTTCTCCCACTTTCAATATGTATCTAGATTGAGACTTAGAGTCATCTGGATCGGTGTAAAAGCTTGCGCCGATGTAACTCTTTACGACGGGTTCTTTTATCACCTCCATAATCGAGAAATATTTCTTTAGTCCTCACTAAGGATATTCTTAACCAATGTCCAATGATCTACTCCTAGATCACTATTGTACTCCCTTGCCAAATTCAGAGCAAGGTATACAATAGGTCTGGTACATAGCATAGCATACTTTATAGAACCTATGACTGAGGCATAGGGAATGACTTTCATTCTTCTTTTCTATTTTCTGCCGTGGTGGGGATTTAAGTCTTACTCAATTTCACACCTTTGCAACGCAGGCAAGAACTCTTTCTTTGACTGTTCCATTTTGAACTATTTCAAAATCTTGACAAGGTATGTACTTATTGAAAAACTTATCAAGCGTCTTGATCTATCTCAATAGATCTTGATGCTCAATATGTAAGTAGTTTTACTGAGGTCTTTCCTTTTAAAGAAGTCCTTTCAAATACTCCTTTATGCTTTCCAGAAAAATTCTACATCATTTCTGATCAACAATATGTTACTCACATATATTTATCAGAAAGGCGGCAGTGCTCCCACTCACTTTATTGTAAATACAGACTTCACCGCAAGTCTGTATAAAACTATATGCTTTGATCAACTTGTCAAAGCGTATATTCTAACTCTGAGATGCTTGCACCAGTCCATAGATGGATCGCTGGAGCTTGCACATTTTGTTAGCATCTTTAGGATTGACAAAACCTTCTGGTTGCATCACATGCAACTCTTCTTTAATAAATCCATTAAGGAATGTAGTTTTGACATCCATTTGCCAGATTTCATAAAATGTGGCAATTTCTAACATGATTCAGACAGACTTAAGCATCAATACGAGTGAGAAAATCTCATCATATTCAACACCTTGAACTTGTCGAAAAACAAAATTGCGACAAGTCGAGCTTTGTAGATAGTAATACTACTATCAGCGTCTGTCTTCCTCTTGAAGATCCATTTATTCTTAATGACTCACCGATCATCGGGCAAGTCAATCAAAGTCCATACTTTATTCTCATACATTGATCCCATCTCAGATTTCATGGCCTCAAACCATTTTGCGGAATCTAGGCTCATCATCGCTTCCTCATAGTTCGTAGGTTTATCATGGTCTAGTAACATGACTTCTAGAATAGGATTACCATACCACACTAGCGCGGACCGTACTCTGGAATCCCTACGAGGTTTTGTAGTAACTTGATTTGAAGTTTCATGATCATCATTATTAGCTTCCTCGCTAATCGGTGTAGCAATCAGTGGAACTGATTTCTGTGCTGAACAACTTTCCAATTTGGGAGAAGGTACAATTACCTCATCAAGTTCTACTTTCCTCTCACTCACTTCTTTCGAGAGAAACTCCTTCTCTAGAAAGGATCCATTCTTAGCAACAATGTTTTGCCTTCGGATCTGTGATAGAAGGTGTACCCAACAGTTTCCTTTGGGTACTCTATGAAGACGCACTTCTCCGATTTGGGTTCGAGCTTATCAGGTTGAAAACCTTTTTCATATAAGCATCGCAACTCCAAACTTTAAGAAACGACAGCTTAGGTTTACTGCTAAACGGTGTCGTCTCAACGGATTTAGATGGTGCCCTATGAAACGTGAATGCAGTTGTCTCTAATGCATAACCCCAAAATGATAGTGGTAAACCGATAAGAGACATCATAGATCGCACCATATCTAGTGAAGTACAATTACGACGTTCGGACACACCATTACATTGTGGTGTTCTTGGTGGCGTCAGTTGCGAAACTATTTCATATTGTTTCAAATGAAGACCAAACTCGTAACTCAAATATTCGTCTCCATGATCAGATCGTAGAAACTTTATTTTTCTTGTTACGATGATTTTCCACTTCACTCTGAAATTCTTTGAACTTTTCAAATGTTTCAAACTTATGTTTCATCAAGTAGATATACCCATATCTGCTCAAATCATCTGTGAAGGTCAGAAAATAACGATACACGCCGCGAGCCTTAACACTCATCGGATTGCATACATCGGTATGTATTATTTCCAATAAGTCAGTAGCTCATTCCGTTGTTCCGGAGAACGGAGTTTTAGTCATCTTGCCCAAAAGGCACGGTTCACAAGCATCAAATGATTCATAACCAAGTGATTCCGAAAATCCATCTTTATGGAGTTTCTTCATGCGGTTTACACCGATATGACCCAAACGCCAGTGCCACAAATAAGTTGCACTATCATTATTAACTTTGCATCTTTTGGTATCAATATTATGAATATGTGTATCACTACGATCGAGATCCAACAAACTATTTTCATTGGGTGTATGACCATCGAAGGTTTTATTCATGTAAACAGAACAACAATTATTCTTTGACTTTAAATGAATAACCGTATCGCAATAAACATGATAAAATCATATTCATGTTCAACGCAAACGCCAAATAACATTTATTTAGGTTTAACACTAATCCCGAAAGTATAGGGAGTGTGCGATGATGATCATATCAATCTTGGAACCACTTCCAATACACATCATCACTTCACCCTCAACTAGTCTCTGTTTATTCTGCAACTCCTGTTTTGAGTCACTAATTTTTAGCAACCGAACAAGTATCAAATACTCAGAGGCTACTATAAACATTAGTAAGGTACACATCAATAACCTATATATCAAATATACCCTTGTTCACTCTGCCATCCTTCTTATCCACCAAATATTCAGGGTATTTCCGTTTCCAGTGACCATTTCCTTTGCAGTGTAAGCACTCAGTTTCAGGCTTTGGTTCAGCTTTGGGCTTCTTCGTGGGAGTGACAACTTGCTTGTCATTCTACTTGAAGTTCCCCTTTCTTTCCCTTTGCCCTTTTCTTGAAACTAGTGATCTTGTAAACCATCAACACTTGATGCTCTTTCTTGATTTCTACCTTCGTCGATTTCAACATCACGAAGAGCTCGGGAATCGTTATCGTCATCCCTTGCATACTATAGTTCATCACAAAGTTCTACTAACTTGGTGATGGTGACTAGAGAACTCTGTCAATCACTATCTTATCTGGAATAGTAACTCCCACTTGATTCAAGCGATTGTAGTACCCAGACCATCTGAGCACATGCTCACTAGTTGAGCGATTCTCCTCCAACTTTTAGCTATAGAACTTGTTGGAGACTTCATATCTCTCAACTCGGGTATTTGCTTGAAGTATTAACTTCAACTCCTGGAACATCTCATATGGTCCATGACGTTCAAAACGTCTTTGAAGTCCCGATTCTAAGTCGTTTAAGCATGGTGCACTAAAATATCAAGTAGTCATCATATCGAGCTAGCCGAACGTTCACAACGTCTACATATGCTCCTGCAATAGGTCCGTCACCTAGCGGTGCATCAAGGACATAATTCTTCTGTGCAGCAATGAGCATAAACCTCAGATCACGGATCCAATTCGCATCATTGCTACTGACATCTTTCAACACAATTTTCTCTAGGAAGATATCAAAATAAACATATGAAAGCAACAACGCAAGCTATTGATCTACAACATAATTTGCAAAATACTACCAGGACTAAGATCATGATAAATTTAAGTTCAATTAATCATATTATTTAAGAACTCCCACTTAGACAGACATCTCTCTAGTCATCTAAGTGTCACGTGATCCAAATCAACTAAACAATGTCCGATAATCACGTGAGATGGAGTAGTTTTCAATGGTGAACATCACTATGTTGATCATATCTACTATAGGATTCACACTCGACCTTTCGGTCTCCGTGTTCCGAGGCCATATCTGTATATGCTAGGCTCGTCAAGTTTAACCTTAGTATTCCTCGTGTGCAACTGTTTTCACTCGTTGTATTTGAACGTAGAGCCTATCACACCCGATCATCACGTGGTGTCTCAGCACGAAGAACTTTCGCAATAGTGCATACTCAGGGAGAACACTTCTTGATAATTTAGTGAGAGATCATCTTAAAATGCTACCGTCAAACAAAGCAATATAAGATGCATAAAGGATAAACATCACATGCAATCAATATAAGTGATATGATATGGCCATCATCATCTTGTGCTTGTGATCTCCATCTCCGAAGCACCGTCATGATCATCATCGTCACCGGCGCGACACCTTGATCTCCATCATAGCATCGTTGTTGTTACGCCATCTATTGCTTCTACGACTATCGCTACTGCTTATTGATAAAGTAAAGCAATTACAGGGCGTTTGCATTTCATACAATAAAGCGACAACCATTTGGCTCCTGCCAGTTGCCGATAACTTCAGTAACAAAACATGATCATCTCATACAATAAAATATAGCATCACGTCATGACCATATCACATTACAACATGCCCTGCAAAAACAAGTTAGACGTCCTCTACTTTGTTGTTGCAAATTTTACGTGGCTGCTACAGGCTGAGCAAGAACCGTTCTTACCTACGCATCAAAACCAAATCGATAGTTTGTCAAGTTGGTGTTGTTTTAACCTTCGCAAGGACCGGGCGTAGCCACACTCGGTTCAACTAAAGTGAGAGAGACAGATACCCGCTGGTCACCTTTAAGCAACTAGTGCTCGTGGCGGTGAAACCAGTCTCGCGTAAGCGTACGCGTAATGTTGGTCCGGGCCGCTTCATCTCACAATGCCGCTGAACCAAAATATGACATGCTAAGCAGTATGACATATATCTCCTACAACTCACTTGTGTTGTACTCGTGCATATGATATCTACGCATAAAACCAGGCTCGGATGCCACTGTTGGGGAACGTAGTAATTTCAAAAAAATTCCTACGCACCCGCGAGATCATGGTGATGCATAGCAACGAGAGGGGAGAGTGTTGTCCACGTACCCTCGTAGACCGAAAGCGGAAGCGTTAGAACAACGCGGTTGATGTAGTCGTACGTCTTCATGGCTCGACCGATCAAGCACCGAAACTACGGCACCTCCGAGTTCTAGCACACGTTCAGCTCGATGACAATCCCCGGATTCCGATCCAGCAGGGTGTCGGGGAAGAGTTCCGTTAGCACGACGGCGTGGTGACGATCTTGATGTTCTACCGTCGAAGGGCTTCGCCTAAGCACCGCTACAATATTATCGAGGACTATGGTGGAGGGTGGCACCGCACACGGCTAAAAGATCTTGGAGATCAATTGTTGTCTTTGGGGTGCCCCCACTAGTAGAAAAAGGGCCTATTGTCCCGGTTGGTAAGGGCCTTTAGTCCCGGTTCTTGAACCGGGACAAAAGGGTCGGTACTAATGCCCTGGCCCTTTAGTCCCGGTTCAATCCAGAACCGGGACAGATGGGCCTCCACGTGGCATGTGCGCTGAGCCCAGGCAGGAGGGCCTTTGGTCCCGGTTGGTGGCACCAACCGGGACCAATAGGCATCCACGCGTCAGCATTTCTGTTGCGGGGTTTTTTGTTTTTTTAAGGGGTTGGGGTTTGGGGGTTTGGGGGGTTAAATTAGGTGTTTCATATATTGTGTTAGCTAGCTAATTAATAGAGAGAAGTGTCCTCTTTTGTCCGTGCTTGATCGACGCCACGTACTATACATAATGATAGAGAGGACTACCTAGACACGCTTAGCTAGCTAGTAAGCAAACGAAGGAAATGTAAGATCGTCATGAACATATATGCATACAGAGAGAAGTGATATCGACCACCTCTCCTTCTCCGAGAGATTGGTCGAACAACAAGTTCTCGTATATCTATCCGACACTACCGGCTACATATATACAATAATTATCTTTTACAAACATAATCTCCTAACATACGGACGCGTGGTCCACATAGTATTCTCCGTCTTTAGCGATCACGTGGTCAAGAAAGAATACCACCAATTCCTCTTGAATTGCTCGCATGCGATCTGGTGCTAGGAGTTCATCCCGCATCCGAAACATCTAATTTTAAGAAGGTGGTCAATACATATATATATATATATATATATATATATATATATATATATATATATATGAATGAAACTCAACAAAAATGATGGTAATAAAATAAAATTGTGTATATTGTTATTTACGCACTTGATATTGTTTGTCGAGTAGCCCGCTCACAGGTCGTGGTGGCGGATGGACTCGCAAATGTAGTATCCACAGAAATAATTCCCTTGTTCCTGCCACAACCACTTTACAAGAAATAAAGGTAAATCAAACTGATAATTAGCAAGCATGCTAAATGGTATTGATGAAACTAGCGCTTTAATCACTAGGAGATGCATGGAATATGCTACTATAGTACTTACTTTCGGGTGTCTAAATTGCAGCTTCTTCGGCAGTCCCGGAGCTTTTTTGGTGAATTTTCTCCAAACCCTTCCATACAAAGAAAACAATTACTTGATATCAGAAATGAACAAAGTTGCTGATATGGTGGATAATGATCGATTTAACTTACTTCTCGAGCATTTCAGTCATGTCCGCATACTCCTTGGGATCTTTTCGTCTCGAGTCTAAGACAGTTACTACTCCATGCTCAAGCTTAATCTCTAGGAGAATATAGTGGAAGCTGTGCACGCATGCATAACTCATCAATACTACATTACTATAACCTGGACTAATAAAGGGAAACCGAATATGCCACAAGACAGTAACACTCACTTGAAGTTGTAAGGAAAGAGTATTATATCTTTGTGTTCATTTATTACCAACGATTGTAGCAAGTTGGCATCGGTATTTTCGGCATGAAATTCAACCTCAGTTGCATCTATGAGATATGTGTTAATGAACCCAATACCACCCACTTGTCTTTTCTTCAATTCGGCGATCTTCAATCTGCATAATATAGTGAGGATAATTATAAATACATGCAATGGAAGAGCTGAGTTATATAGAGAGACTTAATGATGAAGTAGTACTACTTACAGATAGTAGCAGGTGACCGTTGCTTTATCGAGGGCCAATTGATTAAAAAATGATAAAACTCCTCAAATGGAATAGGCAACAGTTCAATTCCAACGAGGTCTTGCTCCTTTTAACTCTCACATACAAAGTACTCCTCCCCTCAGACTCTCTGCAGGTTTTCATGTACCAATCATGCAATCTTCGCATCATCGTTGATAGAGATCTTTCATCTTTGACGAGAGGCTTCCCGTACTCTTATCTTTGTATCTGCACCTCCAAGAAATCATAATGTACATTGTCGGGTAGGTAATCTCCAGGATTGCCCTAACCGGGCACCATCCTCGGATCGACGATGTCGCTAGCAGGCACCTTGAGCAGGGGGCACGATTGCTTCTCCTATTCGCCGAGCTGGGCAATTTGTTTCCCAGCTCGTCGTTCTTTCATCCTTTGATCACTTTTAGTACTTCCCGGCCTCTCCGCTTCGGCAAATGCCTTTCCAATAATGCGCATAGTTGCCTTTTCGCGGAGACTTGCGTGGTTTTGTCGGGCAGCCAGAGTGCGCCGCTTTCACCAGATCTACCTTCTCCTCCGGAGGTGGATGTCTCTTTGCTTTCAACCCTTCAAAGAAGTCCTTCACTTCGGTCCGCGCGATCTTCGCGTTTTCCTCCTCGGTCCTCTCATACGGTAACTTCTCTGGAGTCTTCAGAGAAGGACCGAATATGTATGTCCTCCCGCCTTTGGCTGTACTGCTAGACGCCGGCAGAGCAGACGGAGCGGATGTCTTCTTTCCTTGCTTACGAGGCGGAGGAGAAGGACTACGATGCGCCGGAGCAGCCGGAGCAGCGGCGGGTCTCTTCCGCCCTTGGTGACGAGGCGGACAAGGAGGAGGCTGGCTGCAAGGCCGGCCAAGCAGGCGGAGAAGGAGGCGGAGTGCCGCCACGCCGAGAAGGAGCCGGCCGAGTGCCCTGACTGCCACTCACGGAGGAGGAGGCGGTGGAGGAGGCGGAGTGCCCTGACTCGCCGGAGGAGGAGGAGGAGGCGGAGGCGTCCAGTTCGGAAGGTTGATGAGATCCTTCCGCCATAGGCATGGGGTCTTCAGAGCAGAACCCAGCTGAGTCTCCCCTCCACCGGTAGGGTGGTCAAGCCGGAGGTCCTCAAATCCCTCCGTTATTTCATCCACCATCACCCTAGCATATCCTTCTGGAATCGGCCGACAGTGAAAATTTGCGTCGGGTTTAGTAGGATAAATAGAGCCAACAGCCGCCTTGACCTTCAAATTCATCCATTCCGCCATAAGGTAGGAATTTTGAGCCTCCGTGATAGCATCCACGGGATAGCTGGCAGGAGCCGTCAAGGCATGCTCCGGCTGAAGCAGCTCGGTGGAAGCCACGCTGCTTCTCCGCTGAGATGGCGGGGTAGCTTCGGCAGGTCGTTTGCTGCGATCTGCTTCTCGTTCCTCTATCGCTTGTACCCTTGCATGCAGCGCCTGTAGTTCGGTCTTCTGCACTTTCTTCCTCCTCTCCTGGCATTTGTAACCGCCTGCGTCCGGAAACCCAGCCTTCCATGAAATGGAGCCTGGCGTGCCTCATGTCCGTCCAGGGTGCTCAGGATTCCCGAGGGCTATTGTGAGCTCGTCGTTCTCTCTGTCTAGAAGGAACGTCCCTTGCTGCGCTGCATCGATATAGTGCCGAAGCCTCTTGACTGGTATTTCCAATTGCTCGTCCGTCCAAATGCACTTCCCTGATACAGGGTCCAAGGTTCCGCCAGCCCCGAAGAACCAAGTCCGCAACGGTCCGGCGATTCATTGTCTCTGGTTCGATCCCTTTATCAACCAGATCATTCTCAGCCTTGGCCCACTTAGGCCGGGCTATGAGGTAGCCACCTGTACCCGTGCGATGGTGAAGCTTCTTCTTCGCAACATTTTTCTTGTTTGTCGCCGACATCTTTTTAATCTTTTCCGATGTCTTGTGGGCCACAAATGCGGGCCAGTCATCTCTGATCTTCTCATATTTTCCCTTGAATTTTGGGGTCTCTTTTTTATCGACAAACTTATTCAGGTCTTTCTTCCAATTCCTTAATAGGTCTGCCATCTTCTTAAGAGCAAAAGACTTGATTAATTGCTCAACTGGCTTCTCCGGGTCATCCTCTGGCGGTATGGTGAAATTTGACTTCAGCTCAGTCCAAAGATCATTTTTCTGCATATCATTGACATAAGACACCTCAGGGTCGTTCTTAGGCTTATACCATTGCTGGATGCTAATCGGGATCTTGTCCCTAACCAGAACCCCGCACTGAGCAACAAATACCTTGTTTGTCCGGATGGGTTCAATCGGTTGGCCGTCGCGCGCGATTTCTATGATCTCAAACTTTTCATCTGCGATCAACTTTTTCTTCGGGCCTCATCTCTTTACCGAAGTTGTGCTCGATCCGGAGGGATAGAAAAAAGAACAAAGATGAGAGTTAATTAATATGTGTACATACCAAAACAATGAATGCATCAATCACCGGAGCCGTCCTCACAGTCTATTTCTTCACCCTCTCCTTGCACCGGCATTGGGTCATCGGAGCCATCATAATCATAGCCAGCTGCTTCTTCACCCTCTCCTTCCAGACCATCGGTGTCGTTGAGAAACATCAACGAGCAGACGGCATCACATTCTTCTGCGATTATGTCCCTCGACAACGCTTCTTGTGCTTCGTCTCGGGGCAGGGTGTCCATAGTTTCTACAAATATTTACAACATGGCAATTATTATTCAAACATGACAGATATGGATATATTAGTGGCAAACGTAGAACTAGCTAGCTAATCAGAATAAGAATCATATTAATTAGTGGCCTCGACGCTGCTTCTCTAGGGTTTCAGGTGGCCTCAACAACGCTTCAAGGGTTAGGGGTGGCCTCGAGAACGCTTCAAGTAGGGGTTAATATCGACCCCCCCCCCCCCCATGTGTTGAAGCTATCGGGAGGGGATATATCGACAATGACGACATATGTACATGGGAAAATAATATGCTTGTCTTTTCCTTCTTAAAAATACATGAAGCTATCAGGAGGGGGTATATCGACAACAACAACGACGACACTACATCTATGTCCCACAAGTGACGTGGGCATCGACGCCCGTGTCACTTGTGGGACGTGGATGTAGTGTCCGACACCGACGGCCACATGTATCTCACACCGACGATACTTGCTATTTAATTATGGTTTCCCAGATAGGATAATTCGCTTTTTTGTACAAAGTTCAGCAAGAACCTTCCGAATATCGTTATTTGGAAGGCCTTTGCTGAAATTCGTACCAAAAGGCAAATTATCCTATCCGGGACTCCATTCCAGAATAACTTTGGAGGACTTCGTACCATCATGCCCTGGTTACTTCCGGCTAATGATGAAGCCATGGATTTCTTCAATACTTTGACACTAGGAAACCTCTCGAACCCTCGGCGATCCTCGACCCCTCGAACCCTCGACAACCCTGGAACCCTCGACCCCTAGACGACCCTGGAACCCTCGACCCTCGATCCCTCGACCCTATAGAACCCTCGAACCCTCGACCCTGAAACCCACGACCCTCGACCCCTTAAGGACCCTCGAACCTCTACCCTAGTTCCCGACCCTCGACCCCTCGGCGATCCTCGACACCCTCGACACCCTCGAAAAAAAAGAGGAGAAAAAAAAGGAGAAGAAGCTCCTCTATTCCTTCTTCTTCTCCTCTTTTTTTCTTCTTCCTCTTCTTCCTCTCCTCGCCTTCTCCTTCTTCTTCTCCTTCTTTCTCTACTTATTTTCCTTTTTCCTCTCCTTCTTTTTCTTCTTCTTCCTTCTTCTTCCTTCCTCTTTTCTTCCTTTTCCTTATTTTACTTTTTCTTCTCCACTAACATAAAATGCACTAACCTAAAATGGAACAAACATAAAATGCACTAAATCGATCAACTAACCTAAAATCAGTGATAAAATGCACTAACCTAAAATCGATATCTACTAACAACTTAAAAAAATTAATACATATATGAAAAAAACATCATCATATCATCAACATGAACATATCATCAACATCATCATATCATCATCAACATATATATGAAAAAATGCATATATATGAGGCGGCCGACCCAGACCGTAGTGCGGGAGTCGCGGACCGTGGCGGCGATGGCGCGGGGCAGGGGCGGTGCATGGCGACAACGTCGGGCATGGCCGGTGAGGGTGCGGGCGACGGCCGGCGAGGGCGCTGGCGACGACGATGTTGGGGGCGGCGGGCGGCGAGGGCGCGGGCGACGGCGACGACGGGGTAGCGGGCGGCGAGGGCGGCGGGCGGCGAGGGCGGCGGGCGGCGACGGCGACGGGCGGGGCGACGGCGGGCGGCGAGGGCGCTGGGCGACGGCGACGACGGGGCGGCGGGCGGCGAGGGCGGCGGGCGGCGACGGCGACGGGCGATGGACGGCGAGGGCGCTTAGCGACGGCGACGACGGCGGCGACGGCGACGACGGCGCGGGGCGACGGCGACGGCGGGGCAGCGGGCGGCGTTGGCAGCTGGCGGCGTCTATGTGCTCGGCGTCTTCGGGGGAAACTGGCAAGGGAAATCTGAAATTTCCTAAGTGCTGGCTTATATAGAAAAGCCATTGGTCCCGGTTGGTCCCACGAACCGACCAATGTCTTTAGTCCCGGTTGGTGCCACCAACCGGGACCAAAGGCCTCTTTTCAAGAGCCCAAATGGCGGGAAGCGGGTGCCTTTGGTCGGTTGGTGGCACCAACCGACTAAAGGGGTCATTGGTCCAGGTTGGTCCCACGAACCGGGACCAATGCCCCCCTTTAGTCCCGCTTGGTGCCACCAACCGGGACCAAAGGCCTTGTGCTGTCCCGCGCCCAATGTTTAGTCCCACCTTGCTAGATGAGAGGGAGCTGCACCTGTTTATAAGGTGCGGTGCGCCTTCACTCTCGAGCTCCTCTCTAAAGCTGGCTTTCGGGCCTAACCGTGCAATGTGTGCCTGTGGGCCTACTGGGCCTCCCGCGGGCCTGAATCCTGACCCATGGTAGGGTTTCTAGTCGTATTCAGGCCGTTGGGGCCCATTAGGTGGCACTTTTTTTGTTTTTTTTGTTTTTTTGTTTTCTTTGTTGCTTTATTTAGTTTATTTTGTTTCTACTTACAACAAAATACTTATTGTTGCTATATTTATTTATTTTTCCAATTTTTTTGTTTTGTTTTCTGCATTATTTATTTTCTTTTGTTTTTTGCTTTATTTTTTAATTCTTTTTGCTTTTAGTTTTAGAAAAATTATAAACTTTCTGTTAGTGCCATTAGTTTTCAAATTTGAAAACTCTTTTTTGTTTTCTTTGTTGCTTTATTTATTTTATTTGGTTTTTACTTACAAAAAAATACTTATTGTTGCTATTTTTATATTTTTTTCCAGTTTTTTGTTTTGTTTTCTGCATTATTTATTTTCTTTTGGTCTTTTGCTTTATTTTTTAACTCTTTTTGCTTTTAGGTCAGCAAAATTATAAACTTTCTGTTAGTGCCATTAGTTTTAGAAAAATTATAAACTTTCTGTTTGTGCCATTAGTTTTCAAATTTGAATAGTTAAAATTTGAATTCTTTGAAAATTCGACCAAAATTCATAGTTTTCAAATGAACTCTGAAAAAGTTGGCATAGCATGTGCATGTACAAAACGGACAATGGTATCATACTCGTCTGTTACAAAGTTGGCATGGTATCATCATAATAGTTGCGGGAGAAAGTCTTCACTTTTTCTTCGCTTGTGTCATTTGGTTATTGCGTAGTAACCATGGATAATCTTCATCGTTTATCAGGATGCTTGGGTCAGCCTTGACTTTGAAGGGAGGAATTTCATGAAACTTTTCATACTCTTCAGACATGTCTGTCTTGCCCTCCACTCCCAGAATGTCCCTTTTTCCTGAAAAAACTATGTGGGGCTTTGGCTCATCGTACGATGTATTTGCTCCTTATCTTTTTCTTTTCCTCGGTCTGGTAGACATGTCCTTCCCATAGATAACCTGTGCCACATCATTGGCTAGGACGAATGGTTCGTCAGTGTACTCAAGATTTTTCAGATCCACTGTTGTCATTCCGTACTGTGGGTCTACCTGTACCCCGCCTCCTGACAGATTGACCCATTTGCACTTAAACAAAGGTACCTTAAAATCTACTCCGTAGTCAAGTTCCCATATGTCCACTATGTAACCATAATATGTGTCATTTCCCTGTCGGTTGCTGCATCAAAGCGGACACAGCTGTTTCGGTTGGTGCTCTTTTGATCTTGGTCAATCGTGTAAAATGTATTCCCATTTATCTCGTATCCTTTCCAAATCATTACAGTCGAAGATGGTCCCCTGGACAACAAGTACAGCTCATCACAAACAATGTTGTCACCTCTGAGACGTGTTTCCAACCAACTGCTGAAAGTCCTGATGTGTTCACATGTAATCCGATCCGAGACCGCTCCGGGTGTTTGGAGCGCAGACTGTTCTTGTGTTCATCGACATACGGGGTCACCAAGGTAGAGTTCTGTAAAACTGTGTAGTGTGCTTGAGACCAAGAATATCCGTCCCTGCATATTATTGAGTCCCTTCCAAGCGTGCCTTTTCCAGTCAGTCTCCCCTCATACCGCGATTTAGGGAGACCTATCTTCTTAAGGCCAGGAATGAAGTCAACACAAAACCCGATGACATCCTCTATTTGATGACCCATGGAGATGCTTCCTTCTGGCCTAGCACGGTTACGGACATATTTCTTTAGGACTCCCATGAACCTCTCAAAGGGGAACATATTGTGTAGATTTACGGCCCCAGAATGACAATCTCGTCAACTAGATGAACTAGGACGTGCGTCATGATATTGAAAAAGGATGGTGGGAACACCAGCTCGAAACTGACAAGACATTGCGCCACATCACTCCTTAGCGTTGGTACGATTTCTGGATCGATCACCTTCTGAGATATTGCATTGAGGAATGCACATAGCTTCACAATGGCTAATCGGACGTTTTCTGGTAGAAGTCCCCTCAGTGCAACCGGAAGCAGTTGCATCATAATCACGTGGCAGTCATGAGAGTTTAGGTTCTGGAACTTTTTCTCTGGCATATTTATTATTCCCTTTAAATTCGACGAGAAGCCAGTCGGGACCTTCATATTGAGCAGGCATTCAAAGAAGATTTCTTTCTCTTCTTTCGTAAGAGCGTAGCTGGCAGGACCTTCATACCGATTCGGAGGCATGCCCTCTTTTCGCAAGCGTTGCAGGTCCTCCCGTGCCTCGGTGTATCTTTAGTCTTCCCATACACGCCCAAGAAGCCTAGCAGGTTCACGCAAAGGTTCTTCGTCACGTGCATCACGTCGATCGAAGAGCGGACCTCTAGGTCTTTCCAGTAGGGTAGGTCCCAAAATATAGATTTCCTCTTCCACATGGGTGCGTGATTCTCAGCGTCATTCGGAACAGCTAGTCCGTCGGGACCCTTTCCAAATATTACGTGTAAATCATTGACCATAGCAAGTACGTGATCACCGGTACGCATGGCGGGCTTCTTCCGGTGATCTGCCTCGCCTTTGAAATGCTTGCCTTTCTTTCTACATTGATGGTTGGTCGGAAGAAATCGATGATGGCCAGGTACACATTCTTCCTGCAGCTTCCCAGGTATATACTATCGGTGTCAAGTAAATAGTGCGTGCATGCGTGGTATCCCTTGTTTGTCTGTCCTGAAAGGTTACTGAGAGCGGACCAATCATTGATGGTCACGAACATCAATGCCTTTAGGTCAAATTCCTCCTTTTTGTGCTCATCCCACGTACGTACACACTTTCCATTACACAGCTGTAAAATTTCTTCAACTAATGGCCTTAGGTACACATCAATGTCGTTGCCGGGTTGCTTAGGGCCTTGGATGAGAACTGGCATCATAATGAACTTCCGCTTCATGCACATCCAAGGAGGAAGGTTATACATACATAGAGTCACGGGCCAGGTGCTATGATTGCTGCTCTGCTCCCCGAAAGGATTAATGCCATCTGCGCTTAAAGCAAACCATACGTTCCTTGGGTCCTTTGCAAACTCATCCCAGTACTTTCTCTCGATTTTTCTCCACTGTGACCCGTCAGCGGGTGCTCTCAACTTATCGTCTTTCTTACGGTCCTCACTGTGCCATCGCATCAACTTGGCATGCTCTCCGTTTCTGAACAGACGTTTCAACCGCGGTATTATAGGAGCATACCACATCACCTTCGCAGGAACCCTCTTCCTGGGAGGCTCGCCGTCAACATCACCAGGGTCATCTCGTCTGATCTTATACCGCAATGCACCGCATACCGAGCATGCGTTCAGATCCTTGTATGCACCGCGGTAGAGGATGCAGTCATTAGGGCATGCATGTATCTTCTCCACCTCCAATCCTAGAGGGCATACGACCTTCTTTGCTGCGTATGTACTGTCGGGCAATTCGTTATCCTTTGGAAGCTTCTTCTTCATTATTTTCAGTAGCTTCTCAAATCCTTTATCATGCACAGCATTCTCGCCTTCCAATCGCAGCAATTCCAGTACGGTACCGAGCTTTGTGTTGCCATCTTCGCAATTGGGGTACATCCCTTTTTTGTGATCCTCTAACATGCGATCGAACTTCAGCTTCTCCTTTTGACTTTCGCATTGCGTCCTTGCATCGACAATGACCCGGCGGAGATCATCATCATCGGGCACATCATCTGGTTCCTCTTGATCTTCAGCAGCTTCGCCCGTTGCAGCACCATCGTGCACATCGTCTGGTTCCTCTTGATGTTCAGTAGCATCACCGTATTCAGGGGGCACATAGTTGTCATCGTACTCTTCTTCTTCGCCGTCTTCCATCATAACCCCTATTTCTCCGTGCCTCGTCCAAACATAATAGTGTGGCATGAAACCCTTGTAAAGTAGGTGGGTGTGAAGGATTTTCCGGTCAGAGTAAGACTTCGTATTCCCACATATAGGGCATGGACAACACATAAAACCATTCGGCTTGTTTGCCTCAGCCACTTCGAGAAAATCCTGCACGCCCTTAGTGTACTCGGAGGTGTGTCTGTCACCGTACATCCATTGCCGGTTCATCTGCGTGCATTATATATAATTAAGTGTGTCAAAAATCATTACAGAACATCATGAATAGATAACTAAGTGACCAAATTAATAGAAGTTCATTATCACATAAAAACCAAAGTACATACATAGTTCTCATCTAACAACATAAAGCTCTGCAGAGCATCTAAATTAATTAAACCATACATTGAAACTATGTAAAACATTTCAATGCGAAAACAAATGCGATCATAATCGCAACCAAGGTAACAACTGATCCAACGACATAATGATACCAAGCCTCGGTATGAATGGCATATTTTCTAATCTTTCTAATCTTCAAGCGCATTGCATCCATCTTGATCTTGTGATCATCGATTTACATCCGCAACATGCAACTCCAATATCATCTTCTCCTCCTCAAGTTTTTTATTTTTTCCTTCAAGAAATTGTTTTCTTCTTCAACTAAATTTAAACTCTCGACAATAGGGTCGGTTGGAATTTCCGTTCAACAACCTCCAAGATAAATAAAATCTATGTCACGTTGGTCGGCATAATTTTCATAAACAATAAATGAACCAATAGTTATGAAAAGATAATATATACCACATCCGAATCATAGACAGGACGAGGGCCGACGGGGGCAGATACCAAAACCATCGCACTATAGAAGATGCAATAATAAAAGTAAGAAAATAATACAAGTATCTATCTAAACATACAACTAAGAATATTTTTCCTTTAAAAAAGAAGATAAGAACAAGAGGTTGACCACGGTGGTGCCGGCGATGAGATCGGCGCAGGTGATCGACGGCGGTGAAGACGGGGACGGAGCGTGACGGACCGCTAAACCTAGAAAAATATTGAGGAAAATGGAGCTTGGAGGTCGAGCTTGGAGAGGAGAAAGCATAAGTAGTGTGGCTCGGGCATTCCATCGAACACCTTGTGTGCATAGGAGGTGAGCTAGAGCACCACCAAGCCCTCTCCGCTCGGCTAAGACAAAAAACAGAGCAGTGTGCTCTGCTCTTACGCGGGGGGTATATATAGGCACCTCATTGGTCCCGGTTGGTGGCATGAACCGGGACTAAAGGGCAGCCTTTGGTCCCGGTTCAAGCCACCAACCGGGACCAATGGTGGTGGGCCAGGAGCGAGGCCCATTGGTCCCGGTTCAGCCCACCAACCGGGACCAAAAGGGCCAGACGAACCGGGACGAATGGCCCACGTGGCCCGGCCGGCCCCCTGGGCTCACTAACCGGGACAAATACCTCCATTGGTCCCGGTTCGTGGCAGAACCGGGACTAATGGGCTGAACCGGCCTGGGCCATTGCCCCCTTTTCTACTAGTGCCCCTGCCCCCGTATATAAAGGAGCAACGGGAGGAGGCGGTCGGCCAGGGAGAGGCGCGCCAAGGGGAAGTTCTACTCCCACCGGGAGTAGGATTCCCCCCCTTCCAAGTAGTAGAAGTAGGAGTCAAGGAAAGGGGAGAGAGAAGAGAAGGAAGGAGGGGGCGCAGCCCCTCCCCCAATCCAATTCGGACAAGGCCTTGGGGGGGTGCCCAACCTCTCCTCTCTCGTTCCCGTAAAGCCCAATGAGGCCCATATACTCCCCGGCGAATTCCCGTAACTCTCCGGTACTCCCAAAAATACCTTTCCAAAGTCCGAATATAGTCGGCCAATATATCGATTTTTACATCTCGACTATTTTGGGACTCCTCGTCATGTCCCCGATCTCATCTGGGACTCCGAACTCCTTCGGTACATCAAAACTCATAAACTCATAATAAAACTATCATCGAAACCTTAAGCGTGCGGACCCTACGGGTTCGAGAACTATGTAGACATGACCGAGAACCGTTTCCGGTCAATAACCAATAGCGGAACCTGGATGCTCATATTGGCTCCTACATATTCTACGAAGATCTTTATCGGTCAAACCGCACAACAACATACGTTGTTCTCTTTGTCATCGGTATGTTACTTGCCCGAGATTCAATCGTCGGTATCTCAATACCTAGTTCAATCTCGTTACCAGCAAGTCTCTTTACTCGTTATGTAATGCATCATTCCGTAACTAACTCATTAGCTACATTGCTTGCAAGGCTTATAGTGATGTGCATTACCGAGAGGGCCCAGAGATACCTCTCCGACAATCGGAGTGACAAAACCTAATCTCGAAATACGCCAACCCAACATGTACCTTCAGAGACACCTGTAGAGCTCCTTTATAATCACCCAGTTACGTTGTGACGTTTGGTAGCACACAAAGTGTTCCTCTGGTAAACGGGAGTTGCATAATCTCATAGTTATAGGAACATGTATAATTAATGAAGAAAGCAATAGCAACATACTAAACGATCAAGTGCTAAGCTAATGGGTCAAGTCAATCACATCATTCTCCTAATGATGTGATCCTGTTAATCAAATGACAACTCATGTGACTCATGTCTATGGCTAGGAAACACAACCATCTTTGATCAACAAGCTAGTCAAGTAGAGGCATACTAGTGACACTATGTTTGTTTATGTATTCACACATGTATTATGTTTCCGGTTAATACAATTCTAGCATGAATAACAAACATTTATCATGAAATAAGGAAATCTTATATCTTATATTTACTAATTGGAGGCACCTTTCAAGCCGTTTAATTAACCCACATCATCAATATTAATTCTAGCGTTGGATTAGAAAATTTACGGACAGGATAAAAAGAAAGTTACCTAACAAAGATGGTCCAGTATTAAACAGATCTGTCACGTGCAGTCAAAAAAAATAGAAGCCTGAAAACTCCATGATGTCCACGAGTAGTGAAAAACAGGAACCTCCACGCAAGTAACTCTATGATATACTTTCCCTCAAAAAAAAAACTCTATGATATACTTAGATAAAAGGAAAAAAAGATTCCACGTTCTCAAAACCAAAACAAAAATATCCACGACCATGTTGATGGCAGGTACTCCCTTCCAACCAGATTGCGGACAGAAAAAAAATTCTGTGGATTAAAAAAAGCCATCGCTGCCTTCTCCTACCCTTAAATCCAATATTGTCTTTTATTTTGACAGAAAAATCCTATATTGTCTTAGCTGTTGTCCGTGGCAGTTATTTTCTATCTCTTCACATCTAAGTGCATTTTTCTACCCTCTTGGCTGTTGAGGAACCACAACGAAGTCCGAGACCAGGTGCCGCACAGATGAGGAGCTTCTCTCGCCAGCCATCACATGAACTAGGTTTTGTATTGCGGTTATATTTTCCTTTTTTCAGAATTCAATTATTGTAGATCTTATTTTTTTTTCCTAGATGCTAGCTCATAAAATAAATCTCAACCTTCTGTAGTTTACCGACATGGAGTCGATCAAGCTTGACAACTAGACGAATACGGACAGCGCCACGCCTTCTCGGATTGCCCACTACCATGAGAAAATTAAGGACGAATCCTGGATGTATTACTTGGTTTCCCATCTGAAAAAGAGAGACCGTGCTTTCATATTTGTGTACAGTGGAGCTGATAATGTTCTTTTTTCTCATCTGCTGATATTCTTGACGAGGCTTTGTCCCTTGAGGTGAACGGGAGTCTGGGCGTTCATCATGCTGTACCCGGCAAGGCGGCGAGAAACATGCATGTGGAGGTACGTTCTGCTGGACTCGGGAAGGATCAAGAAAAGATATACAAAATCAAACGACCGTAAGAAACAACCGACCAAGAGAGCTAATGGATCGGCAAGCTTAATATTAATTTTATGATCCTTCCAGCGGTTACCACGGGCAGCGTGGGTGTCATTAGATTCACAAAGATTTCGTATTTGTAGCTATTGCTAGGCTGCGGTTCATGTAAGGATGTATCTGCACTCTAATTCTGATCTCACATAGGACGGAAGCTTCCTCGGCGGCAATGGCAAAGGCAGCATGCTCTCACGCGTCTGTAATATGGCAAGCTGGATGCATCATCTCTGCCTACAGGTATCCCTAAATCCTGTGTATCATTAATTTAGCAGCATATAGATGCAACCGAATTAGTAATAATCATATAAGCCAACATGTATCCGTCATGCATATGCAGGCTGCCTAAGTACGTACGTGCGTGTTTCCTTCAGGAGATCAATTATTTGTTTGTAACGCCACATGCACATGCAACGTCTTGGATTTGTCAACCAAGAAGAAACATACAGATGAACCCTATTAGGAATTGTAACATGAAAGTGTGACAACTGAAAAACACAACTAAGTATTTTACACCAGTATATCTTTACTTAACTATTTTGCTAAACAAAAATTGTCCCTTTTCCCAGCATGTTGTGCAGTTTGATATGTCACATTATGCGATTCTTTTTTGCAACAAGAACTTATCAACAAGAAATTTATCATGCTAGACTGCACATCATATTGCAACCGCCT
This sequence comes from Aegilops bicornis, assembly GCA_021605145.1. Lineage (NCBI taxonomy): Eukaryota > Viridiplantae > Streptophyta > Magnoliopsida > Poales > Poaceae > Aegilops > Aegilops bicornis. The sequence goes on along the minus strand of CM038675.1, from coordinate 848,688,753 downwards.
GCCCACTCATGTTATATAAACTATTCTAACAATTTAAATCTACATTAATAGCTATCATACACTACTTAGTTTATGACGTATTCAGATGTATTTTGGTGCGAATTTAATGGTACTATTACCTTATCACACCCAGAATTTATTTGTGTACAGATTCCATTGTAGATGTTTCAAACGTAGAATTGTTGGTTTAAGCCAAACACTCATCTTACCAAATCCAGCACAAGTCTAAAAGGCTCAGACGGTAAACAGCTGACGACGTCCCATGGTCCCAGGAATTTTATATATTGGATGTTAAGAGGTGCTCGATGCCCCTGATCAAGAAATATCAACGATCGTTGTCGGCGTCGGGTGTCTACAACACCAGTTCCAGAACTAGCGTTTTTACTGGAAGATGTTTGGTGGTAGGAACAGACAGAAACGCAAGTTGGTGATGGGGTAATGGTTGTTTATATACATGGTTGGTTTGTTTGCATGCTATCTACATGATTCATCTCAATCACAGAATTCACCACAGGATTCCCATTAATAACTGATATATGCATGTATGTATTTATTCATCATATTCATGCACGTAGCAGTTTCTGCTCATATGTATGGCCTACCATATTCATGCATGAGTCATCTCAATCACATAATTCACAACTTGATTCCCATTGATGCCTGCCATATATGCATGCATGTATTTTTTCATCATATTGGTCGCTTAGCAATGATTTGTTCCTAATGATAAAATCCCTTCTCAGTATATTATGTTATTATATGAAAATACCTTCAAATCTCAAGGTCCCAAATAAAGTATCACATTGGACAAAATATACAAGACACCTATCTATGTACATTATCTAATAGTCCAATCACATGCATATGTATACAACATACCCATGTCTTAGATTCCATATACATATCAATGCTGGAACTAAAATAAAGTACATAGATTCAGTTTAATTAAGGGCATGAACTGTGAAGTATGTATTTGATTTACACCACGTGCAATTGTGATTTTCTACACTTTAATGTTTAACATCTAGCTTATACTCTATATTTTGCTATTTTTTCCAAAATTATGTCCTGGCTTTTGTTAGCCTTGACACATTTCTAGACAAGAATCAGTTGAACTAAACTGAGCTCTAACAAAGTTAGATATGACTACCCCGCAAAAAAGTTAGATATGACTGAAATATGTTCTAAGTATGCATGCATTTGTACATGTCCAATAAAAAAATCCTTCACAAAAATAGAAGAGTGTACATAGTAGTGAGAATATATTCCATGGTCTTTAAGACTGCTAGCCCGTGCAGGTGCACGGGTTGACGACTAGTAAATAATAACTTTAATATTGCCTCTAGGGCATATTTCCTTCAATAAGAACATCCATGAGAGGTCTCAACCTGTTAACCAAGCACTTCGAGATCACTTTATATATCACATTACAGAGACTTATTGGCCTATACTCCGATAGCTTGGTAGATTTTGAGACTTTTGGAATTAGCACAATAGATGTAGAGTTAACCCCCTTTGGCATAATCCCCGTGTGGAAAAAATCTTTCACCGCCGCCGGGAGGCCATCCGGGCCTGGCGCCTTAAGCGGACCTATTTGGAAAACTGCATCGGAAATCTCCTTATCAGTAGAAGACTTACAAAGCTTGATGTTGTCCTCAGCCGTCACCTTTGCTTCCACATGATCCAGCACCGGTGAAGCATCCAATAAGGGGTCAGCCGAGAAGATGGTTTGAAAATATTCATTGGCCAACAGCCCCATGGTTTCAAAATCCGAATGCACAACCCCAATACTATCTGTAAGCTCTCTTATTTTGTTTTTCCTCGCTCTCCAAACAGCTTTGCTCTGGAAGTATTTGGTATTTCTGTCCCCTTCTTCAACCACGTTATTCTAGATCTTTGAAGCCAAAGCATCTCTTCCTGATAGAGCAACTCATTCATCTTGTCAGAGACTCTTCTAATTTCCTGTCTATCCACATTCATATGCATGAGTTCTTCCAGTTGGGACCGTGATTTAGCCAGCTCACGCGTTACATTGCCAAATTTCTTACTCCACTTACCCAACGATGTCATAGTTTTTTACAGTGCATCCCGGAGTTGCTCTAGGTTCTGTATATTGCCTACCGCCTCCCATGCCTCTTTTATCACTTCAGGAAGCACAGCATCCCTCTCCCAAAACAGCTCATACCGGCACTGCTTGCCTCCCGATGGTCCTTGGTCTACATTTGCCTTTACCACGATCACCACATGATCAGAGCAAGGATATGGAACATGGAGAACCATAGTGAAGGCATACAAGTTTCTCCATTCATTTGTAGCCACTACTCTGTCCAAACGGACTTGGACATTACCCGATCCTCCCCTCTTGTTGCCATAAGTGAAAGGTACTCCCACAAAACCCAAATCCACAAGCCCACAGATCTCCAGAGTATCCCGAAAGGCTACCATCTGTGGTTCTACGCGGGGCGTAGATGAAAAATGCTCATAGTTCCACAACGCCTCATTGAAATCACCCACCACTAGCCAAGGGGCATTACTTGTAGTTTTTAGCTGCTGAAGCTTGTCCCACATAAAATGACGGTTCTCAACTCTAGGTTCCCCATACACGCATGTGATCCTCCATTGAGCTGCACCTTCCGAAACACGCACAAGGGCATCAATATACCTATCCTCCTTATCCAAAATCTCAACCTCATACGACTCATGCCAGAACAAAGCCAAACCACCACTCATTCCATTGCTATCCACACCCGTGAATCCCTTCAAACCAAGGCGACCACGGACCCGTTCCATCTTTTCAGCTTTCTGCCTAGTCTCACACACAAACACCAAGTTTGGGGAATGCGACTGTGAGATCGTCGCTAACTCACGAACTGTCCGGGAATTCCCCCCTCCCCGGCAGTTCCAGCTTAGCACATTCATTGGGCCTGGCGGTCCTCCCGCTCGGAGGCCGCCTCGGACGCCACATCCATCTCCATAGTTTCTTCAACACCACCTTGTTTCCTCCTCTTGACGATCGGAACCTTCCCTGGGGTACTAGATGGGCCTACCTCCACCCCATCCGAAGCATTACCCCCTTCCAACATCAACACTGTGCTCGATACCTTCCCAGCGAGGTTTGGAACTGGCTGTCCCCGAACACTCACTGTGCCATCGGTGTTGATAAGCCTTTTGCGTACCGAGCGGGTATCTTCGCCCCCACCATACACCTGCATCATCACACCTTCGCTAGCTGGGTCGGAGGGAACATCACCACCCTCAGAGGCCTCCGAATGCATTGCAGATCTCCCTCTGTTTCCTGGTCCTCCTCTACCTCCACCCCCTCCCCTGAATACACCTCTAGCTCCACCCTGCCCCTTGCCTCCCGCTATACCCCCTCCTCCTCCGCCACTACCTGCGCTCCCCAAAGGTTGTTCATTACTCCAATGCAACCAACCCCCCCACTCACACTCCGATGGATCATGCACTCCATCCCCACATTCTTCGACCACATGACCCATGCAGCCACAAAAAAAGCAAAAGTCTGGTAGTTTCTCGTAGCTCACCGGGTATCGCTTGAACTCTTTCAAAGTGACCAGGACAAATCGTACCAAGGGTTTATGGACATCAACGAAAACCCTAACCCTCAGAAAGCTCAATGGGTTAATCCTTCCTTCATTAACAGCAACAGTGAAGGGCGGCATACCCACTTTTTTGCAACTTTCTCAGCCAGCTTCTTCTTCCTTGTTAGCCCATCCGGGAGACCTTTAATTCTAGCCCAGAGTGGATACATATCCAGGGAATATTCAGCAACGTTCGTAAACCCATCATACTCAACATTGACGACCGGATCCCTCCTAAATTGCCAAGGCCCTCCTTCCATCACCCGCTTCCAGTCCCCCAAACAATGGCACTGAGATAGGAAGAGATTAGGCCCTTTGATATTGAAGGTAACTCCTTGCGCGCACGACCACGCATTCCTCAGAGAATTTAGCACCGCAGCGTGGCTGAACAGCCTCATTGTATGAACCCTAAAAAGGCATAGCCATCGAACCTCCTTGATCAACTCTACCACTTCTCCCGACAGAACTAAATCTTCCTCTTCCTCCCCGTGCAGTTTCAATCCTTCAAAAGCATCTTCCAGGGCCGAATCGTGACCCAGATTATCCCACTCCTCATCATCCTCCTGGTGGTGGTCCGCCTCCTCCTCCTCCCTCCCATCAACAGCAGTATGGTCCGGAATCGGGTTACTGGACGACGGACCAGCCCCCTGCCCTACTTCTCCCTTCATCTTCTCATCTGGGAACCCTAACCTAGCCCCATCTTCCTTCTCTCCTCCTTGCGCCTCGCCCAGAACCGGCTCCACCATCGCGTCAGGCTTCTTTGATTGATCCCTGCATCTATCGATCGCCAGGAGAGGCCCCGGTGATCGGGGGTAGGGTTTAAGGGTGCACTCCGACGTCGCCGCCAGAGGAACGGGTGGACTCTAGGAAAACCCTAGAGGAAAACTTATACAAAAAAGTTACTCTTTGTAAAGGATACCTAGTGATCCATGCATCCTCTCCTCGCTCGATATGTGTCGCTCACAATGACTGCTTGATGTGGGAGTACATTTTGTTTCTTCAAGAACATAAGCTAAAAAAACATTTAAATCAAGAGTCCACATAATTAACCGGTTTCACCTTATATCACACTTTTTGGTGCCGATGTTTTCAAAACTGTAGGCCTGGTGAACCCTCTTTGACTATTACTAATTATTCTAAACTTACTTATCCACATGTACTATCTTAGGAAAGGAAAGTAGACATAGTCACATACACCTGCTTGTGCCATGTAGGACATTGCAAGAGAGAAAAAAAAACTGAGTCCCACAGAAAATATGGCCTCCTGCACATAATGCCCATGCACGTCAACAGTAACCCTGCACAGAAGATTAACCCTTTCCTAATAGCCCGTGTGTGTGTGTGTGTGTGTGTGTGTGTGTGTGTGTGTGTGTACACATACGTCCACAGATGATCTTTGTTTTTTCAGACATATGGAATCTTGGTTGGGCCATATGGAAGGCAGTCTGACCACATACAAAACCAGGATCCCGGTGACGACGCCGGCGGGGCCGTACGTCGCCCTCCCGGCCAGACCTACCGCGGAGAACAGTGCCATGGGCAATTAGCACCACATGCAGGCCGGCCGTCCAAGCTATAGCTAGCTCAGATTTTAATCTATAGCTAGCTCAGCTCACGGTCACCCACACAGCCATATGCGAATACGACACACAACCAGCAGCACCGGCGAACACAATGGAGCACGCGCAAGACGAGCTGAGCCTCGAGCTCACCCTCGCCGGCGCGGTGGTCGCGCCGGTGCCCGGCTTCTTCCTATGCTTCTACTGCCACCGCAAGTTCCGCTCCTCGCAGGCGCTCGGCGGCCACCAGAACGCGCACAAAGAAGAGCGTGCCGCTAAGCGCCGCCGGGACACTGCAGTCCCCACCGCGGACGCTTGGAAGCCAGGGAGGTCTGTGGCCACTGTTTGGGTGTCAGAGGAGCCAGCAGCAGAAGATGACATGGCGCACAAGCGCAGCACGAGCTCGCGGGAGCCCGGCCACGAGGTCGACTTGTCCCTCCGGCTATAATTGGTCCGCGCATCGGTAGATCTCTGGCAGTATCCTTGCTCCGCACCTCTCTATTTCTGGTGCTAGGTACGTGAGAGTTTAGCTATTACTCCTCCGATTCAAAATAAGTGTCGCGGTTTTGAACTAAGGTTGGTTCAACCTCGATACAAAACTGTGACACTTATTATGATCGTAGGGAGTACTTGTGTCAAGCTCTTGTTGTGCACACACTGGATTCAATGGCGCTCCTATTTTGTTGGAATCATTTCCAAGGTACTGGATTCCTAGAGACGTTCCTGGTATTCGGGTTGACAAAAAAAATCCCATTTCACCAGACTGTAATGACCTTGGTATTAGATTCTTTGCAAGAAAAATCTTGATCTATGTAAGTCTAAGTGTTCAAGTTACGACATTTAAAGGACACTGTGAAAATAGGGACTTTATCCATTACGGTGTTGATTATGTACACTAGTTAGCCTCCGTAACATAGATTTTTAGACCTATGACCTTGAAGACATCTCTCAAAACGGTTTAAGAACTTCTGTGTGTATCTAGTGTCTATTACATAGTCTATGAAAACGAATTGCAATTTGCACCCAAACATTTGGGTTTGCTCCACCTCCTTGTCCTATTTGGGCTTACAGAGGCAATAATTCTGTCAGTAGTAGAAATTAATTTTAAGATATAAAAGCTGCACAAAGACAGTTAAAATGAGCTTTAAATTAGCTGATTACTTCAAATACCCATAAAGAGTATAATGTAATCAGCATATCAGCGTATAGATTACTCATCGTCCACAAGATGCACAACACGCCTGAAAATTGACCATCCTCCTTAGCTCTGTTGCGAGGATAGCTAGTATATCCACAATAATTTTAAATAAGATGGGTGACAAAACGGTTCCCTTTACCTAACTCATTGATTTCTTTACCTGAAAAAAAGAAACAAACATCATTGTTGATAATACTCGACACTTCCTTTCCGGAAAATTGTTCAGTCAAGCTTGCAAGATAGGGAACCACCCTTTCCACATAGCTTGTTGGAGGACAGACTGGCGGACATTATCATAAAGTTAAAGAAATTCATAAGAAATAGTTGCAATATGTTATCTTGTAACTGTGGTCTTGTTCGTTTTGCAAAAATCTCATGTGGATTAATCTCATAAAAGTACGAACCTATTCGGCTTAGGGATCTTGGCGAAGACATCATCCAGTTCTTCCGACGACAAGTGGTGGAGGGGAGAAGATGCTCGACTTAGGAAGGGTGGTGGTATTGCTTGACTTCGTTCGGATGTCGGGGGTGGGGGGGGGGGGACTTTTTGGCTATGTGCATCATGCTATGCAGAGGCCAGGCGTTATTTCGTGTCACCTTGATATTCAATGAAATAAATGTCCTTTATCGGGAAAAAAGGAAGGGGGGGGGGGGGGCTTCGAAATGGGTAACTTAGTACATCGACACTCAGACGAGGAGGCATTAGTGGACAGGGATAATAAAACACAGCTTGAAGTTGGAGGGAACTAGGGTCTAATGTGCATGTTGGAAATAGTTCAAAGCACACACATATTTAGTGTTATCATGGAGCATGACAGATGAGCGCGTCCGTGCATGTCTATCAGTAAGTAGTACTCCCTCCGTAAACAAATATAAGAGCATTTAGATCACTAAAGTAGTAATCTAAACACTCTTATATTAGTTTACGGAGGGAGTATTTCATAAGAAGTGGCCACCGACATAGTGTCATGCAACCCCGTTAGTGAGCCGTCCTTGGCCCTGTTATGCTTCTTGACAACACCGCTAATGTTTTTTTTTTTTTTTGGAAAAAGAAGCCCCCCCCCCCCCCTCCAATTTCATTAACGAACCACAATGCCTAAAGGATTACAGCAAGCGCACTACCTAGAACGAGAAACTAACAACCCACAAAGTACTCCCACCATTTCTTTTTTACTACGTGTATAAAATTAGGTTGAGGTGAAACAACACCAAGTTTGACCAAATTTATATAAAAAAATATGAACATCTGCAATACTAAAACTATATAGTATGAAAATACATTTCATGGTGCATCTGATAATATTGACTTTATATAGGAAATGTTGATATTAATATAAAGTTAGTCAAACTTTATTAAGCTTGATTTTGACCAAATTTTATATGCAGACTAAAAATAAATGAAGGGAGTACTAATTAAACTACTTATTACATACCAGCAAAGTAAACTCCTCCCACCCACAAGGAGGCTATATAAAGAGCAGCTTTCAAAGGACAGACTACACCTAAGAGCCGAGCAAACTAGGCTGAGCTAGACTACCGAAGCAAACATTTTCGAAAACTTCAGGAGGTTCGCCATCTTGTCAGCTGCCAAGCGGCAGCACACCCGGTCTCCATCCCTGTGCGCCGTGCGCTAAATTTCACTTGCCCTCTGTTCGACTAGTCTTACCCCAGCATGAGAAGTTTCTCCTCTGTTGTTTTTCCTGCAAAATAGTCAAATACACGATCGAGTTACACATCAATCTCTGCAGAATCATGGGATCATGATTTGTTTTAATATGATATCATTTTTGTATTTCCAGATAGACCAAAACATCGCAGAAATTCCAACCAGGACTAGCCGCCTGACAGATTTTAGGAAAGTTTCGGACAAGTTACCAAAGCAATTATTCAAATTCAAGGAGATCATCTCAAATCAAAATCACATTTCCATAAACTTCATATGAGTCTGGCAGCAGAACAATAAGAAAATTAATGGTTTGTACTTTCATCCTGTTAAAAAAAACACTCTTTCCCAACTTTACAACCCTTTTTCAGTAAATTGTCTTTACTTCAAAAACTTTTTCGAGCCAACAGCCTTAGAAACATTTCAATCTTAGCTGGAACTTTTACTTCCACAGGAACTTCTGTGGATATCCCGTATCAGTTCTGATTAGAAACATGTAATGAGATTTGACAGAAATTATTCTATTATTGGTTAACATCCACCTGGGCATATCCTTGCCCCCAAATATTCTAATCTCTTCACATCTACTCCCTCCGTTCCATAATATGAGATGTTTTGTGACTCTAGTGGGACGGTGGAAGTATCTTTCAGGCTATTCCATAGATCCAAAGAGTCTCCAACAGGACTTCTTCTGAAAGTGAAGTTATCCCATCCTTGCTTTATGCTGAAGAAGTCAACATGGTTCATTGGCTGAGCATGGACACATTGGAAGGCAAGAACTCCACTCACCAGCGTGATGGCTTGTTTTATTTCTTTTCAGAGAAAAACTTTTTTGCCAAATTATGATTTTTACTTTTTTTAACAGTGCGTGGTAATCCGTTCAATATTAGTGTGCCAACGACAAGCGGTCCAATATGAGTGTGATAGCTAGTATGATAAGTCACTAACGACGAGCCCGTTAGCCGTAAACCTCTCACGGTAAAATGGTATTACTACTCGAAGCTCCAGGCAGCCTCTGACTGGGCACATCATGCTTTTTTTTTTTTCACAATTAATGGAGACTGGCCGGTGCCCGGTGATGCCCAGCATATCCACGTACGGTCTGCAGCCTTATATTGCAGCTGCTGCCTTGCCATGATATGCAAGGTCCAAATGACTCCCTGCCCGGCTTGTCCGGCAAATCAAGCTATAGACAGCCACATGCTGGTCCATAAAGGAAAAGAAGCACGCTGCTAAAAATGGCACCCATCCGGGCTCCCTCCGGTGACAGCTTCCCACTTATCTACGCTGAGATCGACTTGAGTGGATCAGTGATTCCATCCAGCGGGCACCTAAATTTTTTAACCACCACGAAATGTTGTTAGCTACAACGAAATTAGTCGATGGTTATATAATCTGGTCAACGTTGTTATTTTCTCACAATATTGTTCTACGGGGAATCTCACAATTAATTAATGAGACTACCCACCATGAGAGTAACATAGGTGGTTACGTCACACATATCTAAGCAAAATAGATGATGTGACAAGTAATTAATGAAGAAAGAGAGGCATGTGCTAACATAGCTAGTTACTAACATAGTATGAGTAGCATCATACATATCAAGACAAGATGAGTCTACAACCTAATAAATAAAGTGTTGCATGTCACTATATATATATTACTTCCTACTATAGAGATAGTAACATAGACTAGTAACGTATGCATGTTACTACTCTAAGTTACTCTCGACTGTGGCTAGTTTCGGAACACACCGTCCATCTTATCCTATCGCTAGAAAGAAATACGCCAGGAAGGGTGGCTCTCATTTGTTTTTTAATGACGGGCCTACAAGGCGACTAACGACTGCGGACTGATTGTGTTCATTAATTACCTTTCAGTGACCAGATGGATATCCCTATCATTGCAACCATGACTCCTAATGCTGGTCATAGTGGGAGTAACATAGCAAGTAACATAACACATCTCAAGAAAAGTTTGCTTACATGGCATGTATTTAATAAGGAGAGAGATGGTTGGAGTAACATAATATGTTATTGTAACATAACACATTCCAAGGCAAAATGAGTCTACATCTTAATAAATGATGTCTTGCATAATACTACATTTTACTCCCCACTATGAAGATGGTAACATAGACTAGTAACATATGCATGTTACTAGTCTAAGTTACTCCCCATTATGACCAGCCTAACAACCACCAGATTAATATTTAGAGGATCCCCATCCAACGCCGTGACGTGAAGCCTCTAGCTAACGTTGTACTTTCGGAGGACCATCGCAACAAAAAATATTTGAAATAAATCCGAATTAACTATTTTTACTGACAAAACAATAGGTGTACATACATTCTATACACTCAAAGTAAAATAACAAAAAAACAACAACTTGATGGTTTATATTTGTGTAAATATGTTTAAAACATGTATATAATCTAAAAATAACATTGGCAAACAATTTGAAGCCTATATTTATAAGAGAGTCATCTCAACTAACTTATTTATATGAACATGCAAGCGTGCCACCGAACCATACAATTATGAATGGATAGGGCCCACATCAACATGCAGTCATTAGTGAAGAAAAAACACGACAACATTCAACCATGCATTTGAAAATATTTTCCATTCAAATATTCTAATTATATGCAATAAATATATTACAACTATCAATAATCTATATATACCTATACTAAATAGAGAGTCTCAAGAAATTTGCACGTTAAGCAAAAATTACCAGCCGTTCATCTTGTTGGATCAAGTTATAACGGTATAGATTAACACATTTAATTCTCACACTGAAAAAAACGCACAGTGCGGTCAAGAAATAATAGTAATCCGTCTCATGGTCCGTTCCCATGTTAAACTGTTCGTCAAGAAATAGAAATCTCCGTTTATCACTAAAAAAACAGAAATAATGATCGGCTCAGTTGAGGGGTCGCTGGTAGAATAATTGGTTGGGAAAATAGAAGCCAACACCGTTCAAACTCCAATCTATCTACTGCTACCTACATCATCTCTTTCCCTCCCCGTTAAAAAAATCTTTCGTGAAGCAATCTTGCTCCATAGAATCTACGTTGCCTCCCTCTCCCCCTGTAGGAAACAAGTCCATTGTTCTCTCTGAAAGTGAAGCAAACAAGTCGGGGCCGGAACCAGATGCTCTGAAACTCAAACTAAATCAAGAAAGTTGGTTGATGGATCCGGTGTGCTCATGGAGCTTATCCCATCAAAATCCTCTTCCTCATCTAGATCAGGTTCGTCTCTCACATTAATTTGTCTCGAATTTGTTTTCTTGATGTGTGTGATGTACCATCTATATTACTCCCATATATGCAATATTATAATAGAAAATGAATGAGAAAATGTACCCTTGGCGCCACCTTTATTTGCTTGAAAAAGGGACTACTATCAACGTTCACATTGAAAAATCACGTTTTCTCTCCATTTTTTGCTTCAGCGAGAGGCACGGGTTTGCTTTCACAAGGGGCACGAACGTGCCTCTCAGAAATGAAAACGAATGCATTTTTCTTTCTTCCGTGAGAGGCACAATTTTGCTTTGGCGAGAGACACTGCTGTGCCTCTTGGAAATGGCTTTCTGAAAAAAAACCTGCTCCCTGTTCGGTTTTTTCGTCCGATTCTTGTCCTATTTTTTCGTGAAAAATATTTCATAAAAACCTATCAACATATGATTTAGTTTTAAAAAAATCTTGGCGTGAGGAATCCAACGATGAAAACGATTCGAGATTTGAACGAACGGTTTAAGAGATAAAGTGTTTTAAATAAACGGATCTACATAAAAAGAAAACATCCAAGCTGCGACAAGTGACGCACATAATGCGTGCCACTTGTCGCAACTTGGAAAGATGGAAGTGATTTTGGAAATGGGTACCTCTTATTAAATAGTGATTTCAATGTTCAGTCCATTTTTTTCCTTGCATGGCAGCCCACTAGCCACAGTGAGAAGTAATTAGACTAGTAACATGCATATGTTACTAGTCTATGTTACTACCTTTATATAAAGGGGAGTAACATATGTGTGGTGTCATGCAACACATTATTTATTAAGTTATAGACTCATCATGTCTTGGTATGTGTGATGTTACTCATACTATTAGTAACTACTCACTCTCTCTTAATTTACATGGCGTGCGCGTACCCCTAGGTCATTAATTTGACCAACCTAATAGAAGTCATATATTACAAAAAAACATACCATTACAAACTTCAGATGTTCTATTTCAAACGGTATAATTTTTGTATTATATAGTTTATATTATAGTGATAAAGTTGACAATTTACGGGTACGCGCACGCCTTGTAAACTGAAACGGAGGGAGTAGCATCTATATTACTCCCAGTCACAAGAAGAAATTCACGCTCCTGCCTCCTCCCGAGTCGCCCCCGTGTGGCGGCCGGGAGGCTCCTAGATCCAATTGCTCGGCCTCCCTTTCTCCTCCTCCTCCTCCCATGCCGCCGCCCGAGGGCGCGGCAGGGCGGTTTTGCCGCTGCCGGGCGGGCGGCAGGGACTCGGGGCCCTCCCGCTCGTGAGGGCTAGCGCGGGCCGGCGCCCCCGGGCCGGAGCGTGGTGTTCGGCCGGACGTCACGGCGGGGGGTAGCGGCGCTCCGGCGATTCCATACTTCCACGGCAGGCGGCTTCAAGGTCTGGGGCGTCGCGGTCGTCAGGGACGGCAGCGGCGCGACCAGATTGGTGGCAGCGCAGCCGGATCAGGGCCCAGGCGTGGGCTTGGTCTCCAGGTCGCGGTCGGCGCGATGGCGGGTGCGACACATCGGCAGCTTTGCGGATCTGCAGATTCCATCCTTGTTTGGTCCTTGACGGCGCGAGCAACTCCAGGGGAAACCCTAGATCTCCTTGGGATCGAGCGATGGCGGTGCTTTTGCGTCGTAGTCCCTCTTCAGGGCATCGTTTTGGAGTTTGCTTCGGTTGAAGGGACCAGCGACGCCGACAGCGCACGCTCGGTGGCGCAAGTGCCGATGAAAATCGCGCCGGTTACGGTCATGGCCAACGATGGTGGCGTTTTTGATGTCGTTTCCTTGTCGAGGCATCGTCGTTGCAGTTTGTGTCATCAGGTTCGGGATGCTCCGGGGAAACCCTGGACCTGGGTCTTCCGGATCGGACTATGATGGCGTTTTCTGTATCGCTTTTCCTCATGGGGGCATCGTTTTGGAGCAAGTGATGGATGGAGGTGGCAAGAGGAGGAGCGGTGTTACATCTACCGCAAGGCCGACGGCGGATCACGGCGGCATGGCGCTGCGGAGTTTCGGTGATGGGCGCGCATTGATGGACACGCGTAGGATGGTGGCGTTGTCTGGCGTCGTGGTGGCGTCGATGGCAGGCCTGGCAAGGTTGATGCAGCAGTACAACACTAAAGATGGATTGGCGGCACATGACGACGGTGGCCTCATACCCGGCAGGCGTCCTGGTTGAGGAGTGTGCCGGACTGGTGGGTGCCCATACCCGGCAGGCGTCCTGGTTGGGACCTCAGATCTTAGATGTTAGGTTTGGCTGCGAGGTTTGTTTGGTATTAGGCCCAGACTATTAGCATCCCTTCATCAACTGGATAGGAGTGGCGATAGATGTTGCCTAGACGGTGGCTTTAGTCTTACTGTTGTATAACTTTGCAAAGTCTTGTGTGAATAATTAATAAAGTGACTGCATGCATCCTCCAGATGCAGAGGCCGGAGGTCCTCCTCCTTTTCTAAAAAAAAAATCTATTTTACTCCCATTATGGGTAGTCTCACGCTTGCTCTCGTGTACTCTCGACGCATCACGCAGACTGAGCTCGCGGCACCATATTTGTTTTGGTCTCTGCACGAATTAAATGCACGCCATATGAAGCCTCTGCTCTCTACTGGAGCTAGCAATTGTGACCGACCTATATGCAGCCCTTTTCAGTCACTGAGACAGTAATCGCATGCATGTCCGGCAGTGCTATCCAGATGCATCGCGAGCGCGTTGGGGGTCGACCACCGTACGGGCGGCTGCCGGTCATGCATGCCGGACAAATCAAGGCCGATCGCTCGGTAATTCAAGTTGCTAAAAATGGACGTGGGTGTGGGTGTGGGTGTTGATGGCGGAGCCTGCAGCTTTGCTATCATTGCACGGAGCACCAGCTGAGGCAAAATTCCGTGTTTTGACCCTTTTCCGAAACTTATTCGAGATCTAACCCTGGTTTAATTTTTTTTTGAGATATGACCCTTTTGCCACCGTCAAGTCAATGGCGGTAGGGTGTCACAACCTACCGTCAGGGACCTTGGCGGTAGGAAACATCCCAACCGCCAAACAGACTGGCGGTAGCTTATACAACCCTACCGTCAAGGTGCTTGGCGGTCACCTTGGCGGTAGGCACGAGCACGCACTGTGTTTAATATTTAGCGGGATTTTGCGGTAGGGCGTGCAACCCTACCGCCAGGGGCCTTGGCGGTAGGCTGTTATACACTACCGCCATGGACCCTGGCGGTAGCAAAAGGGTCAGATTTCGAAAAAATTTCAAACTAGGGTCAGATCTCGAATAGGTTCTAGAAAAGGGTCAAAACACGAAATTTAGCCACCAGCTGGTGCAGTAAACTCCACCACATTACTTGTGATTGTGATGGTACAGTATTTATATATATATAGGCCCAGACAGCGACCATGTGCCTACACACAGTGCTGTCTACTGAATGCATGCCCGCGCCCACTACACACGGTCTTGTTTCTTTTGCAAAAATATCATGTGGAATAATCTCATAAAAGTATGAACCTATTCGGCTTAGGGCTCTGGGCGAAGGCATCATCCAGTTCTTCGGACGACAAGGGGTAGAGGGTAGAAGATGCACTAGACTTAGGGATGGTGGTGGTATTGTTCGACTTCGGTAGGGGGCAGGGGACTTGTTGGCTATGTGCATCATGCTATGAAGAGGCCGGGCATTCTTTCGATGCGGTTTTATCACTATGATATACCAATTCAACGAAATGTCCTTTTTCAAAAAATATGGGAGGGGGGGGGGGTGTTCTTCGGAATAAGTAACTTAGAACACCGACACTCGACTTGAGGAGGAGGCATTGGTGGTGCCAGGGATAATACACACAACCTGCAGTTGGAGGGAACTAGGGTCTGATGTGCATGAAAAGACTTCAAAGCACAAACATATTCATCATGCAGCGTGACAGATGAGAGCACCCGTGCATGTGTATCAGTAAGTAATATTTCATAAGTGGGCACCAACATAATGTCATGCAACCCCGTTAGTGAGGCCGTCCGTGGTCTTGCTATGCTGCTTCAAAACACCACTGATGATGTTTTTTAGGAAAAGAAGGGCTCCTCTTCCGATTTCATTAAGGAAACTACAATGTCTTAAGGATTACAGCAAGCGGCACTAGGCAGAACAAGAAACTAACAAACCCACAAAATACTCCCTTCCTTTCTGTTTACTCCGCGTATAAATTTGGTTGAAGTCGAACAACACAAAGTTTGACCAAATATGAACATCTATAATACTAAAACTATATTCTATGAAAATACATTTCATGGTGCATCTGTTAATATTGAATTCATATTGCAAATGCTGATATTTTTTAATATAAAGTTAGTCAAACTTTACAAAGTTTGACTTTAACCAAATTTTATATGCAGACTAGAAAGAGACAAAGCGTGTACTAGTTAATCTACTTATTATATACTACCTCTGTTCGGGTTTATTAGGCCCAAAGACCAAATCAGCAGGACCAAGGCAGCTAGTAATTATCTACATTTTTCAAGGCATTATATCCTCATGCTGCTGGTTAACGCCTCGTTTGGCATCTAAATTACTACTCCCTCTGTCTAGGTGTGTAAGTCATCTTACGAAAACCAAATAATTCCAAAACACTTAGGCACGGTACATTAACTCTCATCTCGTTTCTTGTTTCATGACATATCAACCAATAAGAGATGTGGGTTATGCATGCTTTAAATGATTTGAGACTACCAAACACGACATGCATTGGTTAGTTCGTTGCATGCATTGTTATTAATTAGCAAAAACACATTAAGTTCTTTCATTTTCCCCTCCACCTTGATCACGGTGCGCAACGTAAGATGACTTACACACCTAGACGGAGAGAGTATTGACTATGCATGCAACACCAATCCCACCAACCCTCCACCAGTGGTGCGCATGCATGCATGCTCACGCGCGTGCAGCGTAGCACATATTACAGCTCATCAATTAAATCGAGGGAGGAAGTTTACACGGTTGTCAATGGGGCCTAATAAAAGCGGACATGGCTTATTTGCTCACGGCCTAATAAACCCGGATGGAGGGAGTACCAGCAAAGGTAAACTCTTCCCGCCCACAAGGAGGCTATATAAAGAGCAGTTTTCAGAGGACAAACTACAACTAAGAGCTAGGCAAACCAGGCTGAGCTAGACTACCGAAGCAAACATTTTCACAAACTTCAGGAGGTTCGCCATCTTCTCAGTCATTAAATCGTAGCACACTTGATCTCCATCCGTGTGTGCCGTGCGGTAAATTTCACTTGCCAATTGTTCGACTAGTCTTACACCCAGCATCAGAAGTTTTTCGTATGTTTTTTTCCTCCAAAATAGACAAATCCGATATCCAATTACACATCCATCTCAACAGAATAATGGGATCGTGTATTTTTTTTCTTAAGATAATATCATTTTTGCATTTACAAATAGATCAAAATAGACTAGAAATTCCAACCAGGACTAGTTGCCTGTCAGATTCTAGAAAAGTTTGGCCCAATTACCAAAGCAATCATTCAAATTCAAAGGAGATCATCTCAAATAAAAGCACATTTCAGTAAACTACAGATGACTCTGGCTGTAGAACAATAAAAGATAAATGATTTATACTTTCATATTGTCCACAAAAAATACACTCTTTCTCTCCTTTCCAACCTTTTTTCAGCAAATTGTCTTTACTTGAAATATTTTTTCGAACCAACAGCCATAGAAACATTTTGATCTTAATTAGATGGGAATTTACCATCCACAAGAATTTCTAAGAATATCCCATATCAGTTTTGATTCGAAACACGTAAAGAGATTTGAAAGAAAAGATTCTATAATCGGTTAACATCCACTAGCTGGGCTTATCCTTGCCCCCAAATATTATAACCTCTTCACATCTATCTTTCAGGCTATTCCATGGATCCAAAGAGTCTCCAATGAGAGTACTTACGAAACTGAAGTTATGCCATCCTTGCTTTATCCTGAAGAAGTCAACATGGTTCATTGGCTTAGCCTGGACACATCAGAAGACAAGAACTCCACCCACCAGTGTGATGACTTGTTTTTTTATAGAATACGCACAAGCATGCGCATCATATATTCATAGAAGAAGTAGTCAAGATGGCTGTTAGCACCCACATCCACCAAGGCGACATGGACACACAACTCGCCTTGCCCAAA
Organism: Aegilops bicornis; assembly: GCA_021605145.1. NCBI lineage: Eukaryota > Viridiplantae > Streptophyta > Magnoliopsida > Poales > Poaceae > Aegilops > Aegilops bicornis. The sequence goes on along the minus strand of CM038675.1, from coordinate 848,671,317 downwards.
CTTAAGCCAAACAAGGGCGAAGAGGATGGACACAAAGCAAACAGGCCACGTCCCAACCGAACCGAACACCTTAGAGCTCGACAAAAACGCCAAAGCAAACTAGATCAACGCACTCTCCACTCACGGCTCCTATGAGATCGACAAGTGGTAGTGGGAGCTAGCCTAGCTCGATGAAGACGTCGCAAATTAGGCGTCGATGATGGAGTACATAGCTCCCCAGACACTTATGTCCGTAGCAAGAACCAGCAGATGACAACCCTGCACCCCAAGCCTCGCCGTTGAGGTGAACGAGACACCCAACCAGTTATTCCTCTAGAAGACACCCTAATCACCTAGGCAACGCCTTTAAGAAGGGAACAACGACGTGACGTCGCCGCTACCTGGCATGGTGAACCGAGCCTAGGGTTTCCCCCTATGCAGAGCATGGGATGGAAAAGGCCATGGCAACGCCTCCAGGGAGGAGACGGTGCCCACAAGCATCGCCATTGCCCGCAGCCACAACAGCGCATGGATTTCTCTTCGGCCTTGTTAGTAACATCTTCGGAGCGCAGCAAACTGGAAAGGAGGGCAAAGTCATCACCTTCGGCCATCACCATGGAGAGTGAAAGTCATATGCTGTTGTGCCGCCGTCCATGCCCGTCGGAACAAGCGGGTCCACCACTATCGTGCCGACAGCAACCATCGCACACCGACCAGAACTCGCACTACCATGCCGCCTTGTCGCACGTTTTTCCAGGGCTTCCACCGAGAGACGGTTGTTAACAAATGACGAGCCTGTGAGCCGTAAACCTCTCATGGTAAAATGGTATTACTACTCTGGAAGCTCCAGACAGCCTCTGAGTCGGCTCAGCATGCCACTTTTTTCTCGTTTATTTGTCACAATTAAAGGAGACTGGCCGGTGCCCGGTGGTGCACAGCATATCCACGTACGGTATGTAGCCTTATATTGCAGCTGCTGCCTTGCCATCATATGCATGGTCCAAACGACTCCCTACCCGGCTTGCCCATGGCCAATCATGCTATAGACAGCCATAGGCAGCTCCCTCCGGTGACAGCTTCCCACTCATCTACACTGAGATCAGTAATGCTACATTCACGGGGAGACTTTTTATAGACTTCACGGAGTAGCAAATGTTGGGGATTAGGATTGGGTTTAAGGGGTGGAAAAGGGCCCACCCCTCCTGAAAATCAAGGGGAGAGGGGGGGAGGGGCTAGTTTGGTTAGATGGAAGAATCCCGTATTAGTCCGTAAAGTGTACCATTTTTGCGCTGAGATCAACCTGCTTGAAACAGTGATTCCATCGAGGGGACACATAAATATTTGAATGACCACGAAAGGTTGTTAGCTACGACGATATTAGTCAATGGTGATAGAACCTGGTCATCGTTGTTATTTTCTCACAATATCTTGTGCGAGGAATCTCACAATTAATGAGGACACACCGTCCACCCTATCCTATGGCTACAAAAAATACGGCAGCATGAAGGATTATGTGGCTGTCATTTGTTTTAAACGACGGGACCAGCAAAGATGGCTAACGACTGCCGGAATAATTGTGTTAATTAATTATGACTTTCAATGACCAGATGGATATCCCTATCATTGCAACCACGACCGCTAACAACCATCAGATTACCAAGCGGCCAGCTTGGTAAGCAACCAACAAAAAATTTGCAACAACCACCAGATTAATATTGAGAGGATCTCCATCCAACGCCATGATGTGAAGCCTCTCCATTCAACAAAAAGTATTTGGAAGCAATCTCAATTATCTTTTTTTTGACGAAACAATATGTATAAATTCTTTAAACTCAATGTGAAATCAACTTCGTGGTTAACCTTTCCCTAGTTCCTTTGAGACAGAAGGAATCTTGTTGGGCTATGCATGCACACAGTCTTTTTTTTATATAGTACAGACGCAAACACTTATATATATACGTGTATACACTAATCCTTATGAACGCACACACACACTCTATCCTTATAGGCACCTTCAAGAGACTGAGCCGACATATAATGTTGATTACGAAGTCGCCGTAAGCGCCTCGTAGTCGACGGGAACGCCTCCTCCCACTAAACGCACATCGTCAAAAATCCTAAAGTATATCCAGGATAAATATAAGCACCAGAACATGAAACCTGATGTATTATGAATACCATTTTCCCTAACGGTCCCAACTACAGGTTCGTTCGCGCATGCATTCAGTCTGCTCAGGCCTGCATTAGGATTTAGGGCGTACACCAACCAGCTGATACCGTGGGCCGTGTCGTACGTCGCCGCCCTGGACCTCACCGCACACAACTGTCCCAAGCGCAATTCAATTAGCACCACGCCCCGGCCGGCCGTCAGGGTGCCGTCCAAGCTGCCTGTGCCTCCAGGACTCACTTGGCCATTTGTGCTCGCCAGATGCCAGATTTTAACCTTGCTAGCTCAGCTCACAGTAACCCACACAGCCGCATGCGAATAGGACGCACAACCACCACAAGCGAGCACAATGGAGCAAGCTAGCAACGCGCATGACGAGCTGAGCCTCGAGCTCACCCTGGCCAGCGCCGTGGGCGTGGCGCTGGCGGCGCCTCGCTTCTTCCTCTGCGCCTACTGCGACCGCAGGTTCCTCACCGCGCAGGGGCTCGGCGGCCACCAGAACGCGCACAAGCAAGAGCGCGCCGTTGCCAGGCTCCACCGCGACGCCGCCACCGACATGCGCGCACAAGCAAGAGCGCGCCGTTGCCAGGCTCCACCGGCAGCATGCAAGGCTGCTTCTCGGTTGCCCGAGGACGAGGAGCCTGCTGCGGGTGGCATGGCGCACAAGCGCGGCAACAGCTTGCCAGAGCGTGACCAAGAGATGGACTTGTCTCTCCGGCTGTAACCGGTCGGTCGATAGATCTCTGCTAAAATGGTTGCTCCGCACCACTATTTCGGTTGTAGGTACGTCATGGTCTAGCTACTTTGCGTGGACCCTTTGTTTCAAGCTCGTGTTGGGCATCCTTTTTTTGGAAACTTGGCATCCTGTGAGAAACAAACTCATGTGTGCGGGCATTGCATTGATAGGCTCTTCTACTTTTTTTGTTTTTGAAATCTTGAACTGAATCTCTAGACCTCTTGCCGCTCCTGATGAAACAAAATTCCCAATTTCTCCAGCCTGCTTGTATGTTCTTCTTTATGCTAATTAGTTTTTTTAGAAAAATTCAAGATATATACTACTCCCTCCCTCCTGAATTACTCGTCACAAAAATCGATAAAAACGGATGTAATTCCGGGCGGAGGGAGTATGAGGCTAAACGTTTCATTACCTGTTAGGAATCTAGAATAAGAAAATCACGAAAATTGAGATGTTGGCCAACACCAAATTGATAAGTACCACCCCCTTTGTCCATTAATTAGGCCAGCCTATGTTTTTCCCAAGATTGACAATTTGGCAAACATGGTACAATTTATATATAACAAAAAATACCATTCGAAAATTGAAATGATGTACTCCCTCCGTCCCAAAATAAGTGTCGTAGCCTTAGTACAACTTTGTACTAAAGCTAGTACAAAGTTGAGACATATATTTTGAGAAGGAGGGAGTATTATCTAGCGGCAAGTTTTAGGATATGTTATTTGTATTATATTGGTCAAATTGTCAATCTACTTAGGCCTAATAAACTTAAATCGAGATAGTACTACCAAGACTCCGATTTTCGAAGCTCCAACTGCTTATACATTTTTTTTTTCAAACTAAAGCTCAGACATTTCTCAAAACAATATTTGACCTACGTGTGTTTCTAGTGTCCATAATGTAGTCTCGACAATGAATTGGCTGAGAGGAAATAAGCCCAACACCACAGACAAGTAGTTGGGTTTACTTGCACAATAAATCTCCAACTTTTCAAAGAAAATCAATACGAGCTTTATATTAGTTCCTTGCTTTAGATCATATCAATAAAGAGTACATTGTCATCAACATATTCACAAGTGATCATGGTCAAGAAAGGTGCGGAATCTTGGATCTGACCAACCTCCCTGGTTCTATTTACAAGGATAACTAACAAATATGCAATAATATAATACAAAACGAACGAGAAAAGTGTACCCTTGGCATCACCTTTCTGTGCTTGAAAATGGGACTAATATCATTGTTCGTATTGATGTTAATGCCTTCATTATGAACAAAATATTCCATCGAAGCTCATGAGACATGAACAAACCCTTTCAGCAGGGCTAGCTATAGTAAACACAAGTAGACATTTATCATTTTTTTTCAAATATGGATATAAACCTATTAGGTCCAAGGGCTTCTAGCAGTGGCGTGGCCAGTTATCCGCTCGAGGGGTAATTTGACAGCTTCACTCGACAACACCATCGATGGGGAACTTTGACTGCTTGTTAGTGTTAACTTCTCGTAGACACATAGTTTACTTATGTTTCGTGTTGCCTCTCGTGAGGTCGTACCTCTGGTGAGTAGCAGTTATCTCTTGGAATAAGTGGTAATTTTAAAATTAAGCATGCATGCCCGCACATCACAGCAGCAGCGCGCATGGTCCCTCAATTCTATCTCTAAACAACTAAGGCCCAGTAATCTATTTATCTTAATATTATGCAAATGTGTCCTCTCAGCATGCAATATGCATGTAAGAAGACCCACCTCAACATGCAATCATGCATTGGTAAAAGTTCACCTCAAAATGCAAACATGCATTAATATGTACCCTATTGTGCTTTTTATATTTAATAAATATTTTACAGCTATACAAAATGAAACACAATATTGTACTCCCACTATTCATGTCACACGACCAAATCTCATTGAAATATATTGAAAAACATACCCATGATAGTGTTGGATATGATCTGATGTAAGTAAATAGGTGATATCCACTAAAGTATTTCTCTTAACGCATACCACAATAAATAAGCATAATAAATTGAATCAACTTCCATTTTTAATTATCATATTATTAATTCATATATTTATGTTCTCACTATTGCAGAACTGGGATATAGCACCGGTTCGTAAGGCCCTTTAGTGTCGGTTCTGTAACCGGCACTAAAAGGTGGGGACTAAAGGTCCCCCCCCCTTAGTACCGGTTCAGCACGAACCGTCAGTAAAGGGCCACCACGTGGCGCGAGCCAGCGCCGAGGGCGGGGAGACCTTTAGTACCGGTTTGTAACACCAACCGGTACTAAATGTTCGGGGGGTTTTGATTTTATTTTTTATTTTTCCTTTAGTTTTGTATTTTCAATTTAATTTAGAGATTGTTTTTACATTATAATGAGTTGTTAAATCATTAGATGAAAGAACCGCAGATTAGTTTCAACTAGATGCATGCATGGATCCTAGCTAAGTGATCAAAGTATATATGCCATATCCATATATATTACTTGATCACTTATATTAGGTGAGCAAGTAATATGGATATGGCATATACTTGATCACTTAGCTAGCTAGGATCCATCCAGTTGAAACTAATCTGCGGTTTCTTTCATAAATGATATAATAACTCATCATCATCATATTAATATAAAAGCTATTGCATCATATATATCATCACCAACAAGACTAGTTAACGGTATACTAGCTAGCTAAAAATCATTATAGTCGTCACTACCAGTATTTAATCATCATAGTCATTACCGCTATCTAATCACCACCAATACCAGCTTAAAGAAGAAACATTCACTTGTACCAGAATGAAAGATGTCATTGAGTTCAATATGATCACTCTTTTAGATTAAGTTCAGGATGAAGAACACAGACATGAGAGGACAAGTACTAAGAGCATGCTAATCACTCATGCTACTCTTTCTCAGGTAAAATGGCATAGAACATGTATAGCTCTCCTGATTCTTCATATTGGAGCATGCAGATGAACCTGTCTCCTAATCGTGGGTTGCGCTTCTGATTGTTGCCTCCTAGCACTTCTCTGCGCTCATTCACAATTTTGCTCCAGTTTTTCACTATTAAGCATTTCTCGGTTCTAGAAATCCTAAATGCACTCATGTGCAATGTAGGATGTCTTGGACGTAAGCTAACAATTGACATGCCACCGTTAGTCAAGATCAACTGAGGCACAACTATCATCGGGAGTCCCTGTTGAAGAGAACATCATACAATATCATACTTAACAATGAAGTTTAGCTTAAAAAATAATGTATGCAAAAGATGCACTGAGGACAAATAGTAAAAATCTTACCATCTTTCCTAAATATATCATGACCTTAGTTCAATACGAACACTATTGGTCGCACGTTTTGAGTACTAAGATTTGCAAGTCTAGGAAAATAATTTCTCTTGACAGCATCAAGATCCTCAAGCCATGAAACATATTGAATTATCTCCTCGTAGTTTAGTTCAGCCCCGGGACACTGGACGGTCATGTCTACCAGTTGCTGGACATGTTTGCTTGAATGGAAATAAGTTGTCAATAGAAATTAGTTGTCAACTATTTTTGAAAAACAACATCTAACATAAATATGGTTGAGAAACTCACATAATGGTAGAACTGGAGGCGTCTGCACATCGACCCAAATGTCTCTATTACCTTCAATATCATCTTCGGGACGAATATCAAAGGTGATAAACATATCAGGCTCAAATGCATAAGCCTTGCATAGTGCTTGCCAAGTTTTGCATTCAAAATAGGTGTACGTGTTTGCATTGTATACTTTGACATTGAAAGTATAACCATGCTCAGTTTTCAGGTAAACTCTCTTTACCTCCATAGTTTCCATTGAATTGAAACCTATCTTATCCAAGACAAAAATTCTTGCATGGCAGGGGATGCGCTACTAGAATAGTGAAAATTAAAAATTATAAGTCAGGCAAATGAAGCATATATAAGTCATGCTTAATTACGAAAACAAACTTGTCGTTGTGACTTACTGTATCGAATTCGAAGGCCTCATCCAGCTTGATGCTGAATCGCCTATCATCAATTCGAAAACACACACACATACACACGCATACGCACACACATGCATACACACATACACACACACATATTTTTTTACTTATTTTCTGTTTTCTATTGTTTAGATGAATTAATTAATATAACTAGTTTATTTTTAGAATGTTAGAATGTTAATGTGAATTAGAACTAGTTTATTTTTAGTAAGAAAATTTAGGTATATGAGATTATTTGAACTAGTTGAATTAATAGAACTAGTTTATTTTTAGTAACAAAATTTAGGTATATGAGATTATTTGAACTAGTTGAATTAATATAACTAGTTTATTTTTATAAAATGCTTAGTTGAACTAGTTGAATTAATAGAACTAGTTTATTGTTAGTAAGAAAATTTAGGTATATGAGATTATTTGAACTAGTTGAATTAATAGAACTAGTTTATTTTTAGTAAGAAAATGTAGGTATATGAGATTATTTGAACTAGTTGAATTAATATAACTAGTTTATTTTTATAAAATGCTTAGTTGAACTAGTTGAATTAATAGAACTAGTTTATTGTTAGTAAGAAAATTTAGGTATATGAGATTATTTGAACTAATTAAAATTTAGGTATATGAGATTATTTGAACAAGTTGAATTAATATAACTTTTTTATTTTTAGTAAATGGTTAGTTGAACTAGTTGAATTAATAGAACTAGTTTATTTTTAGTAAGAAAATTTAGGTATATGAGATTATTTGAACTAGTTGAATTAATATAACTAGTTTATTTTTAGTAAGAAAATTTAGGTATGTGAGATCATTTGAACTAGTTGAATTAATATAACTAGTTTATTTTTAGTAAATGCTACGTTGAATTAGTTGGATTAATTGAATTAGTAAGTGTGTAATGTTTCGCCTATATGAACATAGTAAATGTCGCCCCATTTAAAAAAAAATTCATTATGTGCTAATTCTGTGAAGACCAGTAGCGGCTTTGTATGAGAAATTTCCTTGTTGATGATAGGCGATTCAGCATCAAGCTGGATGAGGCCTTCGAATTCGATACAGTAAGTCACAACGACAAGTTTGTTTTCGTAATTAAGCATGACTTATATATGCTTCATTTGCCTGACTTATAATTTTTAATTTTCACTATTCGAGTAGCGCATCCCCTGCCATGCAAGAATTTTTGTCTTGGATAAGATAGGTTTCAATTCAATGGAAACTATGGAGGTAAAGAGAGTTTACCTGAAAACTGAGCATGGTTATACTTTCAATGTCAAAGTATACAATGCAAACACGTACACCTATTTTGAATGCAAAACTTGGCAAGCACTATGCAAGGCTTATGCATTTGAGCCTGATATGGTTATCACCTTTGATATTCGTCCGGAAGATGATATTGAAGGTAATAGAGACATATGGGTCGATGTGCAGACGCCTCGAGTTCTACCATTATGTTAGTTCTTCTCAACTATATTTTTGTCTTTGATATTGCTTATTCAAAAATAATTGACAACTAATTTCTATTGACAGCTTATTTCCATTCAAGCAAACATGTCCGGCGCTTGGTAGATAGGTTCTACTACTTTCCCGGAGGTGAACTAAACTGCGAGGAGATAAGTCATTATGTTTCATGGCTTGAGGATCTTCATACTGTCAAGACAAATTTTCTTCCTGCACTTAGAAATGTTAGTACTCAAAACGTGCGACCAATAGTGATCGTATTGAACTACGGTCACATCTATTTAGGAATGATGGTAAGATTTTACTATTTGTCCTCAGTGCATCTTTTGCATACATAATTTTTTTGCTAAACTTTCATTGCTAAGTATATTAGTTAAGTACTATACGATGTTCTTCAACAGGGACTCCCGGTGACAGTTGTGCCTCAGGGGATCGAGACTAAAGGTTGCATGTCTATTGTTAGCTTACGGCCATGTTATCCTGCATTGCACATGAGTGCATTCAGGATTTCTAGAAGCGATGAATGCTTAATAGTGAAAGATTGGAGGAAAATTGTTAACGATTGCAGAGAAGTACTAGGGGGCAGCAATGAGAAGCGCAGCCCACGATTAGGAGACAGGTTCATCTGCATGCTCCAGTATGATGAATCAGGAGAGCTATACATGTTCTATGCTATTTTACGTGAGAGAGAGTGGCAGGAGTGATTTAGCTAGTTCATTCTCTTAGTACTTGTCCTTTCATGTCCGTGTTCTTCATTCTGAACTTAATCTCAAAGAGTGATTTGCTTTTGTGGTGTTATATATGAACGCTTATAATATCATGACAATCATGTTGAACTCGATGATATTTTTGCTTCTGGTACAAGTGAATGTTTATTCTTTAAGCTATTGTTGGTGGTGATTAGATAGCGGCAATGACTATGATGATTAAATAGTGATAATGACGACTACGATGATTTTTAGCTAGCTAGCTAGAGTATATATACTCATGTTGACACTAGTGCAGAACCGGGCAATAGCACCGGTTCGTAAGGCCCTTTAGTGCCGGTTTAGGAACCGGCACTAAAGTGTGGGCACTAAAGCCCCCCCCCCCCTTTAGTACCGGTTCAGCACGAACCGGTGCTAAAGGGCCACCACGTGGCACGAGCCAGCTCCAGGGCAGGAGTTTTAGTACCGGTTGGTAACACCAACCGTACTAAAATGTTTGGGGGTTTTGGTTTTATGATTTCTTTTTCATTTAATTTTGTGTTTTCCATTTTAATTCTTTTTCGTTTCACCCGCAGATATATATACAATAACTCATGCATGCTCGCATCATACATCATCATATATGATAACAAGTCCTACTAGATAATTAATCAAGCATCATCATACAACTTCTACTCGTTATTAATAATTAGTCATACGATCATCATCCTCATAGTCATCGAACCCAACCCTACATAATTGTTCTTAGCACATGATCATCGATCGTGTAGGATCGGACCTAAACACACTTAAGGTAAAATAGCATAAAACAATATAGACCCTGACTCTCCATTATGAAGAATGGAGATCATCCTATCTCCAATTCTTGCGCCTCGCTTCCTTTTGCTTCCAAGAAGCTCCTTACGACTGTCCATACATTTTTTCCATCCTTTGATTGTCATGTCTCCACTTCTTTTAGAAATCCGGTATGGACAGTTGAGATTCGTAGGATGACCTGGATATATGTTCAAAACACTAACGATGCCGCCATTCGATACATCAAATGAGGCACACAATTCTCTGGGATAAGCTGTTGAAAAACATAGTAATAACTTCGTAATTAGCAATGATGTACTAGTTTTAGAAGTACGCAAAAAGATGCACGGATGTCGTAATAGTAAAAAAAACTTACGAGGGTATCTCCATGGTAGTTACCGTAGTTCAACACGTGCACTAGTGGCACGTATTGACCATAATGTTGAGGAGTTCGATTGTAGATATTGTAATTCTCAATATCATTACAAAATCCAACCAGATGAGTTTTCTCCTTGTAAGTTAACTCAGAGCCATCGGTGTAGTAAGTTCTATCTACCATATTCGCACATTCTTTGATACTTCAAAATAAGCTGGCAATGGAAATAAGCTGTCAACTATTTTGAAATGAACAATATAAGTTCTATTAATAATTAACTATGTTTGAGAAACTCACATAGCGGTAGAACTGGAGGAGTATCAACAAGGACCCAAATGTCCATATTGTCTTGCTCGATTTCAGGATCACCAAGATCCATGGTGACAAGCATACCCTCATCAAAACCATACAATTTGCAAAATGCTTCCCAATTTTTGCAACCAAAATGGGTTACGCTCTCAGCATTATACAACTTTACTTCAAAATCCACATCATGATGGGTCCTTAGGTGAATTTTCTTCTGCTTTCAAAATTTTCATGGTCTTCAAAATCCATCCTCTCCAAGACATAGCGCCTTGCATGGCATGGGATCAACTATACTCGAATTGTAAAAGATGAAAATTACACGTTGAAATAGTTGAAGTCATGCTTAATTATGAAAAAACACTTGTCGTCATATGCATCGCTTCAACATCGAAAGTCTCCTCGAGCTTAATCGTCAAGCGCCGACCATCGCCTGTGAGGCCTGTCGCACTCACCTCGATCGTCGTGGCACCAGTCGCACTTCGGAGACTTTCGTCAGTCCGATGATGACATTTCCTATACATTCATCATTCAAAGACTAAATTAGATCATTATTATTCAACTAATCATATGCATATGCCTTGCATATAGTGCTCTCAATTTGACTAAAAAGAAACTAGTTCTATTAATTTTCTTGCTAAAAATAAACTACTTCAACTAGTTCAACTACTAAGCACTTACTATAAATAGAATAATGTAGTACTTACTCAAAATAAACAAGTTGCCCTCTAACTAAGTCCATTAAACACTTTCTAACATAATAAAAATTCTATGACCAAAATTACAACAAAAAAATTCATAAAAATTCTATGAAAAATTCTATGAACTAGTTATATTAACTTTTATATAAACTCAAAATATATAAAAAATTAATCTAACATTCGACATTAATCTAACATTTATATAAACTCAAAATATATAAAAAATTAAATAAACAAAAAAGTCATTAACAAATAATATTTTAATTAGATCATCAAATATCAGATACCTAAATTTTCTTACTAAAAATAAACTAGTTATATTAATTATTGAACTAGTTCAAATCTCATATACCTAAATATATAAACTAGTTCGACAATTTTCTTACTAAAAATAAACTAGTTATATTAATTATTCAACTAGTTCAAATCTCTAGTTCGACAATTTTCTATCTAGCTAGCTAGCTAATTCATCTAACATTCGATCATCTAATTAACTTTTCTAAAAAACAGAAAATAAGTAAAAAAATGTGTGTGTGTGTGTGTATGTGTATGTGTGCATGTACGTGTACGTATATGTGTGTGTATATGTGTGTGTGTGTGTCCCCGTACGCGCCGCCCGCCTGTCTGGACGAAGCGGCGCGGCGTCTGGGCGTCTGGCGGCGGCGTACGTGTGCGACGACGACGGACGGCGGCGGGGAGAGCGAGAGAGACGTATACCGCGGCGGAACGACGAAGGCGGCGTGCGGCGTTCGGGGCGGCGGCGCGAGACGACGAATTTAAGCGGCGGCGGGGCAGCAACGGCAACGACGCGACGGCAAGCGGCGGCGGCGGCGACGACGGCGGCAAGCGCGCGAGAGGTTGAGACGAAAGAAGTAGAGATCTAACTGAATTTTCGCAAGTGTTGTATATATAGGAGAGGCCTTTAGTACCGGTTGGAGCCACCAACCGATACTAAAGGCCAACTAACCAGGCCAAGAGGCGGGAAGAGCAGGCCTGTAGTACGGTTGGTGGCTCCAACGGTACTAAAGGTGATCTTTAATGCAGTTGGAGCCACCAACGGTACTAAAGGCCTTGGCGCTGCCATCCGTAGTTCGCAAAGTTTAGTCCCACCTGGCCGGGCGAGGGCAGCCGACTGGTTTATAAGCCCGGTCGCGGCTGCCTCTTTGAACTCCTCTATATAGCAGGCTTGTGGGCCTAATTTCATGCTGGGCTGTCCTGTGAGTCTGCTGGGCCTTTAGAGCCTGTAATTGCACGCCTGTGGGCGTAGCAGCCCACAGGCAGCGCCCAAATTTTTTTTATATTTTTTTCTTTTCTGTTTCTTCTATTTATTTCTTCGTAGTTTTTTGTATAATTTTTCTTTCCTGTTATATATATTTGTGAGTAGTTTTTCATCTAGTTTGCCAAAATTCAACATTTTCAGAGTTCATTTTATAGTGATTTTCAATTTCACGGTCATTTTTATATAATTTTTTTCTTTTCTGCTATTTTTTCTTTTCTGCAAAACTTGATGGTCAAAGTCTGGAGTTATAACCAAAGTTTTAAAAAAAGAAATTCTGGTGTGGTAATAAGTTTAAATATATAAAATGCCTTTGTAACAGATGAGTTTAATTTCGTAAACCTGACTACTTGAAAGAGATTGTTCAGTTTGTAAACGAAGTGCATCCAGTTTTAGCCGTAAGCCTCTCTACTTTCTTGCACATGCTATGTGGGTGAAATGATGATACCATGCCAAGTTTCAACATTTTCAGAGTTCATTTGTAGTGCTTTTCAATTTCCAGGTCATTTAGTTCTCAAAACAAATCATTGAATGCATGAACAATAGCAAATGAAGGCAGAAATGGTTGAAAGTTGATGGCGTCGCTTTGAATGGTGCATACTGAACGCTTCTTCTTCTTCTTCTTCTTCTTCTTCTTCTTCTTCTTCTTCTTCTTCTTCTTCTTCTTCTTCTTCTTCTTCTTCTTCTTCTTCTTCTTCTTCTTCTTCTTCTGCTTCATCTTCTTCTTCTTCTTCCTCTTCTTCTTCTTCCTCTTCCTCTTCTTCTTCTTCTGCTTCTTCTTCTTCTTCTTCTTCTTCTTCTTCTTCTTCTTCTGCTTCTTCTTTATATAGAGTTCAATGAAGACCAAATGCTTGTGATAGTTTTAAAATAACATATTTAAATTGACATATTTAAATTGTGCATCTGAATGGAGAAAAAATACATTGGTCAGTACCGCCTTTCAGCCAAAACGCGCTACTGCTACAAAGAAGTACATATAAAAATACATTGAGCATCAATGATCTTTTTGTATAGAATCTACATCGTCAATAGGAATCTAGTACATATAAAAAATACATTGATCATCAATGATCTTTTTGTATAGAATCTACATCGTCAATAGGAATCTACCACCGATTTAAGAACCGGCGAGGACTCCTATTGCAGCCACAGATCCTACACATAGAGTTCAATGAAGACCAACTGCTTGTGATAGTTTGAGAAGTAACATATTTAAGGTGGTAAAAGGCTTGTTAGGGGAGCGAGGTGGGACTAAAACAGCCTGCCATTAACGTTATTAGTGCCGGTTCGTGGTTCGAACCGGCACTAAATGGTGATGGTGGGGCCATAGCCTGACCGCAGGCTGACACAGCCTCTTTAGTACCGGTTCGTGGTACGAACCGGTACTACAGGTTCGCCACGAACCGGTACTATTGATCGCCGCCACGAACCGGCACTAATATACACATTAGTGCCGGCTCTAATGCAAACCGGCACTAATGTGCTTCACGTTTGACCCTTTTTCTACTAGTGTGATGATATGATGCAAGAGTTTTTATATTAATATGATGATGATGATGAGTTATTATATCATTTAATGAAAGAAACCGCAGATTAGTTTCAGCTGGATGGATCCTACCTAAGTGATCAAGTATATATATGCCATATCCATATATATTATACTTGATCACCTAATTAGGTGATCAAGTATAATATGGATACGGAATATACTTGATCACTTAGCTAGTAGCTAGCTAGATCCAATGCATTCAGTCGAAACTAATCCGCGGTACTTTCACCTAATGATTTAACAACTCATTATAATATAAAACAATCACTAAATTAAATTGAAAACACAAAATTAAAGGAAAAATTGAAAAAAAACACCCAAACATTTAGTACCGGTTGGTGTTACCAACCGGTACTAATGTCCTACACGCACCGGCCTCGGCTCGTACACGTGGTGGCATTTTTAGCCGGGTTCGTGACGCCCCGGTACTAAAGGGGGGGGGGGGACCTTTAGTCCCCACTCTTTAGTGCCGGTTGGCGAACCGGCACCAAAGGCCGTCACGAACCGGCACTAAAGTCCGTCACGAACCGGCACTAAAGGGCGGTTCTGCACTAGTGAGGCCGCGTTGGTCTTCGCAGTCTTCGCACATAATGAAAGCGTTTTCGTCGTCAGACGACATTTGCTATGTTCATATATCTGAAATATTAAACACTTATTAGTTATATTAATTCAACTAATTAAACTAGTTCTATTAATTCAACTAGCTAGTTCAACTAATTATTTCAACTAAGCACTTAATAAAAATATACCTAAATAAAGTATAGCTCCTAATTCAACTAACTAGTTCAACTAATTCAACTAACTAGTTCTATTAACTTTCTTACTAAAAATAAAGTAGCTAGTTCTATATACTAAAATTTTAATTAGATGATCAAATATAATATACCTAAATTTAATATATATTAATTCATCTAACATTAATATAAATTCATCTATAACTAAAAGTATAAAAACCTAACTCATCTAACAATATCTAATTCTTATATAATCTAGCATTTATATAATCTAACATTTTGACATTAAACATTTGTGTGTGTGTGCGTTTATGTGTGTGTGCGTGTGTGCCTGTGTCCATATGTGTGCACAGGAGGCCGCCGGCGAGCGTCAGGGGGCCAAACGGAGCACGTGATCGGTCTTACAGCTAGGGGGGGGGGTGCTACGTCTCGAGCTTGCGTTGGTTTTCCCCGAAGAGGAGAGGATGATGCAGCACAGTAGCGTAAGTATTTCCCTCAGTTTTTGAGAACCAAGGTATCAATCCAGTAGGAGGCCACGCGCAAGTCCCTCGTACCTGCACAAAACGATAGCTACTCGCAACCAACGCGATTAGGGGTTGTCAATCCCTTCATGGTCACTTACGAGAGTGAGATATGATAGAGATAATATTTTTGGTATTTTTGGTATAAAGATGCAAAGTAAAAATTAAAAACAAAGCAAGTAAATAAAGTGATGGAGATTGATATGATGAGAATAGACCCGGGGGCCATAGGTTTCACTAGTGGCTTCTCTCAAGAGCATAAGTATTCTACGGTGGGTGAACAAATTACTATTGAGCAATTGACAGAATTGAGCATAGTTATGAGGTTATCCAGGCAATTATCATGTATATAGGCATCACGTCCGTGACAAGTAGACCGAAACGATTTTGCATCTACTACTATTACTCCACTCATCGACCGCTATCCAGCATGCATCTAGAGTATTAAGTTAAAACAGAGTAACGCCTTAAGCAAGATGACATGATGTAGAGGAATAAATTCATGCAATATGATAAATACCCCATCTTGTTATCCTCGATGGCAACAATACAATACGTGCCTTTTAACCCTTTCTGTCACTGGGTAAGGTCACCGCAAGATTGAACCCAAAGCTAAGCACTTCTCCCATTGCAAGAACTACCAATCTAGTTGGCCAAACCAAACGGTTAATTCGAAGAGACTTGCAAAGATAACTCAATCATACATAAAAGAATTCAGAGAAGAATCAAATATTTTCCATAGATAAGCTGGATCATAAACCCACAATTCATCGATCTCAACAAACACACCGCAAAAAGAAGATTACATTGAATAGATCTCCACGAGAGGGGGAGAACATTGTATTGAGATCCAAAAAGAGAGAAGAAGCCATCTAGCTACTAACTATGGACCCGAAGGTCTGAACTAAACTACTCACACTTCATCGGAGGGGCTATGGTGATGATGTAGAAGCCCTCCGTGGTGGATGCCCCCTCCGGCGGAGCTCCGGAACAGGCCCCAAGATGGGATCTCGTGGATACAGGAAGTTGCGGCGGTGAAATTAGGTTTTTGGCTCGCCCTCTGATCTGTTGGGGGTACGTAGGTATATATAGGAGGAAGGAGTATGTCGGTGGAGTGTTAGGGGGCCCACGAGGCAGGGGGGCGCGCCCAGGGGGGGGACGGCGCGCCCCCCACCCTCGTGACCGCCTCTGGCATTCCCTGGAGTAGGGTCCAAGTCTCCTGGATCACGTTCGGTGAGAAGATCACGTTCCCGAAGGTTTCATTCCGTTTGGACTCCGTTTGATATTCCGCTTCTTCAAACACCGAAATAGGCAAAAACAGCAATTCTGTCTTTGGGCCTCCAGTTAATAGGTTAGTCCCAAAAATAATATAAAAGTGGAAAATAAAGCACAATATAGTCCAAAACAATAGATAAAGTAGCATGGAGCAATCAAAAATTATAGATACATTGGAGACGTATCAAGCATCCCCAAGCTTAATTCCTGCTCGTCCTCGAGTAGGTAAATGATAAAAAAGTATTTTTGATGCGGAGTGATACTTTGGCATAATTCCAATGTAAATCTTTTTAATTGTGATATGAATATTCAGATCTGAAAGATTCAAGACAAAAGTTCATATTGACATAAAAATAATAATACTTCAAGCATACTAATCAAAATAATTATGTCATCTCAAAATAACATGGCCAAAGAAGGTTCGTCCCTACAAAATCATATAGTTAGGCTATGCTTCATTTTCTTCACACAAAGATGTTCCCAACTTCTATACCCCCGATGACAAGCCAAGCAATTGTTTCATACTTAAATAATCTCAAACTTTTTCAACCTTCACGCAATACATGAGCGTGAGCCATGGATATAGCACTATGGGTGGAATAGAATATGATGATGGGGATTGTGTGGAGAAGACAAAAAAGGAGAAAGTCTCATATTGACGAAGATAATCAACAGGCTATGGAGATGCCCATCAATTGATGTCAACATGAGGAGTAGGGATTGCCATGCAACGGATGCACTAGAGCTATGAATGCTCAACAAAAGAAAACTAGTGGGTGTGCATCCAACTTGCTTGCTCATGAAGACCTAGGGCATTTGAGGAAGCCCATCGTAGTAATATACAAGCCAAGTTCTATAATGAAAAATTCCCACTAGTATGAAAAGACAACTTAGGAGACTCACTATATGAAAAACATGGTGCTACTTTGAAGCACAATATATGAGACTCACTACATGAAGAACGAGGTGCTACTTTGAAGCACAAAATATGAGACTCACTACATGAAGAACATGGTGCTACTTTGAAGCACAAGTGTGGAAAAAGAGATAGTAGCATTGCCCTTTTCTTTTCTCTTTCTTTTTTTTGGGCCTTTCTTTTTTTTTGGCCTTTCTCTTTTTTTTGGGCAATGCTCTAATAATGATGATCATCACACTTCTATTGACTACAACATGAGGATTACAACTCGAAACTAGAACAAGGTATGACTCTATATGAATGCCTCCGGTGGTGTACCGGGATGGTGCAATGAATCAAGAGTGACATGTATGAAAAATAATGCATGGTGGCTTTGCCACAAATACGATGTCAATTACATGATCATGCAATGGCAATATGACAAAAGTAATGTATGTCATGATAATGATGGTGGAAGTTGCATGGCAATATATCTCGGAATGGCTATGGAAATGCCATAATAGGTAGGTATGGTGGCTGTTTTGAGGAAGATATAAGGAGGTTTATGTGTGATAGAGTGTATCGTATCACGGGGTTTGGATGCACCGCTAAGTTTGCGCCAACTCTCAATGTGAGAAAGGGCAATGCACGGCAATCAAGAGGCTAGCAATGGCGGAAAGATAAAAGTGCGTATAATCCATGGACTCAACATTGAAGAACTCATATACTTATTGCAAAAATTTAGAAGTCATCAAAAATTCAAGTACTACGCGCATGCTCCTAGGGGGATAGATTGGTAGGAAAAGACCATCGCTCGTCCCCGACCGCCACTCATAAGGATGCACAAGCCAGGTACACTTCATGCTTCAAATTTGTTACACAACTTTAATCATACGTGCATGCTACGGGACTTACAAACTTCAACACAAGTATTTATCAAATTCACAACTACTCAACTAGCATGACTTTGATATTATTACTTCCATATCTCAAAACAATTATCAAGCATCAAACTTATCTTAGTATTCAACGCACTCAAAAGAAAGTTTCACATATCTTGCACACCAAGTATATTAACATTAAGCAAATTACCATGCTATTAACGACTCTCAAAATAATCTAAGTGAAGCATGAGAGATCAAGTTTCTTTAAAACAATTCCACCACCGTGCTCTAAAAGATCTAAGTGAAGTACTAGAGCAAAAATTATCATGCTCAAAAAGATATAAGTGAAGCAGTATGAGCAAATTATCAAGCTCAAAAGATATAAGTGAAGCACATACAGTATTCTAAAAAATTCCAAATCATGTATGGCTCTCTCAAAAGGTGTGTACAGCAAGCATGATTGTGGTAAGCTAACAAGCAAAGACTCAAATAATACATGACGCTCCAAGCAAAACACATATCATGTTGGTGAATAAAAATATAGCTCCAAGTAAATTACCGATGGAAGTGGACGAAAGAGGGGTTGCCTTCCGGGGCATCCCCAAGCTTTGTCTTTTTGGTGTCCTTGGAATATCTTGGGGGTGCCATGGGAATCCCCAAGCTTAGGCTCTTGCCACTCCTTGTTCCATAATCCATCAAAAGAATTCACCCAAAACTTGAAAACTTCACAACACAACACTCAATAGAAATCTCGTGGGCTCCGTTAGAGAAAGAAAACAAAAGACTACTTTAAGGTGCTGTAATGAACTCATTCTTTATTTATATTGGTGTTAAACCTACTGTATTCCAACTTCTCTATGGATCATAAAATATTTTACTAGCCATAGATTCATCAAAATAAGCAAACAACACACGCAAAACAGAATCTGTCAAAAACAGAACAGTCTATAGTAATCTGTAACTAACGTAAACTTCTAGAACCCAAACAATTCTACCAAAATTAGACGACCTGGACAATTTGTTTATTGATCAGCAGAAATTGGAATCAGTATTTTATCACGTTCTGGTGATTTTTAACAATTCGGGCACTGAGCACAAAGATTCTGTAAATTACAGCAAGATCAAATAACTATCATCCAAGAAGATCCAATAGGTCCAACTTGGCACAAACACTAATTAAAAGATAAAACCACATCTAAACAGAGGCTAGATGGATTATTTATTACTAAGCAGCAAGGAAAAAATTGGGTTGTCTCCCAACAAGCGCTTTTCTTTAAAGCCTTTTTAGCTAGGCATTGAGATTTCAATGATGCTCACAAGAAAGACAAGAATTGAGGCACAAAGAGAGCATCATAAAACATGTGACAAACACACTTAAGTCTAACATACTTCCTATGCATAGGCATATTATAGGCAAACAAATTATCGTAGCAAGCAAAAACTATCATATGCAAGGAAGCGGAAAGGACCAATAGCAATCGTAACATAACGAGAGGTAATTTAGTAACATGAAGATTTCTATAACCATATTTTCCTCTCTCATAATAATTACATGTAGGATCATAAGAAAATTCAACAATATAGCTATCACAAAACATATTCTCAACACGATCCACATGCATGCAAAGTTGACACTCTTCCGATATAGTGGGATTAACATTAACTAAAGTCATGACCTCTCCAAACCCACTTTTATCAAAAATTTCACAAGATTGAATATTCTCTGAATATGTGGGATCTAAAGTTGACATTCTTCCAAACCCACTTTGAATATTATTGCAAACAATATTATCAATCTCATATTCATCATGGGGCTTAATTAAATTTTCAAGATCATCAGAAAAATCATCTCAATCATGATTATTGCAACAAGTAGTAGACATAGCAAAACTAGCATCCCCAAGCTTAGGGTTTTGCATCTTATTAGCACAATTGACATCAAAAGAATTTGTAATAAAATCATTGCAATCATGCTTTTTATTCAAAGATCTATCGTGAGTCACTTCACGGATTTCAGGCAAAACCTTATAAAGATAATCTAGTGCATCCAAATCACTAGGAATTGGTTCATCATAATTGGATCTCTTAAAAAGATTGGCAAGCGGATCAGGATCCATAGAATTTTAGCAAGCGAAGATGGAAGCAAAAAGAAGGCACATGGAGACACAAGCAAACAAGAGACAAGCGAAAAAAGAGGAGGAGATTGGGAAAGAGAGGGCGAATAAAGCGTCAAGGGTGAAGTGGGGGAGAGGAAAACGAGAGGCAAATGGCAAATAATGTAATGCGAGAGATAGTGATTGTGATGGGTACTTGGTATGTTGACTTTTGCGTAAGCCTCCCGACAACGGCGGAGAAATCCTTCTTGCTACGTCTTGAGCTTGCGTTGGTTTTCCCGAAGAGGAGAGGATAATGCAGCACGATGGCGTAAGTATTTCCCTCAGTTTTGAGAACCAAGGTATCAATCCAGTAGGAGGCCACGCGCAAGTCCCTCGTACCTGCACAAAACGATAGCTACTCGCAACCAACGGGATTAGGGGTTGTCAATCCCTTCACGGTCACTTACGAGAGTGAGATCTGATAGAGATAATATTTTTGGTATTTTTGGTATAAAGATGCAAAGTAAAAAGTAAAACCAAAGCAAGTAAATAAAGTGATGGGGATTGATATGATGAGAATAGACCCGGGGGCCATAGGTTTCACTAGTGGCTTCTCTCAAGAGCATAAGTATTCTACGGTGGGTGAACAAATTACTGTTGAGCAATTGACAGAATTGAGCATAGTTATGAGGTTATCCAGGCAATTATCATGTATATAGGCATCACGTCCGTGACAAGTAGACCGAAACGATTCTGCATCTACTACTATTACTCCACTCATCGACCGCTATCCAGCATGCATCTAGAGTATTAAGTTAAAAACAGAGTAACGCCTTAAGCAAGATGACATGATGTAGAGGAATAAATTCATGCAATATGATAAATACCCCTCTTGTTATCCTCGATGGCAACAATACAATACGTGGCTTGCAACCCTTTACATCCTTTGGGTAAGGTCACCGCAAGATTGAACCCAAAGCTAAGAACTTCTCCCATTGCAAGAACTACCAATCTAGTTGGCCAAACCAACCGGATAATTCGAAGAGACTTGCAAAGATAACTCAATCATACATAAAAGAATTCAGAGAAGAATCAAATATTTTCTATAGATAAGCTGGATCATAAACCCACAATTCATCGGTCTCAACAAACACACCGCAAAAAGAAGATTACATCGAATAGATCTCCACGAGAGAGGGGAGAACATTGTATTGAGATCCAAAAGAGAGAAGAAGCCATCTAGCTACTAACTATGGACCCGAAGGTCTGAACTAAACTACTCACACTTCATCGGAGGGGCTATGGTGATGATGTAGAAGCCCTCCGTGGTGGATGCCCCCTCGTGAGCTCCTAACAGGTCCCAAGATGGGATCTCATGGATACAAGTTATGGCGGTGAAATTAGGTTTTGGCTCCCCTCTGATCTGTTGAAGTGCGTAGGTATATATAGGACGAAGGAGTACGTCGGTGGAGCGTCAGGGGGCCCACGAGGCAGGGGGCGCGCCCCCCACCCTCGTGACCGCCTCTGGCACTCCTTGGAGTAGGGTCCAAGTTTCCTGGATCACGTTCGGTTAGAAGATCACGTTCCCGAAGGTTTCATTCCGTTTGGACTCCGTTTGATATTCCGTTTCTTCGAAACACTGAAATAGGCAAAAAATAGCAATTCTGGGTTGGGCCTCCGGTTAATAGGTTAGTCCCAAAAATAATATAAAAGTGGAAAATAAAGCCCAATATAGTCCAAAACAATAGATAAAGTAGCATGGAGCAATCAAAAATTATAGATACGTTGGAGACGTATCAAGCATCCCCAAGCTTAATTCCTGCTCGTCCTCGAGTAGGTAAATGATAAAAAAGAATTTTTGATGCGGAGTGATAGTTTGGCATAATTTAAATGTAAATCTTTTTAATTGTGATATGAATATTCAGATCCGAAAGATTCAAGACAAAACTTCATATTTACATAAAAATAATAATACTTCAAGCATACTAATCAAAATAATTATGTCATCTCAAAATAACATGGCCAAAGAAAGTTCATCCCTACAAAATCATATAGTTAGGCTATGCTTCATTTTCGTCACACAAAGATGTTCCCAACTTCTATACCCCGATGACAAGCCAAGCAATTGTTTCATACTTAAATAATCTCAAACTTTTTCAACCTTCACGCAATACATGAGAGTGAGCCATGGATATAGCACTATGGGTGGAATAGAATATGATAATGGGGATTGTGTGGAGAAGACAAAAAAGGAGAAATTCTCATATTGACGAGGATAATCAACAGGCTTTGGAGATGCCAATCAATTGATGTCAACATGAGGAGTAGGGATTGCCATGCAACGGATGCACTAGAGCTAAGAATGCTCAACAAAAGAAAAATAGTGGGTGTGCATCCAACTTGCTTGCTCATGAAGACCTGGGGCATTTGAGGAAGCCCATCGTAGGAATATACAAGCCAAGTTCTATAATTAAAAATTCCCACTAGTATGAAAAAGACAACTTAGGAGACTCACTATATGAAAAACATGGTGTTACTTTGAAGCACAAAATATGAGACTCACTACATGAAGAACATGGTGCTACTTTGAAGCACAAGTGTGGAAAAAGAGATAGTAGCATTGCCCTTTTCTTTTCTCTTTTTTTGGGCCTTTCTTTTTTTTTGGCCATTCTCTTTTTTTATTTGGGCAATGCTCTAATAATGATGATCATCAAACTTTTATTGACTACAACATGAGGATTACAACTCGAAACTACACTAGTAGAAAAAAGGGCTATCGTCCACCCCGGTTTAGCCCATTAGTCCCGGTTCAATCCAGAACCGGGACTAATGTGAGCATTTATCCCGGTTCGTGCGGCTAAGGCATTAGTCCCGTTTCACCTGTGCCCTTTAGTCCCGGTTTGTGCCTCAAACCGGGACTAAAGGGTGCGATACCATTAGTGGTTCGTGCCTCAAACCGGGACTAAAGGTCTCTTTAGTCCCGGTTTGAGGCACGAACCGGGACTAATGGTTGAGACCTTTAGTCCCGGTTCGTGCCATGAACCGGTACTAAAGGTCCCATTTTCAAACTCCCCCGTGGATCGCCTTTTCAATTTTAAAAAAATAAAAGAAAATGATGGAAATGTCAAAAAAATAAAAGAAAATAAGTTTCCCATGTGATATGTGGTCTAGTTGTTGGGAAAATTTGCAAATGTGAATTTCGACTTTATTTGCAAAATCTCTCTGAAAGTTGTAAATAAATATGGGCATAACTTTTGCATACTAACTCGGATGAAAAAGTTTTTTATATGAAAAATCATCTACTCGAAAAGTTACATCCAAATTTAACAGGGGGAAAAAAAAGTTACGGGGCTTTTAATATCTAGAGTGGAAAAAATCGAAAAAATTTCAAACTATGGTCAAACAATGGTCAAACCATGGTCAAACTGATTATTCTAGAATATTAGTGTTACTAAATAATTTATTCAGTTATTTTGAATTTTGGTCAAATCTGGTCAACCTGTGGCCAAACTATGGTCAAAACATGGTCAAAACATGGTCAAACCATGGTCAAACTAATTATTCTAGAATATTAATGTTACTAAATAATTTGTTCAGTTATTTTGAATTTTGGTCAAATCTGGTCAAACTGTGGTCAAACTATGGTCAAACTATGGTCAAACCATGGTCAAACTAATTATTTAAAATAACTATTGTTTTCTAAATAATTATTGTTTTTGAAAACAATAGTTTGAAACTCAAACAGTGAAATGTGTCAATTCATGCTCAAGCCAAATTCACGAGGGTTAATAGGATTGACATCTTACTATTGTCGGAAAACAACAAGTGCAGACTTGGAAGCGAGGGAGAATAGAACCCGGAAGTTAAGCGTGCTCAGGCTGTGGGAGTGGGAGGATGTGTGACCGTTCGGGAAGTTAGGTGATTTGGAATGATGTGGGTGTTTAGAGAAGAGGATTAATTGAGCAGTGATGAGGTGTGCTGATTAGAGATTAGGGATTAAAATAATTCAGAAATTTGAAAACAAAAAATTATTCAAAAAAATTTCAAAAAAAAAATTTCGAATTTTTTTTTTTATAAAAAAATCATAAAATTTCCATTAGTCCCGGTTGGTGTTACCAACCGGGACTAAAGGTGGAGCCCCACGTGGCCGCGGCCTTTAGTCCCGGTTCTGGATTGAACCGGGACTAAAGGGGGGAGGTATTAGTACCGACCCTTTAGTCCCGGTTCACCAACCGGGACTAAAGGCCCTTACCAACCGGGACAACAGGCCCTTTTTCTACTAGTGCTAGAGCAAGGTATGACTCTATATGAATGCCTCCGGCGGTGTACCGGGATGGTGCAATGAATCAAGAGTGACATGTATGAAAAATAATGCATGGTGGCTTTGCCACAAATACGATGTCAACTACATGATCATGCAATGGCAATATGACAAAAGTAATGTATGTCATGATAATGATGGAGGGAGGCCTTTAGTACCGGTTGGAGACAGGAACCGGTACTAAAGGTTAAATTTGGCCAGGCGAAGCGGCGGGAAGCGACCCCATTTAGTACCGGTTCGTGGCTCCACCCGGTACTAAAGGCCCCCCTTTAGTACCGGTTTGTGCCAAAAACCGGTACTAAATGGGGTGTGCTTCCGTTCTGCGGTGCTCATTGTTTAGTCCCACCTCGCCGAGCGAAGGGCAGCCGCACTGATTTATAAACCCAGCCGCGGCTGCTCCTTCGAGCTCCTATATAATGCAGGCCTCTGGGCCTAACTTTGCCGCACTGCCCTGTGAGCTTGCTGGGCCTTATGGGCCTATATATGCACGCCCAAGGCCGAGCAGGCCCATTGGGCAGCGCGAAAATAATTTTTTTCATATATTTTTTTCTTTTGTGGTTTATATATTTTCTTCTATTTATTTGTGAGTAGTTTTTTGCTGTATTTAGAGTTTCTTATATTTAATATTATTGTGTTTTATCATTATATTCATATTTGTAGTGATTTTTCAGTTTATTTTCTGGTGTTTTTCACTTTCACGGTGATTTAGCTCTAAAAAAAAATCAATAAATGCATCGAAAATAGCAAATTATGTCAGAAAGGGTTGAAAGTTGATGATGTGGATTTGAATTGCGCATCTGAACGCAAAAAAAGTCCGGAGTTGTACTAAGTTATTAAAATATTGAATAGCCGGTGTAACAGATGAGTTTTCGTCCGAAAACCTGATACTTCCTAATAGATTGTCCAGTTTGTACAGGAAGTGCATCCAGTTTTTGCCCTAACTCTCTCTACTTTTTTTGCACATGCTATGCGGGTGAAATGATGATACCTTGCCAAGTTTCAACATTTTCAGAGTTCATTTTGTACTGCTTTTCACTTTCACTGTGATTTAGCTCTGAAAACAAATCAATAAATGCATCAAAAATAGCAAATTTTATCAGAAAGGGTTGAAAGTTGATGACGTGGATTTGAATTGTGCATCTGAATGCAAAAAAAGTGCGGAGTTGTACTAAGTTATTAAAATATTGAATAGCCAGTGTAACAGATGAGTTTTCGTCCGAAACCCTGATACTTCCAAAGAGATTGTCCAGTTTGAACCGGCTCTCGTGTAAACATGTAAAAATATACATAACATACATTGATCAGTACTGCCTTTCAGCCAAAACGCGCTACTGCTACAGAGAAATACATCAAAAATACATTGATCATCAATGATCTTTTTGTGTACAATCTGAATTATCAATATGAGTCCTCTCCGAAAGGAACCGGAGAAGACTCATATTGCGGCCACAAATTCTACACATAGAGTTTAATGAAGACTAAGTGGTTGTGATAGTTTGAGAAGTAACATATTTAAGATGATAAAAACTCTGTTAGCGGAGCAAGGTGGGATTAAAAAACAGCTATCAACTAGGAACCTCTAGTACCGGTTTGTGGCACGAACCGGTACTAAAGGTGCCTGTGGGCCCCTATCCCGACCATAGCCTGTAACAGCCACTTTAGTACCAGTTCGTGGCTTGAACCGGTACTAAAGGGTCGCCACGAACCGGTACTAATGATCCCCGCCCCCCTAGCTGTTTGGACGGGCACTAATGATCACATTAGTGCCGGTTTTGTTATAAACTGGGACTAATGTGCTTCACATTAGGCCATTTTTCTACTAGTTTCTATACATTCAAATATCATCGAAATATGTTACAACCAATTCACGTCAGATTTGTTATTTCTCAGGAGATTAAATCTTTTAGTGGCGTTAGTTGATTCCCACATTGACGAAGGCGAGGCGTGCTGAGGTGGTCGCCGGCAAGGCCGACGCATGACCTCCCTAGAGACGGGGATGACGTGCCCATCGTCGTGTCGTCGCTGGTGGAGAAGAGGCAGGGGATTGCAGGTTTGACAGGTAGGGATGCTTAGTCATTTGACATCACCAACATTAGACGACGCCCAAGCTCGAGAAGGGGATATCGTGGCTGGCCATGGCGTCATCATTGATGGTTTGTTAGGACCTCACCAGAGGTGGGGTCGATGCTAGTCAGCATGGCAGCGTCGGCGGGGAGGGGCAGGGGTATCGGGGGCAGGAGCTGCTTGTTCGAGCTCATCGACTGAAACTATTTTTTTCAGTTTCCATTTTAGCCTAACATGGTCCCATGAATAATTTCATTGCATATTGGTGAGCGATTACTTTGTTTGGACCGAATGCTAAATAAATCCTATAACATTTTTATGAATTTCCTTTGTTATAAAAGGGGCATTAATTGCACAGAATGATAACTATACCCAGGTAAGCTGGCCAGTTGCTCATTTTCTCCAGACCGAGGGATTCTCGACTGGGCCTGGCCTTCCACGCATTTCATCTTTTTACTGTTTTATAATCTGCAGCGGTTAATACCACGTGTGTATAAACTAGCTAGGGCCTCAATCCCGGCTAGACCTCACCTCAACATGGAGAACAGTGCCAAGTGTAATTGGCACCACACCCCGCCGTCGGGATGTGTGCTTGGCGTGTTGTCCTCTCTAGATTTGAACATGGCTAGCTTACTTCACACACGCACACACACGCGCGCGCGCGCACACACACAGATAGAAACACAAACACACACATACACACACCAACCATATATGAGACACGGCCATAGACCAGCCAGGAGCGAGCACTATGGAACGAGCAAGCAGCGGCAGCGCACAGGACGATGAGCTCAGCCTTGAGCTTACCCTGGCCGCCTTGGTGCCAACGCTTAGCACACCGGACGGCTTCTTCCTCTGCGTCCACTGCGACCGCAAGTTCCGCAGCTCGCAGGCACTTGGTGGCCACCAGAACGCGCACAAGCAAGAGCGTGCCGTCGCCAAGCGCCGGCGAGAGGCTGCCGCGGCAGCCACCCGCGCACAGGAATCAAGGTCAAGGAAGGCGGAGAGGCATGCTGCTACTGCTACTCGGATGCCCGAGCCTGCAGACGGCAAGCAGGGCGGGAGCTCGTCCAAGAGTGGTGACGACGACGAGGTGGACTTGTCTCTCCGGCTCTAAGCGATCCCTCCATCGATCTTCTAATATAGGAGGATTCGTGTTATTTCGTGCTAGGTAAGTCAGAAGCTAGCTACTTTCGTTTGGAAAAAAAAATGTTTTACCTTCTGGCTCGTATAGCAACAATTCGATCAACCGGTTTCTTTCAAGCTCATGTTGGGCGTGTGTTAGATTCATCGCGTCTTCTAGTTGATTTTGTTTATAAGGTCTTGGTATTGAGTGCCCAAACCTTCCTGGTCCTTGAAATGACACAAAATCCTTCATTTCACCGGTTTGTATGCCCTGCCTTCTCATGCTAATCACATTGTAGGAAAATCCAGATCTACCAAAATCTAAATCATTATAGCCCTTAGGGATCTCTAATATATAATCATCATGAAATTGGGGTGTAGCTAACCTCCGGTTTTTGGACCTCCATTTGGTAAAACATATCTCAATCTGTAGAAACTAATGATCTTCTTTAATCTCATTTCATAGTCTCAAACGACAATTTGGAACGGAGAGGTATTTGAATGGAAACAAGCCCAGACCACAACCAAAAAGCAAACTCTTGAGAAAGTTATTTTCAGGACATGAATGGTGTCAAAGAAAATTAAAATATGCTACAAATTCGTTTTATTGCTTCAAATCATGTTCCATAAAGAGTGTAGTGTCATCAACATACTGAAGTGTTCGCTCCTTTCCATTTTTGATTGACTATCTAAAAAATTAGAATTTTCCAATTGGTAAGGCTCATTGTCTTGGGAACATGCATGTAGCATTAAAAGGTTGCCTAGAACTTATGTAAGCCCTCCTTGATTGATGATTTACAAGATGAGCCAAACAAACCGGAGAGGAGGGAGTATATGTTTGTCATAGTCAAGAGGAGTGAAAAAACACCACAGATCTTGAAGTCCTGCTTTGTTTTTTTATGGGCCAGTCCTCCTTTGCTCCATTTACAAGAATAAGTAGCATACGGCTGGTCATAGTGGGAGTAACATAGGTAGTAACTTAGATGCCACATAAGCAAAAATGATGAGGTGGCAAGTAGTTAATGAGGAGAGAGGAAAATAAAGTAACATAATATGTTACCATCACATAGCGCTTTCCAATGCAAAATGAGTCTACAAAGTAATAAATGAAGACATCTATGTTACCACATATATGATACTACCCACTATGAAGGTAGTAACATAGACTAGTAACATATGCATGTTACTAGTCTAAGTTACTCTCCACTATGACCAGCCTACCTGCTGTAACCTTGACGTGGGCTCTATTTTTTCGCCTGAAATAGGAACATCATTGTTGACATTTTTTTTGAAAAGGAGGGTCACGCCCGGTCTCTTCATCAAAGCGATGCATACAACGATTTTACTAAATTATTCAGGAAAACCCCGACAAAACAAGAATATCGATCAGCCCAAAGCCACCTTCCTCAGCAACCATAGTTGCTACACCTACCAACTTGATGATGTGTTCCGACCGCGCATCAACACACATCATAGCACCAACCGGTCTAGCAGACCCTAAGAGCGCACCACACAAACACGCTCTAGAATCATACGCCACCATCTTCTGCCATCAACTTTAGGAGCAACAAACGCATTCACCTTGCCAAGCCATACTGCCGTCGACGCCATCACGATGTCCGACAACACCACCAACTGCGCACGTCCATCAACACGCTTCCGTCTCCGAGGCTTCGTTGCGCCACGGCGCAGAGACCAGTCGTCGCCGCAGTAGAAGCAACACCGCACCTCCGCTTGTCCCCTCCAGCCATCATCAGCTCCAATACGATGCCCGCCAAGAGGGAGGACAGCCCCAAAGACCCAGTCATCTTCCGATTCAGGAATCTCATATTTAGGGTTTCCCTCGAAGTAGCCGGACCGGGTTGCGATGATTGCATCCTGCCATGCCATCGTCTGCCATGACCGAGGTCGACACGGTTTTCACCGGCAAAAGTGTCATCCTGATCCCGTAGTTGACTGGATCCATGCGGATCCACGCCATAAAGATAAATGCAGCCGTTGAATCGCTAGCAGAGGTTTTCCAGCCGCCCCTCACTAGCCCCTCCATGCATCGCCAGCTAGCCACAACTATGAGCTGGCCGGGAGCCAGCCCGCACGTCATTGTCGATAACTGCACCATCAGCCCTCCTCGGCGACCGTGTAGCACTGCCGCCACCGCCCACCACCACACCGCCGCCCCCGGCAACGGCGTCGTGCCGCCAGCGACCCAAATCCGGGCAGGTACCCCGAGCACATGGGTGCCACGCATCACCCGAACCTGCACGGGAGGGGAGAGAGCCTCCCGCACCGCCGTCGGCCGCCGAGCTTTTCCGATGGCTTCCTCGAGCGGCGGTGGAGGGAGGAACGGGAACTGTGGCAGCCTCGACAACTAGGGTTCTAGGGTCCGCCTGAGTCGTCCAGCCGGGCGGCGACACGGGGCATGAGTCACGCAGGGCGAGCAGCAATTGATGACATTTATGTCAACGCGTATTCTTTCTCGATAAATTTTTCACCCAAGGTCGTAAAATATTGGGAAACCCGTCTCCGCTGAGCTTGCATTGGCAAATACCAGTGGACTTTATCATCTGACTTTCCGAAATAGTTTCATAAGAACTAGTCTCAGAATGTGGTTTCTTATACTTATCGCGTAGTTTGTTCTGTAAATATCTAATACCAAACATGTATAACCTATTAGGACCAAGGGCTTTGGACGGCAGCGAGGCAAGCTGGCGGATCGAAGAGGTAAGTTGACCATGTCTGTCACACAAAACCATTAGTGCGCAGTTACAACTACAACTACTTGTGAGTGCTTCTTTGTTACCCGTTTTTCCTGCTTGTGAGTGC
Source organism: Aegilops bicornis (assembly GCA_021605145.1). Lineage (NCBI taxonomy): Eukaryota > Viridiplantae > Streptophyta > Magnoliopsida > Poales > Poaceae > Aegilops > Aegilops bicornis. The sequence goes on along the minus strand of CM038675.1, from coordinate 848,640,533 downwards.
GAACCTCTCTCGCAGACACATATTTCCGTTATCTTTGCTCTATGCTAAGCAAGACAATGTGGTTCAGTTGTCATGTCAGAATTCAAGAACTCGCTATATTCATTTTGGAAAAGCATAATCAGTCAAATTATGCTTTCGAGTGTTACGTCCAGTCTAGCACATAAAGGGCCATGACTAGTCGCGTGACAACATCATAGTGGTTTCACGATTAGTGGTACCACAAGAAGGCATTATTGATGCACAACTGTATGTCGATAAATGGTAGTATTTGCACGAGGAGGTGACCTAATCGCTGATCGTCCAGGTACTACTGGTTCCTGGAAAGCATATATAACACACAAAGTCTCTATGGTTGAACCATGCGGTTCACCGTAACCGTGTATATAGGAGACATGGGGGCATAGATGATCCATCTTATACTAGTGATCTAGGGAGTCCGATGAGACTCCATGCGGTAGGCGGCCCCACTCGCTCTCTCGTGTACTCTGGATGCTTCACACAGCCTCAGCTAGGACCACCATATTTTGTTTTGTCTGAACGAATTAAATCCGAGCTACTTGCGCCGGTGATCTAATTGCTGTTCACGGTTCAGGGTTAGTGGTACCACAAGGACGCACAACTGTATGTCGATAAATGATATTTTCACAAAAAAGGTGACCTAGTTGCTAATCGCGCATGTACAGTTGGTTCTTGGAAAACATGCACAACACACAAGGTCGCCATGATTTAATAGTGTGGTTTAGCACTAACCGGTCCTCCGTAAAGAAATATAAGGACGTTTAGATCACTAAAGTAATGATCTAGACGCTCTTTTTTTTTAACAGAGGGCCATACATGATCTATATCTTGTACCGGCGATCTAGGGAGTCCGACGAGATTCTGCATAGTAGGCGGCCCCACTCGCGCTCTGGTGTACTCTCGACGCTTCAGGCAGCCTCAGCTTGCACCACCATATTTTGTTTTCTCTGACAGAATTAAATAAAAGCCACTTGAGCCTGTGATCTGCTGGAGCAATTGGGACCGACCTAGCTGCAGCCTTTTTCAGCTGCTGAGACCGTCATCGTATGCATGCCCGGCCGGCGGCCAGGCCTATCCACATGCAACGTCAGAGCGCCGGGGCCGGCCATCGTACGGCCGGGTGCCAGTCATGCATGCCTGGTGGACAAATCAAGGCTGGTCGCTGGGAGATTCACGTTGCTAAAAATGGCCGTGGGTGTGGCTGTTGGTGGTGGAGCCGGTAGCTTTGCTATCATTGTCGGAGCACCAGCGGATCCAACGATCCATCATACAATACTTATGATGGGTACTGTATATGTAGACCCAGACAGCTAGCGAGCACGTAACCCTAGCATAGACCACACCCGGAGAACAGTGCCAATTGCTTGGTGAGTGTGGTCAATATCTCTCGATATGAACACTTTTTTTCCGCCAAAGGTGAATTTTATTAACTAAAAATGAAGCGTCAAGTGGATACCGAGATAATGAGCATGCATCCGCCTCTGCATAGTTAGGATGCACGCAACCAACACCAACACATAGAAAACACGCCAACAAAAGCACGGTCTATAAGACCAAAGCTATATCTAAACGAGGAAAAAGAAAAATGACCGCAAAGCCATCCCAACGATCAAAAAACTACAACAACGGTCATATTCTCACCAACCATTTCTTAACATCACAAATACAACGAGGTTCTTGAACAGCAATGCCTTCAGGAAGGAAACAATGCTCAAGCGCCATGGTCACCGGATCTAACCACAAAAGGTAAGACTCTATGTTTTTACCTTGAAGAACAGGTCAGAAAATATCCGAGCAATGCCTTTGAGAAGGTAATGCCATAATTGCTAGGTATGACCAATTCAGGTTAGACCTACGTTTTTCACCCTGAAACTTGAGACCGGGTACTCGAGAAGCACCATTAACTCGGAGTCAATCATGTGCTGTCACTAGCACTTTTCTATATGCAGGCCCAGACAGCGACCACGTACCTACACGCGGTGATGTCTGCTGCATCTATGCCCGTGCCAACCCCACAGACATGAAAACGAAACGTTTACATCAAACTTGGTTGCATGTTTGGTGTACAACCCAATGGAGTGGACCGGTGTGAGTGTGACAAAAGACAAACAAATCTTACACACAAAACAGCACGGAAACTCGCTCGGTCAAACTAGCGGTCTTTAACGAACTGTCGAAGAGAGAAGACACCGTGAATGACACTAGCTATGAACGAGCAGATCCAGCAGTGCTCCCATATGGCGGGGTAAGGGCATCTTTAAAGCGGACCCTCAAATCTCTCTTATACGTTCGGATCACAGTGTCCCGACCTTTTTATGATCCAGCATGTATGAACCTTTATATGTCCGTTTAGTAGTCTTAATATACGGATTTCGGTATCCTATCAACAAACATGGGGCGCTTTGGGGGACTCCGGACATCCACTTGATCAACCAAAAGTAACCACGTGGTCCTTCTCTTTTTTCACATGCATGGTCCCTTTCTTCTCTCACTCCTTCTAACCGGATTAATGACCGTCTCGCGCCTCATGCCCGCGGACCACGTGCATATAAATAAAAGGACTTTTTTGGTACTCGACCCGTTCCATAATGTAGTGCATATAGATTTTGTGGAAAGTCAAACTTTACAGACTTTGACTAAGTTTACACCGAAAACTAGTTATGTCCACAATACTAAAAATATACAATATGAAAGTACGTCTTATAATATATCCAAATGATCTATATTTGGTATTCTAGATGTATATGTTTTTTCTCTACAAACTTGGTCAAATTTTGTAGAGTTTGACTCTAAAAACCTGTAGGCACTACATTGCGGAACAGAGGGAGTATCCTTTTGCACGTAAGCGTTGGGATGCCCTAATCATGCACGCATGAGGTAAACGAACGCTACGCCAGTCATAATAAACTCTCGAGACCTCCGCCATGACTTCCTTGGGCCGCCATAACATATATAGCTTGGTTGTTCACTGTTGTCTGCGTTTTGCACTCATTGTTTCCTTACTTTAACATTGATAATCTTGATTTTTTCTCTCTCCAAATTGCCCCTTATTTTAGAAAAAGTAGGTTTGAGACAAACCAAACGTTTGTTTAACAAAGCCATCAACCTGCCAGGATTACAACCACAATCAAACAAAGAAACTAAGAGAACACAAGAAGATACGAAACCACTGGAAAAACAAGTAACAAAGCATCACATGCTACAAGCTATAAAGATAGAGAAGAAACATAAAGCTTGGAGATGTGAAGACGCTCTTCCGTGAACAAATCACCAATGAAGACCAAAAGGATGAGCTACGGCTGTCGCAACACACCTTGGTGTAGCCGCAGGTAGAGGGGAATCCTATCCCTTCTCACCCTGGAACAAGCCATGCATTGCAGGACCAGGCGAACACCTGTCGCCGATGCAGAGGAACCCTATCCCTCATGCACTGAAACCAAGCCATGACTGGTCGCATCAGACGCATGGAGAGCACACAAAACAATGGAACTACGAAACCACCTATGCGAGAAGACCACAACTATTGGCATACCCTCCCCTCCCCGTGATAAAGATAATGTTTTTCACACGAGAGACAACGTGGAAGGGGAGGGGAGTAGAACACCCGGATCTGGCCTCGGTGGAGGGGAACAACACCCTCAAACATCTCAACCATCGTGGCAAACTAGGCCAGCCCGTGATTTCCCCCAATCTTGACTTGCTGCGACTAGCACCCCAACCAACTCAGGGTCAGATGACCATATCAACACAACTGGCATCTGAAGGGGTGGAGCTTACCAAACAACATATGGCAGGATGCTACCAGATCTGGATTCGTAAGCTATCAGAGAAGCCTCTGCACCGTGGCCCATGTTATTCGGTGTCCTCGCGTCTGATAACCCACAAGTATAGGGGATCGCAACAGTTTTCGAGGGTAGAGTATTCAACCCAAACTTATTGATTCGACACAAGGGGAGCCAAAGAATATTCTCAAGTATTAGCAGTTGAGTTGTCAATTCAACCACACCTGGATAACTTAATATCTGCAGCAAAGTATTTAGTAGCAAAGTAGTATGATAGTAACGGTAATGGTAGCAAAAGTAATATTTTTGGGTTTTGTAGTGATTGTAACAGTAGAAACGGAAAAGTAAATAAGCGAAGAACAATATGTGAAAAGCTCGTAGGCATTGGATCGCTGATGGAGAATTATGCTGGATGCGGTTCATCATGTAACAATCATAACATAGGGTGACACAGAACTAGCTCCAATTCATCAATGTAATGTAGGCATGTATTCTGAATATAGTCATACGTGCTTATGGAAAAGAACTTGCATGACATCTTTTGTCCTACCTTCCCGTGGCAGCGGGGTCCTAGCGGAAACTAAGGGATATTAAGGCCTCCTTTTAATAGAGTACCGGATCAAAGCATTACCACGTAGTGAATACATGAACTCCTCAAACTATGGTCAATACCGGGAGTGGTCCCGATTGTTGTCACTTTAGGGTTGCCGGATCATAACACATAGTAGGTGACTATAGACTTGCATTAGATCAAGAACTCACATATATTCATGAAAACATAATAGGTTCAGATGTGAAATCATGGCACTCGCGCCCTAGTGACAAGCATTAAGCACAACAAAGTCATAGCAACATCAATCTCAGAACATAGTGGATACTAGGGATCAAACCCTAACAAAACTAACTCGATTACATGATAAATCTCATCCAACCCATCACCGTTCAGCAAGCCTACGATGGAATTACTCACGCACGACGGTGAGCATCATGAAATTGGTGATGGAGGATGGTTGATGATGACGACGGCGACAGATTCCCCTCTCCGGAGCCCCGAACGGACTCCAGATTAGCCCTCCCGAGAGAGTTTAGGGCTTGGCGGCGGCTCCGTATCGTAAAACGTGATGAATCTTTCTCTCTGATTTTTTTCTCCCCGAACACGAATATATGAAGTTGGAGCTGAGGTCGGTGGAGCTCCAGGGGGCCCACGAGGCAGGGGGCAGGCGCGCCTCCCACCCTCGTGGACAGGGTGTGGCCCCCCTGGCCTTGATTCTTTCGACAGTATTTTTATTATTTCCCAAAATAATCTCCGTGAAGTTTCAGGTCATTCCGAGAACTTTTGTTTCTGCACAAAGATAACACCATGGCAATTCTGCTGAAAACAGCCTCAGTCTGGGTTAGTTCCATTCAAATCATGCAAGTTAGAGTCCAAAACAAGGGCAAAAGTGTTTGGAAAAGTAGATACGACGGAGACGTATCAACTCCCCCAAGCTTAAACCTTTGCTTGTCCACAAGCCTTTCAGCTGATAAACTGAAAGTGATAAAGAAAAACTTTTACAAACTATGTTTGCTCTTGTTGTTGTAAATATGCAAAGCCAACATTCATGTTTTCAGCAAAGATTATGAACTAACCATATTCACAATAACTCTTAGGTCTCATGTTTACTCATATCAATGGCATAATCAACTAGCGAGAAATAATAATAAATCTCGGATGACAACACTTTCTCAAAACAATCATGATATGATATAACAAGATGGTATCTTGCTAGCCCTTTCTGAGACCGCAAAATATAAATGCAGAGCACCTTTAAAGATCAAGGACCGACTAGACATTGTAATTCATGGTAAAAGAGATCCAATCATAGTCATACCCAATATAAATTAATAGTAATGGATGCAAAATGACAGCGGTGCTCTCCAGCTGGTGCTTTTTAATAAGAGGGTGATGACTCAACATAAAAGTAAATAGACAGGCCCTTCGCAGAGGGAAGCAGGGATTTGTAGAAGTGCCAGAGCTCGGTTTTGAAATAGAGATAAATAATATTTTGAGCGGCATACTTTCATTGTCAACATAACAACGAAGAGATGGCGATATCTTCCATGCTACACACATTATAGGCGGTTTCCAAACAGAATGGTAAAGTTTTTACTCCCCCTCCACCAACAAGCATCTATCCATTGCTTGCTCGAAACAACGAGTGGCTCCAACTAACAACAGTACCGTTGGAGTTTTGTTTGCAATTATTTTGATTTGATTTGCATAAAGCATGGGACTGGGCATCCCGGTGACCAGCCATTTTCTCGTGAGTGAGGAGCGGAGTCCACTCCTCTTGAGAATAGCCCGCCTAACATGGAAGATACGGACAACTCTAGTTGATACATGAGCTATTCGAGCATACAAAACCGGATTTCATTTGAGGGTTTAGAGTTTGGCACATACAAATTTACTTGGAACGGCAGGTAGATACCGCATATAGGAAGGTATAGTGGACTCATATGGAATAACTTTGGGGTTTAAAGGATTGGATGCACAAGCAGTATTCCCGCTTAGTACAAATGAAGGCTAGCAAAAGACTGGGAAGCAACCAACTAGAGATATAAACCTTGAGTGCAAGCATGAGTAGGATATAATCCACCATGAACATAAATATCATGAAGGCTATGTTGATTTTGTTTCAACTACATGTGTGAACATGTGCCAAGTCAAGTCACTCGAATCATTCAAAGGAGGATACCACCCCATCATACCACATCACAACCATTTTAATAGCATGTTGGCACGCCAAGGTAAACCATTATAAACTCCTAGCTAATTAAGCATGGCATAAGTAACTATAATCTCTAATTGTCATTGCAAACATGTTTATTCACAATAGGCTGAATCAGGAACGATGAACTAATCATATTTACAAAAACAAGAGAGGTCGAGTTCATACTAGCTTCTCTCATCTCAGTCAGTCCATCATATATCGTCATAATTGCCTTTCACTTGCACGACCGAACGATGTGAATAATAATAATAGTGCACGTGCATTGGACTAAGTTGGAATCTGCGAGCATTCAATAAACAGGAGAAGACAAGGCAATATGGGTTCTTGGTTAAATCAACAAGAGCCACTTCAACAATTTTATTATGGTCTTCTCCTATCGACCCCCAAAGAAAAGAAAACAAGTAAAACTATTTACACGGGAAAGCTCCCAACAAGCAAAAGAAGAACAGGAAATATTTTTGGGTTTTCTTTTAGTTATTACTACTACAGCAAGACAGTAAACTAGCTAAAAGCTACTACTAATTTTTTTCCGGTTTTCTTAAGGTTTTTCAAACACACAAGAAGAAAGCATAAAAAGGAAAATAAACTAGCATGGATATTACAGTGAGAAAGTATGAGCACCGACAACTAGCAATGAGTGTGTGAACATGAATGTAATGTCGGTGAGAAATACGTACTCCCCCAAGCTTAGTCTTTTGGCCTAAGTTGGTCTAATGCCACGGCTAGCCTGGCGGATATCCAAAGTTATAGTTGGGGTCGTACTGAGATGCAACAGTTATTGCATCGTGGGCTGCAGTTTGGAGGCGAGCTATCTCAGCCCTCCTCTCGTACTCGTTCGCCTCCTCCCTGGTTATGAAATACCTCCCCTTCGCCTGAAAGTCAAAGAAAGTAGGAGCAGGGAGAGCGATGTGATAGGTGCGTCGTCTGTCAAAGATTAGTCGGTACTGGAGGAAATGATCGTTCCTCTCAACAAAACGATGATAAACCATAGCCTCATAATCTAAACGAACAGGAGGCAAATCAATATCATACTCACGTATGGGTATATTAAGAAAATTAGCTAAACGGGTTGCATAAATTCCACCAAAGAAATCTCCATGAAATCTATTATTATGCAACCTACGTGCAACAATGGCTCCCAAATTATAATGTTTATCTCCTAATATAGCACTCCAGAGAACACTGAGGTCGGGGACACACATGTGACATGCTTCATCCTTACCATTTATGCACCTACCTATGAAGAGAGCAAAATAATGTATAGCAGGAAAATGAATGCTCCCTATGGTAGCTTGTGCTATGTCTCTAGATTCCCCCATAGTTATACTAGCAAGAAAATCTCTAAATTCAGATTTTTGAGGTTCACTAGGACTACCCCATTGTGGAAGTTTGCAAGCAGTATTAAAATCCTCTAAATCCATAGTATAAGAATTTTCATAAAGATCAAACAGGACAGTTTGAGAATTGCGTGACGATGAAAATTCAAACCTCCTCACAAAGGAATCAGTGACATAGTGGTACTGACGGCACTTATCTGCCTCGAAGCTCACAAGATCAGCGTTACGCACATATGCGTTAAATTCTTCCTTGATTCCTGCTCGATCCATGAAGTCCTCTGAAGGCCATTCACAAGCTCGCACTTGAGCGTCTCTTGGTGGTTCATTGGAGGCATCGCGCATTGCGAGCCTGGGTCCTTGCTTCCTTGAAGGGCCACCTGGGTACATTTTCCTAAACATATTTCTTCCTCTGAAAAATTTCTGAAAATTTTAGTAACTTCAAATAAAAGTGAACCAAGCTCAACAAAATTGATAGCAACTACTCCCACAAGTGCCTAGAGACTATATCATGCATTAGAACTACTTGGAACCATATAAATTTGACATGTAAGCTCAAGAACATGGTCACCTAGGCAGCACAAATTTGCAATGAATAAAGCACTAGAACAAAAACTAATTGCACCATTGGAGGAGTCACATACCAAGGAACAATCCCCCAAAGTAGTTTTGTGAGAGGTGCTTTGAGCAAGGAGATCGAAAATCGCAGCAAAATGAGCTAGAACTCGTGCTTGAGCTGGTTGGTGAATTTTTTGTGAGGAAGAAGGAGTGTATGGGTGCAGGAATAAGTGGAGGGGAGCCAACATGGGCCCACGAGGCACGGGGCGCGCCCAGGGGGTGGGCGCGCCCTGGACCCTCGTGGCCGGGTGGTTGCCCCCCCCCCCCCCCGATGTGTTCTCAGTGCCAGATAGTCTCAAATATTCTTGAAAAAATCATATTTCATTTTCGGGGCATTTGGAGAACTTTTATTTTCGGGGTATTTTTTATTGCACGGATAATTCAGAAAACTGACAGGAAATACTATTTTTGCTTTATTTATTCTAAATAATAGAAAGTAAAAGGAAGGTACAGAAGGTTTTGCTTTCTAACTTCACCCATCTCATGCTGATCAAAAGGAATCCACTAACAAGGTTGATTAGGTCTTGTTAACAAACTCATTCCGAATTGCATGAAACCGGAGAAATTTCGAATAACACTATGTTACCTCAACGGGGATATGCACGTCCCCAATAATAAGAATATCATATTTCTTCTTGACAGTAGGTAGAGGAAATTCAAAACCTCCAAAAACAATCGATGGATTTTTTCCAATAGAATTTATACTATGAACTTGAGGTTGTTTCCTCGGAAAGTGTACCGTATGCTCATTGCCATTAACATGAAAAGTGACATTGCCTTTTTTTCAATAAATAAAAGCCCACAAGTATTCAAAAAGGGCCTTCCAAGAATAATAGACATACTATCGTCCTCGAGAATATCAAGAATAACAAAGTCCATTAAAATAGTAACGTTTGCAACCACAACAGGCACATCCTCACAAATACCGATAGGTATAGTAGTTGATTTATCAGCCATTTGCAAAGATATTTCAGTAGGTGTCAACTTATTCAAATCAAGTCTACGATATAAAGAGAGAGGCATAACACTAACACCGGCTCCAAGATCACATAAAGCAGTTCTAACATAGTTTCTTTTAATGGAGCATGGTATAGTTGGTACTCCTGGATCTCCAAGTTTCTTTGGTATTCCACCCTTAAAAGTATAATTAGCAAGCATGGTGGAAATTTCAGCTTCCGGTATCTTTCTTTTATTAGTAAAAATTTCTTTCATATACTTAGCATAAGGATTCATTTTCAGCATATCAGTCAAACGCATACGCAAAAAGATAGGTCTAATCATTTCAGCAAAGTGCTCAATATCCTCATCATCCTTTTTCTTGGATGGTTTGGGAGGAAAAGGCATGGGTTTCTGAACCCATGGTTCTCTTTCTTTACCATGCTTCCTAGCAACAAAGTCTCTCTTATCATAACGTTGATTCTTTGATTGTGGGTTATCAAGATCAACAACAGGTTCAATTTCTACATCATTATCATTGCTAGGTTGAGCATCAACATGAACATCGTCATTAACATTATTACTAGGTTCATGTTCATCCACAGATTGTGTTCCAGCATCAGAAATAGAAATATCATTGGGATTCTCAGTTGTGTCTACAACAGGTTCACTAGAAGCATGCAAAGTCTTATCATTTTTCTTTTTCTTCTTTTTAGAAGGACTAGGTGCATCAATATTATTTCTCTGAGAATCCTGCGCAATTCTCTTAGGATGGACTTCAGGATACAAAGGTTCCTGAGTCATTTTACCAGTTCTAGTAGCCACTATAACAACAAAATCATTATTATTACTATTTAATTCATTGAGCAAATCATTCTGAGCTTTAAGTACTTGTTCTACTTGAGTGGTAACCATAGAAGCATGTTTACTAATGACTTTGAGTTCACCTTTAACTCTAGACATATAATCACTCAAGTGTTCAGTCATATAAGCATTGCGTTTTAATTCTCTACCAAAATAAGCATTGAAGTTTTCTTGCTTAACCATAAAATTATCAAACTCATCCAAGCATTGGCTAGCAAACTTAGTAGGAGGGATTTCAGCTTTATCATATATATAGAGAGAATTTACCTTTACTACCTGTGTCGGGTTATCGAGACCATGTGTTTCTTCAACAGGCGGTAAATTAAGACCATGTATTTCTTCAATAGGAGAAAAATTCTTAACATCTTCAGCTTTAATACCTTTTTCCTTCATAGATTTCTTTGCCACTTGCATATCTTCAGGACTGAGAAATAGAACACCCCTTTTCTTTGGAGTTGGCTTAGGAGTTGGTTCAGGAAGTGTCCAATTATTTTCATTGGTCAACATATTATTCAATAGAATTTCAGCTTGATCCGGTGTTCTTTCCCTGAAAACTCAAACAGCACAACAATCCAGTTGGTCTCTGGAAGCATCGGTTAGTCCATTATAAAAGATATCAAGTATTTCATTTTTCTTAAGAGGATGATCAGGTAAAGCATTAAGTAATTGGAGAAGCCTCTTGTGGGAGACTCTCTTCTTCAATTTGCACAAAATTATATATTTCCCTTAAAGCAGCTTGTTTCTTATGAGCAGGGAAATATTTAGCAGAGAAGTAATAAATCATATCCTGGGGACTACGCATACAACCAGGATCAAGAGAACTAAACCATATCTTAGCATCACCCTTTAATGAGAACGGAAACATTTTAAGGATATAATAGTAGCGAGTTTTCTCATCATTAGTGAACAGGGTGGCTATATCATGTAATTTAGTAAGATGTGCCACAACAGTTTCAGATTCATAGCCATAAAAAGGATCAGATTCAACCAAAGTAATTATATTTGGATCAATAGAGAATTCTACCAAAATAAGCAGGATCATATTTCATTCTAGCATTCAAAGTTTTTTGTTTCAGCTTAGCTAATAATTTCTTAAGATCAATTCTATCATTGCAAGAAAGAAAGTCTCTAGGAGTTTCTTCATGCATAACATAGCCCTCAGGCACAATAGGCAATTCATATCTAGGGGGAGAATCTTCATCATCACTTTCATCAATATTATCAGTTTCAATAATTTCATTCTCTCTAGCCCTAGCAAGTTGTTCATCAAGGAATTCACTAAGTGGCACAGTAGTATCAAGCATAGAAGTAGTTTCATCATAAGTATCATGCATAGCAAAACTGGCATCATCAATAACATGCAACATATTAGAATTAATAGCAGAAGCAGGTTTAGGTGTCGCAAGGTTACTCAAAACAGAAGGTGAATCAAGTGCAGAGCTAGATGGCAGTTCCTTACCTCCCCTCGTAGTAGAGGGATAAATTTTTGTTTTCGCGTCTTCCAAGTTCTTCGTAGAGAAAAGCAGATATAAATCCCAAGTGACTCAAAGAATAGAGCTATGCTCCCCGGCAACGGCACCAGAAAATAGTCTTGATAACCCACAAGTATAGGGGATCGCAACAGTTTTCGAGGGTAGAGTATTCAACCCAAATTTATTGATTCGACACAAGGGGAGCCAAAGAGTATTCTCAAGTATTAGCGGTTGAGTTGTCAATTCAACCACACCTGGATAACTTAATATCTGCAGCAAAGTATTTAGTAGCAAAGTAGTATGATAGTAAGCGTATAGCGGTAGCAAAAGTAATATTTTTGGGTTTTGTAGTGGTATAGCAATGTATAACGGAAAAGTAAATAAGCGAAGAACAATATGTGAAAAGCTCAGAGGCATTCGATCCGTGATGGAGAATTATGCGGATGCGGTTCATCATGTAACAATCATAACATAGGGTGACACAGAACTAGCTCCAATTCATCAATGTAATGTAGGCATGTATTCCGAATATAGTCATACGTGCTTATGGAAAAGAACTTGCATGACATCTTTTGTCCTACCCGTCAGTGGCAGCGGGGTCTGATATGTCCATTTTGCATCATGCTTTTATATCGATATTTATTGCCTTATGGGCTGTTATTACATGTTATGTCACAATACTTATGCCTATTCTCTCTTATTTTACAAGGTTTACATAAGGAGGGAGAATGCCGGCAGCTGGAATTCTGGGCTGGAAAAGGAGCAAATATTAGAGACCTATTCTGCACAACTCCAAAAGTACTGAAACTCCACGAAAGTTATTTTTGGAAATAATAAAAAATATTGAGCGGAAGAAGTTCACCAGAGGGGGACCCACCTGGCCACGAGGGTGGGGGGCGCGCCCTACCCCCCAGGGCGCGCCCCCTACCTCGTGGGCCCCCTGTTGGCTCTCTAATGGCCATGTTCTTCTATATGAGGTCTTTCGACGAGGAAAAAATCATAAGCAACCTTTCGGGATGAAACTTCGCTGCCACGAGGCGGAACCTTGGCGGAACCAATCTAGGGCTCCGGCAGAGCTGTTCTACTGGGGACACTTCCCTCCGGGAGGGGGAAATCATCGCCATCATCATCACCAACGCTCCACTTATCGGGAGAGGGCAATCTCCATCAACATCTTCACCAGCACCACCTCCTCTCCAAACCCTAGTTCATCTCTTGTATCCAATTCTTGTCTCCAAGTTCGGGATTGGTACTAGTAGGTTGCTAGTAGTGTTTATTACTCCTTGTAGTTGATGCTAGTTGGTTTTTTGGTGGAAGATCATATGTTCAGATCCTTTATGCATATTAATACCCCTCTGATTATGAACATGAATATGCTTTGTGAGTAGTTACCTTTGTTCCTGAGGACATGGGAAAAGTCTTGCTATTAGTAGTCATGTGAATTTGGTATTCGTTCGATATTTTGATGAGATGTATGTTGTCAAGCCTCTAGTGGTGTTATGTGAATGTCGACTACATAACACTTCACCATTAATTGGGCCCAGAGGAAGGCATTGGGAAGTAATAAGTAGATGATGGGTTGCTAGAGTGACATAAGCTTAAACCCTAGTTTATGCGTTGCTTCGTAAGGGGCTGATTTGGATCCATATGTTTCATGCTATGGTTAGGTTTACCTTAATACTTTTGTTGTAGTTGCAGATGCTTGCAATAGAGGTTAATCATAAGTGGGATGCTTGTTCTAGTAAAAACAGCACCCAAGAACCGGCCACCCACATATCAAATTATCAAAGTACCGAACGCGAATCATATGAACGTGATGAAAACTAGCTTGACGATATTCCCGTGTGTTCTCGAGAGCGCTTTTCCTTATATAAGAGTTTGTCCAGGCTTGCCCTTTGCTACAAAAAGGATTGGGCCACCTTGCTGCACTTTATTTACTTTTGTTACTTGTTGCTCGTTACTAATTATCTTATTACAAAACTATCTGTTACCACTTATTTCGGTACTTGCAGAGAATACCTTGCTGAAAATCGCTTATCATTACCTTCTGCTCCTCGTTGGGTTGGACACTCTTACTTATCGGAAGGACTACGATAGATCCCCTATACTTGTGGGTCATCAAGACTCTTTTCTGGCGCCGTTGCCGGGGAGTGAAGCGCCTTTGGTAGGTGGAATTTGGTAAGGAAAATTTTTATATAGTATGCTGAAATTTATTGTCACTTGTTACTATGGAAAGTAATCCTCTGAGGGGCTTGTTCGGGGTATCTTCACCCCGACCAGTAGAGCAAAGAATTGCTCCTCAACCTATTGAACCTACTGAAAATGAAAATATTCCCTTTGAAGTTCCTTCGGGTATGTTAGAAAAACTGCTGATGAACATCTACTCTATGTGGATGAAGTTTGTGGATTATTTAAGCTTGCAGGTATACCCGATGATGTTGTTAAGAAGAAGGTCTTCCCTTTATCTTTGAAGGGAGATGCATCGACATGGTATAGGCTATGTGATGACACGGGATCATGGAACTATAAACGAATGAAATTGGAATTTCATCAGAAGTATTATCCTATGCATCTTGTTCATCGTGATCGCAATTATATAGATAATTTTTTGCCTCGCGAAGGAGAAAGCATCGCTCAAGCTTGGGGAGGCTTAAATGAATGTTATATTCATGCCCCAATCATGAGCTCTCAAAAGTAATAATTCTTCAAAAAAATTATGCTCGGCTTTCTGAAAACAATTGCATCATGCTCGATACTTCTTGTGCTGGCTCTTTTAGGATGAAGACTATTGAATTCAAATGGAATTTATTGGATAGAGTTAAACGCAACTCTGAAGATTGGGATCTCGACAAAGGTAAGGAGTCAGGTATGACACCTAAGTTTGATTGTGTTAAATCTTTTATGGATACTGATGTTTTCCGTAAATTTAGCACTAAGTATGGACTTGACTCTGAGATAGTAGCTTCTTTCTGTGAATCTTTTGCTACTTATGTTGATCTCCCCAAGGAGAAGTGGTTTAAATATCATCCTCCCATAGAAGTAAAAGTAGCTGCACCTACTAAAGTTGAAGAAAAGACTGTCACTTATAATGATCCTATTGTTCCTACGTCTTATGTTGAGAAACCACCTTTTCTGTTAGGATAAAGGATCATGCTAAAGCTTCAACAATGGTTCGTAACAGCAATATTAGAACTTATACACCTCCTGAGAAAGTTAAAGTAGAACCTAATATTGCTATTGTTAAAGATCTCTTAGCTGATAATATTGATGGGCATGTTATTCATTTCTGCGGTGAAACTACTAGAATTGCCAAACCTTGTGCTAAAGATAAACATAGACCTGTGACAGGCGTGCCTGTTATTTCCGTTAAAATAGGAGATCATTGTTATCATGGCTTATGTGATATGGGTGCCAGTGCTAGTGTTATACCTCATACTTTATACGAAGAAATTAAGCACAAAATTGCACCTGCTGAGTTAGAAGGTATTGATGTTACAACTAAACTTACCAATAGAGATACTATATCCGCAATGGGAATTGTTAGAGATGTTGAAGTCTTGTGTGGGAAAACTAAATACCCTGCTGATTTTCTTGTTCTTGGTTCCCCACAAGATAGCTTTTTCCCCATAATATTTGGTAGACCCTTCTTGAATACTGTCAATGCTAGAATAGACTGCGAAAAGAATGTTGTTACTATTGGTTTGGGTTATATGTCTCATGAGTTTAATTTCTCTAAATTTAGTAGAAAACACCGGGAAGAAGAATTGCCTAGTAAGGATGAAATTATTGGTCTTGCTTCTATTGTCGTACCTCCTAGTGGTCCTTTAGAACAATATTTGCTAGACCATGAAAATGATATGTTTATGAATGAAAGAAGGGAATAGATGAAGTATTCTTTAAGCGGGAACCCATTCAAACACAATTTGCTGTTGAAATCCTAGGGGATCCTCCTCCACCCAAGGGTGATCCCGTGTTTGAGCTTAAACCGTTGCTGATAATCTTAAATATGCTTATCTTGATGAAAAGAAGATATATCCTGTTATTATTAGTGCTAACCTTCCGAACATGAAGAAGAGAGATTATTGAAAACTCTGAAGAAGCACCGTGCTGCTATTGCATATACTCTTGATGATCTTAAGGGCATTAGTCCAACTCTATGTCAACATAAAATAAATTTGGAAGAAGATGCCAAACCGGTTCGTGATCATCAACGACGGGTGAATCCTAAGATGAAAGAAGTGTTAAGAAAAGAAATACTAAAGCTTCTGGAAGTAGGTATAATTTATCCCGTTGCTGATAGCCAGTGGGTAAGTCATGTTCATTGTGTCCCTAAGAAGTGAGGTGTTACTGTTGTTCCTAATGATAAAGATGAATTGATTCAGCAAAGAATTATTACAGGTTATAGGATGGTAATTGATTTCCGCAAATTAAATAAGGCTACTAAGAAAGATCATTACCCCATACCTTTTATTGATCAAATGCTAGAAAGACTGTGCAAACATACACATTATTGCTTTCTAGATGGTTATTCTGGTTTCTCTCAAATACCTGTGTCAGCCAAGGATCAATAAAAGACTACTTTTACTTGGCCTTATGGTACTTTTGCTTATAGACGTATGCCTTTTGGTTTATGTAATGCACCTGCTACCTTTCAAAGATGCATGATGGCTATATTCTTTGACTTCTGTGAAAAGATTTGTGAAGTTTTCATGGACGATTTTTCCGTCTATGGATCTTCTTTTGACGATTGCTTGAGCAATCTTGATCGATTTTTTCAGAGATGTGAAGAAACTAATCTTGTTTTGAATTGGGAAAAGTGCCACTTTATGGTTAATGAAGGTATTGTCTTGGGGCATAAAGTTTCTGAAAGAGGTATTGAAGTTGATAAAGCCAAAGTTGATGCTATTGAAAAGATGCCATGTCCCAAGGATATCAAAGGTATAAGAAGTTTCCTTGGTCATGCCGGATTTTATAGGAGGTTCATTAAGGACTTCTCAAAAATTTCTCGACCTCTGACTAATTTATTACAAAAAGATATACCCTTTGTCTTTGATGATGATTGTGTAGAAGCATTTGAAATACTTAAGAAAGCATTGATCTCTGCACCTATTGTTCAGCCACCTGATTGGAATCTACCCTTTGAAATTATGTGTGACGCTAGTGATTATGCTGTAGGTGCTGTTCTAGGGCAAAGAGTTGATAAGAAATTAAATGTTATCCATTATGCTAGTAAAACTCTAGACAATGCTCAAAGAAATTATGCTACTACTGAAAAAGAATTCTTAGCAGTTGTATTTGCTTGTGATAAGTTCAGACCTTATATCATTGATTCTAAAGTAACTATTCACACTGATCATGCTGCTATTAAATATCTTATGGAAAAGAAAGATGCTAAACCTAGACTTATTAGATGGGTTCTCTTGTTAAAAGAATTTGATTTTCATATTGTTGATACAAAGGGAGTTGAGAACCCCGTTGCAGACAACTTGTCTAGGTTAGAAAATGTTCTTGATGACCCACTACCTATTGATGATAGCTTTCCTGATGAACAATTAAATGTTATAAGTACTTCTCGTAGTACTCCATGGTATGTTGATTATGCTAATTATATTGTTGCTAAATTTATACCACCTAGTTTCACATACCAGCAAAAGAAAAAGTTTTTCTATGATTTGAGACATTACTTTTGGGATGACCCACTTCCTTATAAAGAAGGAGTAGATGGTGTTATTAGACGTTGTGTACACGAGCATGAACAGGAGCAGATCCTACATAAGTGTCACTTCGAAGCTTATGGAAGACACCACGCTGGAGATAGAACTGCACATAAGGTATTGCAATCCGGTTTTATTGGCCTACTCTCTTCAAGGATGCCCGTAAGTTTGTCTTATCTTGTGATGAATGTCAAAGAATTGGTAATATTAGTAGACTTTAAGAAATGCCTATGAATTATTCACTTGTTATTGAACCATTTGATGTTTGGGGCTTTGATTATATGGGACCTTTTCCTGCCTCTAATGGTTATACACATATTTTAGTTGCTGTTGATTACGTTACTAAGTGGGTAGAAGCTATTCCAACTAGTAGTGCTGATCATAAACCTTCTATTAAAACATTTAAAGAAGTTATTTTTCCAGGTTTGGAGTCCCTAGATATTTAATGACTGATGGTGGTTCACATTTTATTCATGGTGCTTTCCGTAAAATGCTTGCTAAGTATGATGTTAATCATAGAATTGCATCTCCGTATCACCCACAGTCTAGTGGTCAAGTAGAATTGAGTAATAGAGAACTCAAATTAATTTTGCAAAAGACTGTCAATAGGTCTAGAAATAATTGGTCCAAGAAACTTGATGATGCATTGTGGGCCTATAGAACTGCATATAAAAATCCTATGGGTATGTCTCCGTATAAAATGGTTTATGGAAAAGCATGTCACTTACATCTCGAACTAGAGCATAAGGCATACTGGGCTATTAAAGATCTCAACTATGATTTCAAACTTGCCGGTGAGAAGAGGTTATTTGATATTAGCTCACTTGATGAATGGAGAACCCAAGCTTATGAAAATGTCAAGTTGTTTAAAGAAAAAGTTAAAATATGGCATGATAAAAGGATACAAAAGCGTGAGTTTAATGTAGGTAATTATGTATTGCTATAAAACTCTCGTTTAAGATTTTTTGCAGGAAAACTTCTCTCCAAATGGGAAGGCCCTTACATTATCGAGGAGGTCTATCGTTCCGGTGACATAAAGATCAACAATTTCGAAGGCACAAATCCGAAGGTGGTAAACGGTCAAAGAATCAAACACTATATCTCAGGTAATCCTATAAATGTTGAAACCAATGTTATTGAAACCGCAACCCTAGAGGAATACATAAGAGACACTTTCCGGAACGTTTCAGACTCCAAAAAGGAATAGGTACGTGGTATGGTAAGTAAACCGACTCCAAAACAGTTTTTAAGGCGGTATTTCTCTGTTTTGGAATATTTAGAAAAATAGAAAAATAAGTAGCAGTCCGGGAAGGACACGAGGGCCCCACGAGGGTGGAGGGCGCGCCCCCCTACCTCGTGGGCACCTCGTGTGCCTTCCGGACTCCATTTTCTTGCACGATACGTGTTTTGGTCTGTAAAAATTCATTATACATTCTGCCGAAGGTTTTGACTCCCGTATCACAAAAATATCCTCTGTTTTTGATTCCAGCTGTTGCTGCTGCAGATTAGAGCAAGATGTCTTCTCAATAGTCAGTCGGGGAGAGCCGGGTGTCTCATCCGGCATTGGAACCAAGGGCAAACAGCGACGCTGACCACATTGGGCCAGCAACGGAGGAAGAGATGGAGGCTAACTTGATGAGAGTAGATGCCATGGAGGATCAAGAAGTCACTTCTCGCTTCCGAGCTGGGTTCACGATGGGGGAACTACAGAGCTCAGCTATTCCAAACTCGGTTATCCCTTCCAATGTTAGATTTCTTTCTTATGAAAATATGAAGAGGAGTGTCACTTGTTCTCCCGCAGCTATGCAACACCCTTGGGGGCAAGGAGCCTTAGCTGTTACAGGAAAGCTTCGTAAGGAAATAATGGACCTCAAGCAGCAAGTCAATAAGCTCGAGGAGGAGAATCGTATTCTAAAGGGCATCATCGCCAAGAATATTTCACCAACAACAAAGAAGGAGATATAATAACATGGGTATGGGCACTCCCCTTGGCAACTGCCAAGCTTGGGGGAGGTGCCCCGGTATCGTATCACCATCACAACTCCTATCTTTACAGTTGTTTTAGTTCGATCCTATTAGTAGTATCTTGATCTAGTAGAATAAAGTTCATGGCATGATCTAGTTTTGAGTTTTTGCTTTATGATCTCTCTACGTAATTGAGTCCGTGAGCTATATAATAAAGATTAGTGTTGAGTTAAGGGCTTGATTATTTTTCCATGATCTTGAGTGAATAAAATAATGAGAATAGAATAAAAAGAAACAAAGAGATCATATTGATCTTATCGAGAGTGATGACTTCACATAGAAAGAGTATGATGATTAAAAGTTGTTGGGAGTTGGCAAACATAGCCTTGGTCATTGTTGCAATTAATAGGAAGTAATAAGGAAAGAGAGGTTTCACATATAAATATATTATCATTGACATATTTTATGATTGGGAGCACTCATTAAAATATGACATGCTAAAGAGTTGACGTTGGACAAGGAAGACAACGTAATGAGTTATGTTTTCTTATATCTGAGATAAAGTATATTGTCATGGATCATCGAACATGTTGAGCTTGCCTTTCCCCCTCATGCTAGCCAAATTCTCAGCACCAAGTAGAGATACTATTTGTGCTTCTAAAACCCTTAAACCAGTTTTGCCATGAGAGAGTCCACCATATCTACCAAAGGATTGAGTAAGATCCTTCAAGTAAGTTGTCATCGGTGCAAAGCAATAAAAATTGCTCTCTAAATATGTATGATTGATTGGTGTGGGGGAAATAAGCTTTATACGATCTTGTGATGTGGAAGAAATAAAAGCGACAGACTGCATAATAAAGGTTCATATCACAAGGGGCAATATAA
Source organism: Aegilops bicornis (assembly GCA_021605145.1). Taxonomy (NCBI): domain Eukaryota; kingdom Viridiplantae; phylum Streptophyta; class Magnoliopsida; order Poales; family Poaceae; genus Aegilops; species Aegilops bicornis. The sequence continues at coordinate 848,620,174 of CM038675.1, read as the reverse complement.
AGTGACGTTCTTTCGCATAAAATTTTATGCATCCGACCATAAAAGCGCATGGCAACCTCTGCTTCCCTCTACGAAGGGCCTATCTGTTACTATTATCTTCTACCTTATGCAAGAGTCATGGTGATCTTCACCTTTCCCTTTTTAAATTTTATCCTTTGGCAAGCGCAGGGTGTTGGAAAGATCTGATAGATATATCTAATTGGATGTAGGGGAGCATGGGTTATTATTGTTGACATTACCCTTGAGGTAAAAGGTTGGGAGGCGAAACTATAAGCCCCTGTCTTTTTCTGTGTTCGATTAAAACTCCGTAACCACAAGTATCGCGTGAGTGTTAGCAATTATGAAAGACTAAATGATAGTTGAGTATGTGGACTTGCTACTAAGCTCTGACATAGACTATTTCCGATGTTATGATAAATTGCAATTGCTTCAATGACTGAGATTATAGTTTGTTGGTTCTCAATAAAGTTTATGATTCGTACTTTGCATTGTGAATGGATTATTACTTGAACATACGAAATCATATGACAATATCTATACATGTTGTTGTTATGAGAATAATCATGATGCCTTCATGTCCGTATTTTATTTTTATCGACACCTCTACCTCTAAACATGGGGACATATTTATCATTATCGGCTTCCGCTTGAGGACAAGCGAGGTCTAAGCTTGGGGGAGTTGATACGTCCATTTTGCATCATGCTTTTATATCGATATTTATTGCATTATGGGCTGTTAATACATGTTATGTCACAATACTTATGCCTATTATCTCTTATTTTACAAGGTTTACATAAGGAGGAGAATGCCGGTTTGGAATTCTGGGCTGGAAAAGGAGCAAATATTAGAGACCTATTCTGCACAACTCCAACAGTCCTGAAACTCCACGAAAGTCATTTTTGGAAATAATAAAAAATATTGAGCGAAAGAAGTTCACCAGAGGGGGACCCACCTGGCCACGAGGGTGGGGGGCGCGCCCCCTTGCCTCGTGGGCCCCCTGTTGGCACTCTGATGGCCATCTTCTGCTATATGAGGTCTTTCGTCGAGGAAAAAAAATCATAAGCAACCTTTCGGGACGAAACTCCGCCGCCACGAGGCGGAACCTTGGCGGAACCAATCTAGGGCTTCGGCAGAGCTGTTCTGCCGGGGACACTTCCCTCCGAAGGGGAAAATCATCGCCATCATCATCACCAACGCTCCTCTCATTGGGAGAGGGCAATCTCCATCAACATCTTCACCAGCACCATCTCCTCTCAAAACCCTAGTTCATCTCTTGTATCCAATTCTTGTCTCCAAGTCCGGGATTGGTACTAGTAGGTTGCTAGTAGTGTTGATTACTCCTTGTAGTTGATGCTAGTTGGTTTATTTGGTGGAAGATCATATGTTCAGATCCTTTATGCATATTAATACCCCTCTGATTATGAACATGAATATGCTTTGTGACTAGTTACGTTTGTTCCTGAGGACATGGGAGAAGTTTTGCTATTAGTACTCATGTGAATTTGGTATTCATTCGATATTTTGATGAGATGTATGTTGTCTAGCCTCTAGTGGTGTTATGTGAACGTCGACTACATAACACTTCACCATTATTTGGGCCTAGAGGAAGGCATTGGGAATTAATGAGTAGATGATGGGTAGCTAGAGTGACAGAAGCTTAAACCCTAGTTTATGCGTTGCTTCGTAAGGGGCTGATTTGGATCCATATGTTTCATGCTATGGTTAGGTTTACCGTAATACTTTTGTTGTAGTTACGGATGCTTGCAATAGAGGTTAATCATAAGTGGGATGCTTGTTCAAGTAAAAACAGCACCCAAGCACCGGTCCACCCACATATCAAATTATCAAAGTACCGAACGCGAATCATATGAACGTGAAGAAAACTAGCTTGACGATATTCCCATGTGTCCTCGAGAGCGCTTTTCCTTATATAAGAGTTTATCCAGGATTGTCCTTTGCTACAAAAAGGATTGGGCCACCCTGCTGCACTTTATTTACTTTTGTTACTTGTTACTCGTTACAAATTATCTTATTACAAAACTATCTGTTACCACTTATTTTAGTACTTGCAGAGAATACCTTGCTGAAAACCGCTTATCATTTCCTTCTGCTCCTCGTCGGGTTCGACACTCTTACTTATCGAAATGACTACGATTGATCCCCTATACTTGTGGGTCATCAGGGTCCTACCAGAAACTAAGGGATATTAAGGCCTCCTTTTAATAGAGTACCGGACCAAAGCATTAACACATAGTGAATACATGAACTCCTCAAACTACGGTCATCACCGGGAGTGGTCCCGATTGTTGTCACTTCGGGGTTGCTGGATCATAACACATAGTAGGTGACTATAGACTTGCAAGATAGGATCAAGAACTCACATATATTCATGAAAACATAATAGGTTCAGATCTGAAATCATGGCACTCGGGCCCTAGTGACAAGCATTAAGCATAGCAAAATCACAACAACATCAATCTCAGAACATAGTGGATACTAGAGATCAAACCCTAACAAAACTAACTCGATTACATGATAAATCTCATCACCGTCCAGCAAGCCTACGATGGAATTACTCACGCACGACGGTGAGCATCATGAAATTGGAGATGGAGGATGGTTGATGATGACGACGACGACGGATTCCCCTCTCCGGAGCCCCGAACGGACTCCAGATCAGCCCTCCCGATAGATTTTAGGGCTTGGCGGCTGCTCCGTATCGTAAAACACGATGAATCTTTCTCTCTAATATTTTTCTCCCCGAACACGAATATATGGAGTTGGAGTTGAGGTCGGTGGAGCTCCAGGGGGCCCACGAGGCATAGGGGCGCACCCAGGGGGCCAGGCATGCCTCCCACCCTCGTGGACAGGGTGTGGGCCCCTGGCCTTGATTCTTTTGCCAGTATTTTTTATTATTTCCAAAAATAATCTCCGTGAAGTTTCAGGTCATTCCGAGAACTTTTGTTTCTGCACAAAGATAACACCATGACAATTCTGCTGAAAACAGCGTCAGTCCGGGTTAGTTCCATTCAAATCATGCAAGTTAGAGTCCAAAACAAGGGCAAAAGTGTTTGGAAAAGTAGATACGACGGAGATGTATCAGCGTCCCACACAACCAACAGATCTGAAGCTATGCACAGACCAACCTTTCGCCTAGAGCCGGTGGCACCTCACCAGCCGAGGCCACAGCCCTGAAGCTTGGTGCCCCCCGTGGGGGTGAGGGAGTCCTGGATTTGGGGGTCCTCAGGTGTTCAGCCTATTCGATATGGGCCGGACTGATGGGCCGTGAAGATAAAACAGAAGACTACCGTGTCCGGGTGGGACTCCTGTATGCGTGGACGGCAAGTTTGGTGTCCGGATGTACTATTTCCTTCTTCTACGAACCGACTCTATACAACCCTAGGCCCCTCCAGTGTGCATATAAGCCATGGGGTTTAGTCCGTAGAGGATATCCGAACAATCATAGGCTAGACAGCTAGGGTTTAGCCATTACAATCTCGAGGTAGATCAACTCTTGTAACCCCTATACTCATCGAATACAATCGAGCAGGATGTAGGGTTTTACCTCCTTTAAGAGGGCCCGAACTTGGGTAAACATCGTGTCTCTATTGTTCCCTGTTACCATTGATCCTTAGACTCACAGCTTGGCCTCGCCTACCCGAGATCTACCTGTTTTGACACCGACATTGGTGCTTTCATTGAGAGCTCCGCTGTGTAGTCGCGAAAAGCGATCTATGGCTCGCCTTGCCATCAACAATGATATCACCTCTGGAAGGAGCCAAACTTCAGGACAGGTCCTCCAGCTCGGCGGTTTCACCATGGGTGCCCACGCGGCCATCAAGCCGACAGCGTCCCCCGCGATCGCCAAACATCACCTCGGCATCGGTCTCGAACACTACAAAATGATGGATTCAGCAGACATCTCGTCCTTAAACGAGCTGCTAGTTCGCATCGCCGCCCTGGGGATTTCAACGGAATACGATCTGATCGGGCTTAAACCTGACCAGAGGGAAATCAATCTCCCGCCGATCACTCACTTGGCGGCGGTCACTTCTTCCCCTAATTTAAAAACCAGCTATGTTCGGATCTCCGAACCCATTGAACCGGATACTCTTCCTTTGGACGAGACTCCGCGTGCCCGAACTCAGGGTCAAACTTTGGGTCTGGGGAGCACTTGGATCTTCCCGGACCCGAACCAGTGACCTCGGAGATTTTACAAGCTCCAAACACAATTTTGGGTCGGGATTGAAGTTTTAGCCCACCCACCCACCACAATCAATACTCTCCAAGTAATTCAGGCATTCCAGACATATATGACCTGATGTATGTACGACAGCAACCTTAGGACATGGCTATCACTTTTGGGCCAGGTTCCTACTTGTCAAAAACAAGATTAAAGATTGCTGCGACGACGATGCAGTCTCGGTCTTTCATCGCAATTGTACCGATGAGGAAATTTTGAATGCCCTCGACCGCCGTCGCATACAGAGTTTCACGGAAATATCACACGTTGTACAGAAGTACTGAATGATGGAAAGCACATGGAAGGCCCAAAAAAACCAATTGGAACCTACTGCCTTTAAGTAGTGCACTGCCCGGGCAAAACGTGTACACCCTTACGAGGCATCCGATCATAAGCCTGTCGGCAAGAAAAACAAACCCTTTGTGGGATACAGGTTTGTTCTTGATGAACTTCTCGACAAACCCTGTCAGATACATGCGACGCCGAGCACCAAGCCAAGTCACAGCCTTCGGGCATGTTGGGTACTCCGGCAAGTGGCTAAAAGTGGCAAGCCCATCCTCACCACTGCTACTCCAGAGAAGCATTCTCCGGAGGATGATTTTCAAATAATCGGCGTAAGAGGGCACTCTGCAACCTCGCCGAAATTCAGCAAGTAACCACAATGAGCCCATGGAATGACGCGGCAATAACCTTCACTGTGGACGACAAACCAAGGGCTTGATCAGTCCGAGCACCCACCGCCTTGGTTCTAAACCCAATTGTCGACGGCTTCCGACTTACCAAAGTGCTCATGGACGGAGGAGTGGGCTTAACCTCATCTAGGAGGAACGCTTGAAAACATGCATATTGATAGAGCGCGCAACAAGCAAAGCAGTACCACCTTTCGAGGCATCATCCCCAGTCGAGAAGCACGATGCTCGGGGAAAATCAAACTTGATGTAGTATTCGGCACGCTTGAGAATTATACGTCCGAAGAGTTCCTCTTCCATGTGGTTCCCTTCATTAGCGGATATCACACCCTTTTAGGGCGGGACGCTTTCTCACGCTTCCAATTCATACCTCATTACGGGTACATGAAGCTTAAAATGCCAGGGCCCAGTGGAATAATCACAGTTACGAGTGATCTGGATAAAGCAGTCCGTGCCGAAAATAAAACCGCATCCTTGGCCCTTGAGGCACTATCCGAAGCTCTTGTGGCCGAAGAACTAATTACCCTGTGATCCACGGTGGACAAGGATGAAGTGGTTCTCGATAAGAGACCTAAATCCACCTCTTTCAAGCCAGCAGATGAAATAGTTAAATTTCAAGTGCACCCGACCGATCCTAATAAAACAACGTCCATTGGAGCACGGCTGAATCCGACGGTAGATGCCGCCCTACGCGCGTTCCTATCTGAAAATTGGGATATGTTAGCCTGGCACCTTTAGGACATGCCCGGGATCCCACGCAGACTGGCTGAACACAACCTCAACATAATCAAAGGGTTCAAACCAGTCAAGCAAACGCTGCGGCAATTTTTCGAACCCAAACAACAAGCTATGGCGGAGGAGCTAGCCAAACTAGTCGAGGCCGGGTTCATCAGAGAAATCAAACACTCGGATTGGCAAGCCAACTTGGTCATGGTGCCAAAGAGGGATAAATCTTGGCGCCTTTGCGTCGATTTCAAGGACCTCAATAAGGCTTGCCCAAAAGACCCCTTCCTGTTGCCCAGCATTGACCAGATTATTGATGCGACTGCAGGACACGATTCAGTGTGTTTCCTCGATGCTTGCTCCAGATACCATCAGATTAAAAGGAGTCCGACCGGGCCACAACGGTGTTCATCACCCCGTACGGGCCTTTCTGTTTCAACACTATGCCTTTTGGGCTTAAAAACACTGGTGCCACTTACCAACGCATGATTCAAACATGCTTGGAAAAACAAAATCGGCAAGACAGTTGAAGCGTATGTGGACGACGTGGTCATCAAGAATAAACACGTCGAATCATTGGTGGATAATCTCCGTCTCACATTTGACAACCTCTGAACATACGACATACAGCTCAATCCAGAAAAATGTGTTTTTGGTGTTCCAGCCGGAAAACTACTGGGTTCATTGTCTCCAATAGAGGAATTAAAGCAAACCCAACCAAAATCCGAGCCTTGTCGCAACTGGCCATACCAACAGACTTAAAGCAGGTCCAAAAACTAGCAGGGTGCGTGGCAGATTTGAGCCGCTTCATCTCCAGGTTAGGAGAAAAAGCATTACCACTTTATAGACTGCTTAGACGCACCGACAACTTCGAGTGGACGGATGCAGCTACAGCCGAATTGAAAGAAATAAAAACCTTATTAGCTGGCAACCCAATCCTAGCCGCCCCAAGTGTTGGGGAGCCTATGTTGCTTTATATATCCGCAACTCACCAGGTAGTAAGCGATGTACTCGCCGTCGAGCAAGGGGAAGAGGGACATAAATTCCCCATCCAGAAACCAGTGTACTACGTATCGGAGGTCCTCACACCATGCAAATCCCGATACCCTCACTACCAAACGATAGCTTATGCGGTCTTTATGGCATGTCGAAAACTATGGCACTATTTTCAAGAGTGTTCGATCACGGTAGTATCCAAAGTACCACTCAACGACATTATAAACGACAGGGACGCCACCAGCCGCATAGCTAAATGGGCCATTGAGCTCTTACCGTTTGAAATACCATACCAGCCGCGCCGAGCTATTAAATCTGATGTGCTGGCTGATGACCCAGGAGTATAGGGGATCAATTGTAGCTCTTTTCGATAAGTAAGAGTGTCGAACCCAAGGAGGAGCAGAAGGAAATGACAAGTGGTTTTCAGCAAGGTAATGTCTGCAAGTGCGGAATTTGTAAGTAGTAGAGTAGTTTGATAGCAAGATAATTTGTAACGAGCAAGTAACGATAGTAGTAAAAAAAGTGCAGCAAGGTAGCCCAATCCTTTTGAGGCAAAGGACATGCAATAATGGTCTCTTATGATAAGCAAAGCGTTCTTGAGGGTACACGGGATTTTCATCTAGTTACTTTCACCATGTTGGTTTGATTTGTGTTCCCTACTTTGATAATTTCATATGTGGGTGGACCGGTGCTTAGGTGTTGTTCTTACATGAACAAACCTCCTACTTATGATTAACCCTCCCGCAAGCATCCGCAACTACGAGAAAAGTATTAAGAATAAATACTAACCATAGCATTAAACTTTTGGGTCCAATCGGTCCCTTATGGAATAGCGCATAAACTGGGGTTTATGCTTCTGTCACTCTCGCAACCCATCATGTAATTGCTACTCCACAATGCATTCCCTTAGGCCCAAATATGGTGAAGTGTCATGTAGTCGACGTTCACATGACACCACTAAGGGAATGACAACATACATATTATCAAAATATCGAACACATATCAAGTTCACATGATTACTTGCAACATGATTTCTCCCGTGACCTCAAGAACAAAAGTAACTACTCACAAATGAACATGCTCAAGATCAGAGGGGTATTAAATAGCATATTGGATCTGAACATATAATCTTCCACCAAATAAACCATATAGTAATCAACTACAAGATGTAATCAACACTACTAGTCACCCACAAGCACCAATCTATAGTTCCGGTAGCAAGATTGAACACAAGAGATGAACTAGGGTTTGAGATGAGATGGTGTTGTTGAAGATGTTGATGGAGATTGCCCTCCCCAAGATGTGAGAGGTATTGGTGATGATGATGACGATGATTTCCCCCTCAGGAGAAGTTCCCAGCGGAATCGCTGCACGGAGGGCAAAAGTGCTCCTGCCCAAGTCCATGCACGAGATGGCGGCGCTCCGTCCCGAAAGTCTTCTCCTTATTTTTTTAGGTCAAAATGACCTATATACCATAAGATGGGCACCGGAGGTGGGCCTAGGTGAGCACAACCCACCAGGGCGCGCCTGGGCTGCCTGGCGCGCCCACGTGGGCCCCCTTTGGTAGTTATTTGCTCCAATAATCCTCAAATATTCCATAAAAAATCCTTGTGAAGTTTTAGCTTGTTTGGAGTTGTGCATAATAGGTGGCCTGACGTAGTTTTTCCAGGTCCAGATTTCCAGCTGCCAGAATTCTCTCTCTTTGTGTATACCTTGCATATTATGAGAGAAAAGGCATTAGAATTACTCCAAAAATCATTATTATGGATAAAAACATCATAAATAACAGTAAAAAAACATGATGCAAAATGGACGTATCAACTCCCGCAAGCTTAGACCTCGCTTGTCCTCAAGCGAAAAACTAAAATCGAAAAACATGTCCACATGCATTGAGAGAGAGGGGTCGATAAAAAACAAAATACGGACATAGAAGCATCATGTTCATCTATTTATATATAAAAAGTGCTTTACGGGCTACCAGAAAAAAAGATAAATACCCTAGAAAATCCCATAATAATTAGAAATATCTGTCTGTTAATCTGATAGCCTCGAAAACAACTTTCAATATTAGCCGATAGATGTTCCTAAACAATCCCAACCCAGCCTAACGAAAAAACATGAAAAGAATACAAGTTCCTCACGTTAAAAAGGAGTCCACACATCTCATGTGACCAACTCCAGGCAAAAAAAAAAGATACCCAAAGAATATTGCATAAACAATCCCCACCCAGACTAACGAAAAAACATGAAGAAATACAACCTCCTCACGTTAAAAAGGAGTCCACACCTCACGTGACCAACTCCAGGCAAAAAAAAAAAAAAATCCAAAGAATATTGCCCCAAAAGTGGATCAAAAAACAGCCTAGCACCTAGGTGTTGACACACGAACACGTCACGTGTACCCTCGACGCTGGGGTGATGCACCGCAGCTCACGTCGAAAGAGACCCGGCCGACAGCGCGATACGCAGGACAGTCGGCCAGGCGCTTTGCAGACCGAAAACCCCACACCCCGGGAGGGACCCGTCAAAGTCACGGTGACTATGGGCTGCCCTAGGTCGATTCGCTCGCACCTAGAGCCTTGAGATTCGCAGCTCTCAAACACGAAGAAGAGCGAAGAACGAGAGAGAAAAACTGTGGAGAGATAAAACGTAGATGAAAAAGTAGTATATTGATTTGTTCGATTGTGTGTTGTTCAATCGGCCATCACCCCCAACATATATAAGAGGCGGCTGGACTTCCCGTACAAGTAAAGGATTCATCTAGGCTTTCCTTACAAGAAATTACATCAATTCACGTCCTAGAGTCCTAGTTCTACTCCAACTCGGATTCAGTCTGAATCTGGCCCAACTTCTGTCTTCCTCCTTGCATGGGCCGTCAAGCTTGCATATGATCTCCTATCAAGACGGCCCAAATATCAAACTTATGTGCCCCGACGAGACGAACAACTCTTATGTTGATCACCTTTTCAAATAAGGCCATCTTGAATACTTTTCGAGGTCATCTTTACCTTCCAGTCGGACTTGGTCTTGCAGCGGACTGGATTGTCTGAGTCTCGTAGTGAATTTGCAGGTCACATGCTATCTCTGATGATGATGACTCCAAAACCAAAGTTTACCGTTTTGATGATACGCACAACTTCCGTATTGAACACTTCTCTATCCGAGGTCATCTTGATAAACTTTCGGGCACATGCTCAGTTACACTCGGATTCGAGCTCATCCACTCGGATATTAGAGTCACTCGGATCGTCCGACTGGACTTTTCACTCGGATGTTAGAATCTTTCACTCGGAAGATAATATTCCACTCGGATGACTATATTTTCACTCGAAAGGCAATCTATTACTCGATCGGCAAATTATCATTCCGACGGTAATATCTTCACTCGAATGATAATAAGTTCACTCGGATGGCAAACTTTCACTCGACCGGTAAGTTTTTACTTGAAAGGTAAGCTTTCAATCGATCGGTAAGGATTTTCTCGAAAGTTAAGCTTTCACTCGACCGGTAAGTTTTCACTCGGACGACAAGCTTTTCACTCGACCGAAAACATAGTCAGATCTTGATTTGTTTCCTCAGGTCTCATACGACCTCGGGTTGAGACGAATTATATATGAAAACCGATCGCCTCGATGAGACGAAACTTTCTCGTGTTGAAGTTTTTCTGATTCAAGGCCTTCTTAAGGGCCGAATCGCTCGCGCGACCCATCAGACAGGGTGTCTGGTACTTCACGCCATATTTCCATTCAGCTCCGGTATGCAGTATATTGCCTCTAACTTTTGCATATGAACTCGGATTCAGATGATTTATATATCAAAATCGATTGCCTCGACGAGACGAAGACAATTCTTTTAGAGTGCCCCTTTATCCGAGGTCTTCTTGAAAGCATGATCGGCTGAAAAACCACTCGGAATATTGAATTCTGCCATTCAGAATACAATTTCGTCCCATAAGATGGAGTCGGACGATGATAACCTAAACATCAAAATTGTTCCACTCGGTGATGTGAAACTTTTCATGCTGAAAACCCTTTCACTCGAAGCCATCTCATTTTCTTTCTATGCCGTGCCAAAATCTGATGTCAACACTAGGGTAAAAATTGCACGCTCCCAGGACACCTATCTATCATATCCATACTCTCGCGGCAGCCACACAGGGCGATGAGGTCGCCGGGAGGCTCTCATGTAGTGTCTTATTGGTTACTTTTGTTAATTCTACTATTAGCACTGAAGCTGGATGTTGGATTTGCCAGCCCGATGCTTTTCTTGCCATGAATCACACGGTACGTACTTACAAGCTGGAAGCAGGTTGATTGGTTCCTCATGTTGGCTGGATGCACACGTACAGTTTCACTTCATGGAATCTTGCCTGATGGAGAATACCCACAGGCACATGGTGAATCGCTCATAGTGAATCCCTTCAAGCATTAAACCTCCGTCCTGTCCACCTGTAGTGATTTATACACTTTTGTTAATTTTACTATTAGCGCTAAAGCTGGATGTTCGATTGCCTGCCGGATGCTTTTCTTGCCATGGATCCAACGGTAAGTACTCACAATCTGGAAGCAGGTTCATTGATTCCTAAGTTGGCTGGATGCACACGTACAATTGGACTTGATGGAATCTTGCCGGATGGAGAACAACCACAGGAAACATACACACATGGTGAATCCCTTGAAGCAAAACACCTCCATCCTGTCCACCTGTAGTGATTTATACTAACGTAGGCTACCTAAATACAATTGTTTCAATGTCACAGCTGGACAGGAGACCACACATCATGTTTAATTCCAACATTCTCCAGCTCACGTTATTCATGTAGGTGTAGTTGGGATGTGTTCTTTTTTTACGGAATTGTTGGGATGTGTTCTAACTCTTCTTACTTTCTAGCTGGCATGTGATTTTTCAAAGCGAAATTACCTAAATATGAAATTTACTATTTGTGGTTTGGAAGTAGAATATTACAATTAGGACTACTATATAGGTAGGTGTATTTTCTTTGAAATAAAACAGTATATCAATACTAGAAATTTATGATGTGATAGTTCATGTATAGGCCGATTCAATGTTTAGGTGGATTCAACCTTCCAGATTTGAGTTAGGAAAACGACACGGTCCACAAGAGAACATGGCCGTCCTGTTGGATTCAGGTGCATCATGAGTGATGAATCAAAATGCAATAGAGTTGTCCATAAGAAATATGTAACTTCAAAAATCAGAAACATCTATCCATTTAGAGTAAAGTTCCATGGCCATTAAATAGGATGTATATAAGTAATAATTACCCACCAATGCCATTATAATCGTAGTAGCACTGAATAGTTTTATTTGGCAATTTGCTTGAAGAAGTTGGATCTATACAACTGTCCAAAGGGATGGGTCAACTAAAAAAAGATGGGTCTATATAGATACACTTTTACATTGCCCTAGGGGAGAATCAGCGAATTGCTTTTGCCACTGCTGCATTGTTGACGTCGTCGTCTGGATGCCGAGGATAGAGGAAGATCGGTAAAATATCCTCCATTGTTCACAGGTGTTAGGCCTCCATCTTCCTTGCATTTTTATCTGATCTATATTGCTATGGGTGAGAGACGGCGAACGTCGTCAAGCTGGGCTGGATGCTGTGAAAATTTTGATCCATACATGCGTAGCTCAGATTCATGTGTATGTGCTAATTGATCCCTATAGGCTGTGTTAGCTTGGTGCAGGATTTGATCATCAAGGAACTAAATCTAGCTTGCTTGGTGTCTTGCTGGAACTACTACAGACGCCCATGGGGCGGTGACAATAGAGGTCGCAAGTAAGCACGCTTCTCCTCTTTCCGATCCCTCCACAATCAAACTTAAACACTAATAAGTGATCCGCACTAATAATGAGCCCAACTTTCCACCATTGCAGTGTTCATACTGCGAAGACTGCGGCCACTAGCACAGACCACGAAAGTAGAAGACCAACTGTTTAAACAAGCACTTATGTAGAATATACGTTCCACATACCTACCTAAACCCCGACTCCTATGAACGAGTGTGGTCTTTATTGTGTGCTGAATCTACCTCAACCAATATTTGAGACCAAATGATTTATTTAATCGGTAATCTATGACTACTTCTGGTGCAATCTTACTCTGCCTTGATTTTATAATAGAAAAAAATTCCAATTCAATGCAATTAAACACAAGCAGTGAAAGTAACATTGTGCAATTACCTTTGCGGTTTGATAGGTGTGCATGTATCTGCTGCATCAGCTCGACATCCTAGGGTACAAAATCAATGCAACAAAGCAAACTCACCAGATGACTGCATTATGTAAGATACTCCTAGAGGTCCAATACGTTGGCCTACAGGAGAAAGCACTAACCAATGGTGCCACAGGACAATGGCTGTGACAACGAACCAAGACCATGGATCAGCCAAATCGTCTGCGAAGCACGCTAGCAGCAACATGGTGGAGAAACGAGCTTCTGAATTTTTTCCGGCCAAGCACTTCAAAATAATCGCCGTCGTACTTTGTCCACCTAATGCAAACCCTCAATTTCTTAACGATTCCTATGTATTTTCTAGCATTAGATGGAAAGCATGGTCTTGGAGAACTATTGTAATATTGTAAAAGCATTTTTGGTTAAACTTAGTCTATTATAATAATTACTTACATGTAGAACATAATTGTAAGGTAAATGTATATAGGAAAACGTGCATTTTAGCTACAGAAATATTTCCTAATGAAACTATCTTCTCTTTACACACAAGGCAATTAGCCAATGTACAAACAGTCTCCATGAAAAGAAGACAACTATTTGTTCTACATACTGCATAGTCCTTTTACGTACAAAATAAAAGTTCATATATTATTCAAGAGTTTGTGGTAATTGGCTTTCGAAATGGATTTTAAGAGATGATGGATCCTTCAAATGTTATGCCCGCGCAAGTAAGATGACGATTTGGAAAGCAATAGAATGCTAGATAATACAAGCTGGCCAGGGTGTACGAAGTTCCTGTTTGTCAACTCCCTAGACAGAATTGTTTATCGATTACTCTGTGATGTAATACGTTTAATGGAAGAATTTCATAGTAGTATACATTTTATTACATTTTTGTCGACTTAACACATCTAAGACAAAATTATATTCGTCTCCTATTTCCAAGTGTCATCATATTTGGACCCAATTTTTCTTTACACAAATCATGTAATATGTACTCATTATCGAACTTTATTAAGTTCTAGCCAGCGCATCGAGCGGGCCACTTTACTATTTATTATAACAGCAACAAATTTAAACATAAGGCTTTTATCATAGACTTCTCATGAATAAGTGAAAATTCATCACACTATTGAAGTATAAAGCAAAAACTCTATTAAAAACCAACAAACTATGTTCTCAGTCAACTTTGCAACTACAATTCATCATATTTTCAGGAAGGGTCACGTATCGGAGCCTTTACGCAAGTCCACATACTCAACCATCATATAGTCTTCTATGATTGCTAACAGTCACCGCGTACACATGAGCAAAACGTTTCAACCGGACACATAGAAAGATAGGGGCTTATAGTTTCGCCTTCCAACGTATCCACCTCAAGGGTGATGTCAACAATAATAACTCATGCTATTTATATTCAACTGGACATATGTGCCTAGATCTTTCCTCACCACATGATGGTTGCCAAAGGAGAAAAATAGAGAGGAATAGAATGAAAAATTTGACTCTTTGCATAAAAGTAAATACATAAAAGTAAAAGATAGGCCCTTCGCAGAGGGAAGCAGAGGTTGCCATGCGCTTATTTGTTTGTATGCTCAACCCCTTAGCGCAATAGAATGTCACATTGCATTGCCCCTTGTGATACCGACCTTTATTATGCAGTCTGTCGCTTTTATTCTTCACCATCACAAGTTCGTGCAACGCTCAATTTTCTCTTACACTAAATGATCTCACACATTTAGAAGCAATTTTTATTGCCTTTGTGCACGATGACAACTTACTTGAGGGATCTTATTCAATCCCTAGGTAGGTATGATGGACACTTGAAAATAAAATTTGGGTTTAAGGGTCTTTGGATGCACAAGTAGTATCTCTAATTAGTGCGGAATTTTTGGCTAGGAAAGATAGGGGGCAAGCACCACATGTTAAAGAATCTATGACAATATGACTTCTATGTGAATATAAACAAACATAAACCACTAAGTTGTCTTTCTTGTCCAACGTCAACAATTTCGGCATATAATATTTTGATGAGGGCTCACAATCACAAAAGATTTCTAGGATAGTATATTTATATGCGAATCTTCTCTTCCCTTATTAATTTTTTCATGACTTGCATCATTGACTAATGCTATGTTTGTCAATCTCAAATAAAATTTTCTACTTATACTTTTCCTTATGTGGTGTCATCACCTACCATAAGATTAGTATGTGATCTTTTTCATTATTTGTTTCCTTTTATTTCTTTCCTTTCTCTTTTTCTTCCTTATTTCCTTTCTTTTATTTGCAACATGGAAGTAAAGGAATCATAAACTCAAACTAAACTTTATTATGTATCTTGCAAACGATTAAAAGGATAGATCAGTAAGCAAACTCTCAAAGAAGAAATGATCGAACTAAACTTTTATTCATCTAAAGCAAAAGATCAAACTAAAATAAGTAAAGGAAAAAACAAGATAGTGGGATGATACGATACCGGGGCACCTCCCCCAAGCTTGGCGGAAGCCAAGGGGAGTGCCCATACCCGATACTAAATTCTCCTTTGGTGGTGAAGAAGATGATGGTGGTGATGAAGTAGTATTCTCCAATATAACCACGAGTAGGTCTTTCAAACCAGGAATCTCCCGAAGGGCTTGATGAATTAATTCACTTTTTTTCTTCACCTCAGCCATTATGTGTTTATTCTCTGGGCCCCATGGTTTTTTTCCTGCACCGTTTCCTCTTGGCCGAGATATGTCCCAATTGGACGGTATGTGCCTACGAGGAGTATTCTCGAACCCATAATTGTGAATCAAATTGCGAAAATTGTTACTATGTAACCTGTGTAAAGGCCTCCTCGGAGGGAGTTCTTCTTGCACTTCTAGGCTCGCTTGATTGTTTGAAGGTCCCATAGCTTTGATGAGGGTTGGGGTGAGTAGAGATGCCGGCTAGTGTGCCTCTCTCGGAGGCCGGAGAGTGAACCGCAAAAGGATTTCCCTCCTCTTCCTCCATAGAAGCCTCTCCAGCTTCATCTCTCCGTAGATCCTCCTGAACCACCCTTGTGTCTTTTTGTCCATTATTGAAGGATGAGGAAGACATGATGTTGGTCTAGCTGAACCTGTCAGAAACAGCAAGGAAAAGAAAACAGAGGATTTCTCCGCGATACGGTGGTTAACATGTTCGGGAGTACATATAGATTTTCTATCTTGGGGTAGAAGCAAACTGTAGAAAAACGGAGTCCGGAAGGTGTCCCAGGTCGGCACAAGACACCTTGGATTGCCTGGCGTGCCCTGGTGTCTTGTGCCCACCAGGGTATGCTTCCTAGAAGTTTCTATTTTCCTATTTTTCTAAATATTCCAAAACTGAAAAAAATATTTTTGCAGATTTTTCGGAGTCCGTTTGCTTACCATATCACGTACCTCCTTATTTTCACGATTCTGGAGTGTTCCGGAAGGACTCTTTTATGTGTTCTTTCGGTGTCAAAGTTTGGATAATATTACTTTCAACATTAATGGGCGTACCCGAGATATAATGTTTCATTCGTTGCCCATTGAAAACCTTCGGGTTAGTACCTTTGGCATTATTTATTTTGATGGCTCCAGACCGATAAACCTCCTCGATAACGTAGGGGACTTCCCATTTTGAGAGGAGTTTTCCTGCAAAGAATCTGAAATGAGAGTTGTACAAAAGAACATATTCTCCGACTTTAAACTCACGCTTTTGAATTCTTTTGTCATGCCATATTTAACTTTTTCTTTGAATAATTTTGCATTTTCATAAGCTTGGGTTCTCCATTCATCTAAAGAACTAATATCAAATAACCTCTTTTCAGCAGCGAGTTTGAAATCATAGTTGAGCTCTTTGATGGCCCAACATGCTATATGCTCTAACTCAAGAGGCAAATGACAAGCTTTTCCATAAACCATTTTATAAGGAGACATACCCATAGGATTTTTATGTGCTATTCTATAAGCCCAAAGTGAATCATCTAATTTTTTAGACGAATTCTTCCTGGACCTAGTGACAGTCTTTTGCAAATTTTATTTTATTTCTCTATTGCTAAGTTCAACTTGACCACTAGACTGAGGATGATAAGGTGACGCAATTCTATGGTTAACATCATACTTGGCAAACATTTTACGGAAAGAACCATGAATAAAGTGTGAACCATCATCAGTCATTAAATATCTAGGGACTCCAAACCTTGGGAAAATAACTTCCTTAAGCATTTTAATAGAGGTGTTGTTATCAGCACTGCTGGTTGGAATAGCTTCTACCCATTTAGTAACATAAGAAACAGCAACCAAAATATGTGTGTACCCATTAGAGGAAGGAAAAGGGCCCATGTAATCAAATCCCCACACATCGAATGGTTCAACAACAAGTGAATAGTTCATAGGCATTTCTTGACGCTTACCAATATTACCTATTCTTTCACATTCATGACAAGATACGAACTTACAGGCATCCTTGAAGAGAGTCGGCCAATAAAATCCAGATTGCAATACCTTGTGAGCAGTTCTATCTCCAGCATGATGCCCTCCATAAGCTTCGGAGTGAAATTTCCGTAGGATTTGTCCCTGTTCATTGTCAGGTACACAACATCTAATAATACCATCTACTCCTTCTTTATAAAGATGTGTGTCATCCCAAAAGTAATGTCTTAGATCATAGAAGATTTTTTTGTTTTGTTGGTAAGTGAAGCTAGGTGGTAAATATTTAGCAACAATGTAATTAGCATAGTCAGCATACCAAGGAGTACTATGAGCAACATTTATTGCAACTAACTGTTCATCAGGAAAACTATCATCAATAGGTAATGTGTCATCACGCACATTTTCAAGCCTAGATAAAATTATCAGCTACAGGGTTCTCAGCTACTTTCCTATGAATGATATGTAATCAAATTCTTGTAACAAGAGAACCCATCAAATAAGTCTAGGTTTAGCATCTTTTTTTCCATAAGATATTTAATAGCAGCATGATTGGTGTGAACAATTACTTTTGAATCAACAATATAAGGTCTAAATTTATCACAAGCAAACACCACTGCTAAGAATTCTTTTTCAATAGTAGCATAGTTTCGTTGAGCACTATCTAGAGTTTCACTAGCATAATGAATAACATTCAGTTTCTTATAAACTCTTTGTCATAGAACAGCACCAACAGAATAATCACTAGCATCACACATAATTTCAAAAGGCAAGTTCCAATCAGGTGGTTGACCAATAGGTGCAGAAATCAAGGCTTTCTTGAGAGTTTCAAAGGCTTCTAGACAATCATCATCGAAAACAAAAGGAATGTCGTTTTGCAAAAGATTCATGAGAGGCCTAGAAATTTTAGAAAAGTCTTTGATAAATCTCCTGTAGAAACCAGCATGACCTACGAAACTACGAATACCTTTTATATCTTTAGGACATGGCATTTTCTCAATTGCATCAACCTTAGCTTTGTCCACTTCAATACATCTTTCAGAAATTTTATGACCCAAGACAATGCCTTCATTAACCATAAAGTGGCACTTCTCCCAATTCAAGACAAGATTTTTTTTCCACATCTCTGCAAAACTCGATCAAGATTGCTTAAACAATCATCAAAAGACTTCCCATAAATAGAGAAGTCATCCATGAAAACCTCAACAATATTTTCACAAAAGTTAGAGAATATAGCAGTCATACATCTTTGAAAGGTAGCAGGTGCATTACATAAACCGAAAGGCATACGTCTATAAGCATAAGTTCCAAAAGCACAGGTAAAAGTTGTCTTTTCTTGATAAGGTTGAGAAACAAGTACTTGTGAAAAACCAGAATATCCATCAAGGAAGCAAAAATGTGTGTGCTTAGATAATCTTTCAAGCATTTGATCAATAAAAGGCAGAGGGTAACCATCTTTTCTAGTTGCTTTGTTTAATTTTCTAAAATCAATTACCATTCTATAGCCTGTAACAATTCTTTGTGGAATAAGTTCAGTCTTATCATTAGGAACAACAATTATACCTCCTTTCTTAGGTACACAATGAACAGGACTTGCTCATCTACTATCAACTATAGGATAGATTATACCTGCTTCCAGAAGTTTTAGTATTTCCGTTCTTACCACTTCTTTCATCTTTGGATTTAACTGACGTTGGTGATCAACAACGGGTTTAGCATCAGGTTCCATATTAATTTTGTGCTGACATGGAGTGGGACTAATGCCCTTTAAATCATCAAGAGTATATGCAACAGCAGCTCAGTGCTCCCTTAGAACTTTCAATAATCTTTCTTCTTCATGTTCTGAATGGTTAGCACTAATAATAACATGATATATCTTCCTTTCATCAAGATAAGCATATTTCAAAGTATCTGGCAATTGTTTTAATTCAAACACAGGATCACCTTTAGGTGGAGGAGGACCTCCTATAGTTTCAATAGGCAAATTGTGTTTTAGTAGATGAATGTTGTTCAAAGAAAATCTTATATATTTTATTTCTTTCATGCATAAGTAAATCATTTTCATGGTCTAGCAGATATTGTTCTAGTGGATCAGTAGGAGGCACAGCAATAGAAGCAAGGCCAATTAATTCATATTTACTAGGCAATTGTTTTTCATGAAGTTCTCTAGTAAACTTGGAAAAATTAAACTCACGAGACTCATCACCAAAACTAACAACAACAGTTTGTTTCTCACAATTTGTTTTAGCATTAACGGTGTTCAAGAAAGGTCTACCAAAGATAATGCGACAAAAGTCATCTTGTGGGGAACCAAGAACTAGAAAATATGTAGGGTATTTTATTTTCCCACACAAGACTTCAACATCTCTAACAATCCCAATTTGTGATATATTGTCTCTATTAGCAAGTTTAATAGTAACATCTATGTCTTCTATGTCTGCGGGTGCTATGTCATTCATAATTTCTTGATATAAGGTGTAAGGAATAGCACTCCCAGTAGCACCTATATCACATAAACCATGAAAACGGTGATCTAATATTTTAACTGAGATGACAGGCATGCCAACTACAGGTCTATGTTTATCTTTTTTACCAGGTTTGGCAATTCTAGCAGCTTCTTCACAGAAGTAAATAACATGCCCATCCATATCTTCTTCCAAGAGATCTTTAACCATAGCAATACTAGGTTCTACTTTGATTTGTTCATTATGTTTAGGTGTTCTAATATAGCTTTTGTTAACCACAGTTGAAACTTTAGCATGTCCCTTTATCCTAACAGGGAAAGGTGGTTTCTCAATATAAGCAGAAGGAACAACTAGATCAACATTGTAAAGTATAGTTTCTTCTTTAACTGTTACCGGTTCTTTGATTTCTTCTTTAATTGGTGGGTGATATTTAAACCACTTCTCTTTAGGGAGATCAATATGAATAGCAAATGATTCACAGAAGGAAACTACTACCTCAGAGTCAAGTCCATATTTAGTGCTAAACTTTTGAAAAGCATCGGTATCCATAAAAGATTTAACACAATCATACTTAAGCTTAATACCTGACTCTTTACCTTCGTAGAGTTGCCAATCTTCAGAGTTGCATTTAATTCTTTCCAAAAGATCCCACCGGAATTCAATAGTCTTCTTCATAAATGAACCAACACAAGAAGTATCAAGCATGGTTTAATCATTACGAGAAAGCTGAGCATAAAAGTTCTGGATAATAATTTCTCTTGAGAGCTCATGATTGGGGCATGAATATAACATTGACTTAAGCCTCCCCCAAGCTAGAGCGATACTTTCTCCACGAGGCCAAAAATTATATATATAATTCCGATCACGATGAACTAGATGCATAGGATAATTTTTTTGGTGGAACTCCAATTTCAAACGATTCCATTTCCAAGATCCAATATCATCGCATAGTCTATACCATGCCAATGCTTTCCCCTTCAAAGATAAAGGGAAAATCTTTTTCATAACTTCATCCCTGGGTAAACCTGCAAGCTTGAACAATCCACAAATTTGTTTTGCATATATCAAGTGCATATCAGGATGTTTGGTTCCATCTCCTGCATAAGGATTAGCTAGCAGTTGCTCTATCATACCCGAAGGAATTTCATATTCAATATTTTTACTAGGTGCAGTAGGTTGACGGGTAGCTAATGTTGGTTCCGGTCGAGGTGACATACTCCGAACAAACCCCTCAAATGATTGTTTTCCATAGTAACAAGTGACAATAAATTTCAACACACTATATAAATGTTTCCTTGCCAAAGGCGCTTCACTCCCGGCAACGGCGCCAGAAAATAGCCTTGATGACCCATAAGTATAGGGGATCAATTGTAGATCTTTTCGATAATTAAGAGTGTCAAACCCAATGAGGAGCAGAAGGAAATGACAAGTGGTTTTCAACAAGGTAATGTCTGCAAGTGCTGGAATTGTAAGTAGCAGAGTTGTTTGATAGCAAGATAATTTGTAACGAGCAAGTAACGATAGTAGTAACAAAAGTGCAGCAAGGTAGCCCAATCCTTTTGAGGCAAAGGACAGGCCAAAATGGTCTCTTATGATAAGCAAAGTGTTCTTGAGGCTACACGGGATTTTCATCTAGTCACTTTCACCATGTTGGCTTGATTCGTGTTCGCTACTTTTATAATTTGATATGTGGGTGGGCCGATATTAAGAATAAATTCTAACCAGAGTATTAAACTTTTGGATCCAATCGGTCCCTTACGGAATAGCGCATAAACTGGGGTTTAAGCTTCTGTCACTCTCGCAACCCATCATCTAATTGCTACTCCACAAGGCATTCCCTTAGGCCCAAATATGGTGAAGTGCCATGTAGTCGACGTTCACAGGACACCACTAAGGGAATCACAACATACATATATCAAAATATCGAAATCATATCAAATTCACATGATTACTTGCAAGATGATTTCTCCCATGACCTCAAGAACAAAAGTAATTACACACAAATGATAATCATGCTCAAGATTAGAGGGGTATTAAATAGCATATTGGATCAGAAAATATAAGCTTCCACCAAATAAACCATATAGTAATCAACTACAAGATGTAATCAACACTAGTAGTCACCCACAAGCACCAATCTATGGTTCCGGTAACAAGATTGAACACAAGAGATGAACTAGGGTTTGAGATGAGATGGTGTTGTTGAATATGTTGATGGAGATTGCCCTCCCAAAGATGGGAGAGTTGTTGGTGATGATGATGATGATGACTTTCCCCT
Organism: Aegilops bicornis; assembly: GCA_021605145.1. Classification (NCBI taxonomy): domain Eukaryota; kingdom Viridiplantae; phylum Streptophyta; class Magnoliopsida; order Poales; family Poaceae; genus Aegilops; species Aegilops bicornis. The sequence goes on along the minus strand of CM038675.1, from coordinate 848,598,171 downwards.
CCGGGAGGGAAGTTCCCCCGGCAGAATCGCTCCACCGGAGGGCAAAATTGCTCCTGCCCAAGTTCCACCTCGAGATGGCAGCGCTCCGTCCCGAAAGTCGTCTCCTTACTTTTTTTAAGTCAAAATGACCTATATACCAGAAGATGGGCACCAGAGGTGGACCTGGGTGAGCACAACCAACCAGGGCGCGCCCAGGTGGGTTGTGCCCACCTGGTGGGCCCCCTCTGGTAGTTATTTGCTCCAATAATCCTCAAATATTCCATAAAAAATCCTCATGAAGTTTCAGCTTGTTTGGAGTTGTGCAGAATAGGTGGCCTGACGTAGCTTTTCCAGCTCCAGATTTCCAGCTGCCAGAATTCTCCCTCTTTGTGTATACCTTGCATATTATGAGAGAAAAGGCATTAGAATTACTCCAACAAGCATTATTATGGATAAAAACATCATAAATAACAGAAAGAAAACATGATGCAAAATGGACGTATCAGTGCACGACTTCGTCACCGAGTGGATGGAAGCCGAGCTCCCTAAAGAGTACAGTTCTTACTCCAACTGGATCATGTACTTCGACGGATGTAAAATGCTAGACGGACAGGGGGCTTGTGTCATTTTGACATCCCCTACGGGGGACACTGTCCGCTATGTGTTGCAAATCATGTATACGGACTCTAATAGAGCAACCGAATACGAGGCACTTCTACATGGTAGATATGTGGGTGGACCGGTGCTTGGGTGCTGTTCTTACTTGAACAAACACCCACTTATGATTAACCTCTATTGCAAGCATCCGCAACTACAACAAAAGTATTAAGGTAAACCTAACCATAGCATGAAACATATGGATCCAAATCAGCCCCTTACGAAGCAACACATAAACTAGGGTTTAAGCTTACATCACTCTAGCAACCCATCATCTACTTATTACTTCCCAATGCCTTCCTCTAGGCCCAAATAATGGTGAAGTGTTATGTAGTCGACGTTCACATAACACCACTAGAGGCTAGACAACATATATCTCATCAAAATATCGAACGAATACGAAATTCACATGACTACTAATAGCAAGACTTCTCCCATGTCCTCAGGAACAAACGTAACTACTCACAAAGCATATTCATGTTCATAATCACAGGGGTATTAATATGCATATAGGACCTGAACATATGATCTTCCACCAAATAAACCAACTAGCATCAACTACAAGGAGTAATCAACACTACTAGCAACCTACTAGTACCAATCCCGGACTTGGAGCCAAGAATTGGATACAAGAGATGAACTAGGGTTTTGAGAGGAGATGGTGCTGGTGAAGATGTTGATGGAGATTGCCCTCTCCCGATGAGAGGAGCATTGGTGAAGATGATGACGGTGATTTCCCCCTCCCGGAGGGAAGTGTTCCGCCAAGGTTCCGCCTCGTTGATATGTCTCCAACGTATCTATAATTTTTGATTGCTCCATGCTACTTTATCTATTGTTTTGGACTATAATGGGCTTTATTTTCCACTTTTCTATTATTTTTGGGACTAACCTATTAACCGGAGGCCCAGCCCAGAATTGTTGTTTTTTGCCTATTTCAGTATTTCAAGAAAGCGGAATATCAAACGGAGTCCAAGCGGAATGAAACCTTGAGCGTGATCTTCTCACCGAACGTGATCCAGGAGACTTGAGCCCTACTCCAAGGAGTGCCAAAGGCGGTCACGAGGGTGGGGGCGCGCCCCCCTACCTCGTGGGCCCCCTGACGCTCCACCGACGTACTCCTTCCTCCTATATATACCTACGTACCCCCAACAGATCGGGGACAGAGCCAAAAACCTAATTCCACCGCTGTAACTTCCTGTATCCACGAGATCCCATCTTGTGGTCTGTTCCGGAGCTCCACCGGAGGGGGCATCTACCACGGAGGGCTTCTACATCATCACCATAGCCCCTCCGATGAAGTGTGAGTAGTTTCCTTCAGACCTTCGGGTCCATAGTTAGTAGCTAGATGGCTTCTTCTCTCTTTTTGGATCTCAATACAATGTTCTCCCCCTCTCCCGTGGAGATCTATTCGATGTAATCTTCTTTTTTGCGGTGTGTTTGTTGAGACCGATGAATTGTGGGTTGATGATCCAGCTTATCTATGGAAAATATTTGATTCTTCTCTGAATTCTTTTATGTATGATTAAGTTATCTTTGCAAGTCTCTTGAATTATCCGTTTGGTTTGGCCAACTAGATTGGTAGTTCTTGCAATGGGAGAAGTGCTTAGCTTTGGGTTCAATCTTGCGGTGACCTTACCCAAAGGATGTAAAGGGTTGCAAGGCACGTATTGTATTGTTGCCATCAAGGATAACAAGATGGGGTATTTATCATATTGCATGAATTTATTCCTCTACATCATGTCATCTTGCTTAAGGCGTTACTCTGTTTTTAACTTAATACTCTAGATGCATGCTGGATAGCGGTCGATGAGTGGAGTAATAGTAGTAGATGCAGAATCGTTTCGGTCTACTTGTCACGGACGTGATGCCTATATCCATGATCATTGCCTGGATAACCTCATAACTATGCTCAATTCTGTCAATTGCTCAACAGTAATTTGTTCACCCACCGTAGAATACTTATGCTCTTGAGAGAATCCACTAGTGAAACCTATGGCCCCCGGGTCTATTCTCATCATATCAATCTTCATCACTTTATTTACTTGCTTTTGCTTTTACTTTTTACTTTGCATCTTTATACCAAAAATACCAAAACTATTATCTCTATCAGATCTCACCCTCGTAAGTGACCGTGAAGGGATTGGCAACCCCTAAGCGTTGGTTGCGAGTAGCTATCGTTTTGTGCAGGTACGAGGGACTTGCGCGTGGTCTCCTACTGGATTGATACCTTGGTTCTCAAAAACTGAGGGAAATACTTACGCTACTGTTCTGCATCATCCTCTCCTCTTCGGGGAAATCCAACGCAAGCTCGAGACGTAGCAAGAATAATTCCTGGCACCGTTGCCGGGGAGGCTTACGCAAAAGTCAACATACCAAGTACCCATCACAATCCCTATCTCTCGCATTACATTATTTGCCATTTGCCTCTCGTTTTCCTCTCCCCCACTTCACCCTTGCCGTTTTATTCGCCCTCTCTTTTTTGTTCGCCTTCTTCCCGTATGTATCTTTGTTTGTGTTTCCTTGTGCCTTCTTTATGCTTGCATCTTCGCTTACTGAAAATCTATTGATATGGATCCACTTAACGTGTTCTACTTGGATCATCTTTGATCCTTATGCGCTCGTGCTGAAACCCCAACTAGCCTAGTTGATGGGAAATATTTAGATGAGCATGCTCATTATGTGCGTCACCGTTTGTCTGAAAAAGGGAGACTCTTATGGAGTCAAATAAACAGATTGCTATGTTATGCTTGGAATCTTTGTGAAATTTATGATTTTACTTGTTGCTCTAAGAACCCTAAAAAACACCTTCCTTAGCTATGTGAGTTTAATGAAAATGAAATCTTATCTTCTTATGCAAAGGGTGTTTATAGTTACTATGATACCGAACAAATTGAAGAATTTGTTGCTTTTAAGGGTGCTTATGAAGTTGCTTCATTGATTGAAAAGTATGATATTACTCTCTCTGAATCTGAAAATTTTGACATACTTAAATATTGCTATGAAAACTATGCTCATAATGTCTATGTCAAAGAATTTATTGAGAGAATGACCGTTGCTTTGGAAGGAAATAATGATATGCATGAATCTATAGATAATGATGATTCCGATGATTTGATTGAAATATCCCTTGATGAACATGATGCTTGCTATTCTTGTGGCCATGATGCCAATATTTATGAAGATGAATTTGCTATAGTTCCTTATGTTAAACATGAGATCGTTGCTATTGCACCCATACTTGGTAGTTCCTTCGATGAAAAGCATGATTGCAATGATTTTACTATAAATTCTATTGATGTCAATTGTGCTAAAAATATGCAAAATCCTAAGCTTGGGGATGCTAGTTTTGCTATGTCCTCTACTTGTTGCAATGATCATGATTGGGGTGATTCTTCTTATGATCTTGAAAATTTATTTAATCCCCATGATGAATATGAGATTGATAATAGTGTTACTTAATAATATTGAAAGTGGGTTTGGAAGAGTGTCAACTTTAGATCCCACATATTTGGATAATGTTCAATCTTATGAAGTTTTTGATAAAAGTGGGTTTGGAGAGGTCATGACTTTAGTTAATATTAATCCCACTATTTCGGAAGAGTGTCAACTTCGCATGCATGTGGATCGTGTTGAGAATATGTTATGTGATAGCTATATTGTTGAATTTTCTTACGATCCTACATGTAATTATTATGAGAGAGGAAAATATGGTTATAGAAATTCTCATGTTACTAAATTACCTCTCGTTATGTTGAGATTGCTATTGTTCCTTTCCGCTTCCTTGCATATGCTAGTTTTTGCTTGTTATGATAATTTGTTTTTCTATAAGATGCCTATGCATCGGAAGTATGTTAGACTTAGATGTGTTTGTTACGTGTTCTTCATGATGCTCTCTTTATGTTTCAATTCTTATCCTTTATGCGAGCATCATTGAAATCATCATGCCTAGCTAGGGGCGTTAAATGATAGCGCTTGTTGGGAGGCAACCCAATTTTTTTGTGTTTTTTTTTGTTTTTGCTTCTGTTTAGGAATAAATAATCCATCTAGCCTCTGTTTAGATGTGGTTTTATCTTTTTATTAGTGTTTGTGCCAAGTTGAACCTATTGGATCTTCTTGGATGATAGTTATTTGATCTTGCTGTAATTTCCAGAATCTTTGCGCTCAGTGCCGGAATTGTTAAAAATCACCAGAACGTGATAAAATACTGATTCCAATTGCTTCTGATCAATAAACAAATTTTCCAGGTCGTCTAATTTTGGTAGAAGTTTTTGGGTTCCAGAAGTTTGCGTTAGTTACAGATTACTACAGACTGTTCTGTTTTGACAGATTCTGTTTTGCGTGTGTTGTTTGCTTATTTTGATGAATCTATGGCTAGTAAAATAGTTTATGATCCATAGAGAAGTTGGAATACAGTAGGTTTAACACCAATATAAATAAAGAATGATTTCATTACAGCACCTTAAAGTAGTATTTTGTTTTCTTTCTCTAACGGAGTTCACGAGATTTCTATTGAGTTTTGTGTTGTGAAGTTTTCAAGTTTTGGGTGAATTCTTTTGATGGATTATGGAACAAGGAGTGGCAAGAGCCTAAGCTTGGGGATGCCTATGGCACCCCCAAGATAATCCAAGGACACCAAAAAGTCAAAGCTTGGGGATGCCCCGGAAGGCATCCCCTCTTTCGTTCACTTCCATCGGTAATTTACTTGGAGCTATATTTTTATTCACCAACATGATATGTGTTTTTCTTGGAGCGTCTTGTATTATTTGAGTCTTTGCTTGTTAGTTTACCACAATCATCCTTGCTGTACACAGATTTTGAGAGAGCCATACATGATTTGGAGTTTGATAGAATACTCTATGTGCTTCACTTATATCTTTTGAGCTTGATAATTTGCTCATAGTGCTTCACTTATATCTTTTTGAGCGTGATAATTTTTTGCTCTAGTACTTCACTTAGATCTTTAAGAGCACGGTGGTGGATTTGTTTTAAAGAAACTTGATCTCTCATGCTTCACTTAGATTATTTTGAGAGTCGTTAGTAGGATGGTAATTTGCTTAATGTTAATATACTTGGTGTTCAAGATATGTGAAACTTTCTTTTGAGTGCGTTGAATACTAAGATAAGTTTGATGCTTGATAATTGTTTTGAGATATGGAGGTAATAATATCAAAGTCATGCTAGTTGAGTAGTTGTGAATTTGAGAAATACTTGTGTTGAAGTTTGTAAGTCCCGTAGCATGCATGTATGGTTAAAGTTGTGTAACAAATTTGAAGCATGAAGTGTACCTGGCTTGTGCATCCTTATGAGTGGCGGTCGGGGACGAGCGATGGTCTTTTCCTACCAATCTATCCCCCTAGGAGCATGCGCGTAGTACTTGATTTTGATGACTTCTAAATTTTTGCAATAAGTATATGAGTTCTTTTGACTAATGTTGAGTCCATGGATTATACGCACTTTTACCTTTCCGCCATTGCTAGCCTCTTCGGTACCGTGCATTGCCCTTTCTCACACTGAGAGTTGGCGCAAACTTCACCGGTGCATCCAAACTCCGTGATATGACATAAACCTCCCTATATCTTCCTCAAAACAGCCACCATACCTACCTATTATGGCATTTCCATAGCCATTCTGAGATATATTGCCATGCAACTTTCCACCGTTCCGTTCATCATTATTATGACATACATTACTTTTGTCATATTACCATTGCATGATCATGTAGTTGACATCGTATTTGTGGCAAAGCCACCATGCATTATTTTTCATACATGTCACTCTTGATTCATTGCACCATCCCGGTACACCGCCGGAGGCATTCATATAGAGTCATACCTTGTTCTAGTTTCGAGTTGTAATCCTCATGTTGTAATCAATAGAAGTGTGATGATCATCATTATTAGAGCATTGCCCAAAAAAAAGAGAAAGGCCAAAAAAAGAAAGGCCCAAAAAAAAGGGCAATGCTACTATCTCTTTTTCCACACTTGTGCTTCAAAGTAGCACCTCGTTCTTCATGTAGTGAGTCTCATATATTGTGCTTCAAAGTAGCACCATGTTTTTCATATAGTGAGTCTCATAAGTTGTCTTTTTTCATACTAGTGGGAATTTTTCATTATAGAACTTGGCTTGTATATTCCTACGATGGGATTCCTCAAATGCCCCAGGTCTTCATGAGCAAGCAAGTTGGATGCACACCCACTAGTTTTCTTTTGTTGAGCATTCATAGCTCTAGTGCATCCGTTGCATGGCAATCCCTACTCCTCATGTTGACATCAATTGATGGGCATCTCCATAGCCCGTTGATTATCCTCGTCAATGTGAGACTTTATTTTTTTGTCTTCTCCACACAATCCCCATCATCATATTCTATTCCACCCATAGTGCTATATCCATTGCTCACGCTCATGTATTGCGTGAAAGTTGAAAAAGTTTGAGATTATTTAAGTATGAAACAATTGCTTGGCTTGTCATCGGGGGTATACAAGTTGGGAACATCTTTGTGTGACGAAAATGAAGCATAGCCTAACTATATGATTTTGTAGGGATGAACTTTCTTTGGCCATGTTATTTTGAGATGACATAATTATTTTGATTAGTATGCTTGAAGTATTATTATTTTTATGTCAATATGAACTTTTGTCTTGAATCTTTCGGATCTGAATATTCATATCACAATTAAGAAGATTTACATTGAAATTATGCCAAAGTATCACTCCGCATCAAAAATTCCTTTTTATCATTTACCTACTCGAGGACGAGCAGGAATTAAGCTTGGGGATGCCTGATACGTCTCCAACGTATCTATAATTTTTGATTGCTCCATGCTACTTTATCTACTGTTTTGGACTATAACGGGCTTTGTTTTCCACTTTTATATTATTTTTGGGACTAACCTATTAACCGGAGGCCCAGCCCAGAATTGCTGTTTTTTTTTGCCTATTTCAGTGTTTCGAAGAAACGGAATATCAAACGGAGTGCAAACGGAATGAAACCTTCGGGAACGTCATCTTCTCACCGAACGTGATCCAGGAGACTCGGACCCTACTCCAAGGAGTGCCGGAGGCGGTCACGAGGGTGGGGGGCGCGCCCTCCCCCCTGGGCGCGCCCCCTACCACGTGGGCCCCCTGACGCTCCACCGACATACTCCTTCCTCCTATATATACCTACATACCCCCAGCAGATCGGGGACAGAGCCAAAAACCTAATTCCACCACCGTAACTTCCTGTATCCACGAGATCCCATCTTGGGGCCTGTTCTGGAGCTCCGCCGGAGGGGGCATCTACCACGGAGGGCTTCTACATCATCACCATAGCCCCTCCGATGAAGTGTGAGTAGTTTACTTCAGACCTTCGGGTCCATAGTTAGTAGCTAGATGGCTTCTTCTCTCTTTTTGGATCTCAATACAATGTTCTCCCCTCTCTCGTGGAGATCTATTCGATGTAATCTTCTTTTTGCGGTGTGTTTGTTGAGACCGATGAATTGTGGGTTTATGATCCAGCTTATCTGTGGAAAATATTTGATTCTTCTCTGAATTATTTTATGTATGATTAAGTTATCTTTGCAAGTCTCTTGAATTATCCGCTTGGTTTGGCCAACTAGATTGGTAGTTCTTGCAATGGGAGAAGTGCTTAGCTTTGGGTTCAATCTTGCGGTGACCTTACCCAGTGTGAAAGGGTTGCAAGGCACGTATTGTATTGTTGCCATCGAGGATAACAAGATGGGGTATTTATCATATTGCATGAATTTATTCCTCTATATCATGTCATCTTGCTTAAGGCGTTACTCTGTTTTTAACTTAATACTCTAGATGCATGCTGGATAGCGGCCGATGAGTGGAGTAATAGTAGTAGATGCAGAATCGTTTTGTCTACTTGTCACGGACGTGATGCCTATATACATGATCATTGCCTGGATAACCTCATAACTATGCTCAATTCTGTCAATTGCTCAACAGTAATTTGTTCACCCACCGTAGAATACATATGCTCTTGAGAGAAGCCACTAGTGAAACCTATGGCCCCCGGGTCTATTCTCATCATATCAATCTCCATCACTTTATTTACTTGCTTTTGCTTTTAATTTTTACTTTGCATCTTTATACCAAAAATACCAAAAATATTATCTCTATCAGATCTCACCCTCGTAAGTGACCATGAAGGGATTGACAACCCCTAAGCGTTGGTTGCGAGTAGCTATCGCTTTGTGCAGGTACGAGGGACTTGCGCGTGGTCTCCTACTGGATTGATACCTTGGTTCCCAAAAACTGAGGGAAATACTTACGCTACTGTGCTGCATCATCCTCTCCTCTTCGGGGAAATCCAACGCAAGCTCGAGACGTAGCACTCGTGGCGGCGGAGTTTCGTCCCTAAAGGTTGATTATTATTTTTTTCTCGACGAAAGACCTCATATAGCAGAAGATGGGCATCAGAGAGCCACCAGGGGGCCCACGAGGTAGGGGGCGCGCCCTAGGAGGGGGGGCGCGCCGCCCACCCTCGTGGATAGGGTGTGGGCCCCCTGGCCTTCATCTTTGGCGAGGATATTTTATTATTTATTGTAAGATATTCCGTGGAGTTTCAGGACTTTTGGAGTTGTGTAGAATAGGTCTCTAATATTTGCTCCTTTTCCAGCCCAGAATTCCAACTGCCGGCACTCTCCCTCTTCATGTAAACCTTATAAAATAAGAGAGAATAGGCATAAGTATTGTGACGTAATGTGTAATAACAGCCCATAATGCAATAAATATCGATGTAAAAGCATGATGCAAAATGGACGTATCAACTCCCCCAATCTTAAACCTCGCTTGTCCTCAAGCGAAAGCCGATAACGATAAATATGTCCCCATGTTTAGAGGTAGAGGCGTCGATAAAAATAAAATACGGACATGAAGGCATCATGATTATTCTCATAACAGCAACATATGTAGATATTGTCAGATGATTTCTTATGTTCAAGTAATAATCCATTCACAATGCAGAGTATGAATCATAAACTTTATGTAGAACGAACAAACTATAATCTCAGCCATTGAAGCAATTGCAATTTATCATAACATCGGAAAGAGTCTATGTCAAAGCTTAATAGCAAGTCCACATACTCAACTATCATTTAGTCTTTCATAATTGCTAACACTCATGCGATACTTGTGGTTACAGAGTTTTAATTGGACACAGAGAAAGATAGGGGCATATAGTTTCGCCTCCCAACCTTTTACCTCAAGGGTAATGTCAATAATAATAACTCATGCCTCCCACATAAGGTGAAGATCACCATGACTCTTGCATAAGGTAGAAGATAATAATAAAAGATAGGCCCTTCGCAGAGGGAAGCAGAGGTTGCCATGCGCTTTTATGGTTGGATGCACAAAATCTTAATGCGAAAGAACATCACTTTATATTGCCCCTTGTGATATGAACCTTTATTATGCAGTCTGTCGCTTTCATTTCTTCCATATCACAAGATCGTATAAAGCTTATTTCCCCACACCAATCAATCATACATATTTAAAGAGCATTTTTTATTGCTTTGCACCGATGACAACTTACTTGAAGGATCTTACTCAATCCATAGGTAGATATGGTGGACTCTCATGGCAAAACTGGTTTAAGGGTTTATGGAAGCACAAGTAGTATCTATACTTGGTGATGAGAATTTGGCTAGCACGAGGGGGAAAGGCAAGCTCAAAGTGTTGGGAGATCCATGACAACATACTTTATCTCAGATATAAGAAAACATAACTCATTACGTTGTCTTCCTTGTCCAACATCAACTCTTTAGCATGTCATATTTTAATGAGTGCTCACAATCATAAAAGATGTCAATAATAGTATATCTATATGTGAACCTCTCTTTCTTTATTACTTCCTATTAATTGCAACAATGACCAAAGCTATGTTTGCCAACTCCCAACAACTTTTAATCATCATACTCTTTCTATGTGAAGTCATGTCGTACCCCGAACTTGTGCACGGGCAGTCGCAGCGTCCCCGTGGCAAGCTTCTCCGGGCGTCCGCCAAGACCCTCCGCAGCCTTTCAGAAAACAAGACCCCGACAAAAGGAGCTTGCCGGGGAGCCATTCAAGAACAAAGTGTTCTCAGTCAAAGAGACAAGACCCCGGCAAGAGGAGCTTGCCGGGGAGGCCACTCTAGGCACGAAAAAGGCCCCGGCAAGAGGAGCTTGCCGGGAAGGCCACTTGAGGCATGAAGGAAGCAAGGCCCCGGCAAGAGGAGCTTGCCGGGAAGGCTTGGTGAGCGACAAGCTCCCAAGCGCGACAAGAACCTTGCCGCGGCAAGGCGCTTGCCGCGGCAGGTAACCTCTCTTCCTCTCCGCTCCAGCTCATCCACCAACGTGTCGCCATGGGGCTTCCCCAGGCGCACGTGTCGACGGGCTGTGCAGCCAGCGGGGAGCGGCGACAAGCGGCGCTGACAAGCTGTCGTCGTGGCAAACGGAGGTGCACTTGACGGTCCAGTTGCACTTTTTCAGCATGTGACGGGCATTTATGGCTCTTGTCCCTTGCCGTCGAGTTAGGTATAGGCCATCAGACACCTGTACAAAGCGGTGTACCAACCTCTATTTTTCCTATTCTACCCTGTCTACTTGCCACCTGTGGTGACCCCTTGAGCCTATAAAAGGAGGCCCGAGTGCAACGTAGAGAGGGTTCGCTCGTTCGGTTCAGCTCAGACGAGGCCACGAGACTCTCAAGCTAGGTTTTGTAGCTCCTGCGCTCCCTAGCAAGAACACAATACAACCAGACAAGCAGCGGTAGGAGTATTATCTCCCGGAGAGCTCCGGCTGGGTAAATCGCTTCGTGTGATCGCCTCGATCCGCTCTTCGTGCATCCTCCGCCCCCTGCCGAACCGAAAAGGGGCCCCGGTCCCGTAGGTGTCCGTGGTGGTACAGATTTCCCCCGACATCTTTGGCGGGCCAGGTAGGGGGCGCGTCGAGGCCGTGTGAACCCGATCCGGAGGTCGCACGAGCAGCTTCATCAGCATTTTCGTCAACATGGCCCCGAAGAAGAAGCCTTCGGCAGCAGCAGAGCCGTCCGCGTCGAACCCACCGCCACCGGAGCTGTCAGGTGGTGGGGGAAACGCTGGCGGAGGAACCGGCGTCGTCGAGGAAGCCCACAATGCCGCCAGATCCAAGGACAAGGCAGCACAGGCGTCGGCATCCGAGTCCGCGCCGCGTCCTTCGCAGGAGGCGCGGAACCGACAGCGTCATGATGCTCGCGGCACCATACGCTCGCTGGATCAAGGCCAAGCTGGAGGATCCCGAGGCCCTCGAGACCCGCATGCACCCCAGCATGCTGGTACAAGCGGAGTACGGTCGCTTGGGTGGGATGCTGCTCCTCCTAACTTGGTTAGGAGTCCGAGCACATCCCGTTCTTCGCTCCGTACGCCGTTGCCGCCAACCACCCAGCGGAAGCCTTGGCTAGAGCTCAGTTACTTCTAGATTACCCTCCAACGGCCGATAAGGTCGACGAATGGAGGGCCAAAATTCAGAGTCTCATCGGCTTCGCCAACGGCGATGTCCCGCGGCAACCGAATGCCTCGCAGCCGCGGCAAGGCGACAAGGCGCGAGCTGATGGCGACGAGACTTGCGGGGGTGCAGCCACCGTGCACTCCCCTTCCCGAAGACCAAGATCGCCGACTCGCCGGATCCACGTCGTCGTCGGATCCGCGAGCTCGCCGCGACCAGCGCCAAGTTCTCCGAGAACGGCAAGAAGAAGACGCTCGAACCCGTATCGAGCGCCGAAGAGAATCGCGCCGTCAATCGGACCAACGCGCCGGGCCCACTGTCGACATGCAAGCGCCAGGGATCCAGCGACTTGCCGACGTCTGTAGGTTGTCCTGCGTTCACTCGAGAGCTGCGACAAGTCCGGTGGCCCGACAAGAAAAACTTCAAACCAGATGTACCAGAGAAGTATGATGGCAGGACACACCCATCGGAGTTCCTCAGCATCTACACCATCGCGGTGCAAGCTGCCGGGGGACAAGACGACAAGATCCTCGCCAACTACTTTCCCTTGGTGCTCAAGCCAAACGTCAGATCTTGGCTCATGCACTTGCCGGATGGCTCTATTTCTTCTTGGGCAGATTTGTGCCACCAGTTTGTTGGCGCCTTCACAGGCGGCCACAAGCCTCATGGCCAGGAGAGTGATCTCCACCTGCTTGCCCAGAAGGAGGGAGAGTCCCTGCGCAAGTTCATCCAGAGATTCAGTCGAGTGCACTACAACATCCCCGACGTCCACCCTGCCGCGGTGATCAGTGCATTCCATCAGAATGTACGAAACCGCAGGATGAGGGAGGAGATGGCGATGTGCAAAGTGAAAGACGTCAGCGAGCTCTACGCCCTGGCCGACAAGTGTGCACGCGCTGAAGAAGGAAGAAGACTCCCAGGAGAGAATGTGGGAGCAGAGTCTCGGCGGTGAGGAGACCGCTCCGGCAAGGAAGGGCCGAGGCGGAATAACAGAAAAAGAAGGGCACAGATGTGCTAGTTGTCGAGCAGTCCGGCAACGGAGGTGCCGCCAAGGTTGTCGGCTCCGGCAAGGAGGTTGCCGGGGGCGCCAACAACCAAGCCGTGGCGGTCGCCGACAAGAAGGACAGCTCCAACAAACAGTATTGCAAGATCCACCGCACCAAAGGCCACGACCTCCAGAGCTGTAAGAAAGTCGAGCAGCTTGTAGAACAGCAGAGAGCTGAATACGAGCGGCGAGACAAGGAGAAAGCCCAGGAAGGTGCTGGAGGAGCTGGCAAGAAGCGCCCTAGCCGGGGGGGACGCCGAGACAAGGCCAAGCAGCGGCAAGGAGACAGACCTCCCCGTGGTCGCGAAAAGAATGAAGACGAAGACAGCGACGAAGACATAGATGACGATGAAGCCGACGACCAGGAGTTTCAGAAAGCCACAGAGGTCCTTTGCGTTGACGGTGGTGCTTCTCTGCATACTTCGCACCGCCAACTCAAACAGTGGATGCGGGAAGTAAATGCAGCAGAACCATCCATAGAGTCACGCAAGCCTCTGAAGTGGTCCAGCACGCCTATCATCTTTGATATTGAGGACCATCCCGATCGCATAACTGCGGTCGGATGCTTGCCGATGTTGGTCTCGCCAACTATCCGCAACCTCAAAGTCACCAAGATGTTAGTTGACGGCGGGGCCGGCTTGAATCTGATCTCCTCCGTAGTGCTCCAAAAGCTACAAATCCCTGACAGCGAGATCGAAGAGACCGGCACATTCCAAGGGATCAACCCGGGAAGGAGCAAGCCGAAGGGGAAGATAACGCTGCCGGTGACATTTGGAGCGAGCTAAACTTCAGGACTGAGAGGGTTACGTTCGACATTGCTGATTTCCCGTTGCCTTATAATGGGATACTTGGCCGTCCAGCGCTCGCCAAGTTCATGGCAGCCTCTCACTACGCCTACAATGTGCTAAAGATGCCAGGCCCGATAAGTGTCATCTCAGTCCCTGGCGACAAGAAGTACGCACTTATCTGTGCCAACAAGATCTACCGGGAAAGCAGCAGCCGTGGCGGAACAAAGAAGACACTTGCCGCTGAAGCTCACGGGGAAGAAGAAGAGCAAGTCCGGCAAGAGCTCTGATGCCGACTCCGGCAAGCGCACCTCTTCGGAGTGCTGCGCTACCGTCGAGGACGCACCATCGAGCTCCACCGGCAAGTGCAAGAAGAAGACAATGGCAGCTCCACCAGCAACCAAGAAGGTGTCCGCCAAGGAGGACGGCACTGGTGGTACCTTCACCATCAGTGCCACGCTTGACCCTAAATAGGAAAGCGCGCTCGTTGCTTTCCTGCGGGCGAATGTCGATGTGTTTGCATGGCAACCGTCTGACATCCCCGGTGTTCCCAGGAAAGTAATTGAGCACCACCTTGCCGTCAGTCCTCACGCGCGACCCGTCAAGCAAAAGGTCAGGAAGCAAGCAGTGGAGCGCCAAGAATTCATAGCAGAAGAGATCAAGAAACTGGAAGCAGCAGGCCTTGTCAGAGGGGTGCTCCATCCCACGTGGTTGGCCAATCCTGTAGTAGTGCGCAAAGCAAATGGGAAATGGAGGCTTTGTATAGACTTCACTGATGTCAATAAAGCTTGTCCCAAAGACCCATTTACCTTGCCGCGCATTGACCAGATTGTTGACTCCACGGCCGGGTGTGACCTGCTTTCGTTTCTTGACGCATACTCAAGATATCATCAGATCTTCATGGAAAAAGAGGATGAAGAGAAAACCGCATTCATAACTCCATGTGGCACATACTGTTTCATACGGATGCCTTTCGGATTAAAGAATGCTGGTTCAACATTTGCAAGGGCAGTCCACGACGCTTTTGAGCCGCAGATGCACGTAAATGTAGAAGCTTACATGGATGACATAGTGGTAAAAACCAAAGATAAAGCAACTCTGATCCAAGATTTGGATGAGACCTTTGCAAATCTGCGCAAGATCAACCTCAAGCTTAACCCCGAGAAATGTGTGTTTGGAGTCCCTTCCGGCAAGCTTCTCGGGTTCTTTGTGTCTCAGGGGAATCGAAGCCAATCCCGACAAGATCAAGGCCATTGAGCAGATCGAAGCACCAAAGCGTGTCAAGGATGTGCGAAGACTTGCCGGTTGCGTAGCTGCTCTCAGCAGGTTTATCTCTAAGTCAGTTGAGCGCGCCCTGCCGTTTTTCAAAATCTTGAAAAAGGCGGGTCCAATGAAATGGACTCTGGAAGCGGAGGCTGCGCTGCAAGACTTGAAGAGATACCTGTCCTCCCCTCCAACACTTGTCGCACCTAAACCATAAGAGAAGTTGTTGTTATATTTAGCAGCAACCAATCAAGTGGTTAGTGCTGCGTTAGTAGCGGAGAGAGAGGCGGACGATGGGCTAACAACCACGGCAAGTACGTCCAGGGACAAGCAGGGGGCTTCTCCGACAAGCTCTGGTCCCGACAAGGATAGATCTGCGCAGGATTGCGACAAGATTCAGAAAAGGATGGTGCAGCGCCCAGTCTACTTTGTTAGTTCCCTTTTACAGGGAGCTAGATCAAGGTACTCTGGTGTGCAGAAGCTGCTTTTCGGCCTCCTCATGGCCTCGAGAAAGCTGCGCCATTACTTCCAAGCGCATGAGATAACAGTTGTCACTCGCTTTCCACTGAAGAGGATATTGCAAAATCCAGAAGCGACAGGCAGGATAGTTGAGTGGGCGCTGGAACTGTCAAGCTTTGGTCTCAAGTTTGAAAGCACTTCAACTATCCAAAGCAGAGCATTGGCGGAGTTCATAGCAGAATGGACGCCGACACCAGACGAAGAAATTCCAGAGACGAGCATCCCCGTCAAGGAGGCAAGTAAAGAGTGGCTGATGTACTTTGATGGTGCCTTCTTGCTGCAAGGCGCCGGTGCCGGCGTGCTGCTTATCGCACCCACCGGAGAGCACCTCAAGTACATAGTCCAGATGCACTTTCCCAAGGAACAAGCAACAAACAATACTGCAGAGTATGAAGGTTTGCTTGGCGGTCTCAGGATCGCGGTGGACCTTGGGATCAAGAAGCTCGTTGTCAGGGGTGACTCGCAACTTGTGGTCCGCCAAGTAAATAAAGATTATCAGAGTCCGTTGATGGAGGCTTACGTCGACGAAGTGAGGAAGCTAGAAGAGCACTTTGAAGGCCTGCAAATGGAACATGTTCCAAGAGCTCGAGCGATATTGCCGATGGCCTCGTCAAAGTGCGCCGCCTCAAGCTACCTGTGGAACCAGGGATCTTTGTGCTTAAGCTGACTCAACCGGCGTAACACCATCAGCCAGGACAGAATAAGAAGAGGAAGTTGATTTCTGGCGAGTACTTTCCGCAGAGAGCTTCAAAGCCGCCGCCAAGAAGGTCTCCAAGGTCAACGCCAAGAGTGCTGAGGAGCAGTCTGCTCCGACAAGCCCTAGGGTTTGTTTCGTTGAAGCAAACGCTCCCGACAAGTTTTTCTCCGGCAAGCTTGCCGGGGAATGTCAAGCTCCGGCAGAAACTCAGGTTCTTGCCGTAGAAGCTGATGTTCCCGCAGCGATAGATGTGCCTTTAGTCCTTGTTGTCGAGCCGTAGGCTCCAGCATGGGCGCGGCAGATTGTTCATTTCCTTCAGACAGAGTCGCCCGAGGAACTGTCGCCTTGCCGGGAAATGGGCAACAGAAAAGCTAAGTTGCTAAGTTTAAACGATCAGTTTTAAATTTTTAAAGTTATCTTCCTCGAACGACCGCGCTTTGTATGGAAAACCCATGCGCAGAGGAACCGGATCGTGACTGGTCGCGCCCTTACTTTGTTTCGAGTCCGCTCAACAACTTAAGTGAGCTGCGACTAGTCCGCGACAAGGTTGCTTGTCGGTAGCGACCCCGCCAGCGGGCTGCTGAAGTTCCGCACTCGGCGCTAGCGGCAAGGGTGCCTGCACCGGCAAGTTTCCCTGAAAAGCGTAGGGCAGTAACATACAAAGCCAAGAGTCGAGTAAAGGAAGTAGCATAGCAAATGTTGCCCAGAATAAAGTTGTATTACGAAAATAACTTATTGCGGCACGGGCTAAATTGCTCTCAGAACTGAAATAACAGCGAAGAGGAGAAGAAGGGCGCGCCGGCACCCAAGTCCCGGCAAGCCAGAGTTGCCGGGGGCTGCGGCAAGCCAGAGTTGCCGGGGGCTGCGGCAAGCCAGAGTTGCCGGGTTCTGCGGCAAACCAGAGTTCCCGGGGGCTGCGGCAAGTCAGAGTTGCCGGGGGCTGGGATATCAGATAAGCCTTTCGTCCCTTTTCAAGCATCCCTTTTTCATTAAAAACATTCTACTCGGATACAGTCCGTGGGGAATGAAAAACATGAAAGAGAGGATTACAAGTTTTAAATGCGGATAAGGCCGAAGGCTTACAAATTAAAAGATAAGATGCCCGTAATCCGTTTCTTGTCCCTCTCTTGGGAGGGAGGTCAAGGAGGCGAGAAGGGCAAAAGGAACGCCTAGGCAAGCTACTGGTGCGGAAGGCACCAAGGGAACATCCCGGGAGCTCTCCGAGGGCTTGACGGAGATGGCAGCGCCGGAAGCGGGGCTCGAAGATGGGGCGGCGGGACGTCAGCACGCTGTCGAGGGCACTACGCCCTCGTACTCCGACTTGACGGCCTTGTCGCCATCCCTCTTCCCCTTCCGCAGCCTCCCTACGCCAGTCGCCCAAGGAGACGACCCCGGGGAGTTCAAGGAGCCGGCGACACGGATGATGGGGTCACCGGTGACGCACGAAGCGGCGCCCGACAACTAATCAGGCCCGCTACCCTCGTCGTCGCTGTCACTCTCCTCCTTGTCACTCTCGCTCGAGGGGGAATCTTGGCTGTCGGAGGAGCTATCCACGCAGCACTTCGCCCGAGTGCCGAGATCCCCGAAGACCTTGACGGAGAGGAGATCACCCTCCATTAACTTAAAATGGAGGGTAAACCCCGCCCTCAGACTGTGGATGCGAGTGAACGTCTTCCACCCGCGATCAAGATACATCACATTAGGGGCTGGGAATACAACACGGACTCGCATGCCGCTGATTCCACAGCCCCTCATGTGCAATCTCAGTGTCTCGGGCGGATCCAATTCCATCGCGCTCGCGAACGGAGTCGGAAGCCGGAGGCGACGACGAGGCGTCCGACGCAGCTTGACGAAGAACTCGCAAGGGTCGTCCCCTGTATGGACCACCGCAGGGAGGGGAACCGCCGGCGGAGGCGGAGACGGCGTGCCGCCCCGTCCGCCTCTTCCCCGAGCGCCTCGACCTCGTCCACGACCTCGCCCCCTCCCTCTTCCTCTTGTGGCTGGTTCTGCCCCAGGGGCATGGGGTTGGGAGGGGAGCGCTGTCTAGCGGCGACCCTCGCCGCCACCGATGAAGAACCAAGGTTCCCTTTCTCCATGACGAATGAGAGAAAGGGGAGCAGAAGTTGGGGAAAGGAGGAGATGGGAGAGTGCGGGCTTCTGCGCTCCCCTTCCGCTCTTTTTAAAGAAGCAAGGTGGGGGCTCGGCCGCCCCGCTCGGCAAATCAGGGCATAGGAAGAGGAGGGAATCGGGGCCAACCTGCTGCCTCTGCTCGCAACGACCCAGCTTCCCACTTCCACCGTCCGTGACCCCAAGAGCATGGGAACCACGTGGCGGAGATGCAGAGCCGAAACGGCGGGTGGAGCGACCCCGCACGTCGCCCACTTCCCCCACGACGCCGCAATTGACGCGTGCCGTTACGGGGGGAACGCGGCAGATACGGAGTGGATTTGGTTTGGACCAGGCGCGCCTGCCGTCTGCCCTGTTTTGGGCCTGGCCCAACAGCGCTTCGGCACCGTGTATGGCCCAGACCGGGGCTCCTGTCGGTGTACTAAAGTAGGGGTACCTTAGTACCCCAAACTTGTCTGCCAGGCGATCGCGGCGTCCCGTGGCAAGCTTCTTCGGGCGTCCGCCAAGACCCTCCGCAGCCTTTCAGAAAACAAGACCCCGACAAGAGGAGCTTGCCGGGGAGCCATTCAAGAACAAAGTGTTCTCAGTCAAAGAGACAAGACCCCGGCAAGAGGAGCTTGCCGGGAAGGCCACTCTAGGCACGAAAAAGGCCCCGGCAAGAGGAGCTTGCCGGGAAGGCCACTTGACGCATGAAGGAAGCAAGGCCCCGGCAAGAGGAGCTTGCCGGGAAGGCTTGGTGAGCGACAAGCTCCCAAGCGCGACAAGAACCTTGCCGCGGCAGGTAACCTCTCTTCCTCTCCGCTCCAGCTCATCCACCAACGTGTCGCCATGGGGCTTCCCCAGGCGCGCGTGTCGACGGGCTGTGCAGCCAGCGGGGAGCGGCGACAAGCGGCGCTGACAAGCTGTCGTCGTGGCAAACGGAGGCGCACTTGACGGACCCCGTTGCACTTTGCAGGCGACAGGGACGGGCATTTATGGATCTTGTCCCTTGCTGTCAGAGTTAGGTATAGGCCACTGTACATTGTACAAAGCGGTGTACCAACCTCTGTTTTTCCTATTCTACCCCTGTCTACTTGCCACCTGTGGTGACCCCTTGAGCCTATAAAAGGAGGCCCGAGTGCAACGTAGAGAGGGTTCGGCTCATTCGGTTCAGCTAAATGACGAGGCCACAGACTCTCAAGCTAGGTTTTTGTAGCTCCTCAAGGCTCCCTAGCAAGAACATAGTGGTCAAAACCAAAGATAAAGCAACTCTGATCCAAGATTTGGACGAGACCTTTGCAAATCCGCGCAAGATCAGCCTCAAGCTTAACCCCGAGAAGTGTGTGTTTGGAGTCCCTTCTGGCAAGGTTCTCGGGTTCTTTGTGTCTCAGCGGGGAATCGAAGCCAATCCCGACAAGATCAAGGCCATTGAGCAGATCGAAGCACCAAAGCGTGTCAAGGATGTGCGAAGACTTGCCGGTTGCGTAGCTGCTCTCAGCAGGTTTATCTCTAAGTCAGCTGAGCGCGCCCTGCCATTTTTCAAAATCTTGAAAAAGGCGGGTCCAATGAAATGGACTCCGGAAGCGGAGGCTGCACTGCAAGACTTGAAGAGATACCTGTCCTCCCCTCCAACACTTGTCGTACCTAAACCACAAGAGAAGTTGTTGTTATATTTAGCAGCAACCAATCAAGTGGTTAGTGCTGCGTTAGTAGCGGAGAGGGAGGCGGACGACGGGCTAACAACCACGGCAAGTACGTCCAGCGACAAGCAGGGGGCTTCTCCGACAAGCTCTGGTCCCGACAAGGATAGATCTGCGCAGGATTGCGACAAGATTCAGAAAAGGATGGTGCAGCGCCCAGTCTACTTTGTTAGTTCCCTTTTACAGGGAGCTAGATCAAGGTACTCTAGTGTGCATAAGCTGCTTTTCGGCCACCTCATGGCCTCGAGAAAGCTGCGCCATTACTTCCAAGCGCATGAGATAACAGTTGTCACTCGCTTTCCGCTGAAGAGGATATTGCAAAATCCAGAAGCAACAGGCAGGTAAGTTGAGTGGGCGCTGGAACTGTCAAGCTTTGGTCTCAAGTTTGAAAGCACTTCAACTATCCAAAGCAGAGCATTGGCGGAGTTCATAGCAGAATGGACACCGACACCAGACGAAGAAATTCCAGAGACGAGCATCCCCGTCAAGGAGGCAAGTAAAGAGTGGCTGATGTACTTTGATGGTGCCTTCTCGCTGCAAGGCGCCGATGCCGGCGTGCTGCTTATCGCACCCACCGGAGAGCACCTCAAGTACATAGCCCAGATGCACTTTCCCAAGGAACAAGCAACAAACAATACTGCAGAGTATGAAGGTTTGCTTGCCGCTGATTCCACAGCCCCTCATGTGCAATCTCAGTGTCTCGGGCGGATCCAACTCCATCGCGCTCGCGAACGGAGCCGGAAGCCGGAGGCGACGACGAGGCGCCCGACGCAGCTTGACGAAGAACTCGCAAGGGTCGTCCCCTGTATGGACCGCCGCAGGGAGGGGAACCGCCGGCGGAGGCGGAGACGGCGCGCCGCCCCGTCCGCCTCTTCCCCGAGCGCCTCGACCTCGTCCACGACCTCGCCCCCTCCCTCTTCCTCTTGTGGCTGGTTCTGCCCCCCCCCCCGGGCATGGGGTTGGGAGGGGAGCGCTGTCTAGTGGCGACCCTCGCCGCCACCGATGAAGAACCAAGGTTCCCTTTCTCCATGACGAATGAGAGAAAGGGGAGAAGAAGTTGGGGAAAGGAGGAGATGGGAGAGTGCGGGCTTCTGCGCTCCCCTTCCGCTCTTTTTAAAGAAGCAAGGTGGGGGCTCGACCGCCCCGATCGGCAAATCAGGGCATAGGAAGAGCAGGGAATCGGGGCCAACCTGCTGCCTCTGCTCGCAGCGACCCAGCTTCCCACTTCCACCGTCCGTGACCCCAAGAGCATGGGAACCACGTGGCGGGGATGCAGAGCAGCTTGGCGGGTGGAGCGACCCGCCGTCGCCCACTTCCCCACGACGCCGCAATTGACGCGTGCCGTTCACGGGGAGCAGCGGCAGAATCGGAGTGGATTTGGTTTGGACCCAGGCGCGCCTGCCCGTGCCTGTTTTGGGCCTGGCCCAACAGCGCTTCGGCACTGTATGGCCCGGACCGGGGCTCCTGGAGGTGTACTAAAGTAGGGGTACCTTAGTACCCCGAACTTGTCTGCGGGCGATCATGGCGTCCCGTGGCAAGCTTCTCAAGGCGTCCGCCAAGACCCTCCGCAGCCTTTCAGAAAACAAGACCCGACAAGAGGAGCTTGTCGGGGAGCCATTCAAGAACAAAGTGTTCTCAGTCAAAGAGACAAGACCCCGGCAAGAGGAGCTTGCCGGGAAGGCCACTCTAGGCACGAAAAAGGCCCCGGCAAGAGGAGCTTGCCGGGAAGGCCACTTGAGGCATGAAGGAAGCAAGGCCCCGGCAAGAGGAGCTTGCCGGGAAGGCTTGGTGAGGGACAAGCTCCCAAGCAAGACAAGAACCTTGCCGCGGCAAGGCGCTTGCCGCGGCAGGTAACCTCTCTTCCTCTCCGCTCCAGCTCATCCAGCAACGTGTCGCCATGGGGCTTCCCCAAGCGCACGTGTCGATGGGCTGTGCAGCCAGCGAGGCGGCGACAAGCGGCGACAAAAGCTGTCGTCGTGGCAAACGGAGGTGCACTTGACGGTCCAGGTTGCACTTTTCAGGCGGCAGGGGACGGGCATTTATGGCTCTTGTCCCTTGCCGTCGAGTTAGGTATAGGCCCTTTGTACCTTTGTACAAACCGGTGTACCAACCTCTATTTTTCCTATTCTACCCCTGTCTACTTGCCACCTGTGGTGACCCCTTGAGCCTATAAAAGGAGGCCCGAGTGCAACGTAGAGGGGGTTCGGCTCGTTCGGTTCAGCTCGTACGAGGCCGAACTTGTGCACAGGCAGTCGCAGCGTCCCCGTGGCAAGCTTCTCCGGGCGTCCGCCAAGACCCTCCGCAGCCTTTCAGAAAACAAGACCCCGACAAGAGGAGCTTGCCGGGGAGCCATTCAAGAACAAAGTGTTCTCAGTCAAAGAGACAAGACCCCGGCAAGAGGAGCTTGCCGGGAAGGCCACTCTAGGCACGAAAAAGGCCCCGGCAAGAGGAGCTTGCCGGGAAGGCCACTTGAGGCATGAAGGAAGCAAGGCCCCGGCAAGAGGAGCTTGCCGGGAAGGCTTGGTGAGGGACAAGCTCCCAAGCGCGACAAGAACCTTGCCGCGGCAAGGCGCTTGCCGCGGCAGGTAACCTCTCTTCCTCTCCGCTCCAGCTCATCCAACAACGTGTCGCCATGGGGCTTCCCCAGGCGCACGTGTCGACGGGCTGTGCAGCCAGCGGGGAGCGGCGACAAGCGGCGCTGACAAGCTGTCGTCGTGGCAAACGGAGGTGCACTTGACGGTCCAGGTTGCACTTTTCAGGCGAGGGACGGGCATTTATGGCTCTTGTCCCTTGCCGTCGAGTTAGGTATAGGCCACTGTACATTGTACAAAGCGGTGTACCAACCTCTGTTTTTCCTATTCTACCCCTGTCTACTTGCCACCTGTGGTGACCCCTTGAGCCTATAAAAGGAGGCCCGAGTGCAACGTAGAGAGGGTTCGGCTCATTCGGTTCAGCTCGTACGAGGCCACAGACTCTCAAGCTAGGTTTTTGTAGCTCCCTGCGCTCCCTAGCAAGAACATAGTGGTCAAAACCAAAGATAAAGCAACTCTGATCCAAGATTTGGACGAGACCTTTGCAAATCTGCGCAAGATCAACCTCAAGCTTAACCCCGAGAAGTGTGTGTTTGGAGTCCCTTCCGGCAAGCTTCTCGGGTTCTTTGTGTCTCAGGGGGAATCGAAGCCAATCCCGACAAGATCAAGGCCATTGAGCAGATCGAAGCACCAAAGCGTGTCAAGGATGTGCGAAGACTTGCCGGTTGCGTAGCTGCTCTCGGCGAGTTTATCTCTAAGTCAGCTGAGCATACTGCCGTTTTCAAAATCTTGAAAAAGGTGGGTCCAATGAAATGGACTCGAAGCGGAGGCTGCGCTGCAAGACTTGAAGAGATACCTGTCCTCCCTCCAACACTTGTCGCACCTAAACCACAAGAGAAGTTGTTGTTATATTTAGCAGCAACCAATCAAGTGGTTAGTGCTGCGTTAGTAGCGGAGAGGGAGGCGGACGATGGGCTAACAACCACGGCAAGTACGTCCAGCGACAAGCAGGGGGCTTCTCCGACAAGCTCTGGTCCCGACAAGGATAGATCTGCGCAGGATTGCGACAAGATTCAGAAAAGGATGGTGCAGCGCCCAGTCTACTTTGTTAGTTCCCTTTTACAGGGAGCTAGATCAAGGTACTCTGGTGTGCAGAAGCTGCTTTTCGGCCTCCTCATGGCCTCGAGAAAGCTGCGCCATTACTTCCAAGCGCATGAGATAACAGTTGTCACTCGCTTTCCGCTGAAGAGGATATTGCAAAATCCAGAAGCGACAGGCAGGATAGTTGAGTGGGCGCTGGAACTGTCAAGCTTTGGTCTCAAGTTTGAAAGCACTTCAACTATCCAAAGCAGAGCATTGGCGGAGTTCATAGCAGAATGGACGCCGACACCGCACGAAGAAATTCGAGACGAGCATCCCGTCAAGGAGGCAAGTAAAGAATGGCTGATGTACTTGGATGGTGCCTTCTCGCTGCAAAGGCGCCCGGTGCGGCGTCTTGCTTATCACACCCACCGGAGAGCACCTCAAGTACATAGCCCGGATGCACTTTCCCAAGGAACAAGCAACAAACAATACCTGCAGTATGAAGGTTTGCTTGCGGTCTCGAGGATCGCGGTGGACCTTGGGATCAAGAAGCTCGTTGTCAGGGGTGAGTCGCAACTTGTCGTTCGCCAAGTTAATAAAGATTATCTGAGTCCGTTGATGGAGGCTTACATCGACGAAGTGAGGAAGCTAGATGAGCACTTTGAAGGCCTGCAAATGGAACATGTTCCAAGAGCTCGAGAATGATATTGCTGATGGCTTTGTCAAAGTGCGCCGCACTCAAGCTACCTGTGGAACCAGGGATCTTTGTGCTCAAGCTGACTCAACCAACTGTAACACCATCAGCAGGACAGAATAAGAAGAGGAAGTTGATTTCTGGCGACTACTTTCCGGCCGAGCTTCCCGAAGCCGCCGCCAAGAAAGTCTCCAAGGTCAACGCCAAGAGTGCTGAGGAGCAGTCTGCTCCGACAAGCCCTAGGGTTTGTTTCGTTGAAGCAAACGCTCCCGACAAGTTTTGCTCCGGCAAGCTTGCCGGGGAATGTCAAGCTCCGGTAGAAACTCAGGTTCTTGCCGTAGAAGCTGATGTTCCCGCAGCGATAGATGTGCCTTTAGTCCTTGTTGTCGAGCCGTAGGCTCCAGCATGGGCGCGGCACATTGTTCATTTCCTTCAGACAGAGTCGCCCGAGGAACTGTCGCCTTGCCGGGAAATGGGCAACAGAAAAGCTAAGTTGCTAAGTTTAAACGATCAGTTTTAAATTTTTAAAGTTATCTTCCTCGAACGACCGCGCTTTGTATGGAAAACCCATGCGCAGAGGAACCGGATCGTGATTGGTCACGCCCTTACTTTGTTTCGAGTCCGCTCAACAACTTAAGAGAGGATTACAAGTTTTAAATGCGGATAAGGCCCGAAGGCTTACAAATTAAAAAGATAAGATGCCCGTAATCCGTTTCCTGTCCCTCTCTTCAGGAGGGAGGTCAAGGAGGCGAGAAGGGCAAAAGGAACGCCTAGGCGAGCTACAGGTGCCAGAAGGCACCAAGGGAACATGCCGGGAGCTCTCCGAGGGCTTGACGGAGATGGCAGCGCCGGAAGCGGGGCTCGAAGATGGGGCGGCAGGACGTCAGCACGCTGTCGAGGGAACTACGCCCTCGTACTCCGACTTGACGGCCTTGTCGCCATCCCTCTTCCCCTTCCGCAGCCTCCCTACGCTAGTCGCCCAAGGACACGACCCCGGGGAGTTCAAGGAGCCGGCGACACGGATGATGGGGTCGCCGGTGACGCACGAAGCAGCGCCCGACAACTAATCGGGCCCGCTACCCTCGTCGTCGTTGTCACTCTCCTCCTCGTCACTCTCGCTCGAGGGGGAATCTTCGCTGTCGGAGGAGCTATCCACGCAGCACGCCGCTGAAGTGCCGAGATCCCGAAGACCTTGGCGGAGAGGAGATCACCCTCCATTAACTTAAAATGGAGGGTAAACCCCGCCTCAGGCTGTGGATGCGGTGAGCGTCTTCCACCCGCGATCAAGATACATCACATTAGGGGCTGGGAATACAACACGGACTCGCATGCCGCTGATTCCACAGCCCCTCATGTGCAATCTCGATGTCTCGGGTGGATCCAACTCCATCGGCCATGAACGGAGCCGGAAGCCGGAGGCGACGACGAGGCGCCTGACGCAGCTTGACGAAGAACTCGCAAGGGTCGTCCCTGTATGGACCGCCCGCGAGGAGGGGAACCGCCGGCGGAGGCTGAGACGGCGCGCCGCCCCGTCCGCCTCTTCACCGAGCGCCTCGACCTCGTCCACGACCTCGCCCCCTCCCTCTTCCTCTTGTGGCTGGTTCTGTCTCCCGGGCATGGGGTTGGGAGGGGAGCGCTGTCTAGCGGCGACCCTCGCCGCCACCGATGAAGAACCAAGGTTCCCTTTCTCCATGACGAATGAGAGAAAGGGGAGCAGAAGATGAGAAAGGAGGAGATGGGAGAGTGCGGGCCTGCGCTCCCCTTCCGCTCTTTTTAAAGAAGCAAGGTGGGGGCTCGGCCGCCCCGCTCGGCAAATCAGGGCATAGGAAGAGCAGGGAATCGGGGCCAACCTGCTGCCTCTGCTCGCAACGACCCAGCTTCCCACTTCCACCGTCCGTGACCCCAAGAGCATGGGAACCACGTGGCGGAGATGCAGAGCCGAAACGGCGGGTGGAGCGACCCCGCACGTCGCCCACTTCCCCACGACGCCGCAATTGACGCTGCGTGCTACAGGGGGAACGCGGCGAATCTGAGTGGATTTGGTTTGGACCCAGGCCGCGCTGCCGTGCCCTGTTTTGGGCCTGGCCCAACAGCTTCGGCACCGTGTATGGCCCAGGACCGGGGCTCTGTCGGTGTACTAAAGTAGGGTACCTTAGTACCCCGAACTTGTCTGCACGGCGATCGTAGCGTCCCCGTGGCAAGCTTCTCCGGGCGTCCGCCAAGACCCTCCGCAGCCTTTCAGAAAACAAGACCCCGACAAGAGGAGCTTGCCGGGGAGCCATTCAAGAACAAAGTGTTCTCAGTCAAAGAGACAAAGACCTCGGCAAGAGGAGCTCGCCGGGAAGGCCACTCTAGGCACGAAAAAGGCCCCGGCAAGAGGAGCTTGCCGGGAAGGCTTGGTGAGCGACAAGCTCCCAAGCGCGACAAGAACCTTGCCGCGGCAAGGCGCTTGCCGCGGCAGGTAACCTCTCTTCCTCTCCGCTCCAGCTCATCCACCAACGTGTCGCCATGGGGCTTCCCCAAGCGCACGTGTCGACGGGCTGTGCAGCCAGCGGGGAGCGGCGACAAGCGGCGCTGACAAGCTGTCGTCGTGGCAAACGGAGGTGCACTTGACGGTCCAGGTTGCACTTTTCAGGCGACAGGGACGGGCATTTATGGCTCTTGTCCCTTGCCGTCAGAGTTAGGTATAGGCCACTGTACACTGTACAAAGCGGTGTACCAACCTCTGTTTTTCCTATTCTACCCCTGTCTACTTGCCACCTGTGGTGACCCCTTGAGCCTATAAAAGGAGGCCCGAGTGCAACGTAGAGAGGGTTCGGCTCGTTCGGTTCAGCTCGTACGAGGCCACAGACTCTCAAGCTAGGTTTTTGTAGCTCCCTGCGCTCCCTAGCAAGAACACAATACAACCAGACAAGCAGCAGTAGGAGTATTATCTCCCCGGAGAGCTCCGAAGCTGGGTAAATCCGCTCGTGTGATCGCCTCGATCCGCTCTTCGTGCATCCTCCGCCCCCTGCCGAACCGAAAAGGGGCCCCGGTCCCGTAGGTGTCCGTGGTGGTACAGATTTCCCCCGACAAGTCATTACTCTCAACAAGATCAATATGAACTCTTTGTTTTTTATTCTTTTTCTCTGTTCTTTTATTCACTCAAGATCATGGCAAAACAATCAAGCCCTTGACTCAACACTAATCTTTATTATATAGCTCACGGACTCGATTACATAGAGAGATCATAAAGTAAAACTCAAAACTAGATCATGCCATTAACTCTATTCTACTAGATCAAGATACTACTAATAGGATCGAATGAAGAAAAATGGTAAAGATAGGAGATGTAGTTGTGATACGATACCGGGGCACCTCCCCCAAGCTTGGCAGTTGCCAAGGGGAGTGCCCATACCCATGTGATTATGTCTCCTTCTCCGGGGTTGGTGAAAAAGATGGAGGTGTTGTTGACTTAGTTGATGGCATAGACTTCTCCCTTAATTTGCGCTTGAGGACGGCATTTTGATCCCTCAGATCATCAATCTCCCACTCCAGGGTTAATATCTTTTTGCATAGGTCCTGCTTATTTTCCTGCAAGAGACGAAAAGGGATAAACTCGAACTTTGGTTTATTTACCCTCTCAGGGAGACTTGACTTTTTGAACTCCACGTGCATGTCCCCAGGTTGAGGTAATGGGGCTTCGTCTTCATCTGAGCTCGTCTCCTCCTTCTCCTTTGGTTCATAGTCCACTTCTTCGTCCGTGGTCCAACCACCGTGCTCCACATCTCCATAGACCTTAGGATTTGCTAAGTAATCATCCACATAGCTTTCTCCTTCTGAATCCTGGGACGACATGTTGATTTAATCTGCAGTAGGACAACTCGAAACAAAAACATAGGATATTTGCGTGATACGGGAGTCGAAACCTTCGGGAGAATATATAATGAATTTTTACCGACCAAAATACGTATCGTGCAAGAAAACGGAGTCCGAAAGGCACACGAGGTGCCCACGAGGTAGGGGGGCGCCCAAGGGGGTAGGGCGCGCCCTCCACCCTCGTGGGGCCCTCGTGTCCTTACCGGACTGCTACTTATTTTTCTATTTTTCTAAATATTCCAAAACGGAGAAATATTGCCTTAAAAATTGTTTTGGAGTCGGTTTACTTACCGTACCACATACCTACTCCTTTTTGGAGTCTGAAACGTTCCGGAAAGTGTCCCTTATGTATTCCTCCGGGGTTACGGTTTCAATGACATTGGTTTCAACATTTATAGGATTACCTGAGATATAATGTTTGATTCTTTGACCGTTTACCACCTTCGGATTTGTGCCTTGAAGTTGTTGATTTTATGGCACCGAACGATAGACCTCCTCGATAACGTAAGGGCCTTCCGATTTAGAGAGAAGTTTTCCTGCAAAAAATCTTAAACGAGAGTTGTATAGCAATACACAATCACCTACATTGAACTCATGCTTTTGTATCCTTTTGTCATGCCATCTTTTAACTTTTTCTTTAAACAACTTGGCATTTTCATAAGCTTGGGTTTTCCATTCATCAAGTGAGCTAATATCAAATAACCTCTTCTCAACGGCAAGTCTGAAATCATAGTTGAGCTCTTTAATAGCCCAATATGCCTTGTGTTCTAGTTCGAGAGGTAAGTGACATGCTTTTCCATAGACCATTTTATACGGAGACATACCCATAGGATTTTTATATGCAGTTCTATAGGCCCATAATGCATCATCAAGTTTCTTGGACCAATTCTTTCTAGACATATTGACAGTCTTTTGCAAAATTAATTTGAGCTCTCTATTACTCAATTCTACTTGACCACTAGACTGTGGGTGATATGGAGATGCAATTCTATGATTAACATCATATTTAGCAAGCATTTTACGGAAAGCACCATGAATAAAATGTGAACCACCATCAGTAATTAAATATCTAGGGACTCCAAACCTCGGAAAAATAACTTCTTTAAGCATTTTAATAGAGGTGTTATGATCAGCACTACTAGTTGGAATAGCTTCTACCCACTTATTAACGTAATCAACAACAACTAAAATATGTGTATATCCATTAGAGGTAGGAAAAGGTCCCATATAAACAAAGCCCCAAACATAAAATGGTTCAATAACAAGTGAATAATTCATAGGCATTTCTTGACGTCTACTAATATTACCAATTCTTTGACATTCATCACAAGACAAGACAAACTTACGGGCGTCCTTGAAGAGAGTAGGCCAATAAAAACCAGATTGCAATACCTTATGTGCAGTTCTATCTCCAGCGTGGTGTCGTCCATAAGCTTCGGAGTGACACTTGTGTAGGATATGTTCCTGTTCATGCTCAGGTACACAACGTCTAATGACACCATCTACTCCTTCTTTATAAAGATGTGGGTCATCCCAAAAATAATGTCGCAAATCATAGAAAAACTTTTTCTTTTGCTGGTATGTGAAACTAGGTGGTATAAATTGAGCAACGATGTAATTAGCATAATCAGCATACCAAGGAGTACTACGAGAAGTATTTATGACATTTAATTGCTCATCAGGAAAGCTATCATCAATAGGTAGTGGGTCATCAAGAACATTTTCTAACCTAGACAAGTTGTCTGCAACAGGGTTCTCAGCTCCCTTTCTATCAACAATATGCAAATCAAATTCTTGTAGCAAGAGAACCCTTCTAATAAGTCTATGTTTGGCATCTTTCTTTTCCATCAAATATTTAATAGCAGCATGATCAGTGTGAATAGTTACTTTAGAATCAACAATATAAGGTCTGAACTTATCACATGCAAATACAACTGCTAAAAATTCTTTTTCAGTAGTAGCATAGTTTCTTTGAGCATTGTCTAGAGTCTTACTAGCATAATGGATAACATTTAGTTTCTTATCAACTCTTTGCCCTAGAACAGCACCTACCGCATAGTCACTAGCATCACACATAATTTCAAAGGGTTAATTCCAATCAGGTGGCTGAAGAATAGGTGCAGCGATCAATGCTTTCTTAAGTATTTCAAATGCTTCTACACAATCATCATCAAAGACAAATGGTATATCTTTTTGTAATAAATTATTCAGAGGCCAAGAAATTTTTTAGAAGTCCTTAATGAACCTCCTATAAAATCCGGCATGACCAAGGAAACTTCTTATACCTTTGATGTCCTTGGGACATGGCATCATTTCAATGGCATCAACCTTGGCTTTATCAACTTCAATACCTCTTTCAGAAACTTTATGCCCCAAGACAATACCTTCATTAACCATAAAGTGGCACTTTTCCCAATTCAAGACAAGATTAGTTTCTTCACATCTCTGCAAAACTGGATCAAGATTGCTCAAGCAATCATCAAAATAGGATCCATAGACGGAAAAGTCGTCCATGAAACCCTCACAAATCTTTTCACAAAAGTGAGAGAATATAGCCATCATGCATCTTTGAAAGGTACCAGGTGCATTACATAAACCAAAGGGCATACGTCTATAAGCAAAAGTACCAAAAGAGCATGTAAAGGTAGTCTTTGATTGATCCTTAGCCGACACAGGTATTTGAGAGAAACCAGAATAACCATCTAGAAAGCAATAATGTGTATGTTTGCATAATCTTTCTAGCATTTGATCAATAAAAGGTAAAGGGTAATGATCTTTCTTAGTAGCTTTATTTAATTTGCGGAAATCAATTACCATCATATAACCTGTAATAATTCTTTACGGGATCAATTCATCTTTATCATTAGGAATAACAGTAACATCTCCCTTCTTAGGGACACAATGAACATGACTTACCCACTGACTATCAGCAACGGGATAAATTATACCTGCCTCCAGAAGTTTTAGTATTTATTTTCTTACCACTTCTTTCATCTTAGGATTAAGCCTTCGTTGATGATCACGAACATGTTTGGCATCTTCTTCCAAATTTATTTTATGTTGACATAGAGTGGGACTAATGCCCTTAAGATCATCAAGAGTATATCCAATAGCAGCTTGGTGCTTCTTCAGAGTTTTCAATAATCTTTCTTCTTCATGCTCTGAAAGATTAGCACTAATAATAACAGGATATATTTTCTTTTCATCAAGATAAGCATATTTAAGATTATCAGGCAACGGTTTAGGCCCTGTTTGGTTTGGCTGTGGATTTCTAAAAGCAGTTGTGAAAAATCTGCTGTGGAAAAACAGCTGTGGAAAATCTGATGTGAAAAAGATGTAGGTCATTTGTCAAATCAGCTGATACAACTTTTTTAGATTTTGGCCCGCAGCGGAATCGGATTTTGGAAAGCACGTCCTGGGCTGCTTCCCCTTTTGGTTCAGATTTTGGCAGTGGATTTCTGGAATCAGATTTTGCTAGGTTCGCCCTTTGGTTCAGATTCTACTGCACGGCAGCGGAATCCGTTGATAAAAGCTGAACCAAACATGGCCTTAAGCTCAAACACGGGATCACCCTTGGGTGGAGGAGGATCCCCTAGGATTTCAACAGGCAAATTATGTTTCAGAATAGGTTCTTGTTTAAAGAATACTTCATCTATTTCCCTTCTTTCATTCATAAACATATAATTTTCATGGTCTAGCAAATAATGTTCTAGAGGATCACTAGGAGGTACGGCAATAGAAGCAAGACCAATGATTTCATCCTTACTAGGTAATTCCTCTTCACGGTGTTGTTTACTAAATTTAGAGAAATTAAACTCATGAGTCATATCATCCAAGCCAATAGTAACAACATTCTTTTCGCAGTCTATCTTAGCATAGTATTCAAGAAGGGTCTACCAAATATAATTGGACAAAAGCTATCTTGTGGGGAACTAAGAACAAGAAAATCAGCAGGATATTTGATTTTCCCACACAAGACTTCAACACCTTTAACAATTCCCACTGGCGATATGGTATCTCTATTGGCAAGTTTAATTGTGACATCAATATCTTCTAACTCAGCAAGTGCAATTTCATGCTTAATTTCTTTATATAAATCATAGGGTATAACACTAGCACTAGCACCCATATCACATAAGCCATGATAACAATGATCTCCTATTTTAACAGAAATAACAGGCACGCCTACCACAGGTCTATGTTTATCTTTAGCGCCAGGTTTAGCGATGCTAGCAGTTTCACCACAGAATTGAATAACATGTCCATCAATATTATCAGACAAGAGATCTTTAACAATAGCAATATTAGGTTCTACTTTGACTTGCTCAGGAGGTGTATAAGTTCTAATATTGCTTTTACGAACCACAGTTGAAGCTTTAGCATGATCCTTTATTCTAACAGGGAAAGGTGGTTTCTCAACATAAGAGGTAGGAACAATAGGATCATTATAAGTGACAGTCTTTTCTACAACTTTAATAGGTGCAGCTACTTTTACTTCTATGGGAGGATGATATTTAAACCACTTCTCCTTGGGGAGATCAACATAAGTAGCAAAAGATTCACAGAAAGAGGCTACTATCTCAGAGTCAAGTCCATATTTAGTGCTAAACTTACGGAAAATATCGGTTTCCATAAAAGATTTAACACAATCAAAGTTAGGTGTCATACCTGACTCCTTACCTTCATCGAGGTCCCAATCTTCAGAGTTGCGTTTAATTCTATCCAATAAATTCCATCTGAATTCAATAGTCTTCATCATGAAAGAGCCAGCACAAGAAGTATCGAGCATGGTTTGATTATTATGAGAAAGCCGAGCATAAAAACTTTGAATAATTATTTCTCTCGAGAGCTCATGATTTGGGCATGAATATAACATTGATTTAAGCCTCCCCCAAGCTTGAGCGATGCTTTCTCCTTCGCGAGGCCAAAAATTATATATATATATATATATAGATATATATACACGATGAACAAGATGCATAGGATAATATTTTTGATGAAATTCTAATTTCACTCTTTTGTAGTTCCATGATCTCGTATCATCACATAGCCTATACCATGTCAATGCATCTCCCTTCAAAGATAAAGGGAAGACCTTCTTCTTGACAACATCATCGGGTATACGCAAGCTTAAATAATCCACAAACCTCATCCACATATATTAAATGTTCATCAGGATGCTTGGTTCCATCTCCTGCAAAAGTATTAGCTAGCAGTTTTTCCATCATACCCGAAGGAACTTCAAAAGGAGTTTCATTTTCAATAGGTTCAGTATGTTGAGGAGCAACTCTTTGCTCTACTGGACGGGGTGGATACCCCGAACAAGCCCCTCAGAGGATTACTTTCCATAGTAACAAGTGATGA
Source organism: Aegilops bicornis (assembly GCA_021605145.1). NCBI lineage: Eukaryota > Viridiplantae > Streptophyta > Magnoliopsida > Poales > Poaceae > Aegilops > Aegilops bicornis. Next base: position 848,564,420 of record CM038675.1, on the reverse strand, counting down.
TGAAATTTCAGCACACTATATAAATTTTTCCTTACCAAATTCCACCTACCAAAGGCGCTTCACTCCCCAGCAACGGTGCCAGAAAAGAGTCTTGATGACCCACAAGTATAGGGGATCTATCGTAGTCCTTTCGATAAGTAAGAGTGTCGAACCCAACGAGGAACAAAAGGAAATGATTGTTGGGGAACGTTGCAGAAAATTAAAAAATTTCCTAAGGTTTCACCAAGATCCATCTATGAGTTCATCTAGCAACGAGTCATGGGAGAGTGATTGCATCTACATACCAATTGTAGATCGCGTGTGGAAGCGTTCAATGGAACGGGGATGATGGAGTCGTACTCGTCGTGATTCAGATCACCGATGACCTAGTGCTGAACGGACAGCACCTCCGTGTTCAACACACGTACGGAGCGGATGACGTCTCCTCCTTCTTGATCCAGCAAGGGGGAAGGAGAGGTTGAGGAAGATGGCTCCAGCAGCAGCACGACGGCGTGGTGTTGGTGGAGAAGCGACACTCGGCGGGGGCTTCACCAAGCACGTGACGGAGGAGGAGAGGTGTAGCAGGGGAGAGGGAGGCGCCAAGATGCAAGGGTGCGGCTGCCCCCTCCACCCCCCCTTTATATAGGCCCCCTGGGGGGGGAGCCGGCCCTTGGAGATCTGACCTCCCAAGGGGGGCGGCGGCCAGGGGGGTGGAGTACCCTCCAAGGCAAGTGGGGCGCCCCCCCCCCCCACCCTAGGGTTTCAACCCTAGGCGCAGGGGGTGGTCCTAGGGGGGTGCACCAGCCCACTATGGGCTGGTTCCCCTTCCCACTTCTGCCCATGGGGCCCTCCGGGATAGGTGGACCCACCCGGTGGACCCCCGGGACCCTTTCGGTGGTCCCGGTACAATACCGGGTGACCTCGAAACTTTCCCGATGGCCGAAACAGCACTTCCTATATAGTTTTCTTTACCTCCGGACCATTCCGGAACTCCTCGTGACGTCCGGGATCTCATCCGGGACTCCGAACAACATTCGGTTTGCTGCATACTCATATTCATACAACCCTAGTGTCACCGAACCTTAAGTGTGTAGACCCTACGGGTTCGGGAGACATGCAGACATGACCGAAACGGCTCTCGGGCAATAACCAACAGCGGGATCTGGATACCCATGTTGGCTCCCACATGCTCCTCGATGATTTCATCGGGTGAACCACGATGTCGAGGTTTCAAACAACCCCGTATACAATTCCCTTTGTCAATCGGTATTTTACTTGCCGGAGATTCGATCGTCGGTATCCCAATACCTCGTTCAATCTCGTTACCGGCAAGTCACTTTACTCGTACCGTAATGCATATAGGATCTGAACATATGATCTTCCACCAAATAAACCAACTAGCATCAACTACAAGGAGTAATCAACACTACTAGCAACCTACTAGTAACAATCCCGGACTTGGAGACAAGAATTGGATACAAGAGATGAACTAGGGTTTTGAGAGGAGATGGTTCTGGTGAAGATGTTGATGGAGATTGCCCTCTCCCGATGAGAGGAGCGTTGGTGATGAGGATGACGATGATTTCCCCCTCCCGGAGGGAAGTGTCCCCGGCAGAACAGCTTTGCCGGAGCCCTAGATTGGTTCCGCCAAGGTTCCGCCTCAAGGCGGCGGAGTTTCATCCCGAAAGGTTGCTTATGATTTTTTTTCTCGACGAAAGACCTCATATAGCAGAAGATGGGCATCAGAGAGCCACCAGGGGGCCCACGAGGTAGGGGGCGCTGAGGGAGTCCTGGATTAGGGGGTATCCGGACAGCCGGACTGTGTACAACGTCCGGACTATTGAAGCATGAAGATACAAGACTCAAGACTTCGGCCCGTGTCCGGATGGGACTTTCCTTGGCGTGGAAGGCAAGCTTGGCGATCCGGATATTATATTTCCTTCCTTGTAACCAACTCCATGTAAACCCTAGCCCTCTCCGGTGTCTATATAAACCGGAGAGGTTGGTCCTTAGAAGATCCGATCACAATTACAATCATACCATCATAGGCTAGCTCTTAGGGTTTAGCCTCTACGATCTCGTGGTAGATCTACTCTTGTACTACCGATATCATCAATATTAATCAAGTAGGAACTAGGGTTTTACCTCCATCGAGAGGGCCCGAACCTGGGTAAACATCTGTGTCCCTTGCTTCCTGTTACCATCAGCCTTGACGCACAGATCGGGACCCCTACCCGAGATCCGCCGGTTTTGACACCGACATTGGTGCTTTCATTGAGAGTTCCTCTGTGTCGTCGCTGTCAGGCTCGATGGCTCCTTCAATCATCATCGACGACACTGTCCAGGGCAAGACTTTCCTCCCCGGACAGATCTTCGTGTTCGGCGGCTTCGCACTACGGGCCAACTCGCTTGGCCATCTGGAGCAGATCGACAGCTACGCCCCTGGCCACCAGGTCAGGTTCGGAAACCTGAACTACACGGCGGACATCCGCGGGGACTTGATCTTTGATGGATTTGGGCCTATGCCAGGAGCACCGGACACTCACGACGAGCACGGCTCAGACCTGCCGTCGGACGATGCTCTGGGTATCACCCCCGTAGTATCCCCAGACCTAGATCCGGAGCAGGCTGCGCTGCCTAAGGACGGAGGGATGGACCCCGCCCCCCAGGTCGCACACTCATCGGCGGTGGAGCCGAACACGGGCCTTACCTTTGCGGTGGCCTATGACTCCGGACCCCCGGATTCGTATCCGGATGTTGAGTCTGGTCCGCGCACTCCCCAGCCGGTCGAGCCAGGTTGGGCTCCGGTAATGGAGTTTACCGCCGCGGACATATTTCAGCACTCGCCCTTTGGAGACATGCTGAACTCGTTGAAAACTCTCTCTTTGACAGAAATTTCTGGACCAAATTATGTCCGGTTCGAGTGGGAAGCAGGCGACGAAGAAATTCGTTGCCTACCCACCACCCACTTCATAGCCACGGTCGATGATTTAACCGAAGTGCCTGACTTCGACTCCGAAGACATCACTGGTATGGACGACGATGCCGGAGAAGATTCGGAATCTATGGGGCGCCAGACTTCCCCCTCGTCACACGACATATACATGGTGGATACGCCCAAAGAGGACAAAGGCGACAATCCAGACGATAAAACCCTCGGACAAAAGCCAAAGCGACGGCGCAGACGCCGTTCTAAGTCCAGCAACAGTAAAATTAGTGACAAGAGCGCCAGAGGGATCGACACTACAATCAACTCCGAAGGAAACAATGACCATACGGACCCAGCGATGGAGCAGGACGAACCAGGTCACCCTGAACACAGTTCGGAGCAGACGCCCGAGGACAATGATCCCGACGGACGAGGTCATCAAAACGAACCAGCACAGGAAAACGGTCCGGATAAGGATGTAATCCCTGAAAAACACGTGGAACAAGATAACCTCCACAGAAAGCTTATGGCCATAGCAAGAAGTTTAAAGAAGCAGAACCAACGGCTCAAAGCAGCGCAGGAAACGCTCAACCGCAGATGGAATAAAGTGCTAGACACTGAAGAAAGATACGACGATGATCGCCATACAAAGAGCTATCCAAAACGCAAGCTACTGCCAGAATTCGACGACGAATCTGCACCACTTCATAACCGCAACAAAGCGGCTACCGACGCCGCGCACGATCCACGTGAACACCTGAATAAGAAAGCCGGCACGGCCAGGTCCATTTATGGATCCAAAGGACGCACCCCGGCGAGGGACTATGGTCACCAAAAAGATTACGCCAATCGAATACCATCCGGAATAAACACCGGACACAACAACAGCCGACGGCATGCCACAGCACGTCCAGATACAGAGGGGCTGCTCACCCCCTGTGCTTTACCGATGAATCTTTGGACCATGAATTTCCACAGGGCTTTAAACCTGTGAACATAGAGGCATCTGACGGAATGATGACCTGTGGGTCCGGAGGAGGACTTTATCCTGCATATACATATGGCTCGTGGGGATGACCTTCACGCCATCAAATACCTCCCCCTCAAACTAAAGGGACCAGCTCGGCACTGGTTGAAAAGCCTCCCCGAAAATTCAATTGGGAGCTGGGAGGAACACGAGGACGCTTTCAGGGCCAATTTTCAAAGGACCTATGTCCGGCCCCCGGATGCTGACGACTTAAATCACATAGTCCAACAGCCCGGAGAATCCGCCGCAAGTATTGGAACAGATTCCTCACTAAGAAGAATCAAATTGTTGACTGTCCGGATGCCGAAGCCTTAGCGGCATTCAAACACAGCATCCGAGACGAGTGGCTCGCCAGACACCTCGGCCAAGAAAAGCCATGGACAATGGCATCCCTAACAAGCCTTATGACCCGCTTTTGCGCGGGAGAAGATAGCTGGCTTGCCCGTAAAGGCACGTGCGACCCCAGCACATCCGAAATAAGGGATGGCAACGGGAAGCCACGGCGTCATAAAAACAAACGCCAAAACAAGGAAGAGAGCCCGGATAACACGATGGTTAATGCCTGATTCAGGGGCTCTCGACCCAATCAGCAAAATAAGCCATCTAAAGGCAGCAAAGAGGGACCGTCCGGTCTGAATAGAGTCCTAGACAGACTATGCCAAATTCATGGCACCCCTGACAAACCTGCAAACCACACACACAGAGAGTGCTGGGTCTTCAAGCAGGCCGGCAAACTAAATGTCGCACACAAGGGAAGGGAAACACCAAGTGAAGACGAGGATGAACCTCGCCAGCCGAACACTGAAGGACAGAAAAATTCCCCGCCAGAGGTTAAAACAGTGAACATGATAAACGCGACTCACACGTCCATGAGGAGGCACGGACGCGCGCATAGAGCCACGCTCGATATCGAGCCCATCGTACTCATACCAAACCACTGGATGCCTTATCCGATCACTTTCGATAACTTGGACGACCAAACCAGTATTCGGCGCGGAGAATCAAAGGCCTTGGTGCTTGACCCGATAATCGACGAGTACCGCCTCACCCGCGTCCTTATGGACGCAGGCAGCAGTCTCAGTTTAATATATGAGGACACTGTCCGCAGGATGGGGATAGACCCATCCAGAATTAACCAAAGCAACACCACCTTTGAAGGGGTGATACCAGGCGTTGAAGCCCATAGCAGAGGCTCCGTCGCACTGGAGGTAACATTCGGCTCTCCAGGCAACTCCAGACGCGAAGAGCTACTCTTCATCATCGCACCCTTCCAAAGCAACTATCATGCATTGCTTGGAAGAACGGCTTTCGCCCGCTTCAATGCATTGCCGCACTATGGCTACCTTACACTCAAGATGCCCGGTCCACGTGGCGTCATCACCGTTAGCGGAATAACAGAGCGCTCGTCACGCGCAGAGGAACACGCGACGGCCCTCGCGGCCGGACTATAGGTGACCTCCAACATCAAATATGACCGGTCGTTAAGACCAGGGACACGGTTAGACGAGTCCGGTAGCCCAGATCGAACCAGGGCACCGTATATGTAAACCTATAGCGGATACCAGGGGCTATAACTACCTAATACAACCCCACACTTGGCTCAACCTTATTGGCAGGTCAATGGCTTACACTTTTATCCATCGCGTACTAATGTTGCAACCTCCTATGAGTTTTCTTTTTACGGATACAACTTCCGTGCGATACCCTTCCAGGATACGGCACAACGGAGACAAAGGTGCAGACGTGCAGCAGGGCCCCGTTCAACAGGTTTCTTTTTAGATTAAGCCCCTGTGTAAACCTTTTCTATTGCCTCTTGTTGTTTAACCATCCCATGGGCTCCCATACCCGCAGAGGATACTGCCGTTTTTGGCATTTTGCCACGACAGATTAACGCACGTACCTGGAAACACAGGGTTTACAATGAATGGGCATTCTTGAGCCCATAGTCTATTATAAAGCCCGAACACCTTCGGGAGTGTTCGGCGTCACGAGTTTGGCCTTATATGCAGCAGCTCCGAATCATGTCTTTGGTCAAATGTTGGGTTTGCCCGGCTCCTGGGTTTGCCGCCTTACGTTCCGTTATTATCGGCTAAGGTGGCCAAAGGAGAAGTACTGCGATTGTGCTCTGGTTATTCCGGACGAGCACCTCGGTAGAGAAAGCCGAAAACTGACTGTCATGATACAGCGACTGTGTACAACGTCCGGACTGTTGAAGCATGAAGATACAAAACTCAAGACTTCGGCCCGTGTCCGGATGGGACTTTCCTTGGCGTGGAAGGCAAGCTTGGCGATCCGGATATTATATTTCCTTCCTTGTAACCGACTCCATGTAAACCCTAGCCCTCTCCGGTTTCTATATAAACCGGAGAGGTTGGTCCTTAGAAGGCCCGATCACAATTACAATCATACCATCATAGGCTAGCTCTTAGGGTTTAGCCTCTACGATCTCATGGTAGATCTACTCTTGTACTACCCATATCATCAATATTAATCAAGCAGGAAGTAGGATTTTACCTCCATCGAGAGGGCCCGAACCTGGGTAAACATCTGTGTCCCTTGCTTCCTGTTACCATCAGCCTTGACGCACAGATCGGGACCCCCTACCTGAGATCCGCCGGTTTTGACACCGACAGCGCGCCCTAGGGGGGGGCGCCCCCCACCCTCGTGGACAGGGTGTGGGCCCCCTGGTCTTCATCTTTGGCGAGGATTTTTTATTATTTATTGTAAGATATTCTGTGGAGTTTCAAGACTTTTGGAGTAGTGCAGAATAGGTCTCTAATATTTGCTCCTTTTCCAGCGCAGAATTCCAGCTGCCGGCATTCTCCCTCTTCACGTAAACCTTATAAAATAAGAGAGAATAGGCATAAGTATTGTGACATAATGTGTAATAACAGCCCATAATGCAATAAATATCGATATAAAAGCATGATGCAAAATGGACGTATCAATGGTCTCTGCATGGCTATCTCCATGGGCATGCAACACCTAGAGGTGCGCGGCGATTCGAACCTCGCAATATCTCAGGTAAATGGAGAGTTCGATGCAAAAGATCCAAAAATGACGGCATATCAAAACGCCATATTAAAAATATCAGCTCGGTTCGAGGAGCTTGAATTTCATCACGTCGCTCGAGACAGTAATCAGGCAGCAGACATACTCGCTTGAATGGGCGCCAAGCGCGACCCCGTCCCACCTAATACCTTTGTGGAAAGGCTATTCGAGCCATCCGTCACGAGCGCGGAGACGCCAGTCCGGACCTGATCACGCCCCCATCAGCCGAACACAATAAAGATATCATCGGGGGTTCGGATTCCGAAGTAATACCCTCTGCTCATGAGATCATGGTTGTTATTTCTCCATGGACCGAACCCTTTCAGGCCTGCCTTAATAGGCAGGAGCTTCCGGATGAACAAGACGAGGCACGTCGCATTGTTCGGTGCTCTAAAGCTTACAAAGTTCACGAGGGTGAACTGTACAAGAAGAGCACTACATGAGTCCTCCAAAGGAGCATCTCCGAAGAGGAAGGGTGATGTCTACTACGCAACCTTCTTCTTGTAGACGTTGTTGGGCCTCCAAGTGCAGAGGTTTGTAGGACAGTAGCAAATTTGCCTCAAGTGGATGACCTAAGGTTTATCAATCCGTGGGAGGCGTAGGATGAAGATGGTCTCTCTCAAGCAACCCTGCAACCAAATAACAAAGAGTCTCTTGTGTCCCGAACACACCCATATGGATTGTATAGGTGCACTTGTTCGGCGAAGAGATTGTGATACAAGTGCAATATGGATGGTAGATATAGGTTTTTGTAATCTGAAAATATAAAAACAGCAAGGTAACAAGTGATAAACGTGAGCGTAAACGGTATTGCAATGCTAGGAAACAAGGCCTAGGGTTCATACTTTCACTAGTGCAAGTTCTCTCAACAATAATAACATAATTGGATCATATAACTATCCTTCAACATGCAACAAAGAGTCGCTCCAAAGTCACTAATAGCGGAGAACAAACGAAGAGATTATGGTAGGGTACAAAACCACCTCAAAGTTATTCTTTCCAATCAATCCGTTGGGCTATTCCTATAAGTGCCACAAACAGCCCTAGAGTTCGTACTAGAATAACACCTTAAGATACAAATCAACCGAAACCCTAATATCACCTAGATACTCCAATGTCACCTCAAGTATCCGTGGGTATGATTATACGATATGCATCACACAATCTCAGATTCATCTATTCAAACAACACATAGAACCTCAAAGAGTGCCCCAAAGTTTCTACCGGAGAATCAAGACAAAAACTTGTGCCAACCTCTATGCATAGGTTCATGGGCAGAACCATAAGTTGATCACCAAAAAATACATCAAGTGAATCACGTGATATCCCATTGTCACCACATATACGCACGGCAAGACATACATCAAGTGTTCTTAAAACATTAAAGACTCAATCCGATAAGATTACTTCAAAGGGAAAACTCAATCCATTACAAGAGAGTCGAGGGGGAGAAGAAACATAAGATCCAACTATAATAGCAAGGCCCGCGATACATCAAGATCGAATCACCTCAAGAACATGAGAGAGAGAGAGAGAGATCAAACACATAGCTACTGGTACATACCCTCAGCCCCGAGGGTGAACTACTCCCCCCTCGTCATGGAGATCAGCGGGATGATGAAGATGGCCACCGGTGAGGGTTCCCCCCCCCCCTCCGGCAGGGTGCCGGAACAGGGTCCCGATTAGTTTTTGGTGGCAACAGAGGCTTGCGGCGGTGGAATTCCAGATCTATTCTGTTCTCCGAAGTTTTTAGTGTATATGGGTATATATAGGAGGAAGAAGTATGTCAGGGGAGCCACGAGGGGCCCACGAGGGTGGAGGGCGCGCCCTAGGGGGGTGGGCGCCCCCCCTACCTTGTGGCTCCCTCGTTTCTTTCCTGACGTGCACTCCAAGTTTATCCGGTAGCTTTCCTTCCAAAAATAACTTCTCCAGTTGGTTTCGTTCCGTTTCGACTCCGTTTGATATTCCTTTTCTTCGAAACACTGAAACAAGGGAAAAAACAGGAACTGGCACTGGGCTCTGGGTCAATAGGTTAGAAACGAAAGTAATATAAAAGTGTTTAATAAAGCCCATAAACATCCAAAACACATAATATAATAGCATGAAACAATAAAAAATTATAGATACGTTGGAGACGTATCAGCATCCCCAAGCTTAATTCCTACTCGTCCTCGAGTAGGTAAATGATAAAACAGAATTTTTGATGTGGAATGCTACTTGGCATAATTTCAGTGTAATTCTTCTTAATTGTGGTATGAATATTCAGATCCGAAAGATTCAAGACAAAAGTTCATATTGACATAAAAATAATAATACTTCAAGCATACTAACAAAGCAATCATGTCTTCTCAAAATAACATTGCCAAAGAAAGTTATCCCTACAAAATCATATAGTCTGGTTATGCTCTATCTTCACCACACAAAGTATTTAAATCATGCAGAACCCCGATGATAAGCCAAGCAATTGTTTCATACTTTTGGTGTTCTAAAACTTTTTCAATCTTCACGCAATACATGAGAGTGAGCCATGGAAATAGCACTATAGGTGGAATAGAATGGTGGTTGTGGAGAAGACAAAAAGGAGAAGATAGTCTCACATCAACTAGGCGTATCAATGGGCTATGGAGATGCCCATCAATAGATATAGATGTGAGTGAGTAGGGATTGCCATGCAACGGATGCACTAGAGCTATAAGTATATGAAAGCTCAACAAAAGAAACTAAGTGGGTGTGCATCCAACTCTCTTGCTCACGAAGACCTAGGGCATTTTGAGGAAGCCCATCATTGGAATATACAAGCCAAGTTCCATAATGAAAGATTCCCAGTAGTATATGAAAGTGACAACATAGGAGACTCTCTATCATAAAGATCATGGTGCTACTTTGAAGCATAAGTGTGGTAAAAGGATAGTAGCATTGTCCCTTCTCTCTTTTTCTCTCATTTTTTTATTTTTTTATTTGGGCCTTTTCTCTCTCTTTTTTGCCTCTTTTTTTAAGTCCGGAGTCTCATCCCGACTTGTGGGGGAATCATGGTCTCCATCATCCTTTCCTCACTGGGACAATGTTCTAATAATGATGATCATCACACTTTTATTTACTTACAACTCATGAATTACAACTCGATCCTTAGAACAAAATATGACTCTATATGAATGCCTCCGGCGGTGTACCGGGATGTGCAATGACTCATGAGTGACTTGTATGAAATAATTATGAACGGTGGCTTTGCCACAAATACAATGTCAACTACATGATCATGCAAAGCAATTTGACAATGATGAAGCGTGTCATAATAAACGGAACGGTGAAAAGTTGCATGGCAATATATCTCGGAATGGCTATGGAAATGCCATAATAGGTAGGTATGGTGGCTGTTTTGACGAAGGTATATGGTGGGTGTATGATACCGGCGAAAAGTGCACGGTATTAGAGAGGCTAGCAATCGTGGAAGGGTGAGAGTGCGTATAATCCACGGACTCAACATTAGTCATAAAGAACTCACATACTTATTGCAAAAATCTATTAGTTATCGAAACAAAGTACTGCGCGCATGCTCCTAGGGGGATAGATTGGTAGGAAAAGACCATCGCTCGTCCCCGACCTCCACTCATAAGGAGGACAATCAATAAATAAATCATGCTCGACTTCATCACATAACGATTCACCATACGTGCATGCTACGGGAATCACAAACTTTAACACAAGTATTTCTCAAATTCATAACCACTCAACTAGCATGACTCTAATATCACCATCTTCATATCTCAAAACAATCATCAAGTATCAAACTTCTCATAGTATTCAATGCACTTTATATGAAAGTTTTTATTATACCCATCTTGGAAGCCCATCATATTGGGACTAGCTTCATAACCTAAGAAAATTACCATGCTGTTCCAAAGACTCTCAAAATAATATAAGTGAAGCATGATATTTCATATATTTCTTCAAAATAAAGCCACCGCCGTGCTCTAAAAGATATAAGTGAAATACTAGAGCAAACGACAAACTACTCCGAAAGATATAAGTGAAGATCAATGAGTAGTTGTATAATTATGCAACTATGTGAAGACTCTCCCATTTTAAGAATTTCAGATCTTGATACTTTATTCAAACAGCAAGCAAAACAAAAGAAAATAAAATGACGCTCCAAGCAAAACACATATCATGTGGTGAATAAAAATATAGCTCCAAGTAAAGTTACCGATGAATGAAGACGAAAGAGGGGATGCCTTCCGGGGCATCACCAAGCTTAGGCTCTTGGTTATCCTTGAATATTACCTTGGGGTGCCTTGTGCATCCCCAATCTTAGGCTCTTGCCACTCCTTATTCCATAGTACATCGAATCTTTACCCGAAACATGAAAACTTCACAACACAAAACTTAACAGAAAACTCGTAAGCTCCGTTAGCGAAAGAAAACAAAACACCACTTTAAGGTACTGTAATGAACTCATTATTTATTTGTATTGGTGTTAAACCTACTTTATTCCAATTTCTCTATGGTTTATAAACTATTTTACTAGCCATAGAGTCATCAAAATAAGCAAACAACACACGAAAAACAGAATCTGTCAAAAACAGAACAGTCTGTAGTAATCTGTAACTAAAGCAAACTTCTGGAACTCCAAAAATTCCAAAATAAATTGGTGGACCTGAGGAATTTGTATAGAAATCATCTTCAAAAATAATCAACTAAATAGCACTCTCTCCAGTAAAAAGTTTTAGCTAGTCTTGTGAGCGCTAAAGTTTCTGTTTTTTACAGCATGATCATAAAGACTTCACCCAAGTCTTACCAAAGGTTCTACTTGGCACAAACACTAATTAAAACACAAAACCACATCTAAACATAATCTAGATGGATTATTTATTCCTAACCAGAACCAAAAAGCAAGAAACTAAAATAAATTGGGTTGCCTCCCAACAAGCACTATCGTTTAACGCCCCTAGCTAGGCATGATGATTTCAATGATGCTCTCATAAAAGATAAGAATTGAAACATAAAGAGAGAATCATGAAGAATATGACTAGCACATTTAAGTCTAACCCACTTCCTATGCATAGGGATTTTTTGAGCAAACAACTTATGGGAACAATAATCAACTAGCATAGGAAGGTAAAACAAGCATAACTTCAAAACTTTAAGCACATAGAGAGGAAACTTGATATTATTGCAATATGTACAAGCATATGATCCTCTCTCATAATAATTTTCAGTAGCATCATGAATGAATTCAACAATATAACCAGCACATAAATCATTCTTTTCATGATCTACTTGCATAAAAAATTTGCTACTCTCCTCATAAGCAAAAATTTTCTCATTCGGAATAGTGGGAGTATCATAAGAGACTTGAATACAATAAATTGTTTCCACATTAAAAGAGTAATGTTCAGAGAAAGGGTACTCATAATCATGACAAGTTTTATAAATATAATTATCACTACTTTTTATAGAATAAGTTTCATCACAATAATCATCATAAGTAGAACCTTTGTTCTCATCACAATCGATTGAAACCTCTTCCAAAATAGTGGATGCATCACTAAATAAAGTCATGACCTCTCCAAATCCACTTTCATAAATATTACAAAATTCAACATCCTCCAAAATAGTGGGATCATTACTTCCTAAAGTTGACACTCTTCCAAACCCACTTTCATCAATATAATCATCATAGGTAGAAGGCATGCTATCATCATAACAACTTTGCATATCAAAACTTGAGAGGCTAAAAATATCATCTTCATTAGACATAGCATCCCCAAGATCGGGACAAACATTAATTGCAGCAAATATATTCTCAAAAACATCATCTTCATCAAACATAGAATCCCCAATCTTGGGCCTTTTGATATCATAAGCATAATCACTCTCATCATCAATAGTATGGATAGCACCAATAGTATAACAAACATTATTATCATATTCTTCCAAGCAAGTGCCAAAAAGATTTCAAGATCATAAGATGTATCATTATCTTCCCAATCATAATCATCACAACAAGCAATAGGCATAACGAGATCATCAAGTGCATCATCTTCCACAATTATTTTTGATTCATTTTCATGAGGCACAACAATAATACGAGCAAAATTATTTGGGAGAGATACCTTTTTACCTCTCTTCCTTTTTCTTTTCTTCTTCTTCACCACATCATGTGTGGGTTCAATCCTCTTTTTGGAGCTCCTTATTAATGAGATTGGTTGAATAGAAGGCTCCTCCTCGTTACCTGATTCATCATGAGAAATAATAGGAGGATATTGGGAAGTCTCTTCCCTTTCGTTAGTATTCTCTTCATCTTCTATTTGTTTTATTCTCTTTATGTAATTGGCAATATAAGGATTTTCAATGTAATTCACCACACAATACATATAAATCTCTTCTAGATCAATATCGAGGAATTTCTCAAGGTTATATTCTGGAATATGCTTAGTTTGATGTTTCATTTCTTCATAACCCAAAAGCAAACTAAGTTCATTATGATGTGCAAGGGAAATCAAGTCATCACAATTTTTGGACACGATTCGATCGTGAAACAATTTGCAATTGATATTCAAATGAACATGTTCATTGCAAAGTTCACAAGTACGGTAAAGATATTTTAAATTTTTAGCACTCACATTTAGCCTTTCTTGCAACCATTTAGATTCTAAATGCTTATGCCTCTTGCAATATCTATCTTCCCTATTTGGTGTGTACTTGCAAACCCAATGCACTCCACAAAAATTGACATGTTTATAGGAGACATTTTCATCATAACTAGTGCAGTCATCATTAGTACTATGGTTATTCAAAGAGTTCATACTAAAAACATTGCAATCATGCTCATCATTCAAAGATTTAGTGCCAAACATTTTAATGCATTCTTCTTCTAACACTTTGGCACAATTTTCCTTTCAATCATACTCACGAAAGATATTAAAAAGACGAAGCGTATGAGACAAACTCAATTCCATTTTTTATATAGTTTTATTTTAAAACTAAACTAGTGATAAAACAAGAAACAAAAAGATTCGATTGCAAGATCTAAAGATATACCTTCAAGCACGCACCTCCCCGGCAACGGCGCCAGAAAAGAGCTTGATGTCTACTACGCAACCTTCTTCTTGTAGATGTTGTTGGGCCTCCAACTGCAGAGGTTGGTAGGACAGTAGCAGATTTCCCTCAAGTGGATGACCTAAGGTTTATCAATCCGTGGGAGGCGTAGGATGAAGATGGTCTCTCTCAAGCAACCCTGCAACCAAATAACAAAGAGTCTCTTGTGTCCCCAACACACCCAATACAATGGTAAATTGTATAGGTGCACTAGTTCGGCGAAGAGATGGTGATACAAGTGCAATATGGATGGTAGATTTAGGTTTTTGTAATCTGAAAATATAAAAACAGCAAGGTAACAAAGTGATAAAAGTGAGCGTAAACGGTATTGCAATGCTAGGAAACAAGGCCTAGGGTTTATACTTTCACTAGTGCAAGTTCTCTCAACAATAATAACATAATTGGATCATATAACTATCCCTCAACATGCAACAAAGAGTCGCTCCAAAGTAACTAATAGCGGAGAACAAACGAAGAGATTATGGTAGGGTACGAAACCACCTCAAAGTTATTCTTTCCAATGAATCCGTTGGGCTATTCCTATAAGTGCCACAAACAGCCCTAGAGTTCGTACTAGAATAACACCTTAAGATACAAATCAACCAAAACCCTAATGTCACCTAGATACTCCAATGTCACCTCAAGTATCCGTGGGTATGATTATACGATATGCATCACACAATCTCAGATTCATCTATTCAACCAACACATATAACCTCAAAGAGTGCCCCAAAGTTTCTACCGGAGAATCAAGACGAAAACGTGTGCCAACCTCTATGCATAGGTTCATGGGCGGAACCCGCAAGTTGGTCACCAAAACATACATCAAGTGAATCGCGTGATATCCCATTGTCACCACAGATACACACGGCTAGACATACATCAAGTGTTCTCAAATCATTAAAGACTAAATCCGATAAGATTACTTCAAAGGGAAAACTCAATCCATTACAAGAGAGTAGAGGGGGAGAAGAAACATAAGATCCAACTATAATAGAAAAGCTAGCGATACATCAAGATCGAATCACCTCAAGAATACGAGAGAGAGAGAGATCAAACACATAGCTACTGGTACATACACTCAGCCCCGAGGGTGAACTACTCCCTCCTCGTCATGGAGATCGCCGGGATGATGAATATGGCCACCGGTGAGGGTTCCCCCCCCCTCCGGCAGGGTGCCGGAACAAGGTCCCGACTAGTTTGTGGTGGCTACAGAGGCTTGCGGCGGCGGAACTCCAGATCTATTCTGTTCTCCGAAGTTTTTACGGTATATGGGTATATATAGGAGGAAGAAGTACATCAGGGGAACCACGAGGGGCCCACGAGGGTGGAGGGCGCGCCCCCTACCTCGTGGCTCCCTCGTTTATTTCCTGATGTGCACTCTAAGTTTATCTGGAGGCTTTCCTTCCAAAAATAACTTCTCCAGTTGGTTTCATGCCGTTTCGACTCCGTTTGATATTCCTTTTCTTCGAAACACTAAAACAAGGGAAAAAAACAGGAACTGGCACTGGGCTCTGGGTCAATAGGTTAGTCCATAAACATCCAAAACGCATAATATAAAAGTAATATAAAAGTGTTTAATAAAGCCCATAAACATTCAAAACGCATAATATAATAGCATGGAACAATCAAAAATTATAGATACGTTGGAGTCGTATCAGGGGGCGGCAAGTCTTGGCTGAAATACATGCTGGTCTAGGCGGCCAAGACGCCGCAGCTCGGGCCCTCGTAAGCAAAGCCTTCTGAACAGGTTTTTCTGGCTAACAGTGCGAGTAGACGCACAAGCCCTTGTCCAACGTTGTGTGGGATGTCAACTTTTCGCCAATCAAAGGCACATGCCTCCCACTGCCTTAAGAAAAATCCCCATCACTTGGCCCTTCGCGGTCTGGGGGCTCGATATGGTCGGATCCCTTAAAGGGGAAGCCACAAAAATAAATATTTACTGGTTATGGTGGATAGATTCACTAAGTGGATCGAGGCCAAAACGGGTGAAGCAGGGCCAGTGATTATCTTTATATCTGGCGCGGTACACCATTATGGTGTCACGCACAACATCATCACTCATAATGGCTCCAATTTTACAGCTGATGAGGTAAAAAAACGGGTGTGCTAACTTGGGCATTAAACTCGACTATGCATCCGTCTACCATCCTCAAACTAATGGTTAAGTTGAACGGGCCAATGGCCTGATAATGAGCGGCATTAAACCTAGACTGGTGCGCTCCCTACGGGAGTCAGTTAAGCACTGGGTTGAGGAACTCGATACCGTGCTCTCGGGGCTGCGGACTACGCCTAATCGAACGACCGGATACACACCTTTCTTCATGGTGTACGACGCAGAAGTTGTCCTGCCCTGCGACATTATTCATGACTTACCTCGAGTGCGCATGTAAGAAGAGCGAAAAGCCGAGCTCTATCAGCAGGATGACCTAGACGGCCTTGAAGAGGAGCGTGATATTGCGCGAGCCCGTTCCACATTTTATCAAAACCAAGCCAGGCGATACCAAAGAAGAGAAGTGCGGACTATGACATATAACGTCGGTGACCTCGTCTTGCATCTTCCGGAGAAAAAGAAGGATAAGCTCAAACCAAAATGGGAGGGGCCCTTCATCATAGATGAAGTTCTCATAGGAAGAGCCTACCGCATTCATGATGCATCGGATAATCGCCTTGAGCTGAATCCATGGAACGCTACTCGACTCCGACGATTCTACGGATAGTTCGGTCGCACCCTTCTTTATTTTTCTTTGACTAGGTTCCTTTTTTCTCCTCTCCCTTTTTCTTTTTTCCTTTTTATCCTAGGGTATGTTCGGATCTACCGTAGTGTTATTGGTACACATCTTTAAATGTATACACCCCATTATAACTGAGGGCTTCTTTGACGAAGCTTATTACTAAAAGCTTGTTGCTTCTAGTGTTTACGTCGTTTGCTCTATACATCTTTTGCCATTATATGCACCTCCATGACTTAAGTTTTTGCCAAGCTGGGTTGCCTTGCTCCTGTGTTTATACCTTACGTTCCAGATTTTTCGGCTAGGGTGTAAAGGGAGTACATCTATGATTGCTACAACCGGGTAATCCGGATCTATACCTCAGACGGGTGAAGCTGGAAAATAGCGTTCTTAAGAGAATAATTGGTCGGCAAGCAACGACAGATTGTTTACGTTTATGTAATTCTTTTAAACAAATACGTGATAGGCTCCCCGTAATTCGGATCAAAGCCTAAGCATGCCAACCCAAGGAAAGAACATTTAATATAACTATTTTCCCTGGAAGATATTTTTTACATTAAATATTAATATAACATAACTCCCCGAAATGTTTTTGTCTGTTTGAGCAATATGACTGGATTGCCTGGTTTCTGGACATAATGAATGTTTATTACATTCCAACATGTTATTCGGAAGCACTCCAACTTCTTGGTTCGTAGGTAAAAGCTGAAGGCCTACGATGACAAATTTTGACATGTTCGGTTGGAGATAAGTTCGATGGTAAAGTACATTGATACATTGAATTGAACGCCTACTCTTTATCTATGTCATCTATAAGAATGTCTAAGCTACAGTCTTCTTGCGAATATTTCGCATTTGTCATCACTTGGTCATATACCAAATGCACGGGGTTCTCTTTTCCGTCCGGTACCTGAGGTCCAACCCGAGCCATATGATTTGGATCAAGCCCGGTAGCGCGTTTTCAACATCACCCATGCCTCTCTTGCACCTTCCTGGCATGCGGACGCCTTCCATAGCTTAAAACGGCGCCGGGCACCTTTGAACAGGTTCGCCAACCCCTCCGTACTTTCTGGAGGGGCATCGGATGGCCATAAGGCCTTGGCCATACTTCTCATGGCTTTCCGGGCCCGCTCATGCACCTCAGACAGCTCTCTTAGCACGTCGTCTCGAAATCAGGATACTTCTTCTTCAGGCTGCCTAGTTAATAGACCTGCAACAATAGCATTATGACAATCCGAATTATGGGATACTATGAAGTCCCTTGGATGGTTTAGAAGGTCATACCGAATATGCCACCTTTCAACTTTTTATTCTCTTTTTTCGCGTCTGATAACTGAGTCTTTAAGCTCTTTATCTCTTCGGCTTGTTTATCCTTTTCCTCTTCGAGTTTCTTCTTTTGATCAATGGTTATTGTGGCTTTCTTCATTTCCTCAAGCTCTGTGGTGACGACACTTAGCTTTGTCTGGCTCATTTTAAGCTCCTGGGACAGCGCCTTGTTCTTCTATTTGAGAATCTGTGGTCATAACGATCCTTAAATCAGTGGGTCTAACCGCTTCAAGTCTCAGGGGCTATTGGCATATATCTATTTAATTTGCACAAATTATTACCTGCATATCCTTTGAAAACAGGTGAGTAACTCCAGCAAGTCCATCTCGGGCGGCTCGGATATATGCATCCACAGAGCTGAGGGAAGTAAATTCCTGCTCAGAAAAAACTAGAGTGCGCATTGCCTCTTTTAGTCTTCGATGATTCATCACGCTCTCCACCTCGGAATTCGTGACGGATACGTCACCTGAATCCTCATGAGGGGGTTGATCTGGCATTGCTTCCATATCAGCTCTCGTCAGGGTTGACGAGCCAGGAGCCAGATTAGCTGATACTCGGCTAGCAAGGTATTTGGACACAGTTTGTCGTGTGCTCCTCCTGAAATAAGATGGGAGGAGAAATATAACAATCTGATCTCATGCATAGGCACATGTCAAAGGACATACCTCTTTGAAGAAGAAGGGGGCTCGACGGCACTCCCGGTTTCCTTTCGTTTTGAATGCTCGCCCTGCGTAGATGCTGCCTTCCTAGAGGCCGCTCTCAATGGAGTGCGGCTCGCTGAGCGCCGATCCTATGAAGCACAATTCAGTGCGATGGGTGAGATGCAAGTAGGGGCTCCTTTTTTGAGGAAGCTTTCCGAATACTTACAATGGAGAAGGGCAAAAGGCGGGGGTAGTCGGCTATTATAGCCACTGCCGAGCCGTCAAGGCTCGCTTGGTAAAAGACTCCATCATCAAACTCTATGAATATATCCGGTTCCTCACAAATGTCGGGGTCTTCGTTACGAGCATAATCCTCTGGTTGTGGGGCGGGGCAATGAATATTCTCGACCACCTTCCTCCATGTCTTCTTTAAGACAATTAGAACAATTTGATTAACGTACCTCAATAACAAGGTAGAACAGTGCTAATAAACAAATACTTACCCATTCAATGGGGTTATACATGGAAAAACCTTCCCGGCAATTTAAACAGATGAAGTCTTCTTTCTCCCCCTTATAAAGATCGGCCAGGATGATGGCCAGTTCGGCTGGGGTATCCAGGCCCTTGTGCCTATAACAAGATGCATCGTCCTCTCCGTTGTAGCACTGTAAAGGGGTCACTCTGGACTGGTGGGGCTGGATACATCGCTTTATCGCAATGGCCATGACTTCGATTATCGAGAGCTCGGAATGATCAAGTAATCTGACCTTGCTGACTAGCCTCTTCACTTCCGCATTGTCTTCTTCCTTGGGACTCCGGTGGCGCCAATTAAGGCATTTCCTCAATGGAGCACTAGAGAATTCTGGGTGTCCACGCCGAACTGGGTCGGGAATGGGAACATCCTCAATATAAAACCATTTCGAAGAACATTCTTGGGATACCTCCTTGGGAGTTCCAACAAGGTAACCTGATCCGGCTATGCGCCATACTTCGGCGCCACCCATTTCAAATATGGAACCCCCTCGATGACGAGGACGAGGCAAAAGAACTTTCCCCATAGTTCAAAATGAGCCTCGCAGCTTAAAAATAGTTTGAAGAGAGCGACAAAACCCGAGATGTGCAGGATAGAACCTGTTGTAAGGGTGTGCAGTTGGATCCCGTAGAATTCCAATAGACTTCTGAGAAAGGGGTGGATCGGAAATCCTAAGCCTCGCAGGAGAAACGAGACAAAGCACACCCTCTCCTCCTTGTTGGGGTTGGGGAAATTCTCTGCTGGCATATCATTGCCATTTGTGGCCAATCCCGCTCGCACAGGGACTAGATCTACGAGAGGGAGATATACTTGCGTCTGAAGTCGATTTAGCTAAAGGTAAGACATTGAGCAGCTTCGCCAATCACCCTCTTGAGGGCCATGTGGGCGCAAGGAAGAGCTAGGAGCGCTCGTCATGCTTTGAAGTTTTTTCGTGGTTTGCTCCATTGCTGTTTGCGTGATGTGGGATGGCATTTGGGGGATCTAACCTCCTTATATAGATGATGACCGCCGTGGTAAGTAGGTTATTTGTAAAAATGACGGACCGTTCACATTCGCCCGGCGCATGGAAATCGAGGCGACAATAGGAAGGAATCATAAAGGCAGAACATGCAGGTCAAAGCCGGATTGTCATCAATCCGGAGTATGGTGAAGAACCCGCCTTGCAAAGCTGAAGATATAAGCCGGATACTACATCGTCATTGAAAGCAAGTTCACGGGCTACTGAGGGAGTCCTGGATTTGGGGGTCCTCAGGTGTCCGGCCTATTCGATATGGGCCGGACTGATCGTCACTAGTAGGAAAAGGCTAATTAGTGGCGCACCTGTTTTGGCCATTAATGGCGCACTATAGGTGCGCCACTATTATCACGCCACTAGTAACAAGTACTAATGGCGCACCAAAATTCAGAATTTTTTTTCAATTTTTTTTGTTTTTTCTTAATCTTGGGTCACTATGGTTTAGCCATTACAATCTCGATGTAGATAAACTCTTGTAACCCCTATACTCATCGAATACAATCGAGCAGGACGTAGGGTTTTACCTCCTTTAAGAGGGCCCGAACCGGGGTAAACATAGTGTCTCTATTGTTCCCTGTTACCATTGATCCTTATACTCAAAGCCTGGGCCCCCTATCCGAGATCTGCCGGTTTTGACACCGACAGAGGGAGGCGAAACAACATAAACCACCCCCCCCCCCCGGTAGACACACCTTCATGGTAGTGCACCGGGCTAGCTCGTTGGTTTCCTCAACCATTGGTGAGGGAGGGACGATGTGGGCAGGGAAGGCGATAGGTGCTATGGTAGTTCGTCGAGCAGGGTGACATGAGTGAATAGTTTTCTTGACAACTGGTTTAAGGTGTGCTTCCAAATTACCCCTTAATTGCCCATTAATTATTATTTAGTCACATGAAGTTGTAAATCTACTTGTTTTTTGGTATTTGAAAACAAAGTCGAAAGGGGAAAAAGATGATGGGAGTATCTATATTCCCTTGTTCTACTCGTCTTTTTAACACACTATAATCATAGACACTAACGTACACGCACACATACTCATCATTATGAATGAATGCATGTGCACCCTAACACCTCCAAGATATTGAACAAGCACAAGATCTTAAGATTGACAAAGTCATCATAGACGTCTCATAGTCGATGAGGACGTCTCCTCATCCTGAACAAACATCACCGGAAGACTGAAATAAATTCAGGAAAATGCGTCAACGGGATGTCTCCTCTTATTAAACAAACATCACTGGAAGTCTGAAATAAATTCAGGAAATTGCGTAGACAGGGACGTCTCCTCTCAAAGAACGAACATCACCAAAAGCCTGAAATAAATTCGAAAAAATGTGGCGATGGGGACGTCTCCTCCCACTGAATGAACGTCACTGTAAGCCCGAAATAAATTCAACAAAATGCATACACAAGTGTCAAGTCTTGGACTTGAAGTCTGGTGGGTTCGCTTCACCACAAGGAACCTAATTACCCTTGTTTTTGTTGTCAAGAGAAGCAATCCATTGCCTTTCCAAGACGCACTCATCACGGCCATATGTGAAGCACGCACATAAATATTAAATACATGTATACGTACAGGCTATCGATCACATACGGTGCACCCATGCTAACAAACCCCTAGCTAGTTGATGCAAGAAAAAGAAAAACCTAGCTAGACGTAAGCTGGCCACCCATGCTAACAAACCCCTACCTAGATGTAAGCTGACCATCTGTGGATAAGCCAGTAACCAAGGTGATCGGCGAAAGACTAGGATAAGCTAACAACAACAGGCAACCTCACTAGGCCTTACTAATTTTTGGAGATCGAATCCCTGCCGTAATCTCATGACACGCGTTCGATCCGTATATATGGAACTATGGATCATATGTACCTTCGTGACAACCTTCAAACGTACCAAATTATATAGACCTTGCTAGTTTGATCGACCTGTGACTTGTGCTCGGGATCTACTGGCCAGCCGATCGCATCCGCCATGGGTCTCTGCCTCGCCAAGACTTCTTCTACAACGCCTCCTCCTCCTCCTCGCTGGCCGGACCTCCCGCCGGACGTTGTCGGCATCATCCTATGCCGTCTCACCTCCGGCGCCGACCACCTCCGCTTCGGCGCGGTGTGCCGTGACTGGCGCCTCGCCGCGCAGCAGCAGCAGTGGGGCGCCGCGCCGTGGCTAAACGTCGGCCCCGGCGCCTATCAGAGCCTCCATGGTAAGGTGCACCGCTTCAGTTCCTGCCATGGCTCTTCCGGCAGCTGGATCCTCTGCTACCGCGACCCTGACGATCAGCTAGACGACTCTGATGACCAGTCTGATGGTGGAGATTACCTGGAAGATCAGCGGATGGCCCTGACGGCCAGTCCGATGGCGGGGATGACCTGGAAGATCAGCAGTATGGCGACGACCAGTCCGATGGCGGGGATTACCAGGAAGATCAGCCGGATGGCGAGGATGACCTGGAGCATCTATTGGATAGCGTGGAAGAGGGTGGAGGACGATGCTTATTCCTTCACAACCCTTTCCACGTATCAGCCGCCCCCATCCAGATCCTGACACGAGAACTACCAAGGGCTCAGCCCAGGAACGGCCCAGGCGCACCAAGAAGCCCAGTGGTCGCTATGCTGGCCCGATTTGGAGCAAGTGACCTAGCTATATAACCAGCAAGTGAAGAGGAAGAATGGCACGAAAGAACTGACCCTCGAACCGGCCGCCTGTGGCGTGTTCCTCTCTCCCACCCCCGGCTCTCATCTCCCGGTCCCCTTCTTGCTGCTACCAAATTCCCCATTTGTATCCCGGATCTATAATGTATTAATACATCTATATTGAGAGAGTGATTTAGGACCGTCACATCTGGTATTCAGAGCCAAAAAATTTCCCCGCCACCGATAATTAGTTGAGTAGATCTGGGGAAATCCAAGACCCGCAGTCTTCAGCAAGTCATGGCGGATCTGGATCTGCAGAAGAAGATGGAGGAAGCGGCTCAGGAGAGAAGCAGCATCACGAAAGCCCTCCTTGGGATCCAGCGATCTCTCGACAAGATGGAGCCGGCGGTGTCCAAGATGGAGCCAGTGCTCCAATCGCTCGAGCCCGTGGTCAACGACCTGTCGGAGTGGCGCCCCGGCATCGATGCGGCGGTCGGGCGTCTCCAGGCCGACCTAAGCGATATCCGAGCGCAGCTCACAAAGATGGCGCTTGGTACCAGCGCGACGGCTGCAGCTGGGAAGGCGACAGGGCCTTCATCATCAACGATGGCGGACGCGCCATCCCTCGAGCCCGTCGCAGATGGCGACGGCCATGGGCCAGAGAGCCACCGCGCAGCATCACCTACACGGGCCTCGACGTTTGGCTGGGGGCTCCTCCCAGCGCCGACCCCGGCCAATGGTACGTTCGGTACGCCGTTCCCTAAGGTTCCTCTGCCTAATCCGTTAGACACCGGTAGTGGTAGTGGGGCATCCTTTGGTCGATTGGGCGCCTCCTGAGTGGAATGTCCAGAGTTTGATGGTGAGAATCCCACGGGGTGGAAAATTCGCTGTGAAGCCTGCTTCAGGATTGGGGCGGTTGATCCGGCTGTGTGGGTCGATACGGCTATAGTTAATTGCACGGGCGCCGCGGCTTTGTGGTTGGAATGGTCCCAAGCTCATGTGAGATGCCCGAATTGGGAACAGTTCGTGGCTTCGGTGTTAGAGAAATTTGGGAGAACCGAATTTCAGCAGCTGTTTAGAAAATTTTCAAAGCTTAAGCAATCTGGGTCTGTGCTCGAGTATGCTGAGCAGTTCAACCTTGTTATGCATAGCTTATTGGCGCATCACAGTAGTTGGGATCCTCTGTTTTTTACAACCCAGTTCATAGATGGATTGCATCATGAAATTAAAATTGCTGTCATGCTTCATCGTCCGAAAGATTTGGCGACTGCTGTGGCTCTGGCTGAATTGCAGGAAGAAGTGGTGGATATGGTTCGACAAGAGCAGGAGGCTCAATCACCGGCGCGTGGGCCGTCGGCGTCTGCTCGCGGGGGACGGTACTCATCGCGGCCTCCTTTGCCCGTGATGGTTTCCCCTGTTCCAGGTGGCCCCAAGGGCACTCCTACATCGCCAAGTGCGACGACACCAGAGGGCCGGCGCAGTCCGGACAGTGCTCGGATTCCCATCGGCAGTTCGTCGGTGGATGACAAGCTACGGTCGCTGCAAGCCTACCGGCGTGCTCGGGGGCTTTGCTTCACTTGTGGGGAGCGATGGGGTCAAGGGCATGTGTGCTCCGCAACGGTGCCACTTCACGTTGTGGAAGAGCTCGTGGGGCTGCTTTCAGTCCCAGCATCCCCTGAACCTGTGGTGTCACCGGAGTCTGCCGAAGAAGACGATCTCTGCTTGCTGTCCGCGGCTGCTACTACTGGGACAGAGGCGCCAAAAGCTTTTCCAATGCTTGGCATGGCAAAGGGAAGAGCGTTGTTGATGCTAGTCGACTCAGGATCATCTCACAGTTTCATTAACTCGGAAATTGCAAAAGAATGGCCGTCCGTGCAACCAATGGCACGGCCAATTCGAGTGAAGGTGGCTGACGGAGGAGTAACAGTGTGTGACATGGAGGTGCCGGTCTGTGAGTACGAGATACAAGGGCACAAGTTTCGGTCCACCTTGAAGTTGTTTCCACTTGGGAGTTATGACATGATTCTGGGGATGGACTGGTTGGAGTCCAGGGGATTGATGACTGTGAACTGGGGCAGAAAATATATGGTTTTCAAGCATCACGGGAAGTTTGTGCAATTGCAAGGGGTGTCAGCTTCTGTTCGGGACTGTCCAAGTGTCTCTTCAATCCAACTGCAGCTGGTGCAAGTTCAGGAGTCCGTGTTGCACTTGATACAATTGTGTGCTGTCAAGGAAGACGGGGACCAAGGGGCTGTTCCGGCAGCAGTGGAGGCGCTGATAAAGGAGTTCTCTGCCCTGTTTGATAAGCCAAGGGGTTTGCCTCCTCAGCGGTCGTTCGACCATGCTATTGACTTGATACCAGGTGCGACCCCAGTCAACATTCGACCATACCGATACAATCCCGCGCAAAAGGATGAGATCGAAGCCCAGGTGGCTGATATGTTGGCACAAGGGATTATCCAGATCAGTCGTAGCCCGTTTGCCTCACCGGTGCTGCTGGTTCAAAAGAAGGATGGATAGTGGCGTTTTTGCATTGACTATCGGCACTTAAATGCCATCACGGTTAAGAACAGATACCCGCTTCCGATTATCAATGAATTGCTGGATGAGTTACAAGGGGCAAAGTGGTTCACAAGCCTTGATTTGCGGTCCGGGTACCACCAGATACGCATGAAACCCTCAGATGAAGCAAAAACTGCTTTCAGGACGCATCACGGCCATTTCGAATTCAAAGTGATGCCTTATGGAGTCACGGGGGGACCCAGTACTTTTCAAGAGGGCATCAACACCATGTTTGCTCCTCTGCTCAGACATGGGGTTCTTGCATTCATGGATGATATCTTATGTTACAGCAAGACCTTGGAAGCCCATGTGAAGCTGCTTCGAGAAGTGTTCAGGATCCTGGCAGAGAATCAGCTGAAAGTAAAACAGAGCAAGTGCACCTTCGCTACTCAGAAATTGAAATATCTTGGGCATATCATTAGTGAGGAAGGCGTGCAAACTGATCCAACAAACATCGAAAAAGTGCAGCAGTGGCCTAGCCCCAAGAATGTAAAGGAGGTGCGTCAGTTTTTAGGGTTGGCAGGATACTACCGGAAGTTTGTGAGGCACTTTGGTATCATCAGTCGGCCAATGACAGAATTTCTCAAAAAGTGGGTGCTCTTCTGATGGACACCTATACAGGAGGAGTCCTTTCAAGCTCTGAAGCCGCACTGACCACAGCACCTGTTCTTGCTCTGCCCAACTTTGCGAAGCCGTTTGTGGTGGAAACTGATGCATCGGATGGGGGAATTGGCGCCGTATTGATGCAGGACCAACACCCCATTGCCTTCCTTAGTCAGACTTTGGGTCCAAGGCTACGGGCACTCTCAACCTATGAGAAGGAAAGCATGGCCATACTGATGGCGGTAGACCGTTGGCGCTCTTATCTGATGACTTCAGAGTTCGTGATACGAACGGACCACAGGAGCTTTGCCTGTTTGGACGAACAACGGCTGACCACGCCATGGCAACAAAAGGCGATGACGAAGATGTTAGGGTTGCAGTACCGCATCGAGTACCGCAAAGGGGCATTGAATCAGGCTGCCGATGCCTTATCACGTCGGCCTGAAGCATCAGCTTGTGTTGTGACAGTCTGCGTGCCTAGTTGGTTGGAGGAGGTGAAGCAAGGATATCTCAAAGACCCTCAGTGTGTGAAGATTTTGGCTCTTCCACCAGGACAGAAAGCTTCAGATGGACCTCATACAGTGTCAGAGGGTCTGATCCGCTAAAAGGGGCGAATCTGGATCGGGAACAACAGCACAGTACAGCAGCGAGTGCTTCAAGAGCTGCATTCAGGCGCAATAGGTGGACACTCCGGAGTTCAGGCAACTTACAGCAGGGTCAGACAACACTTTGCGTGGCCGCAACTCAAGCGCACAGTGAAAGCTTATGTGGCGCAGTGTGCAGTGTGCAAGCAAGCGAAACCAGAACATGTGCGATACCCAGGGCTGCTTCAACCACTTCCAGTTCCATCGCAAGCCTGGGAAATGGTGACACTTGACTTCGTGGAAGGGTTGCCCACATCTAAAGGGTACAACTCCATTCTGGTTGTGATGGACAAGCTCACGCGCTATGCACACTTCATTCCACTACGCCATCCCTTCTCAGCAATGCAAGTGGCAAAAGCATACATGGATAACGTTTTCAAGCTGCATGGTCCCCCGGATGCAATGGTCTCAGACCGCGATCGTATATTCACCAGTAAAATCTGGCAGGAGCTGTGCAAGTTAACTCATATCACCCTGAAAATGTCATCCGCTCGGCATCCTCAGACTGATGGCACCACGGAGCGAGTAAACCAGTGCATGGAACTCTATTTGAGGTGCTTCGTCCACACCTGTCCAAGCAAGTGGGTGGACTGGATATCCTTGGCCGAATTCTGGTATAATACATCTTACCACTCCACTCTCAAGTCTACTACGTTTGAGGTCTTATATGGGCACAAGCCGCGCTTCTTTGGCATATCCAATGTGGCTGATGCTAAAGTAACAGACTTGGCGGCTTGGACTGAGGAAAGAGCCTTGATGCTGGCATCTCTTCGACAGCACCTGAACAGGGCGAGGCAATGGATGAAGGATAAAGCGGATCGCCACCGTTCTGACCGAAGCTTTGCAATCGACGATTGGGTGTACCTGAAGCTACAGCCGTATGCCCAGTCATCGGTGGCCGCACGAGCTAATCACAAACTTGCTTTTCGCTACTTTGGTCCGTTTCAGGTGCTGCAGCGAGTCGGCGAGGTGGCCTACAAGCTGGCCTTGCCGGAGCACGCGAAGATTCACCCAGTGGTGCACGTGTCTCAGTTGAGGGCGGCAGTGCCTCCGTCCACCCCTATCATGCCGGAGCTGCCCCGTTTGGATGAAGAGCTACTGCCGTATCAAGTTCCTGAAGCGATTTTGCAGCGTCGCGTGGTGCAAAAAGGTACGCGTCAGGTAGAGCAAGCGTTGGTGCACTGGTCTGGTTTTCCTGCGTCCTTGGCTTCGTGGGAGGATGTCATCGCTCTCAAGACCCGGTTCCCGCGAGCGTTGGCTTAGGGTCAAGCCAAACTTAAAGGGGGAGGAAATGACACGAGAACTACCAAGGGCCCAGCCCAGGAACGGCCCAGGCGCACCAAGAAGCCCAGTGGTCGCTATGCTGGCCCGATTTGGAGCAAGTGACCTAGCTATATAACCAGCAAGTGAAGAGGAAGAAGGGCACGAAAGAACTGACCCTCGAACCGCCGCTGTGGCGTGTTCCTCTCTCCACCCCGGCTCTCCCCTCCCGGTCCCCTTCTTGCTGCTACCAAATTCCCCATTTGTATCCCGGATCTGTAATGTATTAATACATCTATATTGAGAGAGTGATTTAGGACCGTCACAGATCCCGTGGCCATGCAGGGAGCCGCCTAAGATCGTGATGTGTTCTTCATCCGTGGCGATTCTTCACAGAGGCATCTGCACGATTGCCCCTTTCTGGGCGGCTGACATAACCGGACCACCGCCGGAGCACCGTACGTGGTGGCCGCTTACCGGTTATTACGTGGACATAGCGTTTTACCGTGGAAAAATCTTCACTGTTACGAAGTCGGGAACTCTTCTCACATGACTTCTTTGGCCATCGCTCACGAGCAAGTGACGAACCAATCCATTGGGCCATATGGTCAACTGGTGGATAACAATGTCTGCCACCTGGTCGTGTCGGCTGACAAGGAAAAATTGTTGATGGTGCGTTGGGGCATTCCTCGCCGAAAGCTGATGGTACAGCGGAGCATCCCTCGACGAAAGACAATGGTGCGACAGAGCATCCCTCGTCGAAAGGCCACCGGTGTTGCTGTTCATGAACATCGACCGGTGCTGAATCTACAGGTGTTCGAGGTGGACTTGGCCAATGGCAAGTGGTCTGAGGTGAATGACCTCGAAAGGCAGGCTTTTTTCATCAGCAGGAGTTGCTGCAGGGCATTTAGATCTTCAGAGAACCTCTCTCCGAGGTTCCCTCAAGGGAATTGTGTGTATATCTTGGGTGTCGACTGGCACTTGAAGAGGACCGCCGTTGATGGTGGTCCGTGCAAGTGCCGCAACTGCCATGACCATGTGAATGGTGGTGTTCCTAGCTACTGCGTGTATGACATGACGACCCGTATTGCTAGTCTGATTTCACTAGGCGGAGGTCACGATATGGAAAGAGCCAGCTCAGAGTGGTTCTTTCCATGCGAGTAATAAGAAACCAGAGATACCAATAACATATGCAAATGAGCGATGAACCATTATTATTATTATTAGTATTATTATTATTATTATTATTTTGCAGGTAGCAATGAACCATTTTTTTAGGGTTACCATCTGCCGCTTTATTAACTAAACAGAGAAAACAGGAATCTCGTCCGAGATAACCCCCAAGATACAGTCGGGGGAGGGGGGGGGGCACCAAACCACACATTACAGAGTTCATCACTTAATCTTAACTTTGCTAACTTATCTGCGGCAGAGTTTGCATTACGCCGTACCCACGAGACTTGTACTTCCTGGAACAGCTCCATCCTCATCTTAATCTCCTCCACTAGCGGGCCGCTTGATGATAGGTTCTTCTGTGGCGTCTTGAGCATCTTGGCAAGGTTGGCGCAGTCCGTCTCGAGCACCAGCTTCGTTGTGCCCAGCTCTCCCGCCGCCTACAGTGCTCGCAAACATGCAAAAATTTCAGCAATCTCCGGGTCTTAAACACCATCATAGACACGATAGGCTGCAGCTCGAAAAGCTCCTGCTGAGTCCCTGACGACAGCTCTAGTGCCACATTTTGCCCCCTGCTTGTAGGTCGCGCAATCAAAGTTGACCTTCAACCATCCCTCCTCCGGCGGCCTCCATTTCTCTTTTATCACCGACTTGCTCAGCTTGACCTTCTCTCCATGGAAAGATCTCCATTCCGCCACATATGCCAGCACCGAGTTTAATATTTCATGTGCATCTGCCATCTTCTTCCCCTCCCTTGTTTCATCACTTAATCTTAACTTTGCTAACTTATCTGCGGCAGAGTTTGCATTACGCCGTACCCACGAGACTTGTACTTCCTGGAACAGCTCCATCCTCATCTTAATCTCCTCCACTAGCGGGCCGCTTGATGATAGGTTCTTCTGTGGCGTCTTGAGCATCTTGGCAAGGTTGGCGCAGTCCGTCTCGAGCACCAACCGTTGCGCCCAGCTCTCCCGCCGCCTACAGTGCTCGCAAACATGCAAAAATTTCAGCAATCTCCGGGTCTTAAACACCATCATAGACACGATAGGTTGCAGCTCGAAAAGCTCCTGCTGAGTCCCTGACGACAGCTCTAGTGCCACATTTTGCCCCCTGCTTGTAGGTCGCGCAAATCAAAGTTGACCTTCAACCATCCCTCCTCCGGCGGCCTCCATTTCTCTTTTATCACCGACTTGCTCAGCTTGACCTTCTCTCCATGGAAAGATCTCCATTCCGCCACATATGCCAGCACCGAGTTTAATATTTCATGTGCATCTGCCATCTTCTTCCCCTCCCTTGTTTCATTCTGAGCTAGCCAAAGCCCATATGTTGCATGAACCATGATCTCCTTCTCCTCCTCATTAGCATCGGCAAACCAACCCAACAACCCAGTTGCCACCTCTCTCTGGGAACTGATATGAACCGGTGGGATCGCCACCGGAATCCCCTTTTTCGAGCGAAGTTTCTTCCAAAATAACACCGAATGTGGACAGAGCCAAAACCTGTGAAGCGTTGTCTCCTCTCTACCACACACCGGACAGAAGATGCCTGGCTTGATTCGCCTCCTATGCAGCTCCGAGCCCACTGCCAAACCGTTTCGAATGAGTCTCCAGACATGGATTTTGGTTTTGTTCGGGGCACTGGTCTCCCACAAACCGAGCCAGCCCTTGTGCTACGCCACCGACGAGGACGTTCCTGGTTGTCCAGTTTTCGCCATGTTCATGGCCACCTTGACATGATATGCTGAGCAAACGGTAAACGCCCGTTCTTTGTGTGATTCCACGCCAAATAATCATCCATATCCGGTCCTCCAATCACTATTTGCTTTATATCTTTCGCATCATCCACTGAAAACATACGATCAGTTCTGTCCGTGTCCCACGCACGCCCAGATTGTGTCATTAAGTCCCTAACCTTGGTGACTCCATGCACATAGTCTGCACCCAGTGGTGCTACACTAGCTTGCCGCGGTATCCATGGGTCATGATGGATGTTCACGCTCGCACCATTGCCAATCCGCCATACAACACCTTGCCTCAACAGTTCTCTCCCATGAATGATGCTCCTAAAAGCATAAGAGCCACTCGAGGGGCAAGTTGCATTCATAATTGATCCGTCCGGGAATTACCTTGCCTTGAGAACCCTTGCACACAAAGAGTGCGGGTGCTGAACAATCCGCCATGACTGCTTGGCCAACAGCGCCTAGTTGAAGGCTTCCGGATCCCTAAAGCCCATTGCACCATCTCGTTTTGCCACACACATTTTGTCCCATGCAATCCAATGAGCAATGAACCATTATTGATCCTTAACTTGCAGAGCGACGGTCCTTACTAGCTTGTTACTTGATGATGCCCATGCATATTGTTAAAATATGGTCTTTAGTAATTATTACAATGCAGTATGTCATATAATTAGAGGTTGAGTTGAGATTTAAAGCAGTTTTCGATTGTAGATTTCTCACCAAAAATAGTTTATAACTGTAGATCAGGTCAATGATGTCTAATTTTTCTTAATTTTTTATATCGTTACAGATATATATTAAGCCTCTAGCCAGTACAATATACGGTATTACAGGAGCAACATATAAAATCATATATTTTTCATGCATGCAACCTAGCTAATTCTAGCGAATAATCCTAGTGCATTGCATGAATGGAATTAAAGACTCACATCATTATTTGAGGTGCATGCATGGTTAGAAATCTCTCCGACGTGCCTACAACATACTACTCTATGAGAATGATAGAGATGGCAAATAATATAATTGAAAGCCATCAGATACATTAGATGCAGTATGAAATAAACAACTGGTGACGGTACATAATCGCAGCATGTACCGTCTCATTCACTTTACACTAATATAAAGTCCGTACCTTTGCAGAACAAATCTCACAGGACAATGTTGATCTTTCTGTTGAATTCTGAAGCCTGACAGTACAAAGTTTCCAAGTCATCACCTAGAAAAACAGTATACTGAAGGACAATTTTCACAGCAGTCTATGAAATACTCCCTCCGAGAAAAATAAAAGGTGTATTAATTTTAGAAAATGTCAAACATTTTCCATGTTGGACGAAGTTTGTAGAAAATTATATCAACATATACAATACCAAATAAATGAAATAGATGTCATGTTGAACCTAATGATATCGATTTGTTATTGTAGTTATTATACTCTTTAAACTTTGTCAAACAAGGAGAAGTTTGATTTATTAGGAAATGTATACACCTTATATTTTGAAATGTTTTCTCGCAAAAAAATATATTTTGAAATGTTTGACTATGGTGACAAATGTGCTTCATTTTCATGTTTTTCCTAATTCTTTCTAAGTTGGGACCAATCCTTTTCTCATTTTCCCGTATTCTAATTTACTTAGTAGTTAGTAAGTTTTTGTTGATGTAGTTTAATGGCCGAAACCTAGCAGGTTCAGCTGCCTTCATGTTCGTAGTCCATACCCAATCAATGTGCAAGATAAACATACGGCTTCCTCCTCGGAATCTCTGATCGTAGTGCTCTGTCCAAGTGCCCGCGAGCACCGTTGAGCAAGTCTTCCAAGAGGGAGTCATTCGCCATGATCCTCGGGTTTAAATCGAGGTCATTCACCACCAACCACCCACTCTTCTCAAGTTCCGGCCCGAACACCTGCAAATTTATCTTTGCAAATTGTGAATTCATATCCATGAGGGATGCTCTGTTGCACATTAGTAACTTTTGTTTATTTGATCAGACGACCATGTTATGATTCGAAAGGCACTTCAAGCCCGACGTCAACCAATCGATCATGGGTGGCGGCAACAAGGAGCATTTCTTGAGACTTGCTTGAAGCGACGTGACTTTCCCATCTCATGGGCAAAGAGCTCCTTGCTGAAACTGAGCACGAAGATCTTTGAGGTACAAGGCGATGTCGTTGTATTTGGGGAGGAAAACACCCATGAGAGCTGGTGGTACCTGGGGAAAAATGCCAAGCTAAATGTGTCACTGGGGCTTCCTATTGTAGGCTAAAGGATTGTTGCAAGGAGACATGACGACGACATGAGGACCTTACACATAGCAAAGGTGATACTAATGGCACCGACCAGAACAACATGTTGTCATCGTGTCGTATGGTTCATGGGAACCCCAATCGCCATAGCTGTTGAGGCACTAATGGTAGCCGCTCAGGATCTCGATGGTGGACGAAGGATTACGAAGAAAGATTCATCAATCATGCTTGTAGAGGAGGTAGTTCCCGAAGGAGAGGACGCTGGCGTCGTGGCTATAGTGAAACACCTTGTCGTCGTTGAGGCTGTTGTACGGCATGGCCGGTGGTAGGGGTTGCCCCGCAACGATGAGCTAGTCGTGATAGACGGCGCCAAAGCTGAGGCAGTCTCAGTGGGATGGTAGGCGAGATATGGGCGCTGGCTGGAGGTCCGACTTGGGCGAAGTAGTAGTGTGACCGAGGCACATCTGACCATGCTCGATGCGATCAAAAGGTACTCGATTAGTTTGTCAATTGGATTAGGCGAACGTAAATCGGATCTAAATATTGGTGTAGAGCAAACTCTGTGTACGATTATGACGAAGTTCATAGGCATATGAAAAATTATTTCGATTTACTTTAAATAAATGTACATCGACAGTAGCGATGTGAAAAAAGAACAAACCACCAATATTTCAGCAATTGTACATAAAGAAATCAACTTCATTATAGTTGATCAATAGATGTTGAAGTGGAGTGTCCATCGATTGGTGTATCTTTCCTAGAACCTTTAGCATTTCACCCCGAGGGGAAAAACCATTCAGACCTGGAAGATTTCATTGAAGTGAAAGTACGGCCTTCGTCAAGTGAAACTAGACTTGTTTTTCCGCTCATCATGTAATACACACAAAAATTAGGAATACCATTGTCAATGAGCTTTTGACAGCTAGAGCACCTGCATGGGTAGGTGGCATCGTGTGTCCGTACCCATGCCCATGCCCAGTCGTCGCCGAGAAGATACACACGGTTTCCTTCTCCAAACCTCTGGTGATACTGCTCGGATGAGCCTGGTACTACTGCAAGTGCTTTGGAGCCTGTTGTGCCAACAAAGAGGACCTGGTGGCCTAAATCATTCACCTCCAGCCATTGGCCTCTATCCAAGTCTGCCGCGAATACTTGCAGATTCATCTCGTGGTAATCCATCCTGGCCCCGTAAATCCTCTCCGGGATGCTCCACCGCACCATCAGTAGTGTCTGCTTGTCAGATGATGTGAGCAGGTGGTATTTTGCATAGGTCGCATATGGTGGTTCGCTGATGATGGCATGCTTGACGCGACTCTGAGATACCGCCTCTCCGGCGAGAAACTCATGGGAAAAAAGATCCCCGTTCCAGCCGACTGCGAAGATCTTACCATGGTGGAAGGCCACGTCCATGTAGACCATGTCCTGAAATTGGTGAAGATCACCAGACGTGACAGCCGCATGTGACCAGGAAAGCGGCGGCGTGCCTGGCCGGAAACAAGCAAAGTTGACAGCCGGTGCGACATTGAACGGGGCACCGTGGAACGTAGCCACGACGAGCTGAGGCGACTGAACGACGATGTTTTCAATATAGCACGGTTCCTCGCCTGGGGGGTTGAGGGTGCCAACGACGTCATAACCACCGTTGGGGTGTCGTTCGTTCAAATTGAAAGCACGGTTGGTGCGGCGGTATCGGCACGGAACCTCGATGGTCGGCGTGGCAGCGGTGAACGGATCGCGGAGGAAGCATCTACCGGATGGCTCGTGTTCGTACATGAGCCAGCTGCCGAAGCAAGCCTCGACGCGGCAGTCGCTGGGCTTGGTGAATCGGCGCACCCTGCCATCGGTGAGGCTCAGGTATGCGCCGTCGCCGAGGTTGATGCAAGGCACGGCCGGCGGCATCAGTGCGCGGTTGAGTTGCGCGGCGAGGGCCCAGTTGCGGCAGACGGCGGCGAAGCTGAGCCAGTCGTCGTGGGACGTGAGACGGCAGAGGATGAGGCCGGCGATCTCCGGCGGCAGGTCCGGGCTGCCACCGGGGGCGGGGATGGACTTGCCGACGCAGAGGCCCATTGTTAGAGAGTTGGATACGATGGCGACGGGGTCGGATGCGATCGATTGAAATTCAGTCTTGTACCGAACCCCGAATCCCATTGATACGATCCTTGATTTTCTCCCGTAACTTTCTCATTCATACGATCGAAACTGATTTGGTAGTGCTACGTAAGAGGGACCTTCCTAGAATATTCTGAACTATGATTTCAATTGATAGTATTCCCTCGGTACAGATAATTCAGCGCCATAAACCGGGTCGGCGATCGACGCGATGGATCCGCTGACCGACTTTTTTTCATATCCGATCGGCCGAGAGATAGCCTGGCACAAGTCACGCGTTCTGGCAAGTCTGGGGTATGCACGCCTCGCGCCTTTGTTGTGTATATATACTGCAAGCGGCAGCCTACGATGCGATATTTCATCGGAAGCACTAACGTCCACACGTGTGGGCGTTACCCAACTCGCCCACACGCCTCAATCGTTGTTCAGTGCCTTTTGCACGAATCTTGTTACGAAAAAGTTAATTTTGTGCGCCCTGTCGGGGTTGGTGTATAGGCGTTGAAGAGTTTGCCCACACGCTAGCACAACGCTGTTTGCCAGTTGCGCTGTGTGGGCGAACTAGTTTCTGCCCACACAGCCAGCCACCTAGTTCATACGTGTTTGGGCGAATTACTTTTCGCCTACACGAAACTCCTACGTTGTGGATTGCAACTGCAGTTAGACGAACATGGCAACTAAGTAAACACACATGACAACTGTGATTTTTTGCTAGACGGCAACTTCAGTTGCGCGTACATGGCAACCAGATAAACACACATGGCAACTATAGTTGGACCACACATGGCAACTAGATAAACACACATGGCAACTACTGTTTGACCATATGTGACAAGTAGTTAATCACACACGGCAACTATGGTAGGACCACACATGGCAACTAGGTAAACACACATGGCAACTACTGTTTGACCATATGTGACAAGTAGTTAATCACACACGGCAATTACGGTTTGATTACACGCGGCAACTACCATAAATTAGACATGACAACTGTTCCATGCTTTTACAACTACACTTGCCATCCCGGATAATTACATCTGTTAATCAGGATGGCAACTAATGTAGTAGCGTCAGGACGTGTGGGCATTTTTGCTTCGTGCCACACGCGCGGGGTGGAGATGAGTAGTACTCGTTGGCGTGTGGCACGAAGCAGCCGCGCCCACACGTGTGAGCTACCTCCTGCTCACACCATACACGATGTGTGGGCGCATGTCGAATACACCACACGTGTGGCAGTTATCGGCGTCCTATTTCATTAGGCCTATGAACCCTAAAATCCAGCAGTACATCGGTTAACGCCGCCGGCCATGGGGAACTTGGTGTCCATGGCAGAGACCTCACGCCATATGAAGGAGGGCGGGTGCTTGGATGAGTTCCGGGCGGCCAGGAAAATGTGCCGCCGTGATGGGACCGAGGGGCTGCCGAGCAGCGCTCCGACTGCGTCCTCGCCGATGAGGCATGCGTCAGGGCCACGGTGACATTGCGTGAGTGCTTGGGCCGCAACGAGACGTGGTTCGAGGACCAGATCTCCCGCATGGAGAGTGGCCTCGACGAGGACCTCGAGCCCTCCCGGAGCAGGTGATGCAGGAGAGTCTTCGAGACTTTAGGTGGTGGACTGGCATGAGGAGAAACTAGGTAGCTATCTAGCTCTCCTGATTAATATGTGCACTCGTAGTCATAGCTACATGCTTCAGACCTGCTGTACATACTAGATTCTTTTATTGATATCTATATATATATTGACTATTAATTTCGACATTGTGTTTTCCATCTTTCTTTCTGTGTAGTTGTTGTCAAGTTTCTATATATTGTTTATCAAACTTTTGCAAGCGGTTCCTACTTTGCACGAGGCCGAAAGGCGGGGCGACATGAGGAGAGCTCAGACAAGCATAGGATCTCGCCGAGGACAGTACTGAACTGCATCGTCTCAGCTGATAGCTGAAGGCGAGGAAGCAGGCGAGGTTGAATGGGATGGATGGAGTGGCAAGGCTTGGTCGCGGTTGGCGTCAGCCCGCAGCCGGTGGCCTGGCATATGGGTGGTGGAAGGCTGAAGACGGGTGGAGATTGAAGAACAGATTATGGAAATTGGACGGTGATGGCCAATGGTTTGGAAATTTACTGACGCCAAAAGAAAACAATCTTGCGTAGTCTCGGTTGACCGAGACTTCGTTAAGTCTTAGTCGATACTATATCTGTGAGATTTTACTTTGGGATTCGTGCAAAACTTTTCTTTTTAGTTTTTTTCCTTTTCTCTCTTGTATGTTATGTCACTTGGCCGAGGCTTGGTTAAATCTCAAAGACTAGTCACACGCAAAAAGAAAATGCAGGTACCTGAGTAATAGGCGCCCCCAAAAATAAATGGTGAGTCGGGGTTGCTATAAATTTGAATACGCAAGATCAAAAGAGATGGCTTATTTGGTCGGTTCCTTAACAATAGACAGAACATTCTAGGACTTCACGTAGTGACTTCCATATGTAACGTGGTAGTCATAGAAATCCAAAGAGACTACCGTAGAACATGACTTACGTACATATACTCCTACATAACTACCGGCGGGCAAGACACAAGATTATCACTATTATGATTTATGAACACCATTTGGTCTTCTCGCAACCGGTGGATGCATGATCAAGATGGCTACGGTCCGGTGCAGGCTATTAAATGGATGCATGAATCTCTGTCTATTTTGGAGAGCAATTGGAGGCGTCTGAGTCCATCGTGTTGGTAGTGCAACTACACCAACTAGATGAAACCCCGCACGTTGGTGAGGGATGTTTAGTTAATATTTTTTTATAGAGTCCATCAAATTTGAATGAGATCATTTTGAAAATGTTGAGTAGGTTATTATCTTGTGCACTCAAAACTAAAGTATTGCTGCTGAATGATCAACAGATTCAATTGTTTATGAAGTCTGAATAATATTTGCGTCTATAATGATCAAATAGGAGTTTCTTACTATGCAATTTTGGCCCTAAATCATTTATTGCCTATCTGGGTTGGACTCAAATAAGCCGAAAAAATGATAACATTAGTAGCAGAAGAGAGAGTACAACTCTTTTGTGGAATTAGCATGGAAACAGGGCTTGAGAAGGACAAACATAATATGCAAGCTGTAAAACAAATACAACAGGAAGCGATAAATTATGTGCACTATCAGTTAGAAATGAGAATGTAGAAGAACGCACAAGTTACAGTGACCCTCAGCACCCAATTACCTAAAATCTTTGCATGTGGTGACTTAGACACCATCAGCGTAAAAGCAATATCATCTTAGTATAGAAATGATACCCACTTTCGAATCCTACTATCTTCACTGTAGATTGTGAATAATTTGCAAGGATCATTATCAGAAGACATTGAACTGAGTCACAATACTCTATGGCCATGCAAGTGCAACTAACATTCTCAAGACATAAGATCAAAACCTCCCCTCTCCTGAAGGAACATATATATCAAGTCAAATTAAGAAGTATTTTACGAAATGCAAGAGAAAGGGAAACCTGCTTAACAAAACTGTATAGTTTAATTTCTCTAACAGAAATAATCCAGTAATAGTGATTCAGAGTTTAGAATAGCATACTTACTCGAAGCTAATTAATCAGGCTTAGAATTTCATGGACGGAGAAGCCTTACATTATTATATCTCACAATATTAACTTCTCAATGTTTAACCATCTACAGTGGAAAACTGGGAGGGGAATATAGATGCATCTCCAGGATATACATGATAAGCTGATCTTTGAAGTACATGGATGTTCATATGTGCCATGAATCTCCCATGATGGATTTGTACAAAAAAAATCTGCAAAAAAGGCTAATTTTGCCTAATGAGAAGAAGAAAAACAAAACTAAAAACAAATATGAAATATTCTATTCAAATGTAGAATGCCAACTGTCCTGACTCGATTTATAGACGAATACACTGTGATATGTGAACACTACAGCATTGATCCTTGTTTATCAAAATCTTGGTTAAAATCGTTGTATGCCTTCATGAAAGTAAATAAGTCTATTAACCAGTAAGCGTGCACGTCATATTGAACAAAACTATAACGACATGATGTGTAGATGAATTAATCAATCCTGGTGGTTTTGCCATAACAGTAAGAAGTATACAACATTATTTGTGTATTGTACTGGATTCTTGGTCCTTTCGCTATGTTATCCTAAACATTATTTTACCATCGTAGTTGTTTTCCTGTCAACATCCTCTAAAACAGCAATCAATGGATAAGACATCAAAATCGTGCTAACCGAATTACCTGTTGTGTAGGTTATCACCGTGATGAACCTATAATTAAGCGAGCACAATCAGTTGCTTGTTTCTAATTATACTGCAACAATGGGGATGGTGTCCAAAATCACATGGCATAAATTTTGAACAGAATGTTTTCAGAAAAATAAACCACGGGATCTCTCACCTTCTCAAATTCTAGATGCTCATGATTCTACAACACCTGACAAACTAAGGACCAAATCTTCCAATGGCACAGCAGAAAAAATCTAATTCTCACCTTTTCAGCCGAACTCGGTTGCGGTCAACGCAGTTCATCATCATGGAATCCGACGTGGCATGGGTGATTGCAGTTCCTTGCCGTCGAATCCAGCGATCGGGGAGGTCACCCAGGTCAGATGCGGAGTCATGGCCGTCTAGGTAGCGAAGAGTTGAAGCCATCTGTAGATTCGAGATAGAGAAAGAGAGAGTTGCGGAGGTGCCATCGCCGGAGTTGTGAGCCGCCGCTGCCATTGGCAACCATGCCGCGGGATGGGCCACGTCTGACGCAGTGAAAGCCTGAGGGCATCCAGACCATGCGCCGCGCGCCACTGACAAAGGCGCAGGGGGCGATTGCCGGAGACCGGGTCAACATCGCCTCCACGTAAAGATCTTGATATTCGCCGCCGCTGCCATGGAAAGACGTTTGGCGGCTGGATATGGCGGAGGGCGATGCGTCAACGCACGCCTAGGAGCGCGACGCTATTGCTCTTGGGCTGCTCTGGTGGAGATTGGCATCCACGACACTTGGATGGCCAATATGGAAGGGGTGGTGGGGGAGTGGAGGATAAGACCATGCGTCTCTCCTCTCAATTCTCTCATCAGTTATAAGAATCGGTAGAGCAATCCGGGAGAAACGCTGGCCAGGGTAGTTGTGAACTTGTGATTGGTTGATATCTGATGACATGACATGCTGAGTTGGACCATTTGTATGTCAAGAGAATACCTTGTAGTGGGGAGCAACTTCTTAAGAAAGGTAGATAAGGTGGACTCGCTTGTGCCCATGGTCGTTGCTTGGACACCTACTTCACCTCCTTTCGAGCATTATCAGCTGGCCATTGATGAGGAGGGCGCTGCTGCCACGCAGTCGAAGGACTCTATCGAGCGTGATGATGATGTTGTGGCTGGAGTACCGCTG
The DNA here is from genome assembly GCA_021605145.1 of Aegilops bicornis. Classification (NCBI taxonomy): domain Eukaryota; kingdom Viridiplantae; phylum Streptophyta; class Magnoliopsida; order Poales; family Poaceae; genus Aegilops; species Aegilops bicornis. The sequence continues at coordinate 848,523,719 of CM038675.1, read as the reverse complement.
CTATCCTTGGGGACATGTTCGCCATCAATCTTGTCGGATACCAATCTAACTTGGATGCTAAATCTGAATAAAATGACTGGATGTCTTTGAAGAAAAAGGCTTCGAGGGAAAACTGGTAGAGGGCTGGCGCTCACACTCACCGTCGTGTCCGCAAGAAGAAAGCTACCAAGTGCAATGGCAAGAGTGATAATGGGGAGGCACGTGTGCTTCCATGGTAGAGTTGTCTCGGCTGCAAACGAGGGCGGAGATGTGGTTGTTGTCTCTATTATTATATCCTTCTCAAGTTTATGTGGGTCGAGGGGGTTCCATTGGTGTGACCCAAGTGTTTGGGGGCGACAATGATTCTGTATTGGATGTGTAACTTGAGGGGTCGTGTGGCTCCATAGTTGGGGAGTAGTTAGCATGGGCGGGTTTGATATGATTTTCGCCCGGGTTTTCATCAATTAACCGTGTAACTCTCTTATTCTTAATTAATGGATGAAATAAAACTTTTTGCCTCAATGTCGGAAAGAAAAACTACACCTAATGGAATTTTTGAGCTGCTACCGTACGAGACCAAAAAAAAGCACAAAGGAATTTTAAGAAATGCAACTGTTGTGTACGTACTTCGATACTTGCAACCGTATAGGTGCAATCCACATCTCTAGCAATACATATTAATTGGAAAGCATAAGTAACATCTTAGAAAAGCCTTACCTGCAATTTAATCGTATTCATCATTAAAATTTGTTTCTCCTGCATGGATTTTTTTTGTAGAGATTTAGCTTCAAAAAATACCACTATAGTTCTAATTTTGATAAGACAAAATAATTATAAAATATTTAATCATTGTAGGTCTTATTATTAAGTTCCATTATATATCATTAATGTATCAATCTTCATGAGCGCAAACTATAGCAGTTCAAATGGCTCTCACAAGAAATTATTCCCGAAAATGCTTGACATACTGACTGATTCTACGGGCATGCTGTTACAGACAAATGTGCCTTTCGCTAATTCATCTCTCCCCCTTAGATTTTCAGGGTGGGGTTCCCTTCCTTTCAAAAGTGACTCGACCTCTCTCCGTAGACCTCAATACGTAAAAATATGCCCATAAATGTAGCATCTTTGAATTATTCCAATTGTTAGCTCATGCAGATGCAGGGGTTGATGACTAGTCTACCTAATCGGCTTTCACGCTGGACAAGGAGCCCCTAATACAGAATGATTAATTGATTGATTGACACCGATACATCAATGTAGTTATGGCTACATAACTGTTGCGCTTAATGCAATTACACAATTGCACAAAATGAGTAATTGAGCAATTGCGCACTTCTAATCCTGGAGTTATAGACAAATCTCAATTTTTGGACATTAGACTGCACTTTTTTTATCCTACGATTCCCGAGAAAAAGAAATTGTAGTTCTAGCTAGGCTTCTCCATGTGTAACTATCTGGTTACATATTTCTTACTTTAAGTTGCACAATGTGTATTCTGGCTGAAAAATTGACATTGTTTATTTGAGTTCAGAGAGCCCTACAAGAATGGTGAACGGATGGCATAGCTCAAACTCAAAACTATAGTCCACTACAGTGTCAAAGTAAAAGTCTTCGCCTAGGGTATGGAGGAAACTAAATTCAGTAGAGCACACATTTGATAAATTTATAGTCTTTTCATTATATTACAATAAGAGATTCACGGTAACAACCAACCACCTTTTGGGTAATTGACTACTTGTACAAAAATAATTATGATCAGGAGTTGGTTGCTTTTGTGTATGTGCTTCCATGCATCAACCAACTAATAATCACTAAAAATCCTGGGTTTTACTCCGTGGGGAAGAACCATTCCGACCTAGAATACCTCATCGGGTTGTGGTGTCCGTGTCCCTTTAGTGAAACTAGGCTAGCTCTGCTACTCACCATGTCGTACACACAATAGTTGGGCATTCCATTGACGAGCTCTTGGCAGTCACAACACTTGCATCGGGAGACGGCGCTCCACACACGTGCCCAATCATTACCGAGAAGAAACACGCGGTTCCCTCCTCGGATTCTCTGATCGTTGTAGTTGTAGTCCTCGGGCGAATCCACCGCTGCAAGCGCTCTGGATCCAGACCCTCCAACAAAGAGGGCCTGGCCGCCTAAGTCCTTCACCTCTGACCATTCTTTCTTCTCCATGTCGGCCTCAAACACCTGCAGATTCATCGCCCAGTGATCAGCCTCGATGGCTAACCGGGGAGTGATGCTCCATCGCACCATCAATAGCTTTTCCTTGTCGAAAGAAGTGACCAGATGGAGATAATACGGTAGGAACGTTGCTGCTTCTGGGTGTTCCTTGATGACATGTTGAACGCGACTGTGAAGTAGCGGTGTCTCCCAAACCAAATCATAGGCGAAGAGATTCTCCGTCCGGGTGATGGCGAAGACCTTTCCACGGTGGAAGGTGATGTCTTTGATAAAGCTTCGACCATGCTGCTGATCACCAGACATGTGAACTACATCTTCCCAAGACTGAACCGTGGTTCCTGGCAAGAAACATCCAAAGTTGAACGCCCTGTGGAAGGCCGCGACAACGAGATGAGATGAGCACACGACGATCTTTTCCAGCTGCATGGGCCCTGTCATGCAGGGTTCACAATCGCCAACGACAACGTCGCCACAGTCGCGAGAAGTGCTCCAGCGGTAGCGGCATCGGACCTCGATGGCAGGCGTGGATGGGGACAAAGGACTATGCAGGAAGCACCTGCGGAAGACCTTGTGCTCGTACAGGACCCAGCTACCGAAGGTGGCGCCGGCACGTACGGTAGCCCCTGGGCGCCGCGATGTGGCGCACCTTAACATCATCATCGGCGAGGCTCTGGTACGCGCCGCGGCCGAAGGCCATGCACGGCGTAGCCATCGGTAACGACGGACCCAGCTGCCGCGCCGCCAGGCGCCAGCCGTGACAGACCGCCGCGAAACTGACGCGGTCGGTGTGGCATAGCAGTTGGCTGAGGATGAGGCCCGCAAGGTCCGGCGGGAGGTCGGGCCATGGCGAAGAAGTAATCTTGCCGAGCGACAGACCCATGATCGATGGATCAACAAGGTAAGCTCAATTTGTTAATCGGCTAGGCTAGGGATGATCGGGCTGATGTAACTACGGATCGATGACATGAGCTTGCCCAGGTTTCGGCTGATATACTCTCTAAACAAGTTTCCACGATTTATGCAACTCCCATATATCAGCCGGGCGGTACGTGTCTGAATGTGACTGCTTTGATCACGGCGACACACATATCTCGAGAACGTAAATCAAGGGAATTGGTTCCTTTTTGTGCAGGAAAAAGAGGACGTGAACTTGTTGATTTTTTGTTTGAGGGGGATGTGGACTTGTAATTTTATTTTATTTTGAGAATCGGACGTGGACTTGTTGATTGGATTGGAGCCACTCGCGCTGTATACAACAAGCAGCATTAATCTTTTTTTTGGGGTGGGGGGTAAAGGGAGTTTTTATTGCATGGTAGTAGTGTTACAATCAAGAGGTCACAAATCCTCGATACAAGGTGGAGCCGAGTTCACCCACACAGCCGTGGTAAACTCGGTGCGGCTATAATTTGCCAACTGATCTGCAACTCTATTTTAACTACAGTGTATCTTCTGAGGTAATAAAAACTCCCTATTACACATTAAATCTCTAATTTCTGAAACTAAATGTCCATACGCCGAGCGAGCCAACGTATTGCTTGATAGAACGGAAAGTGCCTCCGAAGAGTCTGACTGGATCACCACCGGGAGTACTAATTGATCCAAAGGAATTGGTCAACTAGTTGGAGCTAGCTTGGCACGTTCCTTACTACGGTGCATCTCGGCGTAAAAGCAATTCGTCGAGTTTGTCAGCGAGCTTCGTTCATCAGCGTCGTTCGTCGTTGGTAGTATCGCCGTTGTCGGAAAGTACTCGGCGTCGGGACTGGGCCAACATATAGAACTTATATGTATACATCATTGCTATACTTAAACTTGTATGTATACATCATTGCTATACTTAAAGTTCAGCTGACCAAACTGTTGGAGTTAATCACGACATACCCTCCAAAGCTGGTGGTGTCCACTTCGTGTACAAGCATGTATCCGACTAGTACTAGAGTATGAGTTAGTCTAGGAGTAGGATTGCACTAGCTAGCTTACCCTGTAGTACTATTTATATGTACGTACCCTGGCTTGTAACACCACCGTGAGTTGATCAAAAGCAATAAAGAAAACCAACAGGTACGATACGTACCTGCGGCCATCAATCCAGCGAGTTCTCGCATGCGTTCGTGTGTGTCCAGCTGGTCAACTCGATCAAGTAAGATCGATCAGCCTGCTGTTGTGTACGTGCGTGAGTTGTGCTGTTCCGGCCGGTGTACGTACGTGCGGCGTACGTAGCTATTTTTGCTAACTTCGATCAATCGGGAATCCAGTGCTTTACTTCGTCGTTCGTCGTTCCCGTGTCGCCGGAAAGTATTCGGCGTCAGGTCTGGGCCAACACAAACACTAACGTTGGAGATTAATCGTCTCTCGTGATGCGCCGAAATAAAATTGCACCTCATGTCGTTGTTCTCGTCTACCTCATCTCTATCTTTCCCTCTCTTGCACACACATGCCTGTCACCTACACACACGTACAATAAACACACACAAAACAGACACACATAGGTACATCAGGCGTACACGCAGTCGACGGGGTATAGCTAGCACACAGGGCAAACACGCACGGACACACTTCACACATGTAACGAAGCGGAAGGAGGCTGATCATTAGCAAAAGCGTATATACACATGGCACTTCCGAAGATGAGTAGGCTTTGGAATGTTGAATTAACTTGGATTTTTCACCCACAGGGGAAGGGCCATTCTAAACTTGGATTTCTCATTCCAGGACCTCTGCATTGAGTTAAAGTGGGATTTTCAGTTTTCACCCGGAGGGGAAGAACCATTCTGAACCTGGATTTCTCATTCTACGACCTTTGCATAATGAAACAAGGCTAAGCTTTCCACTTGTCATGTCATACACGCAATAGCTTGGAACGCCATTGGTGAGCTTCTCGCAATCATGGCACGTGCATGGGTTCAACCGCCTCCGTATCCGTGCCCAGTCAGTGCCCAAGATAAACACACGATTTCCTCGAAATGTCTGCCCGTAGTGTTCCGTCGACGAGCCCGCGAGTGCCCTTGAGCAAGTCCTGCTCAGGAAGAGGACCTGGCCATCCAAGTCATTCACCTCCAACCACTGTCTCTTCTCCAAATCTGCCTGGAACAACTGCAGATTCATCTTTGAATGATGAACATAGGCCGCGTGAGGGATGTTCCACCGCACCATTAGTAGCTTCCTATTATCGGATGAGACGACTATGTAGTGCTTCACAAGAAACGACGGCGACGATGGATGGATCCCTTGCGGCAGCGGTGTGGGATCCTTGATGACATGCTCGACGCGACGTAAAGAGCTGCTCTGATGATATGAGCGCGAAGATTTTTCCACTGTACAAGGCGATGTCCCTGTACTTGTAACCATACTTGGACCCATACATATTGGTCGTAAGCAGAAGCACCCATGAGAGTTGACCGGTGCCCGGCCGGAAAAACACCAAGCTATAAGCGGAACCTGGCCTTCCGGCGTCACGGTTAAGGATCGCAGCGACGAGACTGGACGAGCACACGAGTACCTTACCCATGGTGAAGGCGACGCCCTCTGCGGCGATCAGTGGCCATGTTCTCTTCGAGCCGCACGGTGTTAGAATACATTGTATAGGGATAGGAGAGTAGTTTAAACTCTTGTAATCTCCTTCTCTCTTATCCCTTCTTCTGTTAACCTCCTGTAACCGAACCAGAATCGATCTCTCCTTCCCTCGATCGATCCCTTCCTTGTAAGCCACGACATGCTCTCGATATAATACAATGCGGCCAGACAAAGGGTTCTACGCTTCCCAATTCTTCTCACATGGTAACAGAGCCTTTTCCTCGATAGATCAGGAATAGATGGCATCTAGCTACGGCAGCGACCGAGCAGCATGTCCCCCACCACCGCCGCCATGCTGGCCAGCACCATGGGCACGCTCACCACATCATCATCATCCGCTTTTGCCTCCTCCTCCTCCACCTCCACCAACACCTCCCTGCTCGGATCGCCACCGCAAGAGAAGCTCACGAGGGGAAATTTCCTGCTCTGGAAATGCATTATGCTGCCCCAGATCAAGGGGGCCCAGATGGAACACCACCTCATCCCGCAGAGCCCACCACCACCGGCCATGCTCACCATCACCAAGGAAGGCAAGGACGAACAAGTAGTCAACTTTGCACGATCCCTCAGGTATGCACAGCAGCAGCAGCTCCAAGGATTCTTGATGGGATCCCTGTCCCGCGAGATCCTCGCACAGGTCGCAACACTCTCGACGCCTGCCGAAGTATGGAGTGCGATCCACGCCATGTTTGCTGCTCAAAGCCAAGCTCAAGCCATCAAAACGCGCATTGAGCTTAGGATTCGAAAAGGTAATATGTCTATGGCGGAATACCTTGGAAAAATTAAAAGCCTCACCGATGAAGTCGCCTGCACAGCCGCCGCGCTCTCCGATCCGGAGATCGTGTCCAAGATCCTCGCCGGCCTCCACATGGACTACAACCCTGTGGTCTCCGCCCTTGCCGCTCGGGTGGAGCCGATCACCGTACAGGAGCTGTATAGTCAGCTCTTGAGCTTCGACGCCCGCCTCAGTCTACTTCACGGCGCCAACATCCGGCAGTCCTCCGCCAACTCCGTCTCTCGTGGACGCGGTCACCAGGGGCAGCGCAACGGCGGCCGTGGGCGCAGCAACGCCGACTACTCCAACCACGGCAGCGCTGGCTACGCCAACAATGGCGGCAGCGGCGGCAGCAACTACAACAATAGGGCCGGGGTGGTGGCTTCCACAACAACAACAGACGTCGCGCTTCTCCTTCTTCCCGAGCACGTCCTCGCTGCCAACTCTGCAAGAAGCCGGGCCATGAAGTCATGGACTGTTGGCATCGCTATGATAAGAACATTGTTCCTGATGCCAAACATGTTGCTGCGGCCATGCGCGAACAAGGAGGAGATGGGGTGTGGTACGTGGAATCTGGTGCCACGGATCACGTCACAAGCGAGCTAGAACAAATTGCTCTTCGTGAACAGTACCATGGCGGCGATCAAATTCACACCGCAAGCGGTGGAGGTATGGATATTCAACACATAGGTCAAGCCCTTATTAATTCCCCTACAGTTAAACGTGATCTAGTCCTCAAAGATGTTCTTCATGTGCCTCAAGCTGATAAAAATCTTGCATCCATGTCTTGTTTAGCTCATGACAATAATGTCTTCTTTGAAACTCACCCTCGTTACTTTTTTATCAAGGATCGGGCAACGAGGGAACTCCTTCATTACGGTAGATGCATTGGAGGTCTCTACCCCATCACATCCGGAGCACTTAGTCGCAAGGGTCATCAAGTTTTTTCTGTCATCAAGCCCTTTTTAGCAAGGTGGCATCAAAGATTAGGACATCCATCTTCGATCATTGTTAAACAAGTAGTCAATAAAGGCAACCTCTCGTTGTCACATAGTTCAAGTAGTGAGTCTGTTTGTGAAGCTTGTCAATATGCCACGAGTCACCAACTACCTTATCCCAAGTCGAATTGTATATCTCATGCTCCTTTAGAACTTATTTTCAGTGATGTATGGGGACATGCAAGAGATTCCTTTGGCAGAAAGAAATACTATGTCAGTTTCATTGATGATTATAACAAGTTTACATGGATTTATTTGCTTAAGTATAAGTCTGAGGTTTTCTCTGTGTTTCAAGAGTTTCAAAAACTTGTTGAACGACACTTTGATCGAAAAATTTTGACAGTCCAAAGTGACTGGGGAGGGGAGTATGAAAAACTCAACTCTTTTTTCCGTAGCAAAGGCATTGAACATCACGTTTCTTGTCCTCATGCTCATCAACAGAATGGCTCCACTGAACGGAAACACCGTCACATTGTTGAAGTTGGTTTATCCCTTCTTGCTCATGCATCTATGCCTCTCAAATATTGGGACGAAGCCTTTATCACTGCCACATATCTTATCAACCGTCTTCCTAGCAAAGTTATTGGCAATGTCACTCCATTAGAGCGCCTCTATCATCAAACACCCAACTACAATTTTCTCAAAATATTTGGGTGTCCCTGCTATCCCAACCTGCGTCCGTACAATCGTCATAAACTTGAGTTTCGTTCTACTCAATGTGTCTTTATTGGCTATAGTAATCTTCGCAAAGGTTATAAATGCCTAGAAGTTGCTACTGGACGAATCTATATTTCCGGGGATGTTGTGTTTGATGAAACCCTTTTTCCTTTTGTTGAACTTCGTCCCAACGCCGGAGCTCTCCTTCGTGCTGAGATAGCACTTCTTTCATATCACGGGGGTGAATTATATAAGGCTGACAATGTGCAAAATTCCACTCAAAACGGTGGTTCTGATGATGTTAGTGCATGCACAGGACGTGATTTCATGTGTGCAGGCCAGGACAAACATGGCGCAGAACACGAGGAGGATCTCCCTGCCAGCAGCGACAGCAGCAGCGCGCGATCCAGCGCTGATCCCCGCGTCAGGGCTGCGCCTGTAAATCGCCCCGAGCCGGATTCCCTTGCAGCCAATCCGGTGGCTCCCAGCTCTCCCGCGGCGGATGTAGCCGACCGGCTGTGCCTGGTGGACCCCTCCAGCACACGCGCCTGCGCCCGCGCGGGGGAAACCGCGTCGCCACGTGGCGCGCCTATCGACGGGAGCCCGCGCCTCGACCCAGCCGACGACAGCGATGCGCCTGTGCGGACTGGATCCCCCTTGGATCACGCGCCGGATGCGCCAGGATTCGCTGCAGCTTCTGCGCGGGTATCCTTCGCGGATCAGGAGCCGGGATCTTTTGCGCCTGACTCTACGTCACCGTCCACCATAGGATCTCCAATGCCAGCTCCTGAACCGGGATTTTCTGCGCCCGCGCCCACGTCATCAACACTTCCGCGCCGGCACAATAGATCACAGTCAGGTATTATCAAGAAAAAGGAATACACTGATGGTACGATCAGGTATTATCAAGAAAAAGGAATACACTGATGGTTCTCAGTCATGTTGGAGAACCTACCTGTTTGCATGATGCTCTTGCACATAAAGATTGGAAAGAAGCTATGGATCATGAATATGATGCACTCATGAAAAATAAAACATGGCATTTAGTACCACCAAGGCAGGGTCATAATGTCATAGATTGTAAATGGGTATATAAGATTAAGAGAAAATCTGATGGAAGCATAAACAGGTACAAGGCTAGACTAGTGGCTAAAGTTTCAAACAGAGGTTTGGTATTGATTATGAAGATACTTTTAGTCCTATTATTAAGTCAGCTACTATTCGACTTGTACTGTCTATTGCTGTTTCCAGAGGCTGGAGTCTACGTCAGCTAGATGTTCAGAACGCGTTTCTTCATGGTATTCTTGAGGAAGAAGTGTTCACGCGGCAACCACCAGGATATGAGGATCAAAGTGCACCACATTATGTTTGTAAGTTGGATAAGGCTTTATATGGCTTGAAACAGGCCCCAAGAGCTTGGTATTCCAGGTTAAACATGCAATTACAACAACTTGGATTTACACCATCTAAAGCAGATACTTCATTGTTCTTTTATCATAAAGACAAGATCACTATATTTGTGCTCGTTTATGTTGATGATATAATTTTTGCTAGTTCAAGTGCACATGCTACCACTTGTTTGCTTAAGGATCTGAAGTTGGAATTTGCTCTCAAAGACTTAGCTGATCTTCATTATTTTCTTGGTATAGAAGTTAAACAGATAAAGGATGGAATACTTCTTACACAAGAAAAATACACCACTGATATACTCAAGAGAGTAGGATTGGAACATTGCAAACCTGTGAGTACACCAATTTCAACTTGAGAAAAACTTACAATTAACAGTGGAGAAGCACTTCGAGCAGATGATGCAACAAAGTACAGAAGTGTTGTTGGTGCTTTACAATAATTGACTCTTACACGTCCTGATATTTCTTACTCTGTCAATAAAGTTTGTCAATATTTGCATGCACCTAGAACAACACAATGGACTGCAATAAAAAGGATTTTAAGGTATCTCAAACACTCAACAGGTCTTGGGATTCAGATTATCAAGTCAATGTCTTTGCTTGTTACTTCCTATTCTGATGCAGACTGGGCAGGGTGTGCTGTTGACAGAAGGTCCACATGTGGTTTTTCTGTGTTTCTGGGAACAAATCTTGTGTCATGGAGTGCAAGAAAACAGGCCACTGTTTCTAGGTCCAGTACAGAAGCTGAGTATAAGGCTTTGGCTAATGCTACAGCTGAGGTAATGTGGATACAGACTCTGTTATATGAACTTGGGATAAAGGCTCCACAAAGCTGCGAGGTTATGGTGTGATAATATTGGTGCAACCTATCTCTCAGCTAATCCTGTTTTCCATGCACGAACTAAACATATTGAAGTTGATTTTCACTTTGTCAGAGAAAGGGTAGCTCGCAAGCTACTTGATATTCAGTTTATCCCAACTGATGATCAACTTGCTGATGGCTTCACAAAACCTCTTACTACAGGGAGATTGAATGAATTCAAGAACAATCTTAACCTTGGTAAAGGTCACTTGGTTTAGATTGGGGGGAATGTTAGAATATATTGTATAGGGATAGGAGAGTAGTTTAAACTCTTGTAATCTCCTTCTCTCTTAACCCTTCTTCTGTTAACCTCCTGTAATTGAACCAGGATCGATCTCTCCTTCCCTCGATCAATCCCTTCCTTGTAAGCCACGGCATGCTCTCGATATAATACAATGCGGCCTAGATGAAGGGTTCTACGCTTCCCAATACTTCTCACACACGGGTCATGGGCACCCCTATCGCTGCACTCGTCGGCACACTCACGGTGGTCCCTCGGGATCTCGATGATGGATGAAGAGTCACGAAGGAAGATTCGGCCGTGGTGCCTGTATAGGAGGTAGCTGCCGAAGGAGGTGACATCGGCGCCATGGCTCGAGCGAAGCACCTTGCCATCTGCGATGCTCTGTAAGCGCCACGGCCGTGGCTGATGCACGACATGGCCGGCGGCAGCTGCGGCCGCGCAGCTAGCTGCCAGTCACGGCAGACAGCGCCGAAACTGAGGCGGTCTCGATGGGATGGTAGACGGGACATGATGAGGGCGGCAAGCTCCGGCGGGGGGGTGGGTGGGTGGGGAGGTCCGGCCATGACGAGGGCGAAGTAGTATTCTTGCCGAGGCAAAGACCCATTGATCGATGCGATCAAAAGGTGCTTGATACGTTTGTCAACAGGACGACTTGGCAGACGTATAAGTACGATATATATGAGCTAGGCTAGGTTTGCGTTGATACTTTTTCAACCGAGCTGTACTGCGATGGAATACCGTGTCCGAACGTGACTTGATCACGGCAGTCCGAAGCACGTAAAGAAACAAACCAACAGGAGATGAACTTGATATAAGAAATTGAATTCATTATCATAGGCACCTGCAAAAATATAGGAGTATTTTTTCCAGCTGCACCGTGTGGGCGAACCAGTTCCCACCAACACTGTGACCACCCAGTCCATGCGCGTGTAGGTGAACTGATCTTCGCTCACACGACGCTCGTAGGGTGATAGATGACAAATGCATTGCACGTATGTGGCAACTAGGTAAGCACACATGACAACTATGATTTGTTGGTAGATGATAACTGCAGTTGCGTGTATGTGACAACTAGGTAAACATACATGGCAACGATGATTAACCATACATGAAAACTATGGTTGGACCACACGTGGCAACTAGTTAATTAATGACACATGGCAACTATTGTTTGACCACATAGTGCAAGTAGTTAATCACACATGACAACTATTGTTTGATTACACGCGGCAACTACCATTAATTAGACATGGCAACTATAGTTAATCAAAAGAGAGAAGTTGTCATGCTTTTACAACTACATTTTCCATCCCGGGTATCTAAACTTGCCACCCCGGGATAACTAAAGTGTCTTCCCGCAGGTGCGCCAGGACATGCGGGCAAATTTGCTTCGTGCCACATGCGCGAGGTGAGGATGAGTGGTAGTTGTTAGCGTGTGGTTGGAAGTAGCTGCGCCCGGACGTGAGCGCAAATTTGCTTCGTGCCACATGCGCGGGGGTGAGGATGAGTGGTAGTTGTTGGCGTGTGGCTAGAAGTAGCTGCGCCCGGACGTGTGGGCAGTTCTAATGTTCGCCCACACATGTCTCATGTGGGCTACCTTCTGATTATGCCACACAGGGCGTGTGAACGGATCTCTAATATGCCACACATGTGCAGTTATCACTTATTAGGGTCCAAAGAAATTGAATTCATTATCATAAGCATATGTAAAAAATATCTGTCTAGGGCACATCTAGATATGCCATAATTATTGTTATCCGTCGAATAAGAAGTAGGTTTTAGAGCTTGGTATGCCCGTGCGAAGGAAGAGGAGTGAATGACGGAGGAACATCTAAGTGATTCAATCAAGCATAAAAAATAAAAGAACAAATAAAGAAAATACGCGCACGAATGTTCGAGTAAAATCAATGATATAGGGTTTAAATGTGCAATATTTAGGGCACATATTGATGTGCTGTAGCAAAACTGAAATATAATTTTCCATTATAGTTTCAATAGACCGTAAACACTTGAAAGCAAACAAACCGTGTATTTTAGTAAATGGATTTGCTAATTTTCATCTAATAAGAATTAGTTATGTCACATCTAAGTCTTCCACCATCTGATTATTCGTGCATTCGTGATCTTGACTGTGTTGCGCTCGTCTGCGTTCTGTTGGCGCTCGTCAGGCCTTCCGTTTTCTGTTTGCTTTTCCTAGTGCCGTGTCTTGTGCGCTTCTTTCAGGCGTTGTTTGTTTGGGCCGTGTCAATAGAATTTTAAGAGTGTACTTTTGCGGGTCCAAATCCCTATAAGCAGAGAGCAACTAATCACCAAGTGCTCCTTCGGGAGCCCCAGCAAAGGTCAATTTGGGTGGACTGGAAACGCGTCACATGACACGCTCTCAGGTACCACCATGTGTCGCACTTTAGGCCCTCTCTTCGGATTTTATTTTTCTATATTTTTCTGTATGTGTTTTTGGTTTTTAGATGATATTTTTTTGTTTTTTGGCTTTTCGGTTTTCACCCGGTTTTTCTTGGGTATTGAAACAACAAAATTGCGTGAAAATACGCATTTTCTTCTTTCACGGGAGGCACAGATTTGTTTATGTGAGAGGCATATCTCTTAAAAAGGGAAAAACGTTTTTTTTTATTTCCTTCCGCAAGAGGCAAGGATTTGCATCCGCGGGAGGAATAGTCGTGGCTCACGGAACGGGAAAACCATATTTTCTTTATATGTCGATCCGCGAGAGGCATGTATTTACTTCTCGTGGAGGCACATTTGTGCCTCTCGAAAAAGGAAAAAACAACCTTCCGCGAGAAGCACGGAATCATTTCTCGTGGAGGCATGGAATTATTTTTTATGGAGTTATGAATTTGCTTCCGCGAGAGGCACAGTACATGTTTTCTCTTTTTTCTTCTTCTTCCACTAGAGGCACGTATTTGCTTTTGTGGGAGGCACAATCGTCGTGCCTCTCAGAGAAGGAAGAAACACATTTTTTTCTTTTTTTTCTTCCGTAAGAGGCACCGATTTTCTTCTCGTGGAGGCACAGATTTGCTATCGCGAGAGGCATAGTCGTGCCTCTTCGGAAAAGGAAAAAACATTTTTTTTCTTTTTTCCTTCCGTAAGAGGCATGGATTTTCTTCTCGTGGAGGCACGGATTTGCTTTCGCGAGAGGGGCAATCGTGCCTCTTCTGGAAAGAGAAAAAAAATACTCCCTGTTCTGTTTTTTCATCCATTTTTTTAATGAAAAAAATTTCATCAAACCTATCAACATGAATCTACTTTTGAAGATCTCAAGGCAAGGAATCCAACGGTGAAAATGGTTTAAGATTATGACGCGTGGTTTAAGAGATAAAACATTTTAAATAAATAAATCTATGAAAAAGACAAAACTTTCGAGTTGCAACAAGTGACACGCATGCAATGTGGCCCATGTCGCAACCTGGGAAGGTGCCAATGACCTTTGCAAATATTAATCCTTCATTAGTGATCTCGACTGTTACCCTTTGCTTCAAGTCGAGGTCTATATACTGCATCTCATTAAATTTGCCTTGATCGATTTTATGCACCGCAACGACACCCCCGAGCGCCGCAGCCTTTACTGCCCACTGGCGGCGCAGCACTATCATGGGCATGACCTGTGCACCACTGCTCGCTGCGCACAAAGGAGTAGACCTTTGCCGTGTTGAGTGCGGACACGGGTGGTCGAGACATCTGGCCCTGCAAGGATCCAGACGCATGAACCTGCAACCAACTCCACACGCGTTGGAGAGGCATGGCTGCACCAGGGTTGGAGGTGGAGCCCGGCAGGTCCAGCACCAGACCCCGGTACTTCAGCGCCCAACGCTACAGGACTGCAGCGACACACAGTCAAAAGCTGCGAAAGGCGGATCCTGGTTGTGTGGTGCAGATTGGCAAGATTGACGGCCTGTTTGGATGAAAGCCTGGACAATGTGACTGACATGAAATAGTGCCTGGATGAAGCCTGGGGTGACACATGTTTTTGCCTGGCCAGGCTAGCCTGGTGCATAAAAGATATCTGATTTGTCCAGATTTGTCCTTTTGTGTTTTCTGATTCTGATTTATCTGGGTTCCCTTTCTTGCCTGCTGATTTGTCCTTTTGTGTTTAAAAGATATCTGATGCTACTGCCGTCCCTTGCTTAGTGCCAGGCACATAGCCAGGCGTGAAAAATCGAACGCCTGGGACACTACCTGGACTGGATATATTATTTTATTCGAATTTTTTAACCGGGCCAGGCTAACCAGGCTACTAGGGACGGCCAGGCCAGGCAATCAATTTTTGCGCCAGGCCACTAACCAAACAAAGGCCAGGCAGGAAACAGGCACTGGCCTGGCCAGGCTTGCAATGGTGTGGACTCCAACCAAACATGCCCTGAAGCCAGCCTTGGAGATGGGGAGAGGCGGGAAAGAGCTGGGTAGGGGAGCCGCCGCCGCCAGCACCGATGGCCGGCCGCCTCTAGCTGGGTGGGCTTGGGCGGCCGTGGAGAAATTTCTAGGTGGCGGTGTGGTCGCATCGAGACTCGCCCGTGCAAGCTACCCTGGAAATCGAACCCACCTAACAACATATTATGTGCTAGTAGCAAAAAATAATTGCATATTATCAGGCTGGTCACTACAATGCAAACCCTACTCAATTGGATTGCTTCTGATCTAAGTGGTTGTCGAATCAATACCAGGACGTATTGAAGTAAAAAGATGCAACAGGGCTATTATCTTTGTTGCACGCTTTTATCACTATCCTAATTGTCTGTAATCGTAGGGGTCTAAATGTTTTCCAGATAATCGATAGGAGCAAGTAAGAGATACGCTTTCTAGCTAGTACCACCGATGTATTTTTCCGTCTGGCTTTTGTACACATTTAGACATGCAATGTACTCCCTTTGTTCCTAAATATAAGTCTTTTTAGAGATTTCAAATAGACTACAATATACGGATGTATATAGACATATTTTGAGTGTAGATTCACTCATTTTGCTCCGTATATAGTCATTTGTTGGAATCTCTAAAAGACATATATTTAGGAACGGAGGGAGTAAGAAAAAAATACCAGATGGTCCATAAAATATTAGGTCACAACATGATTTTTCTTATAGACAATGGTACAAAGAAGATTTCCGTCATCTTAGCCATCGTATATATATAGAGAGAGAAAGATCGGGATAACATATATTTTATTGGTCCGGGCATACTTATTGCAGACTCCCGTTGCTCCAATAGCACAATTGGTTGTGTAAGAAAACATACATAGTAACATTTAAATATTAGGAGGTAGTATTATTTTTTCTTGTGTGTAAGAAAACATACATAGTAACATTTAAATATTAGGAGGTAGTATTATTTTTTCTCCAGCAATGCCTTAAAGGTAATTGGTTCGGTATAGTAGGATGGACCATAGTAAAACTTAGCGGCTGTCAGCTTGGCAGCGTGTTCTGTAATGAACTCCGTGTCCCAAAACCAGTAATCGTTGCATGTATGGCCTGGTATACCCCAATCCCTGCACGATTTCTGGGTATTCTTAAGCCCTGCACTCATAGCACACAACAATGAAACAAACCACCACAAAATAAAAATTAGCCACACATGAGCTGTATTATGGGAAAGAAGTATTAATTGGTCGGTTTGTTTGCTATGTATACGTACCAAAAGCTGTTGGATCGGCGAAGACGTCGGTGGCGAATCCATAAAAGTCACCGATGGAGTAGGAAAACCCAGCCTTCTCGGACGAGACGATCGGAATGAAGCTCGGGAGGGCTTGGTTGAACTCGTAGGTAATTTCGTTCAGGCTCTGGTCGCAGACGTAGTTGCTGCGCTCGGGCATGCAACCGATGTGGCCAGTGTTTACAATGGCCAGCTTCCTGGCACCCATGTCATAGAGGGATCTGACGGCGTCCACGTACAACTCGAGGAGCTCCCGGAGCACGGATCCCTGTGGCTGATCCTCAGGTTGCGGGTTCCATCTTGGATTGAGGTCCTGGCTGCCGATGCTAATGAGGAAGACGGACTTGGACAGGAGCTCTCGCAGCTTGGCGTCGCCACCCAGCTTGGCCCCCATTTGGGCCCTCGTCGCATTGAAGTGCTCCAGCTGCTTTGGCAACGAGATAGATCGCTCTCCGTTCTGCATACATCTCTCGTTTACTCCTATCTTAGTATTTCAAGTGTTGGCTATTTCACACGACTGCGCCTTAAGTGCAGTGAGTTGACTTACAGTGGAGTTCTTGATACCTGCACCCGCGGAGGCGTAGTTGGCTCCCCACATGTTGAACCCGCCATTTAGCGACATGTAAGCGGGAGGGCTCTGCTCGAAGCCGAAAGACATTGCTGGACACCATGAAATCAACCAACAATTCAAACATGCATAGACGATCCGATGAGTAGAGAATATGCGTATGATGTGTTTGGCACACACGTACCAATGGTGTCAGCCAAGTTGGCCCCGTCGCTGAACCTGCCGCTACTAAATTCGGAGACTTGAGGGGCCTCCCCCGATCCGATCTTGGGCAAGTACGCGTTATTGCCGACGTCCAACACCCCGTCTCCGAACACGAACATGGCTGGCGGTGGCACAGGCTTCGGCGGCGGCTTTATCTCGTCATCTTTTTCCACCAGGTACATACATTGTAAAATATTTCAATCAGAATGCCGTAACCCCACCTACAAACCCGAAAGGAAAATTACTTACGGCAGAATGTCTTGCAGCCGGGGCAGAGGACGACGCACTGCTGGGGGCAGCGGTCTGGGCAGGTGCTCGTGCACCGTGGCCGCTTCCCATCGGTGTCCTCGCACGTTAAGCTCGTTGGGCGAAGGGGAGAGGCCTCGCCCTCGTACTCGTCCGGGCTCCCCGGGAATGAATACCCGTGCGGGGAGCTTGGGGACGGATATGAATCCGGGGATGGATACGAGTCCGGGGAGCTTGGGGATGACGGGTATTGCGCCGACACCGATATTGCCAGCATGCAGAGGAGGCCTACAACAAGCACATTAACACATGCCGCCATTGCTGCTGCAAACTGGATCAATCAGGTAAGCTATATGTTGCTCTCTGCACATCAAGGGTCTTATATATAGCTACGAGTACCAGTTAGCAAGCTGGGTTCATGGCGATCGTTAACCCAGAGTGCCCATCCAGCAATCTATGGGGTTGACTTGTCTTGCGAACGACGAAAAGTATCAATCAAGATATAATCAGATATAATAGAACAAAAGACCCAGTCAATAAAGGGAACAAAACTCAGGATAGCTTGAACGTGTGTTGCCAGTCCTACCCATAAATAATTAAGTCGGCAACTGCAGCAGGAAAGGTGTACTATGCTCAAAGCTGCTTGGGTCGAATCTCAATGTACGTGTACATGAAGTTGCTGTTTATGCCAATGGCGTCCACAATGCTCGAAGATCGAAATGAGATGCTTCCTCACGTGCTCATGCTCTAAATCTGAAGTCTTCAAAACTAACTCGGTCGGCTCAAAAGTCAAACTTCATTGTGTCTTACCTTAGTACCCATCCAAAATCTAACCAACTTTGATTTCCAAAAAATCCAACCATTTTTGTTGACGATCTTCATTATGGCTTGCTGCGCACATCTCTGTTATCGAAAGGCAGGGCATTCAGCACTTCTATATTTGCATCGTTTCGGTTTTGGTGCCTTGGTAAAAAACAAGAAAACCACTTTTTTTTTGCGGGGTAAAAAGGAGTTTCATTACTCAAGGAGGCCGTTCAGCCATACAAAGATTTACGATGTCGTGCAAGCCAGATCCCAACCACACGGCGGTGCGAGGGGTACTACGACCATAAGCGGCAACAGCATGACTAACAGTGTTTTGAGAGCGACTAATATGACTAATAGAAATCTTTCGAGGGTCAGCTGCAATTAACCCAAGAATCTCTTGTACGAGTACACGATGGTTCGAGCGATCCACGGACGGCGAGTTAAGCATCGACACCGCCTCCAAACTATCCGCTTCAATGACAATCGGCAACTCAGTACGGTGGAGGGTGAGAGCCAGCCCTTCACTGCACGCAGCTAGTTCCGCCTCTAAACCATTAGCGCATGTACGTAATTGTCTGCAAGCAGTATAAATAATCTCTCCGGCAGCGCCACGCAGCACCATACCTCCGCCAGCAGCTCCTGTAGCCGGGATGTAGCTCCCGTCCGTGTTCAGCTTGGCCAAGCCAACTGCTGGTGGCATCCATCGCTTCTCCTCACCACTATGTTTAATTTGTGTAGCAGCCGACCTTCCCAAATGCACCACCGTTTTGCCTCTAACAATATCAGCTCTAGGATGTTGCCGGATACATAGTAGGGAATTAATATACCCATGGAGAAATCTGCAGGAGGCCTCTGTAGGGGGCGGATTCTTCTGATGAGTTATCTCGTTACGGACGTGCCAAATACGCCACATGGTCATCAACACCACCAGCCGTGGCGTATCTGCAAGTGGCTCGAGCAGCGAGAACAACCATTCAGGGCCATTGTTGCGGACAAAATCCACATCAGGGATAGGCAAATCTTTCGCCATTGCATGCCACAGGTTCTTCGCGAGGGGGCATCTACACATAGCATGGAAGGCATCCTCTCTTTCCACACCACAAATGGGACAAACATCAGTAAGCTCAAGATGACGAGAGAATTTATTAGCCCATGTTGCGAGCGAGTTGGTAACAATCCTCCAGCACTAGTAGAAAAAGGGGCTATCGTTGAGGCCTGTTTTGCCCATTAGTCCCGGTTCAATCCAGAACCGGGACTAATGTGAGCATTTATCCCGGTTCGTGAGCCCAGGGGGCCGGCCGGGCCACGTGGGCCATTGGTCCCGGTTCGTCCGGACCTTTTGGTCCCGGTTGGTGGGACGAACCGGGACCAATGGTCCTGCTCCTGCCCACCACTAGTTGTCGGTTGGTGGCATGAATCGGGACCAAAGGCTTCCCTTTGGTCCCGGTTCATGCCACGAACCGGGACCAATAGTGCTGCCTATATATACCCCTCGCTCGCAAGCAGAGCACATGCTTTTTTCTGGCCGAGGGGGAGGGGGCTTGGTGGTGCTCTAGCTCACCTCCTATGCACGCAAGGTGTTCGATGGAATGCCCGAGCCACACTAATTAAGCTATCTCCTCTCCAAGCTCGACCTCTAACCTCCATTTTCCTTAATATTTGTCTAGGTTTAGCGGTCCGTCACGCCCCGTCCCCGTCTTCACCGCCGTCGATCACCCGCGCCGATCTCATCGCCAAAGACCACCGTGGTGAGCCTCTTGTTCTTATCTTCTTTACGAAAGGAAAAATATTCTTACTTGTATTATTTTCTTACTTTTATTATTGCATCTTATATAGTGCGATGGTTTTGGTATCCGCCTCACGGCCCTCGCCCTGCCTATGATTCGGATGTGGTATCTATTATCATTTCATAACTATTGGTTCATTTATTGTTTATGAAAATTAAGCCGACCAACGTGACATAGATTTTATTTATCTAGGAGGTTGTTGAACCGGAAATTCCGACCCTGTTGTCGAGAGGTTAAATTTAGTTGAAGAAGAAAACAATTTCTTGAAGGAAAAAATAAAAAAACTTGAGGAGGAGAAGATGATATTGGAGTTGCATGTTGCGGATGTCGTCGATGATCACAAGATCAAGATGGATGCAATGCGCTTGAAGATGAGAAAGATTAGAAAATATGCCATTCATACCGAGGCTTGGTATCATTATGCCGTTGGATCAGTTGTTACCTTGGTTGCGATTATGATCGTATTTGTTTTCACATTGAAATGTTTTACATAGTTTCAATGTATGGTTTAATTAATTTAGATGCTCTGCAGAGCTTTATGTTGTTAGATGAGAACTATGTATGTACTTTGGTTTTTATGTGATGATGAACTTCTATTAATTTGGTCATTTAATTATCTATTCATGATGTTCTGTAGTGATTTTTGACACACTTAATTATATATAATGCACGCAGATGAACCGGCAATGGATGTACGGTGACAGACACACCTCCGAGTACATTAAGGGCGTGCATGCTTTTCTCGAAGTGGCTGAGGCAAACAAGCAGAATGGTTTTATGTGTTGTCCATGCCCTATATGTGGGAATCTGAAGTCTTACTCTGACCGGAAAATCCTTCACACCCACCTGCTTTACAAGGGTTTCATGCCACACTATAATGTTTGGACGAGGCACGGAGAAATAGGGGTTATGATGGAAGACGGCGAGGAAGAAGAGTACGATGACAACTATGTGCCCCTGAATACGGTGATGCTACTGAACATCAAGTTGCACCAGACGATGTGCACGATGGTGCTGCAACGGGCGAAGCTGCTGAAGATCAGGATGAACCAGACGATGTGCCCCATGATGATGATCTCCGCCGGGTCATTGTTGATGCAAGGACACAATGCGAAAGCCAAAAGGAGAAGCTGAAGTTCGATCGCATTTTAGAGGATCACAAAAAAGGGTTGTACCCCAATTGCGAAGATGGCAACACAAAGCTCGGTACCGTACTCGAATTGCTGCAGTGGAAGGCAGAGAATGCTGTGCCTGATAAAGGATTTGAGAAGCTACTGAAAATAATGAAGAAGAAGCTTCCAAAGGATAACGAATTGCCCGACAGTACATACGCAGCAAAGAAGGTCGTATGCCCTCTAGGATTGGAGGTGGAGAAGATACATGCATGCCTTAATGACTGCATCCTCTACCGTGGTGCCTACAAGGATCTGAACGCATGCCCGGTATGCGGTGCATTGCGGTATAAGATCAGACGAGATGACCCTGGTGATGTTGACGGCGACCCCCCAGGAAGAGGGTTCCTGAGAAGGTGATGTGGTATGCTCCTATAATACCACGGTTGAAACGTCTGTTAAGAAACGGAGAGCATGCCAAGTTGATGCGATGGCACAGTGAGGGCCGTAAGAAAGATGGGAAGTTGAGAGCACCCGCTAACGGGTCGCAGTGGAGAAAAATTGAGAGAAAGTATTGGGATGAGTTTGCAAAGGACCCAAGGAACGTATGGTTTGCTTTAAGCGCAGATGGCATTAATCCTTTCGGGAGCAGAGCAGCAATCACAGCACCTGGCCCGTGACTCTATGTATGTATAACCTTCCTCCTTGGATGTGCATGAAGCGGAAGTTCATTATGATGCCAGTTCTCATCCAAGGCCCTAAGCAACCCGGCAACGACATTGATGTGTACCTAAGGCCATTAGTTGAGGAACTTTTACAGCTGTGGAATGGAAACGGTGTACGACGTGGGATGAGCACAAAAGGAGGAATTTGACTGAAGGCGTTGTTGTTCGTGACAATCAACGATTGGCCCGCTCTCAGTAACCTTTCAGGACAGACAAACAAGGGATACCACGCATGCACGCACTGTTTACTTGACACCGATAGTATATACCGGGGAAGCTGCAGGAAGAATGTGTACAGGCCATCGTCGATTTCTTCCGACCAACCATCAATGTCGAAAGAAAGGCAAGCATTTCAAAGGCGAGGCAGATCACCGGAAGAAGCCCGCCATGCGCATCGGTGATCACGCACTTGCTATGGTCAATGATTTACACGTAATCTTTGGAAAGGGTCCCGCGGACTAGCTGTTCGAATGACGCCGAGAATCGCGCACCCATGTGGAAGAAGAAATCTATATTTTGGGACCTACCCTACCGGAAAGACCTAGAGGTCCGCTCTTGATCGATCGACGTGATGCACGTGACAAAGAACCTTTGCGTGAACCTGCTAGGCTTCTTGGGTGTGTATGGGAAGACAAAAGATACACCGAGGCACGAGAGGACCTGCAATGCTTGCGAAAAAGAGGGCATACCTCAAGCAAGATGAAGGTCCTGCCAGCTACGCTCTTCACGAAGAAGAGAAAGAAATATTCTTTCAATGCCTGCTCAATATGAAGGTCCCGACTGGCTTCTCGTCGAATATAAAGGGAATAATAAATATGCCAGAGAAAAAGTTCCAGAACCTAAAGTCTCATGACTGCCACGTGATTATGACGCAACTGCTTCCGGTTGCATTGAGGGGGATTCTACCGGAAAACGTCCGATTAGCCATTGTGAAGCTATGTGCATTCCTCAATGCAATATCTCAGAAGGTGATCGATCCAGAAATCAGAGTAACGCTTAAGGAGTGATGTGGGCGCAATGTCTTGTCAGTTTCGAGCTGGTGTTCCCACCATCCTTCTTCAATATCATGACGCACGCCCTAGTTCATCTAGTCGACGAGATTGTCATTCTGGGGCCCAGATTTCTACACAATATGTACCCCTTTGAGAGGTTCATGGGAGTCCTAAAGAAATATGTTCAGAACCGTGCTAGGCCAGAAGGAAGCATCTCCATGGGCCATCAAGCGAGAGGATGTCATCGGGTTTTGTGTTGACTTCATTCCTGGCCTTAATAAGATAGGTCTCCCTAAATCACGGTATGAGGGGAGACTGATCGAAAAGGCACGCTTGGAAGAGACTCAATAATATGCAGGACGGATATTCTTGGTCTCAAGCACACTACAGTTCTACAGAACTCTACCTTGGTGACCCGTATGTCGATGAACACAAGAACAGTCTGCGCTCCAAACACCCGAGCAAAGGCGACGATCGGATTACATGTGAACACATCAGGACTTTCAGCAGTTGGTTGGAAACACGTCTCAGAGGTGACAGCACTGTTTGTGATGAGTTGTACTTGTTGTCCAGGGGACCATCTTCGACTGTAATGATTTGGAAAGGATATGAGATAAATGGGAATACATTTTACACGATTGACCAAGATGACAAGAGCACCAACCAAAACAGCGGTGTCCGCTTTGATGCAGCAACCGACAAGGGAAATGACACATATTATGGTTACATAGTAGACATATGGGAACTTGACTACGGAGTAGATTTTAAGGTCCCTTTGTTTAAGTGCAAGTGGGTCAATCTGTCAGGAGGCGGGGTACAGGTAGACCCACAATACGGAATGACAACAGTGGATCTGAAAAATCTTGGGTACACTGACGAACCGTTCGTCCTAGCCAATGATGTGGCACAGGTTATCTATGTGAAGGACATGTCTACCAGACCGAGGAAAAGAAAAGATAAGGAAGCGAATACATCTTACAATGAGCCAAAGCGCCACATAGTTCTTTCAGGAAAAAGGGACATCCTGGGAGTGGAGGGCAAGACAGACATGTCTCAAGAGTATGAAAAGTTTCATGAAATTCCCCCTTCAAAGTCAAGGCTGACCCAAGCATCCTGATAAATGATGAAGATTATCCATGGTTACGGCGCAATAAGCAAACGACACAAGCGAAGAAAAAGTGAAGACTTTCTCCCGCAACTATTATGATGATACCATGCCAACTTTATAACACACGAGTATGATACCATTGTCCGTTTTGTTCCTGAACATGCTATGCCAACTTTTTCAGAGTTCATTTGAAAACTATGAATTTGAAAACCTCGCCAACCGAAGGGCGCTCACACCGGTTTATAATTAAGCCCGTCCCTCTACGCCTTGTTGAGCTCACAAACTTGTGATTCACACAAATTTCAAAGAATTCAAATTTTATAAAACTAATGGCACAAACGGAAAGTTTATAATTATTCTAAAACAAATGGCACTAACAGAAAGTTTATAATTTTGCTGACCTAAAAGCAAAAAGAATTAAAAAATAAAGCAAAAAACCAAAAGAAAATAAATAATGCAGGAAACAAAACAAAAAAACTTGAAAAAAAATAATAATAGCAACAATAAGCATTTTGTTGTAAGTAGAAACAAAATAAAATAAATAAAGCAACAAAGAAAACAAAAAAGTGTTTTTGAATTTTAAAACTAATGGCACAAACAGAAAGTTTATATTTTTTCTAAAACTAAAAGCACTAACAGAAAGTTTATAATTTTGCTGACCTAAAAGCAAAAAGAATTAAAAATAAAGCAAAAACCAAAAGAAAATAAATAATGCAGAAAACAAAACAAAAAACTTGAAAAAATAAAAATAGCAACAATAAGTATTTTGTTGTAAGTAGAAACAAAATAAAATAAATAAAGCAACAAAGAAAACAAAAAAGTGTTTACAAATTTTAAAACTAATGGCACTAATAGAAAGTTCATATTTTTCTAAAACTAAAAGCAAAAGGAAATAAAATATAAAGCAAAAAAACTGCCACCTACTAGGCCCCCACGGCCTGAATACGACTAGAAACCCTACATGGGTCAGATTCAGCCCATGGAGGCCCAATAGGCCCACAGCAAGCGTAGCATGATTAGGCCCGAAGCCTGCATTTGAAAGGAGCTCGAAAGGGGACGCACACCAGCGCTTATAAACCAGTGCCGGCGCCCTTCAACTAGCGAGGTGGGACTAAACATTTGGGTTCGGGGCAGCACAGGCCTTTGGTCCCGGTTCGTGCCACGAACCGGGACTATCTGCCTTTAGTCCCGGTTGGTGCCACCAACCGGGACCAAAGGTCGCCGCTTCCGCCCTTTGGGCTGCTGAAATTTGGCCTTTGGTCGGTTGGTGGCACCAACCGGACTGAAGACATTAGTCCCGGTTCGTGGCACGAACCGGATTGATGCACTTGCTATATAAGCAAGACTTGGGAAATTTTCACATCTCCTCGCCCATTTGCCCCAACCTCCCGGCGACGCCGCCAGGCTGCCCAACGCCGACGCCGCCTTGATCGCCACGCCTCGTCGTCGTCGCCTGCCTCGTCGTCGTCGTCCCCCTGCCTCGTCGTGCCGTCGCCCTGCCTCGTCGTCGCCGTCGCCCCTTGACGCCGCCCGCGCCGCCGCCGTCGCCGCGTCGCCTGCCTTGTCGTCGCCCCGTCGCCCGGCGCCCTCGCCGTCGCCGCCCTGCCTCCAGCGACCTCGCCGACCTCGCCGTCGCCGCCCCTGCCTCCCGACCTCGCCGTCGCCTCCGCCTCCCGACCTCGCCCGTCGCCTCCGCCTCCCCGCCGCCCGTCGCCCGCGACCTCGCCGTCGCCTCCGCCTGATGAGCCCTCAGCACACCTGCCTCGCCTCACACAAGACCTGCCCTGCCTGCCCGCCCGCCATGATTTTTTTTTCTGCATATATATGTGATGTTTTTTTGTATATATATTGATGTATATATAGAATATGATGTTTTTTATTATGTATAGAATATGATATTTTTTATTGATGTATAGAATATGATGTTTTTTATTGATGTATAGAATATTTTATAAAAAGAAGAAGAAGAAGAAGAAGAAGAAGAAGAAATGAGAAGAAGAAAAAGGAGAAGAAGAAGAAAGAAGAAGAAAAAATAGAAGAAAAAAGAGAGAACGAGGGTGTCGAGGATCGCTGAGGGGTCGACGGTCGGGAACTAGGCTAGAGGGTCGAGAGGGTCACAGAGGGGTCGAGGGTCGTCGAGGCCGGTCGAGGTTTCGAGGCACAAGGGTTTGAGGGTTCGAGGGTTCTAGGGTCGAGGTTCGAGGGTTCTAGGGTTCGAGGGTTCTAGGGTCGAGGGTTCGAGGGTTCTAGGATCCGAAGGAAGAAGGAAGAAGAAGAAGAAAAGAATGAGAGGAAAAGAAGAAAAGAAGAGAAGAAGAAAGGAATGAGGAGAAGAAGAAAAATAGAATTTTTTCTATTTTTCTTCTTCTCCTCTATTCTTTCTTCTTCTCCTCTTTTTTCTTCTTTTGTTTCTTCTTCTTCTTCCTTCTTCCTCTTTTCTTCCTTTTCCGATAGGGGGGTACCGATAGTGTCAAAGTATTGAAGAAATCCATCGCTTCATCATTAGCCGGAAGTAACCATGACATGATGGTACGAAGTCCTCCAAAGTTGTTCTGGAATGGAGTCCCGGATAGGATAATTTGCCTTTTTGCTGAACTTTGTACCAAAAAGCGAATTATCCTATCTGGGACTCCGTTCCAAACAACTTTGGAGAGCTTCGCACCATCATGCACCTGTTACTTTCGCCAATGATGAAGACATGGTTTTGTTAAATCCTTTGACACTAGGCAACCTCCCGACCCTCGGCGATCTTGACCCTTGACCCTCGACCGCTCGGGCGATCCACGACCCTCTACCCTACTTGTGGGACATAGATGTACTGTTCAACACCGACCCCCTCCCGATAGCTTCAACACGTGGGGGGTCGATACACGCACCCTCCTAGCTTGAAGCGCCTCGAGGCCACCCCTAACCCTTGAAGCGTTGTCGAGGCCACCCCAAACCCTAGAGAAGCAGCGAGGCCACTAATATGATTCCTTATTGTGATTAGCTAGCTAGTTCTACGTTGGCACTAATATATCCATATCTGTCATGTTTGAATAATAATTGCCATGTTGTAAATATTTGTAGAAACTATGGACACCCCGAGACGAAGCACAAGAAGCGTTGTTGAGGGACATAATCGCACACGGAAGTGATGCCGTCTCCTCGATGATGTTTCTCAACGCCGATAACGATGGTCCGGAAGGAGAGGGTGAAGAAGCAGCTGGCTATGATTTACATGGCTCGATGACCCAATGCCGGTGCAAGAAGTAGACCGTGAGGACGGCTCGGTGATCACCAAACCGAGTCCGCCAGGTATATATATTAGTTAAGCCTGTCTTGACTAGCTCTCGCCTTTTGTTTTGGTATATATATATGTACACATATTAATTAACTCTCGTCTTTGTTCTTTTTCTAGCCCTCCGGATCGAGCACAACTTCGGTAAAGAGACGAGGCCCAAGAAAAAGTTGAGCTCGGATGAAAAGTTTGAGATCATACAAATCGCGTATGACGGCCAACCGATTGAACCCTACCGGACAAAGAAGGCATTTGTTGCTCGGTCGGGGGTTACGGTTAGGGACAAGATCTCGATCAGCATCCACCAATGGTATAAGCCTAAGAACGAAGACCCCGAGGTGTCTTATGTCAATGATATGCAGAAAAATGATCTTTGGACCGAGCTGAAGTCAAATTTTACCCTACCGCCAGAGGATGATCCGGAGAAGCCAGTAATAGAGCCATTAATCAAGTCTTTTGCTCTTAAGAAGATGGCAGAACTATTCAGGAATTGGAAGAAAGACCTCAATACGTATGTCGAAAATAATGAGACACCAGAATTCACGGCAAATATGAGAAGATCAGAGATGATCGCCCGCATTTGTGGCCTACAAGACATCGGAAAAGAGTAAAAAGATGTCAGCGACAAACAAGAGAAATGCTGCGAAGAAGAAGCTTCATCATCGCGACGGGTCGGTGGCTACCTCATAGCCCGGCCTAAGTGGGCCAAGGCTGAGAATGATCTGCTTGATAAAGGGATCGAACCGAGACAATGAACTGGCCAGACCGTTGCGGACTTGGTTCTTCGGGCGGCGGATCCTTGGACCCTATAACGGGAAGTGCATTTGGACGGACGAATAATTGGACATACCAGTCAAGAGGCTTAAGCATTATATCGAAGCAGCAGCAAGGGAAGTTCGTTCTGCAGGAGAAGGACGAGCTCACAATGGCCCTCGGGAATCCCGAGCACCTCGGACGGACACGAGGCACGCCAGGCTCCCTTCGTGGAAGGCTGGATTTCGGACGCAGGGGTTACAAAACCCATGAGAGGAGGAAGAAACGGGAGCAGAGCCTAATGCAGGCGCTGCACGAAAGGGTAATGGGGCTAGAGGAACGAGAAGAGGAACGAGAAGCAGCCGATCACAACAAACGACCGCCGAAGCTTCCCGGCTACCCCGCCATCTCGGCCGAGAAGCGGCGTGGCTTCCACCGAGCTGCTTCAGCCAGTGCAGCATGCCTTGGCGGCTCCTGCCAGCTATCCCGTGGATGCTATCACGGATGCTGATCGTTGCCACCTGATGGCGCAATGGAGCAATTTAAAGGTCATGGCGGCTGTTGGCTCTGTTTATCCCACTAAACCCGCCTCAACTTTTCACCGCCGGCCGATTCCGAAGGATATGCTAAGGTGATGGTCGATGAAATAACGGAGGATTTGAGGAGCTCCGCTTGACCACCCTACCGGTGAAGGGGAGTATCGGCTGGGTTCTCGCTCAAGACTCCATGCCTATGGCGGAAGGATCTCATCAACCTTCCGAACTGGACGCCTCCGCCTCCTCCTCCTCCTCCGGTGAAGTCAGGGCACTCCGCCTCCACCGCCTCCTCCTCCTCCTCCTCCGCGAGTCGGGCACTCCGCCTCCTCCACCGCCTCCTCCTCCGGCGAGTGACGATCAGGGCACTCGGCCGGCTCCTTCTCCGGCGTGGCGGCACTCCGTCTCCTTCTCCGCTTGCACCGTGGCGTCCGGCAGCCAGCCTCCTCCTTCTCCGCCTCGTCAGCCAGGGCGGAAGAGACCCGCCGCCGCTCCGGCTGCTCGGGCGCATCGTAGTCCTTCTCCTCCGCCTCGTAAGCAAGGAAAGAAGACATCCGCTCCATCTGCTCTGCGGCATCTAGCAAGACAGCCAAAGGCGGGAGGAGATACAGATTCGGTCCTTCTCTGAAGACTCGGAGAAGTTACCGTCTGAGAGGAGCGAGGAGGAAACGCGAAGATCGCGCAGACCGAAGTGGATGACTGGTTTCAAGGGTTGAAAGCAAAGAGACATCCACCTCCGGAGGAGAAGGTAGATCCGGTCAAAGCGAAGCGCACTCGCTGCCCCGACAAAACCACCCAAGTCTCCGCCAAAGGAAACTATGAGCGCATTATTGGAAAGGCATTTGCCGAGGCGGAGAGATCGGGAAGTACTGTCGTGATCAAAGGATGAAAGAACGACGAGCTGGGAAACAAATTGCCCAGCTCGGGCGAACAAGCGAAGGAATCGTGGCCCCCGCTCAAGGTGCCTGCTAGCGACATCGTCGATCCGAGGATGGTGCCCGGTTATGGCAATCCTGAAGATTACTTGCCCGACGATGTACAATTTGATTTCTTGGAGGTGCAGATACAAAGATACGAGTACGGGAAGCCTCTCGTCAAAGATGAAAGCTCTCTAACAACGATGATGCGAAGGTTGCATGATTGGTACATGAAAACCTGCAAAGAGTCTAAGGGGAGGAGTACTTTGTATGTGAGAGTTAAAAGGAGCATGACCTCCTTGGAATTGAACTGTTGCCTATTCCATTTGAGGAGTTCTATCAGTTTTTCAATCAATTGGCCCTCGATAAAGCAACGGTCACCTGCTACTGTCTGTAAGTAGTACTACTTCTGTCATTAAGTATCTCTATATAACTCAGCCCTTTCATTGCATGTATTTATAAATATCCTCACTATATTATGCAGATTGAAGATCGCGAATTGAAGAAAAGACAAGTGGGTGATATTGGGTTCATTAACACATATCTCATAGATGCAACTGAGGTTGAATTTCGTGCCAAAGATACCGAGGCCAACTTGCTACAATCGTTGGTAATAAATGAACACAAAGATATAATACTCTTTCCTTACAACTTCAAGTGAGTGTTACTGTCTTGTGGCATATTCGGTTTCCTTATTAGTCCAGGTTATAGTAATGTAATATTGATGAGTTATGCATGTGTGCGCAGCTACCACTATATTCTCCTAGAGATTAAGCTTGAGAAAGGAGTAGTAACTGTCTTTGACTCCAAGCGAAAAGATCCCAAGGAGTATGCGGACATGACTGAAATGCTTGAGAAGTAAGTTAAATCGATCATTATCCACCATATCAGCAACTTTGTTCATTTCTGATATCAAGTAATTGTTTTCTTTGTATGGCAGGGCTTGGGAAAATTCACCAAAAAGCTCGGGACTACCTAAGAAGCTGCAATTTAGACACCCGAAAGTAAGTACTATATAGTAGCATATTCCACGCGCATCTCCTAGTGATTCAAGCGCTAGTTTCATCAATACCATTTAGCATGTGCTTGCTATATATAATTATCAGTTTGATTGACCTCTGTTTCTTGTAAAGTGGTTGTGGCAGGAACAAGGGAATGATTTACGTGGATACTACGTTTGCAGTCCATCCGCCACACGACCTGTGAGAGGGGCTACTCCGACAAACAATATGAAGTGCGTAAATAAAAATATTCACAATTTTATTTTATTACCATCATTTGTGTTGAGTTTCATTCATTCATTCATATATATGTATTGACCCCTTTCTTAAAATTAGATGTCTCGAAGCGGGATGAACTCCTAGCACCAGATCGCATGCGAGCAATTCAAGAGGAATTGGCGGCATTCTTTCTTGACCACGTGATCGCTGAAGATGGAGAATACTATGTGGACCACGCGTCCGTATTGTAAAAGATAACTATTGTATATATGTAGCCGGTAGTGTCGGATAGATATACGAGAACTTGTTGTTCGACCAATCTCTCGGAGAAGGAGAGGTGGTCGATATCACTTCTCTGTATGCATATATGTTCATGACGATCTTCTGTTTGCTTAATTACTAGCTAGCTAGCATGTCTAGTTAGTCCTCTCTATACGTATGTATAGTACGTAGCGTCGACCAAGCACGGACAAAAGAAAGGACACTTTTCTCTATTAATTAGCTAGCTATAGCACAATATATGAAACACCTAAATTAACCCCCCAAAACCCCCCAAGCCCCCCCCCCCTTTAAAAAAACAAAAACCAGAGCCAAAGAAATCTTGACGTGGATGCCTATTGGTCCCGGTTGGTGCCACCAACCGGGACCAAAGGCCCTCTGCTCGGCTCAGCCGGACAGGCCACGTGGAGGCCATCTGTCCCGGTTGGATAGAACCGGGACTAAAGGGTGAGGGTATTAGTACCGACCCTTTAGTCCCGGTTCATGAACCGGGACTAAAGGCCCTTATGAACCGGGACTATAGGCCCTTTTTCTACTAGTGCAGGCGAAGACGCGTACCTTCGGGGGAGCAGGGCACCCCCATATGGTCTTCCAGATGGCGCGGCGACCATCCGGTGCCACACTTCGTGGGCTGTCGCCGATGGGCCTTCAGCGCGTCCATGGCAAAGGCGGTAGGCAGAGCGGACGGTGAAGATACCGTTCCTCTCAGGCGCCCAAGCAATGATGTCCACGGTGATGCGCGACGAAGTGCGGATGCTTGTGATGGTGCTGATGTCCACCGGAAGAAAGTACCACCGTAGAACGTCGAGGCGCCAAGTGCCGGAGTCATCAAGGAGATCTGCCACCCGCCGTAATCTACAGGTGCCCTGTTGCGTGATAGGCCGCCCCATCGGCTCTGTGGGCAGCCAGGGATCCCTCCAAATACGGATGCTTTGTCCGTTGCCGACGCGCCACACCAAGCCCTTTTTCAAGAGCTCGAGGCCATACTAGATAGCCTACCATGTAGGAGAGGCATTCCCCGAGAATACTGTGTCCTTGAGACGCCCCTCCGGATAGTATTGGGCTTTTAGTACCTGCGCACATAGACTGTTTGGGTTAATTAAAAGTCTCCATGCCTGCCTCGCGAGAAGGGCTTGGTTAAAGAGACGGAAGTCTCTGAACCCAAGCCCACCCTTCATTTTATGAGCCTGAATTTGCTACCACGCCATCCAATGAGTTTTCCTTTTGCCTTCCGCTGAACCCCACCAAAAGTTCCTTACCATCCTGTTCAAATCATCACAAACTGACATCGGTAGCTTGAACACACCCATAATATAAGTAGGGATGGCCTGCGCCACAGCTTTGATCATGGTTTCCTTGCCAGCAAGTGAAAGGGTGTCACCCCAAGCGATAATCCTTTTCAGAAGTCTTGATTGCAAGTTCTGAAATTTACCTCTGTTCATACAAGAAAACCACTTTTAGGAAATGAAAATTACATCAAGCCTTGGTCGGGCTTGTACAACGGCAGAGAGCGAATCCTTCCTTAGCATTCCATATGTTAGACATGATAGTATAAACATGTTATCCAATAGACCATCTCATATCATTGTCTCCAACAATGAGTATATGTATGCCTGTAAAAAGGGGAATTTTAATGGCGAATGTAGATATTTTAATAGAACATTATTATCTAACTTTTAGGACATAAAGTGAATGTAAGTATTAGATCATATCCAAAACTAGTCACTAACTAGTCACTTATTATTACGATCAGTACCACATCAGTACCATACTAATAAGATAAGTCTTGGTTAAAGATTCATCCTTTTGGAACAAAATATGGTACTTTGAAATGGAAGTAGTATTAGTTTATCTGTAGTTAGCATATAGGGAAACGCTTGCTTCCTCAACAGTAAATCAATAAAAATAATGAAAATCAATGCAATGAAAGTCGTAGAAGATAGCGACAAAAACAATTTTCTTAAGTAAAAGGAAAAAAATAAAAATTACACCATGAGATATACAGTGTCGGGTCAGTGTTTTTAACAAAAGGCTTGCAAGGATGCAAAAAATTATTATAAGAAATGACAACACCCTTGTGCATTTTTCCAAAATGTTGCTTTGCAAATGGACTCAACAAGCTTAGGCAGCATAAATCAAAATTGTGTCAGCAACATTAGAATAAAACCAATGGAACATTATTATTCGTCGTGTAGTAAAACTGCAGTGCAGAGGCACATCTAGCTAGGTCGTAACCTGTCCCAGACGCCACCTCCCTGGAGACACTGGTGGCATCCTACTGTCTCATTGTCAGTACCTCCTACCTCTGCCCTCCCTCCCCATGCAATCATCAAGTGAAGCCACCGGGCAAAGCACATGTGGCGGAAGATGGCGGCAGGGCTTCTCACGGTAGCTTCCCCTGCAATTCATCGCTCCCCTTGGACGTCGACTCCCTCTCACGGCACTGCGACCAGGCGTCACAGCGTGGGCTGCTCCCACGTTGACAATGACGTTGCACCTGGCGACGTGCTCGAAAGCCATCCGACCACGGAGGATCTACACGCTGCACATGGCTATGGCTTCTCGATGACACCATCGCATGACGGCTCTCTAGTAAGACCCTCCCTTTTTACTTGCATTTGGTGATGCATGCTTCGGACCGATGTGCCTACTCAGGCTACTATGGTGTGGGCATTGTGAAATGCGTTGTGTTAAGGTAGCATGGGCAGTGGCTTCAGCTGAGGTGCAATACGCAACTGAGCGCAATGGAGCGAGGGATACCGAGGCCAGTTCATTGTCGGCCTTGTCATAGTGCGTTTGGAGCGTGTTTGTCTCTGGTGTGCCAGTGTGGGTTGCAGGTAGCAGGTAGTCTAACATCTTTGGTAGAAATCCTCATGTTGGTCTTCTGCAGATCCAGCAATGACGTCCCTCTCCCTGTGACCTTGGCTCCCAAGGGAAACCTCGTAATCTTGTATAATTATTTTTTTTGGTGTCAAGGACTTTTGTTGAAATGCATGAAAAAATATCCAAAACATTTGTTTTGAACGTTATGAGCATTTTTTATAAGTTGCGTGAACTTTTTTTTACACTAGATGAACATTTTTTTAAATGTGCCATGAAATTTATACAAATTTAAGCCAATAAAAGTTATCAAATATAATTATGTGTAATATTTCAAATATACTCCCTCCGTTCCTAAATATTTGTCTTTCTAGACATTTCAAATGGATTACCACATACGGATGTATGTAGACATATTTTAGAGTGTAGATTCACTCATTTTGCTCCGTATGTAGTCACTTGTTAAAATATCTAGAAAGACAAATATTTAGGAACGGTGGGAGTATATAGTAGAATTAAATAAAACACCTTCATAAGAAACCCAGCCCTATCCTATTTGGAGAAAAAAGTTCATCGATTTAAACAAAATCACAAATTTGAAAAAAGTTCAGAAATGTCATTGAAGTTTATCGATTTCGAAAAATAAAAAGTTTATGAATTTTGAAAGAAGGTAAAATTTTGAAAAAAAGTTCATCAATTTAGAAAAAGGTTCACGAATGTTGAATTTTTTTTCACGAATTTAGGATTAAAAACAAAAGAAAAAATAAAAGAAAAAGGAAAAGAAAAGAAAAGAAGGAACAAAAAAAGAGAAGTGGATAAAGTTGTCACAGCAGGTGTTGTCTCCCAGGTGGTTATTGTAGTTTAGCTGCGGACAAAATATTGTGGGTTCAAATCATGTCACGTATTTTTTTGGTTTAAAAGGAAAAAAAACTAAATAGGCCGGCTCGAGTGGAATGAGCGGGGTGCACACACTCCTCACACTAGGCCAGCCCATCTACTTTATTTTTCTGTTTTTTAATCCGCAAAAAAAAACTCCTGGAGTAAACCGAACCTTCGACCTCCGCCATCAAAGTACGTTGCAGTAACCACACGCCCAACCGAACCCGATGTGATTATTTTCATCTTTTCTTCTTCTTTCTTCTTTTCTTTTTTGCTTTGAACTTTTTTTTTCTTCTTCTTTCTTGTTCGATATACCTTTTTTAAATTTGTGAACTTTTTTTAAAACCGAAAAACTTTTTTTCTCGAAATTGACGTTTTGTAAAATTTTGCAAAGTTTTTTTTTCAAATGGATGAACCTTTTTTCTGAATATCCATGAATTGTTTTTCAAGTTTGATGAACTTTATCCAGATTCGATAAACTTTCGTTCAGAATTCATGATATTTTTTCAAAGTCAGTGAACTTTTTCCAAACTCAATCAACTGTTTTAAAAAATCCCCCAACAATTTTTAATTCATGATTTTTTTTATGTTTTTGCGATGTGTTGAATTGATGCCGAAGCTTCTTGAGAAACATACCCTCACCCACGACGAACCAGATATGAGAGATCAGGGAGTTTGACATAATAGAGAGGCATAGAGATGCATGTGGTGGCGCGGATCTGCTGCGATGCCACAATATAGGAATGATGAGTCCAAAATATGTGATAATCTTAGGTTTCATTTTGGTCGTGCACTGTAGGGTTTGGTGGATTTTACCGCGTTCACGCGCTTCTTTTTGTCCATTTTTGCTGGGATGTGTTTTCCAAAAAGTATTTAGAGTGTTAAGGAAGGAACGTCAAGAAAAAGTAAAGAAAGGGACCTATGCCCCCACGAGGCCCGGCCGGCTCCCTGGCCTCACGAACCGGGACCAATGCCCCATGGGTCCCGCTTCGTGACTGAACCGGGACTAATGGGCTGACCCAGCTTGAACCAAAGGCCATGTTTTCTACTAATGTACATTGACAACTGAAGCAAGGATAACATGGAAGTTAGAGATATGTACATTCACTTGAAGATAGTGGGGCCTACTCCCTTGGTTGCTATTACCCCTTGATTGCTCATACAACCCGCATTGATAGATAGCAATCATGGGAGTAGACCCAACGCCCTCTGCTCGCTCATACAACCTGCATTGATAGATAGCGGGGCCTATTCCCTTGATTGCTCGCTCGGCCATGTGACTTGATGTGTGTGGCCATTTAGCCCCAATTATTAGGATCACTGTTATTACCATAAAAAATCAATGTTAATTTTTTCCTTATTATGCGAACTGTTTAGGTTCAGCTTGGTTTGATTTTGATGAAAAAGTTACAAACCACAAGCCGCATTGACGTGCTACATGACTTGCATCGCATACCCATTTGTCGATTATTCTTCAACTTTCTGAAAAAAATAAGCATATGTCGACCTCCTTTTCCTAGCAATAGAGCTGATTACACTGCCCCGCCCTGCCCAAGCCGTCACCTCCGGCGAGCCGCCATCATCTTAGTCATCCCTTTAAACCTTTGTTCTCCCACATCAACGACCTACCCGACGGCTCTACTGCCAAACCCACACGCACACGCACACACACCTTGCACCCACACCGTCAACTCTTGGCTGCACAAGAAGCGGAATATTATTTTATTGGGCCAGCAGAATCTCGTTGATGATACATGCATGATCTTTCAAAACGGAATTAGCAAGAGAGCTTGAAGTGTAGGTTTTGTGCCCAGGATGATGAATAAAACCCGACCATGACTTTATCATCACGGGTAACACGCCAGCCGTCGCACGCCTACCAACATTAAATAAATTGTAGTCAGCAGATAGTTTAATTGGTTTAATTTTAAACAATTTATTTACCACATGATTGGTCTAAAAAAATGGG
The DNA here is from genome assembly GCA_021605145.1 of Aegilops bicornis. NCBI lineage: Eukaryota > Viridiplantae > Streptophyta > Magnoliopsida > Poales > Poaceae > Aegilops > Aegilops bicornis. Next base: position 848,487,175 of record CM038675.1, on the reverse strand, counting down.
GGTAACTAAGATGAATTAGCGCGCAGAAGATTCCGCTAGATTCGGCAAAAACAACGGTAATGTTACCCAACAGACGTTATCCAGGAGAGGGATGGCAAGCGAACGCCATTTTGATGGCAGTTTTATTTGTGAAGAGAGATCAAACAACTGAAATTTTAAAACGAGAAATGCCTTCTCTGAAGAAAACTCCCATGTCGCTACCATCAGTTTGTCAAAACAACAATGATACACATACAAACATTTTACAGGCTTTTACAGGGTGGTTTAGTCTTCATTGGCCAACAGGTGAGCGGGACGGCCCACCCCCCTGAAAATCAGGGGGGAGAAGTTTGTCATTGGTTGTTAAATGGAAAGAGTCTGTAAAAGTCTGTATTTCTAGCATTTTTTTTCGAAAAATGCTGAATGCTGACACAACTAAAAATGCCAGATTCTCAAATCAAAATAAATAAATAAAAGAATGCCATTTACTACACGAGCGTCCGAAAACAAAGACCGACGAGGCGACGACCTCAGAGAGAATAAAATCCAAAGACATCACTCAGCAACGCTCCCCAGCTGCTGCGACGCGCGGCCGCCGGAGAACACAGAGCTGCTCTGCCACCAAGAATCGCTGGAGGTGTAGCTCCACGCGGATCTGCTGCGCGCGCGGTGGCGACGCGACAGAGGAGTAGCTGAGCTGTTGTGCGCGGAGGCGCCGCGCGGCCGGACGAGGAGCTCAAATGCCGCTCCCGTAGCCGACGCGCCGGAGTACGGGAGGTGGAGCTGAGCTGCTGGCAGATCGATCTTCTCCTCCGTCGCCGTCCGCGGCAAAGCTGCATCGGAGGTCTTCACTCACCATGATTGAGCTCTCTCTTCAGATCCGAGTGAACAGTGCATCCGGCCAACTCAAAAGGTTTGTTTTTTTCTTTCTTGTTCCTCCTTCCTTAGTAGGAGTAATTGGAAAGGGGATTATATTAGCGAGACTGCTAGCTCATTCTTGTAGCTATGCAGCTAACTGCTGAAAAATAAAATGTGGCATGTAAATCTAATTGACGAAAATTGCTGTTTGGCCATCAGAAGCCTGTTTCTTTGTCTGAATCCTTAAGCTATATGCACATGTTTAGATGTGCAGATGGGCCATTCTTGAGATTAAAGAGTGAGGGTCAGTGTTCAGTAGATCATAAGGTTAACGCGTCAGGTTAAGTTTCCAACAGTTAAATAGTACTAGACGTAACTGAAAATTGAACTGCTGTGTATTTCTTCAGTTGGTGAGGCAGTTCAAGATTAATCTATGTCCTTGGACGGTTACTTTCACCTAGCTAATTAAACTTCTCCCTCCTTTTCACTTGAATTTCACCTCGTTTTTTCCTGTATATTTCTTCACCATGATTGAGCTGCTCTCTCTCCAGATCTGAATGAAACAGGGCATCCAGCCATCTCAAAGCTTAGTTTTGTACTCCCTCCGTTCCTAAATATAAGTCTTTGTAGAGAGTAGACTGTTAAGCTTCTTATTTGAATGAAACAGGGAGTACTAGCTAATTAAGCTTCTTATTTGTTTATTCGTCTTAATTGAGCTGCTCTCTCTCCAGATCTGAATGAAACAGGGAGTACTAGCTAATTAAGCTTCTTATTTGTTTTTTACATTTTTCTTGTCCCGCCTTCAGTAATTGAAAAGGGGATTGTTGTACTGTTATTGGTGCCTGCATGCTGAAATTGGTCAGAAGCCTGTTTCTTCGTCTGATTGCTTAAGCTATACGCAGATTTGTAGACGGGTAATTTTCAGGTGAGCGTTAAGATTAAAGCGTGAGGGTCTGTCTTTGGTAGATAAGGTTAAACCGTTAAAGCGTCAGGGTAAAGCGTCCAATAGTAAAATTTAACTGTAGATTCGTTAAACTGCTATATATTTCTTCTTTGGTTGCTGAGGCAGTTCAAGATTAATTAAGCTTCTTGCTCGTTCTTGTGTTCTCTCCTGCTACCACTTGAATTTCACCTCACTTCTACTATTGCAGCAACAGCCAGCAAGTGCAATGGCGATGGTGCTGGATGCATTTGCATCCTACGTGGGCCACATGCTTGCTCAGGTAGCAGCAGATGGTGTGGGGACGATGCTGGGCGTCTCCGGCGTCTCCGGCGAGATCGACAAGATGGCCGACAAGCTCCGGGACCTCAAAAACTTCTTGGCAGATGCTGATAGGAGGAACATCACCGATGAGACTGTCCAAGAGTGGGTGGGGCAGCTCAAGCGTGCCATGTATGAAGCTACCGACATCCTCGACCTCTGTCAGCTCATGGCCATGGAGCGTGGATCATCTACTACTCTAGACACAGGGTGTTTCAACCCATTGCTCTTCTGCATGCGGAATCCCTCACATGCTCATGAGATCGGCACCCGCATCAAGGCGCTCAACAAGAGGCTTGACTACATCAAGGAGCGAAGTGCTGCTTTCAACTTCGTCAATCTCGGGTCCTACGAGGGTCATTACAGCAATGTTTGCATTTCTCATCATGGCAATCCTAGCCGGGAGACGGTAGGGGATTTTGACCGGTCGGCTATTGTTGGAGACAAGATTGAAGAAGACACAAGAGCACTGGTAGCCCAAATCATGCAGACGGGAAAGGATGTCAACAATGGCATCATGATGGTTGCTATCGTAGGTGTTGGTGGGATCGGCAATGTTAGAGATATATTTGGGTTACATGTATTCGGTAGTTTAGGATTCCTACCTTATCTTTAGGAGAGGCGTCTTGTCCTCCAAATCTTGTACTCAATATATACTCGCCCTCGAGGCTCGATAATACATCCATCATATTCCGCAACAATTCCTCTCTCTCCCTTCTAACATGGTATCAGCCTAATCACGATCCAAACCCTAGACGCTGCCGCTTTCGCACCCACGCGCCGCCCCCGGGACGGTCGGCCTCCATGACCGCCGCCGGGGGCCGCGCTGCCCGTACCTAGGGTTCGTCCGCCGGTCGTGTTGACCGGCTGCCCTAGAGAGTCTTTTTCCTGATCCTTTGATCCGGGTTTTCTCTCTCGCCGGTCCCTTTGATCGGTGTCTACTTTTTGGTTTTCCGGTCTATGTGATCCGGTTTATGCCGCCGCCGCCGTCGACCCCCGCGCCTCTACTCCGACATCGGCGTCGATTTCACCGGCTGCTTCGTCATCAACCGCACGGCAAGGCTGGACGCGCCGCCCAAGGGACGCCTTCGTGCGCCGCTACCGACCGCTCGTCCGCGCGGTCACCATCGCCGGTCTGTCTTCGCTGCCGCCGGGACATCACCGACAACGCCGCCATCGCCTCCGATCTGCGCGTCGTCCCGCCATGGCGGCGCGCTCTGGGCGCCGTCGGTCGATCAACCGATCACGCGCTTTGTCTTCGCCAAGCACGCCCCGAGCACGCGCCTACCGCCGATCGAGCCACGAGGTTGCCATCGCGTCGTCCCTACGGACCGCTGCATTGCCGCCGAGGTCTTCCGTCGGCTGCCCGACTCACGCCCGCTACCGCCGACGCCTTTACGGGCGGTCACGTCGCGGAACATGGTCCACGCCGCCGCCTCTAAGATCCTCCCACCGGCTACCCACAGCCGCCGCCCGCCTCTGTGTCACCCCTTAGGGTTATCACGTCGCGGCACGCGTCCACGCCGCCTCGACGGGCCATCGCCCTCGGCTAGTGGTTCTCCGCGGCTGCCCCGACCTACGAGCCTCCGCTACACCGCCTCTTCGGACTGTAAAGCTGCGGCATGCGGTCACCGCCGCCGCCCGAGGCCGTCCCCGCGGTTGCACCGACCTGCGAGCCGCCGCTACACCACCTCTTCGAGCTATAGCACTGCGGAACGCGGTCCCCGCCGCCGCCTCGCGGTTCCCGCCGCCGCCCGAGGTCTTCCGCCGTCACCCGGCCGCTTTGCCGCCGCTGCGTCGCCCCGCCAGCACGTCGCGCCGCCCAGTCCACCACCGTCACCGCGCGTCGACCTCCCGTGGTATCGCGCTGCCGTCTCCTTAAGCGCTGAACGCCACCGTCGCGCCGGTCTTAAATCCGCTGTCGAGGTTCTTCGCTTACGCCGAGCACCGCCGCGACTCCTAACCTAGCCGCCGCCCGTCGCCGTCGAGCCGCCGCGCCGCTCTTCTTTGGCGCTGCCGCGCCGTCATCCATCGCCGTCTTCGTCCAAGCACCAGCCCGTCGCCAGCGTCGCCGTCATCTACCCCGACCACTTCGTCTACTCCAACCACCGTTGGTGACATCGGCCTTGCGCCGATAGACGCCGCAATTGTCGTCGAGTTCTTCTCTGCCGGCCCCTCCGACTTTTCCGACATGGCGTACAGCTCGTGCAGGTCCCTCGTCTACGCATGCCCGGTGCTGGCAACACCGATGCGTGCCTTCATCCTCGACGTTGCCCCGGGCCTGGAATGCCTGGTCGGCGCGTCGTCAACTTCGTCTTCGTCCGTCTACGCATGCCCGGTGCTGGCAACACCGATGCGTGCCTTCGTCCACGATGTGTCCCCGGGCTTGGCAAACCCGCCGCGACGCGTCGTCAACAACATCTTCTTCCCGGCGCACCACTACTTCGACACCACTGCGCCCATGCTAACTCGGCGCCCCCTTGCGCCCGCGGCTCCTGGCGACCTCCTCGACACCGCCACCTCGACCGACATCGACCACGGCATTCTTCGCGACGGCTACCTCGACCACGGCTACACCATCCCACGCTCTCGGCTATCATCCGCTTGAGCAACTCGTCGGCTTCCTCTACAGTCAATGCGTCGCTGACGTGACACCGCCCACGACGCCCGCTAGGATCTGGGGGATGTCGATCCGTCGGCTGCTATTCTCTCGGTCGACGACCGTCCGCGACGCTCATGTTGTTCGCAACGCTACCGCTACGACTGCGGGGGGATGTTAGAGATATATTTGGGTTACATGTATTTGGTAGTTTAGGATTCCTACCTTATCTCTAGGAGAGGCGTCTTGCCCTCCAAGTCTTGTACTCAATATATACTCGCCCTCGAGGCTCGATAATACGTCCATCATATTCCGCAACAATTCCTCTCTCTCCCTTCTAACATGGTATCAGCCTAATCACGATCCAAACCCTAGACGCAGCCGCTTTCGCACCCACGCGCCGCCCCCGGGACGGTCGGCCTCCATGACCGCCGCCGGGGCCGCGCTGTCTGCACCTAGGGTTCGTCACGGTCGTGTTGACCGGCTGCCCTAGAGAGTCTTTTTTCCTGATCCTTTGATCCGGGTTTTCTCTCTCTCGCCGGTCCCTTTGATCGGTGTCTACTTTTTGGTTTTTCGGTCTATGTGATCCGGTTTGCGTCACCCGCCGCCGCCGTCGACCCCCGCGCCTCTACTCCGACATCGGCGTCGATTTCACCGGCTGCTTCGTCATCAACCGCGCGGCAAGGCTGGACGCGCCGCCCAAGGGACGCCTTCGTGCGCCGCTACCGATCGCTCGTCCGCGCGGTCTCCATCGCCGGTCTGTCTTCGTCGTCGTCGCCCGGGACATCACCGACAACGTCGCCACCGCCTCCGATCTGCGCGTCGTCCCCGCCATGGCGCGCTCTGGCCAGCGCCGTCGGTCCGATCAACCGATCACGCTACCGTCTTCGCCAAGACGTCCCGAGCACGCCTACCGCCGATAGAGCCACAGGTTGCCATCGCGTCGTCCCTACGGACCGCTGCATTGCCGCCGAGGTCTTCCCGTCGGCTGCCCGACTCACGCGCCGCTATCACGACGCTTTACGGGCGGTCACGTCGCGGAACATGGTCCACGCCGCCGCCGCCCAAAGATCCTCCCACCGGCTACCTGTAGCCGCCGCCGCCGCCTCATGTCACCCCTTAGGGTTATCACGTCGCGGCACGCGGTCCACGCCGCCTCCCGACGGGCCATCGCCCTCGGCTAGTGGTTCTCCGCGCAGCTGCCCCGACCTGCGAGCCTCCGCTACACCGCCTCTTCGGACTGTAAAGCTATGGCATGCGGTCACCGCCGCCGCCCGAGGCCGTCCCCGCGGTTGCACCGACCTGCGAGCCGCCGCTACACCACCTCTTCGAGCTATAGCACTGCGGAACGCGGTCCCGCCGCCGCCTCGCAGTTCCCGCCGCCGCCCGAGGTCTTCCCGCCGTCACCCGGCCCGCTGCCGCCGTCACCCCTGCCCGCTTTGCCGCTGTCATCGCCGCCGGGCCGTGGCGCGCTGACCGGTCCACCGCCGTCACCGCGTCGACCTCCGTGGTATCGCCGTGCCGTCTCCCGCCAGCGGAACGCCACCGTCGCGCCCGGTCTTCGTCACGCTGTCAGGGTTCTTCGCCTACTTCGAGCACCGCCGCCGCACTCCTAAACTAGCCGCCGCCGTCGCCGTCAGGCCGCCGCCGCCGCTCTTCTTTGGCCGCCGCCGCCGCCCGTCCACCCCCCTCGTCTTCGTCCAAGCACCAGCCCGTCGCCAGCGTCGCCGTCATCTACCCCGACCACTTCGTCTACTCCGACCACCGTTGGTGACATCGGCCCTGCGCCGATAGACGCCGCAATTGTCGTCGAGTTCTTCTCTGCTGGCCCCTCCGACTTTTCCGACATGGCGTACAGCTCGTGCAGGTCCCTCGTCTACGCATGCCCGGTGCTGGCAACACCGATGCGTGCCTTCATCCACGACGTGTCCCCGGGCCTGGCAAGCCTGGTCGGCGCTTCATCAACTTCGTCTTCGTCCGTCTACGCATGCCCGGTGCTGGCAACACCGATGCGTGCCTTCGTCCACGATGTGTCCCCGGGCTTGGCAAACCCGTCGCGACGCGTCGTCAACAACATCTTCCTTCCCGGCGCACCACTACTTCGACACCCTTGCGCCCATGCTAACTCGGCGCCCCCTTGCGCCCGCGGCTCCACGGCGACCTCCTCGACACTGGCCACCTCGACTCGACATCGACCACGGCATTCTTCGCATCGCTACCTCGACCACGGCTACACCATCCTACGCTCTCGGCTATCATCCGCTTGAGCAACTCGTCGGCTTCCTCTACAGTCAATGCGTCCGCGACGTGACACCGTCCACGACGCTCCCGCTAGGACTGCGGGGGATGTCGATCCGTCGGCTGCTATTCTCTCGGTCGACCGTCGCGACGCTCATGTTGTTCAGAACGCTACCGCCACGACTGCGGGGGATGTTAGAGATATATTTGGGTTACATGTATTTGGTAGTTTAGGATTCCTACCTTATCTCTAGGAGAGGCGTCTTGCCCTCCAAGTCTTGTACTCAATATATACTCGCCCTCGAGGCTCGATAATACTTCCATCATATTCCGCAACAATTCCGCTCTCTCCCTACTAACATGGTATCAGCCTAATCACGAACCAAACCCTAGACGCAGCCGCCAGACTCCACGCCGCCCCCGGGACGGTCGGCCTCCATGACCGCCGCCGGGGGCCGCGCTGCCCGTACCTAGGGTTCGTCCGCCGGTCGTGTTGACCGGCTGCCCTAGAGAGTCTTTTTCCTGATCCTTTGATCCGGGTTTTCTCTCTCTCGCCGGTCCCTTTGATCGGTGTCTACTTTTTGGTTTTTCGGTCTATGTGATCCGGTTTGCGTCGCCCGCCGCCGCCGTCGACCCCCGCGCCTCTACTCCGACATCGGCGTCGATTTCACCGGCTGCTTCGTCATCAATCAGCGGCAAGGCTGGACGCGCCGCCCAAGGGACGCCTTCGTGCGCCGCTACCGATCGCTCGTCCGCGCGGTCTCCATCGCCGGTCTTTCTTCGTCGTCGTCGCCCGGGACATCACCGACAACGTCGCCATCGCCTCCGATCTGCGCGTCGTCCCGCCATATGGCGCGCTCTGGGCGCCGTCGGTCTGATCAACCGATCACGCGCCTGTCTTCGCCAAGCACGTCCCCGAGCACGCGCCTACCGCCGATCGAGCCACAGGTTGCCATCGCGTCGTCCCTACGGACCGCTGCATTGCCGCCCGAGGTCTTCCCGTCGGCTGCCCCGACTCACGCCCCGCTACCGCCGACGCCCCTACGGGCGGTCACGTCGCGGAACATGGTCCACGCTGCCGCCCCAAGATCCTCCCACCGGCTACCCCTGTAGCCGCCGCCGCCGCCTCTGTGTCACCCCTTAGGGTTATCACGTCGCGGCACGCGGTCCACGCCGCCTCCCGACGGGCCATCGCCCTCGGCTAGTGGTTCTCCGCGCGGCTGCCCCGACCTACGAGCCTCCGCTACACCGCCTCTTCGGACTGTAAAGCTGCTGCATGCGGTCACCGCCGCCGCCCGAGGCCGTCCCCGCGGTTGCACCGACCTGCGAGCCGCCGCTACACCACCTCTTCGAGCTATAGCACTGTGGAACGCGGTCCCCGCCGCCGCCTCGCGGTTCCCGCCGCCGCCCCGAGGTCTTCCCGCCGTCACCCGGCCGCTTTGCCGCCGCTTCGGCCGCCAGACGTCGCGCGCGCCGGTCCACACCACCGTCACCGCGCGTCGACCTCCTGTGGTATGCGTCGCGCCGTCTCCCTTGGCGCGGGAACGCCACCGTCCGCGCCGGTCTTCGTCACGCTGTCAGGGTTCTTCGCCTACTTCGAGCACCGCCGCCGCACTCCTAACCTAGCCGCCGCCGCCGCCGCTCTTCTTTGGCCGCCGCCGCCGCCCGTCCACCCCCTTCGTCTTCGTCCAAGCACCAGCCCGTCGCCAGCGTCGCCGTCATCTACCCCGACCACTTCGTCTACTCCGAACATCGTTGGTAACATCGGCCCTGCGCCGATAGACGCCGCAATTGTCGTCGAGTTCTTCTCTGCTGGCCCCTCTGACTTCTCCGACATGGCGTACAGCTCGTGCAGGTCCCTCGTCTACGCATGCCCGGTGCTGGCAACACCGATGCGTGCCTTCATCCACGACGTGTCCCCGGGCCTGGCAAGCCTGGTCGGCGCTTCGTCAACTTCGTCTTCGTCCGTCTACGCATGCCCGGTGCTGGCAACACCGATGCGTGCCTTCGTCCACGATGTGTCCCCGGGCTTGGCAAACCCGTCGCGACGCGTCGTCAACAACATCTTCCTTCCCGGCGCACCACTACTTCGACACCCTTGCGCCCATGCTAACTCGGCGCCCCCTTGCGCCCGCGGCTCCACGGCGACCTCCTCGACACCGGCCACCTCGACTCGACATCGACCACGGCATTCTTCGCACGGCTACCTCGACCACGGCTACACCATCCTACGCTCTCGGCTATCATCCGCTTGAGCAACTCGTCGGCTTCCTCTACAGTCAATGCGTCCGCGACGTGACACCGTCCACGACGCTCCCGCTAGGACTGCGGGGGGATGTCAGTCCGTCGGCTGCTATTCTCTCCAGTCTGACCGTCCGCGACGCTCATGTTGTTCAGAACGCTACCGCTACGATCATGGGGATGTTAGAGATATATTTGGGTTACATGTATTTGGTAGTTTAGGATTCGTACCTTATCTCTAGGAGAGGCGTCTTGCCCTCCAAGTCTTGTACTCAATATATACTCGCCCTCGAGGCTCGATAATACATCCATCATATTCCGCAACAATTCCTCTCTCTCCCTTCTAACAGGCAAGACCACCCTCGCCCAGAAGGTCTTCAATGACGAGGCAATCCAAGGTGAATTCAGCAAAAAGATATGGTTGAGCGTCAACCAAAACTTAAGTGATGTTGATCTGCTGAGAAGGGCCATCATCGAAGCCGGAGGAGATGCCCAACCACCTGAAAGTGCAAAGACCAGACTTCATGAAACCCTCAAGAACACATTGATTGACCACAAGACTTTTGTGGTAATGGATGATGTGTGGAACCATAGAGCATGGGATGACGTGCTAAAAATACCCTTAGTCAATGCTGCTGCTTCAGGCAGCCGAATCCTTGTCACTACCAGAGATGAAGGTGTTGCCCGAGGGGTGAAAGCTATCTGGCCGTACCACCATGTCGACACATTAGCACCTGAAGATGCTTGGTCATTGCTCAAGAAGCAGGTATGTACTTAATTAAATACTTATCTTTCAGTGAAGTGAATAATCTATCTCCATCTATGTATTAACAGTACTATGTAGTTAATTAAGAGAAATGTTAGGATGCTCCCAAATTAATGAGCCATTAATTACATGTAATTTAGTGACTTCTATGTACTATTACCTCTTGGAGGTAAGAGGTTGTCAGTAATTTTATAAAGTTAAGATTACTTTGCAAGTGCCAACAAAGCATGGTGCTAAACAAGGAAATATGCCACAACACTAACTGAGACACATTCAAGGACATCTAGGATTTGTTTAATAAAGCTTGATAAATAATTAGAAATTTGGATAATTATATATGTATCATTTCTACCAGTGAAGAGACATGGGTTGTAAATTTGTGTAGTGAGTAACCTTTTGTGAATATCCAGTCTCGTTTTCCAACATATAAGTGCTCAGCTACTCAATAGTGTCGTAGGACATAATATAAAATAAAACTTATTTTAAGACAAAAAAATAACAATTCAGTGAACCCCTACCAATACAACAAAAGAATATAACACGAAAATAACTAGACTAGAAGTTGGCAGTAATTTTGCGAGAGAATTTGCGCACAAATTTAGTACTTAATGTTTGGCGTAGTATTATGCATTATAGACGCTCGAGAGATTAGACAATTTCATGTTACCATAAAATATGAAAACGAATAAAACAGTATATGATTTCTGCTAAATTTGGAGTTATTTCCTATAACAGTGATGAGAGAGTAGTGCTAAAGTATACTCTTGTAAAAAGAAAAGGAAAGAAAATTTGTTTTCTTGGCATAAAGTATGTATGTTATACATAGTTAATTAACTATATCGGTCCCTTGTACTGTATGTTCGCAGGTATGCTCAAGTGAGAACGATGAAGACCACATCAATACGCTAAAGGATATCGGACTGAAAATTATACAGAAATGTGGTTGTTTACCAATTGCTGTTAAAGTGATAGGAGGACTCTTGCGTGAAAGAGGGGGGTTATGGCGTGACTGGCAGCAGGTTTTGGATGATTCTAAATGGTCAACAACTGAAATGCCCGATGATCTCAACCATACAGTATACTTAAGCTATGAATATATTCCTTCTTACCTGAAGCAATGCTTTTTATATTATTCTCTTCTTCCTAAAAATAGAATTTTTAATGTGGATCAAGTCGTGGCAATGTGGATAAGCGAAGGATTTATTCATGGAAACTCTAGTGATTTAGAAGAATTGGGAAGAAATTACTACAAGGAGTTAGTTTCTAGGAACCTTATTGAGCCAGATAAATCGTATGCTGAATTATGGATTTGCAGCATGCATGATGTTGTTCGCTCATTTGCTCGGTATATGACTAAAGATGAAGCACTCGTAGCTCAAGACGGAGAAAGTGATATTCTTGCTAAACTTGCTTCACATAAGTTTCTTCGGTTGTCCATAGAAACTGATCAATCAGAATCAGGTGAACTTGATTTGAAATCTCTACAGGCGCAACAATCAGTGAGAACATTGATCTCAACTATCCAGATTAAGACGAAGCCTGGTGATTCATTTGTTACTTTTTCCAGTCTGCGGACTCTTCATATAGAATCCGCAGATATGACGATACTGCTTGAATCATTGCATCAACTCAAGCACCTGAGGTATCTAACACTAGTAAATGCTGGTATATCTGTACTTCCAAGGAACATTGGCAAGATGAAACTGTTGCAATTTCTTGACCTTTTTCGATGTACAAAATTGGTGAATCTTCCTGACAACATTGTGATGCTTGGCCAGTTGAGGCTTCTTTCACTTCCCAAAGCAAGTATGGTACCCAAAGGGTTCAGTGGTCTGACAAATATGAGGAAACTAAGTATTTTTCGAGCCCATATGGATGGTGATTGGTGCAGTTTGGATGAGTTGGGGCCTCTTTCCCAACTCAGGTTTCTTAAATTAGTTCAGTTGGAGAATGTACCTGCTGCCTCGTTTGCTGCTAATGCTAGGCTCGGCGAGAAGAAGCATCTTATCAAGCTATTCCTGGACTGCACTAGTAAACTTGGACATGATGGGTTGGTCAAAGAGAAGGACGGTGTCTCTAAGGAAGAGCAACAGCGAATTGAGAAGGTTCTCGATAAGCTCTGCCCTCCACCTGGTGTACAAAATCTTACAATCAGTGGGTATTTTGGCTGGCAACTCCCGAGCTGGATGATGTCCACATCAATGGTGCCCCTCAACAACTTGAAGACTATATTTTTTGATGATCTGGCTTGTTGCACACAACTTCCCAATGGGTTGTGCCAGCTCCCCAATCTGCAGTTTCTACAGGTCTCTCGTGCTCCACGCATCAAACAAGTGGGGACTGGATTCGTGCAGGCGGCAACAGCTTCATTTCCAAGGTTAAATGAAATGATCTTCATGGGAATGGTGGAATGGGAGGAGTGGGAGTGGGTGGAGCAAGTAAGAGCCATGCGTCGTTTGGAGAAACTTGTGCTCGGTAAATGCAGACTGAGGCATGTTCCTCCAGGCCTTGCCTCCAATGCAAGCTCTTTGAAAATATTATGTCTACAAGATGTGGAGCACCTCAGCTACATTGAGAGCTTTCCTTCTGTTGTTGAGCTTACAGTGAATGGATGCCTTGACCTGGAGAGGATCACCAATCTCCCCAATATGCAGAAGCTTGCCATCAGGAACTGCCCAAATTTGAAGTTGCTGGAGCGTATCGCTTCACTTGAGAGGCTGGTCCTAGAGGATTACACCATGGAAAAGCTTCCAGAATACATGCGAGACATAAAGCTAAGGCATTTGCAGTTATTCTGCAGGCTATGGTTGCTCTGTGCGGTAGCCGCGGGACAATCTAGCACTGAGTGGGACAAGTTCAGCCAAGTGGACCATGTTAAGGCATATGCAGGTGATGGAGACAACCAAAGAAAATGGTACGTTTTTGTACACGAGAGGAGACGGCTGCAAGTTAGATTCAAATACTAGCAGATCTACCATATTTGAAGGTACACAAAATCATACATACAAGCTTTGTCTTAATTTGTTTGAGCTCTCTTTTTGCCAGTTTATAAGTTCATTTGATTTTATCTCCTGCTTTTCGTCCATATATATTGCATGATGACCAGATATATTATGTACCTTCCTAGTGCATGTGCTAAGTATTTGTCTTCTTACTTGTTCTTCTAGGTTTTCTCAAGTTTAACATATATAGAGTATCATGTTACCAGTTTTGTGTTTGTCTTTACATGCAGAAACCTTATCATCTTCTATGGTGGATGCACAAGGATTTGACTCTCTGTACAAAATGAGAAGAAGTACCTTTAGTTACGTTTGCAGCTTGGTGAGGATCCCATTTTTCGAAGGTATGATGGCAAGGGATCACACCATTGTTGATGGGAGATTGTTGTCTTTACAAGATGGAGTAGCTGTCGCTCTAAGGGTACTGAACTCTGGTGACTCTCTGGTTAACGTAGGATCCTCTCTTGGTGTGAATGAGTCAACTGTCTCGCTGGTAACTCAGGTGTTTGTTGAAGCTATGTGCCAGCGAGCAACGCACCACTTGGGCTGGCCAGGCTCTGCTAAAATGGAGAAGATCAAGCACAAGTTTGACAAGATCCATAGCCTGCCAAACTGTTGCGGTGTTGTACATACAGCTCACATCCCGTTTGGATCAGAAAACCATGACCATGAGGAGAGTGATGGCCTGCTATTGCAAGCCGTGTTTTATCCAGATCTGAGATTCGCAAACACTTGGCAGGGGGCGCCAGGTAGCATGAACCAATTGAGCCTTTTGCATGATTCTTGGCTCTTCAATTCCTGCCAGGAGGGTACCGTGCTGAATGGCAGTAAGCTGAATTTATCAGATGGCTTGGATGTTGGGGAATACATAATTGGTTTGGTGATGCTGGATACCCTCTCCTCCCCTGGCTTCTCACACCTTATCAGCTGGAAGACAAGGACCACTCTGCACATTTCTGTCCTTATCAAGCCGAGTTCAATAGAAGACACACTGCAGCATCGACCATCATGACTGCTGCGCTCGCGAGGTTGAAAGACAATTGGAGGATCCTGGACAAAGGAGTTGGTTCATGTCCACCTTCTCAAACAATCTATGCATGCTGCATACTGCATAATATAGTGATAGACATGGAGGAAGAGGAGGAGGAGGAGGAGGTGTGGGGGAATTACAACAAGCATGTGCGCCAGTTAGCAGACGAGGATGCGGTCAGGATGAGGGATATACTGTCCCGGCACTTGATGGAATCTGGAGGTAAATTAACACAAGTGCACACTGACTGCTCCCTTGTATGTGTTGGTTCGAACACTTTGTTTACTTTTCCCTCTTTTCTAATTCCCTCCTACTGATTCCATCTTCTATCTGTTGTGGTTAGGCCACACAATGGCTGCAGAGGCGGAACAGAAAGCAGCAGCAGTTGCATCTGGTTCAGGAGATGGAAACAATGAGCGCCGACGACAAAAAGCAGATCGAGGGAAGGAGAAAGTGCATGATAGCTAGATAAAGAGATGAGATCAAACCGCCCTCTCCAGTGAATTAATCTGGTATTCCTTTTCCTCTGCTACTATTTTAAGAGATCTTGCACTTCTGTTTAATCTCTTTGGTGATATGTTGCTTAAATTACTTGGACAGAAATTAAAGTTGATCGATACTATTTGTGAATTTCTATATATGTATTCTTTCATGTCCTTGCTGTAACCCGAAGGAAGAAAGAATCTGCGAACCAGATGGAGCTGAGTCATTCAGTTATACGTATGCTGTTTATACGCAACATGCGTCTGGGCCGTTGGGCATGATTCATTCCCTGCCTGCAATGTTGTTGGCTGTCCCTAATCTACTCTTCTGAGAGAGAGAGAGAGAGAGAGAGAGAGAGAGAGAGAGAGGGAGAGGGAGAGGGAGAGGGAGAGAGGGAGAGGGAGAGAGAGAGAGAGAGAGAGGGGGAGAGAGAGAGAGGGAGAGAGAGAGAGAGAGAGAGAGAGAGAGAGAGAGATTTTGCACTCACCTGGAAGGAAAGAATGAACATAGCCAAGTGGTTGTACACTTACTGAGGGAGAATATAAGAGAGATGAGTGCTTTTAGTTGTCCCTACTTAGAGTCGTTAGAGAGAGAAAGCCTGTGCATGCCAAGATCAGACAGCAAATTCAAGCAGGCGGTGGCGCGGATGGTACAGTTCCCGCAGTCCTGCTGAGCCATTGCAGTTCCAAGCAACGCCAATTTACATAGCAGTTCCCGCCGTTGGCCGCTGCTCGTGCCTCCCTCCCAGGGTTCTTTTCTTCCACCGGCAGTGCTCATACCGGCGTCAGAAGAACAAGATTGATCTTCTCACTTACAGTGTTGTGATTCCTAACTAAGTTACCTGCATACTACTGTAGTATATATCAAAGTTTGTGATGTCATTCTTAAAAGGATTTGTTTGTCTTTGTTCTTTTGTAGTATATCCCAGTGATGTCACCGAGAATCATAATCATATATACTGTTAACTTATTCAGAAAGCAGTTAATCCCACACAACTGTAGGCAATGTGGTAGACGAAACGTTATATATTGAAGTTGGCATCTTTCTTCTCTCCAAGTCTCAGGGTTGCGCATGATGGTTGGATCATGTGTATGAAGTATGAACTGAATGTATGTTCAGTTTACACCGATTGGATGGAACTGGTGGATTCGGAAGAAAAAGGATGCTCGTCCTGAGGCGTGAACTAACTGTGTAATGGTGCCACTGACAGATGGCGTCGACCTTGGCATCTTACATCTGACTCTGCATTCAGAAGTGCCCCCCTTCCTTTGACCATGGTCCTGCGATCGAATTTGCATCGAAACACTTCATCCATTCAGAAGAATTGACATTGCCACCTTCTGTTAACTTATTCAGAAAGCAGTTAATCCCACACAAGTGTTAGCATTGTGGTCGGCAAAACGTTATGTTTAAGGCGGCATCTTGCTTCTCTGCAACTCTTGCAGTGAATCCCAGTTCCATCTGCAACTAATGTATGTTAAGTTTACAGTTACATCGATGGAACTGGATTGAGAAGAGAAGGGTGCTGGTCCCTCAGGCCCGAACTGTGTAATGGTACAACAGACGACGGCACTGACCTTATCCTCGTCCGTCTGGCTCCGAAGCAAACTCGCCGGCATGAAATGTCCCCCTTCCTCCGCTGACGGTCTTGTATCGAATTCGTATTGAAACATTCTTCATCCTGAACTGTACTTCTGAACCCTTTTTCATAAAAGAAAATGCCCTTTTCCCCATCTTTTGTTCATAGGTTCAGTCTATCCAACTGAGGACAATCTCTCTCTATCTCTCTCTTGTCACGGGGCGTCGTGGTGGTGTCGATGGCAGAGAGACCTGGCACGGTACATGCAACAGTACAGCTCTGAAGATGGATTTGTGGCAGGTGGCTGCGGTGGCCTCATACCCGGCAGGCGTCCTGGTTGAGGAGTGCGCCGGACTGGTAGGTGCGCCGTACCCGGCAGACGTCCTGGTTGGGACCTCAGGTCTTAGATGTTTAGGTTTGGCTGCGATGTCTGCTTGGTATTAGGCCCAGACTATCTGCGCCCCTTCATCAATTGGATAGGTGTAGCGACAGTTCACTTACACATTGATGACGGCTGATCTGAGCGGCGTGGCGCAATGGAGACTCGGTGTTCGATGCACAGAGAGGGACTCACACGGGAGGAGGAGGTTGTCTGGAGTCAAGGTGGCGTCGATGGCAGAGAGGCATGGCAAGGTCGATGCGTCAGTATTTACTCCGAAGATGGATCGGTGGAAGACGGCGGCGATGACACATGAGAGTGTGTCGAACCGGTTTGTGCCCCAGACCCAATATGTCGCTTAGTTGGGGCCTCCGGTTTCAGATATTAGGCTTATGTGAGAGGTCTAGGTATTCGGCTTATCATTTCTGCACCCCCTTTATCAAGTGGAAAGTTGTACTGACGGATGTTGACAAAATGGCGGATTCAGACATATTGTTGTACTTTTTTATAAGATTTTCATGAATAATAAATAAAATGACTGCATGCATCTCCCATATCCATAGGGCCGGGGGTCATCCTCCTTTTTTCTAAAAGCGATTGTTAGTTATTGTATTCATCCTCTATCAAACACTCGGTCTCCTTTCATCCTTAGGCTTTCCAACGGTAATCCATCGTTGATTTGTGGAGTCCAGAGATTGCACGCACAGAAATCTTACCCAATACTCCCTCCGTCCCAGAAAAGTTGTCTCCGCGGCACTTTTTCAAAAAAACTCTTCACGTTTGCCCAACCAAACCCGCACTCCCCCTCCATCTTCCTCCAAGGCTCCGACACCGGCCGACTCAGCGCCATGCAGCTCCTCCGCGCCACCGCCGAGCAGCTCCCCTGCGCGCCCGCGCCAGCGCCACAGCTCCCACGCGCCCGCGCCGCCAAGACCCCCCCTCCCCGCACCACTGTCCCACGTTCCCCGTAGCTCCCGTGCCGCACAGCTCCTAAAAATCCCCCCTTGCCCCGCAGTGACGACAGCGAGGGTTCCGGGCGACCAACCCTAGCTGAGCAGCCGCAGCGTGTCGGCGGCGCCGTGCTCAGCTTCTCACCACTGGTCGCGCCCAGCTTCTGACCAGTGGCCGACTCCGCCCCGTCCCTAGTTGCTTGAGGTCGACTCCTCCATGCCGGACGCCGCCTCGCCCACACCGCTTCGCCCTCACCGCCGTACGCCGCCTCACCCTCGCCGCAGGTGAGTTCCTCGGCTCTCTCCTCTCTTTTCGCTGATGAAAATGTTGTTGGTACTGTCAATTTTGGCTACTGAGACTGTAGCTCATTTTGTTGGAGTACTGTCAATTCTCGGTGCAAACTTCAATTTTTAGCTACAATCAAGAGTAGATAGTGGCCATTGTGGGTACTGAAACTGTATGGAGTACTCTAGTGTATCCTGTTTGTGTAAATGTTTGCTGCATTGTGGCTACTGAAACTGTATGTATCTGATGATATATCAAGTCATCACACACACAGCTAACTGAATTTTGACTCTGAGAGGAATAAACTACTGTAGTTTACTGCAGTTTATTGCATAATTGTGCACTATTCGGAGCACAATTCAGTTTGCTGCTTTTCAGGTGGTTATAACGAGGAGCTTTAGTACCAATCCACACATTTATGGGTCTCTATTTATGCTCTTTTTCTGTTTATGGAGTACTGTATTGTGTAAATTCACAACATTGCAAGCACAATGATACTCAATATGCTGCCCAATCGCTGATGTTTGATGCCGTCCTGTTAATAATGCTTGGAATATGAATTTGATGTTGTTTCTTAGAAACTGATTGGCATACATCACAATGATACTCCAGTGTCACAAATCATAAGTATTTAGAATAAGATATCTTCTGTACTGTATTTCTTTTCTTGGAGTACAGTCACATTGCTTCTGTGCTTACAAAATTCAGATTGAATTTCACTGCCAAAAGAAAAGAAGTAGAGATTAAATGCTGCTTTCCACTTACTTCACCTGTGTGTAATTCTTTTGGTGCATTTTCTGCAGAACCTATGCGTAGCTGCAGCATACAGGCCCGTTCATCAACTGCTCGAAGAAGAAAAGAAGGTAGCATTTCCTTGACTTTAGCATACAGGCCAGTTCACTTAATGTCCTCTGGTGCTATATTTCTGAGAACATCCAAGTTTTTACTTATCACTTTGCTAGCATTCACAACTCTATTGAAGCGTGCATGTCTTTGTAATGAAGTGTAAATGTTCAGTGTTTTGGAGTAGTTGCGAGAAATCTTTTGGTTTTCTAGTGTTCTGGCTAGGATGATACATTACCTAGCAATTCATGGTGGATTATCGAAGTAAGAGTACAAAAAATTAGTTTACTCTGTTTGATTCACGATGGCCCTCTTGTTCAAGTAAAGCAAGAAGAATACAAAATTCAGTTTACAAAATTCATAAATGTTGTGACATGTTCAGACTGAATTAGTAATTCAGAAATGTTCAACACTGCCCTGTTTCAGTCTTGTTTTTCTACAGTTTACTCCACTGTACAGTTTGTGCATCTACAGAACATGAATATTGTGTGTGTGTGTGTGTGTCTAGATGCCCTTAATACTCCATCTAGATTCTCTTGATGTATCTGATTTTTTTCTGTATTAGATGCCCTTGATACTCCATCTCATTTGTTGTTAGTTTTTGGAGTACACCTACCAAAATCACTGCTATCAAGAGTGCAAAATGGATCTGAATTCTGAAACTACACCATGTTCCAGTTAATCATAAGAATAAGAATAAGAATAAGAATAAGAAAGAGAATAAGAAGGGGAAGGAGAAGGAAAAGGAGAAGAATAGGAAGAAGAAGAAGAAGAAGAAGAAGAAGAAGGAGAAGGAGAAGGTGAAGGAGAAGGTGAGGGAGAAGAAGAATAAGAAGAAGAATGAGAAGAAGAAGAAGAAGAAGAAGAAGAAGAAGAAGAAGAAGAAGAAGAAGAGCTCCTAGCATAGAACAAGGATCTCTTCTTCTTCTTACAAGTAAATTAAATAAAATCAAGTAAATTAAAAAAAAATCAAATAATTCACATAAGACACTCCAATCTTTTCTTATTGAACACATGACACATGACATACACAAGACATACACATGACACAAGACATACGCATGACATACTCCTATCATTTCTTTTTCCTTTCCCTATATACCCCTTTCCCTTTCCTTTTCCTGAGCTCTATTCCCCTTGTTCTATAATGGCCAACGTATCAGTAATTAGCTATGCACTGCAATATACACCGGTTATTTCTTCTCCACCATTTTGTAGACGGTCCTTGTGTAGATGCGGCAGCTTGTAGGTATTTCCTCCTTGATCTTTCATGACTTCAACCATTACTGCTTGCAGTGTGATGAAGCTTTTGAACAACTTATGTGCATCGTAATTCTCAAACTCCTCCTCTACACCATGTACCAACTCCTGGATATTCATAGGTGCTCTGCTGTCGGTTAGGATTGGAGGGAGCGGTGAAAACAAAGGTCTAAAACATTAAGCTCGGGGCTGTTAGGCGGTTGTTGTAACAGTCGAATGTCTAGATCCGTTTGGTGCACAGCTTCCAGAAAACCTGCATCATTAGGTAGGACATGTGGTCTCGCATTATCTTGTTGGATGAAAATTGTTGTGCCCACGTCTTTGTCGGGCCACTTGTCTTGTATTGTAGGGATAACTTTATTGATCAGGTAATCTCTACAGACGGGCCTGGTTACTTTCACTGGTTTCATCTCTATCGTTCCTCGATCTCTGTTTTGGCTGGTTCTTTGCGCCTCAGTCTCTACCACGAACGCCCATGTGCCAAATTTTCCATCGAATGTTAGTTACCCATCGTCGGTGTCTCTTGAGCTTCTTCCACTAATGCATCTTCTTGTGCCTCTTGAGCTTCTTCAAATAATGCATCTTCTTGTGCCTCTTGAGCTTCTTCCTCTTCTAGAAACCAATTCAATTCAATGTCTTCATCATCCTCTTCCTGGATCAAGTTCAAATCCATAGCGTCTTCTTGTTGAGCTTCCTCTTCCTCTTCCGGGATCAAGTTTAAATCAATAGCATCACCTTGCTGAGCTTGTTCTACTTGTTGAGCTTCATCTTCCTCTTCCGGGATCAAGTTTAAATCAATAGCATCACCTTGCTGAGCTTGTTCTTCTTGTTGAGCTTCCTCTTCCTCTTCCGGGATCAAGTTCAAATCCATAGAGTCACCTTGCTGAGCTTGTTCTTCTTGTTGAGCTTCATCCTCCTCTTCCGGGATCAAGTTCAAATCCATAATTGTGTGCTCCTGTCTGATCTCATAACAAGAGTATACAAAAGATGAATGGTTAGCATATAATCATAAGAGTACAAAAGATGAATGGTTAGCATATAATCATATCAAGAGTACAAAAGGATGTGCTAGGAATGATATCCTCTGATTAATTTAGGTTTTATTTTTGTAATTCTTAACTTGAATTTAGTTGAATAATTATGTTCTGTGGGAAAAAAGGATGTGCCCATCAAATAGGAATGCCTTTCTTCGGTAGTATTGGATCTATAAATAAGGCCTTGTAGATAAAAATACAAAGTACAGTCTTGCTTGCAAGAATCCATAGTACAGTCTTGCTTGCAAGCATTCTTTTATCTTTTTCTACACAACTAGGATGCTTGCTAGTTTAAGTTTTCAACTGTATTTATTACATGTGCATTTATGTGGAATTCCAAAACTCAAAATTTGATTTTACTAAGCGTTGATCCGTGTTAGCATTTTCTGTTCTTTTGAATTTATTGGTGTATATAATTCTGGTCAGCGCCGCTGCTGGAGCACTAGACGTTTTGCACAATAAGGTGCCGCAAGTCATCAAAGAACAGACAGAGGGACTCCATGAGGGCTGGTCTGCCCAGAGGTGGGCCGGACAGGTCTCAACGAAGTTCATCCAGCTACTGGACCAAGTACAGTCTTATCATAAACCAAAGTAAGTTTCACAACACAAATTCTCAGGCTCCTTATCATAAATCAGAGGATATCATTCCTAGCATTAAGCCATAGTTTAAGGACTTACAGCAGCTAAGTTGATTTTAGTTTGTAAAACAGAGAAAATTAGATGTTTGAAGTGGGATTATCTGATTGTACAGGCATTTTGTAACACCTACTCCATCTAGCATCTAGCAACTCTGCAGTCTGATTGTACAGGCATTTTGTTTGGAACTAAATTAAGTATGCAGTCTTGAAGTGGTGATTATTTGAAGCAATTAAGTATGCTATGTTTCATCTATCCGGTATACCAAATCTTGCAATCTTGTCATTGGCTTGAATGAGCATTATCGAAATCAAACAGTTTGCATCATTACTGACATCTGAGTTTACTGTCAGGTACTGCATCATCACAGTTTGCATCATTACACACTATTCCTGATCCACTGCACAATTTCAGAGGAGGAGTAATTGAAGAAACTATTCCTGTTCCACTGCTCAATTTCACATCAATAATACACTTTGAGAGTAATTTCACATCAATTTTGCAGAGGTAGCAAAGGAGGCAGGAGGAAAACATGGAGTGGTACCAGCAGAGGTAGGAGAGGAGGCGGGAAGCAGAGGCAGCATCGGAGGTGGGAGGCGGCACTCGCCTTGGGAGCTACGCAGGTGGGAGGCGGCGCTGGGCCCGACAGATGGATGCGCTGGTCACCTCCGCGGCCGGCGGTGGAGCAGCGGCGTTCGGAATCTTGCCCAACTCCCGCACCGGAGTGGGTGGCCGCTGCGGGCGTGAGCAAGGGGCCGGGGACGCGAGCAGCACAACAAGGAGGAGCCGCTCTTCAGCCGTGGAGCCGCCGCCCGTCAGCCGTGTCGCCGCCGCTCGTCGAGGGGTCGCCGCCCGTCAGCCGTGGAGCAGGTAAGCAGGGGCGGCACAAATTGGCAGCCGCGGTGCAGGTGGGCGGCGGTGTAGGTGGGCCTTCGTCGCCGACTAAGCCCTACGGCGGCTTGGGCGCGCCGTGCCCGCGGGCGACGATGGCTGAGGCGTGTGTTGCAGCTGCAACGGGAGGTGGAAGAAGCAGACTGGGTTGATCAGCAACAGTTCTAAAAGGATAAGGGGCTTTTTGCAAAATTACATTTGAACTAAGGTGATGACAACTTTTCTGGGACGGAGGGAGTACAATACACGAGCGTGCTCCTTCCTTCCTAAGTGACGATGAACCGCCTCCAGATTGATCCCGCCTTTCCACAAGACCAGATCGGCGCCACTGAGGAGGGTGGGGCTATGATCTGCCGCCACGGCAATTCCCTGCCGGCCGCGCTGGAAGATAACGACATGCTTGAGGAGATCCTCCTCCGCCTCCCGCCTCAGCCGCCGTCCCTCCCGTGCGTCTCTGCCGTCTGCAAGCTCTGGCGAGGCC
Organism: Aegilops bicornis; assembly: GCA_021605145.1. Lineage (NCBI taxonomy): Eukaryota > Viridiplantae > Streptophyta > Magnoliopsida > Poales > Poaceae > Aegilops > Aegilops bicornis. The sequence continues at coordinate 848,464,382 of CM038675.1, read as the reverse complement.
TCGTCACTGACTCTAGATTCCTCCGCTGCTTCTATGCACATCACCGCAAGCCGCCCCTCCTCGGTGTCTTCTTCCAAAAGGTCGATAAGATCAATTTCACTTCGGCCCTACCCGCTCCTGACCGCATCCCTGATGGGCGGCTCAACTTGCCAATCGGCGACCTGTCGGGCCGGCTGCTCGGGTGCCGCCACGGCCTTGTCCTCATCTTACACATGTTGCGCACGGAGGTCCTTGTGTGCGACCCCATCGCCGGTAGTCAGCACTGTGTGCCAATTCCACCCGAGTTCAAGTGCGGCTACGTATATGGAGTGGTGCTATGCGCTGACCATGACCGGGGCCACATGCACGGCAGTTGCCACTCCACCCTCTTCAAGGTGGTATTGCTGCTTGTGTCCACTAAGGATGGTCGAGCCCTTGCCTCTGTTTATTCTTCCAAGACCGACACATGGGCCGATCTCATCGAAGCAGAGGTTCATTATGGAGATCGTTGTGGCGGTTATATTAGTACCCTAGTTGGTAATGTTGTTTATTGGTCATTTATGTATGTGAAGGAGGGTATACTTGCGTTTGATTTGGAAAGGCAGAGCCTTGATGTGCTTGAGGGGCCGCCCAAGATGAATCAATCCTACAGCCATCAGATCATCTAGACAGAGGATGGCGCAGTTGGTGTCGCCATGATGTCTCAACATTACCATAACATTGAAATGTGGCAGAGGAAGATCAATTGTGATGGTGTTGCCACCTGGGAGCTGTGCAAGACCATTGAAACGGAGTATATTCTTGGGTTACCTCCTCTGGTTGAAGGAGAGACTGTATGGTTGAAATTTATACGCGGATATATCGAGGATACTGATGAAATATTTTTATGTGTGAAGGACACTGTTTACATGGTTCAACTTAACTCGATGCAATCAAGGAAACTTTGTGAAGCCCGTGGTATTAGTTCATGTCATCCTTTCAAGAGTTTCTATGTGCCAGGTAGTATACTATGCAGTAGTTACCTAATATTTTTATGTTTTGCCCGTGGATGCTCGAATATCAATGCTAGATAGACAATCATAGTCATGCTGTTTAGTATACGTTCTCATTTAATATAGCTAGACAGACAAGCATATGTCATCACTAGTTTCTTTTTGAGGAATGTCATCACCAGTTCATCGTCTTTTTTGCATGTGTTAACATTTAATGTGGCTATCTCCATCCTTGAGAGATATAAAACCAAATATCAGACGAGTAATAGTGGAAAAATCAAATGTTGAATGGTTAACTCATTCTTACTTTTAATGATACTGCTCGGAAATCTTTTAATCCCTTGGATGGCCTCATGCACCACCTTCACCTGCTCGGAAAGCCAGCAGTCGACCGTGGTCTCGGGGACTACACCCAGTGGGTGCACTTAGCGTGCCCCCACTGGTTCGGATCAATAATCAGCAGGGTCCGCCCGGCGTGAGTTCATACAGTCTATTAAGATTCTACTCAAGTCGACTGGAATGGAATTTTTCAAAGCTATAAGCGAAGAAACACCCCAGTGGGTGATCAGATACAAGACAACATTCGAAAGTTCAGTCGGAGTCTTGCTGACTTGGCTGGCCTCATGCACCACCTTCACCTGCTCCATGACAAGGTTCACCTAGCGCAGAGCTTGCCTAGCGGCACTCGGCGAATCGTCCGGAGTCTGATACGCAGCAAAAAGTGATGGCTGCAAAGCAGCCGAGGTAGCCGCTGGGTCGTAGGCGTGGAGCTGCACAGGAGCAGCAGGAGTCGGTGCGGATGAGCCCGCCGGACGATCAGTCGTCAGCGGGCTGGCGAACGTGATGCTGGTCCGAACAGGCTCTCCGGAGCGTTCGACCGCCGCCTCGAGCGCCGGCGTCGACTGAGGAATCTGAACCTCAAGCCTCCTCCTGCCAGCACTCCCACTCCTCCTCTTCCCATGCCTGTAGAGGCACTTCTTCTTCATCATCAGGGAGCACAACAACTTCTTGCGGAACTGTAGAAAAGGAGAAAATTTCAGAAACTCTATCTATTGACAGTCCACACGACTCAACGAAGCTTGGCTGATCAGACTTACCGACTCGTGAGGTGGCTTCTTCATCTCCTGGCGCCCTGTCGATGTCCATGTCAGTGGCAACGGAGGTGGGGCTGGAATGACACATGAGTTAGTGGGTCAGCACAAGAAAGTCTTCAGTCGACTTACCAAAAACACAAGCGAGATACTCACCCTGAAGCAACAGGGACGTCCATCTTGATCCGTGGCAGTGTCTTCTGAGCCTTGGGGGGAGCGACCTTAGGCTCCTTGGCCACCTTCTCCGTTGGCTCCGGAGTCGGCGTCCGAGTGCGCTTCTGAGTAGTGGCACTCGGAGCCACACTTTTCCCACGCCCGCCAGACGGATCATGCTGCTGCTTGGATCGACGTTCAGAACGGGGCGGCGAGTCGACCTCTTCCTCCTCGTCTGACTCCTCGCTCTCCTCCTCCTCCTCCTCTTCCGGGGACTCCCACTCACCACTCTCCTCGGCATTGGCCTCCCCCTCCTAGTCCTGCACCAAAGCCTGTTCGCCGTTGGGCATCGAATGCATCTCAGTGAATACATGCAGAATAAATCGGTCGAGTCAGAGTCAGTCGACATCAAGTACAGTCAGAGTGTGATCAGGAAGTAGTCGGAACAAAAATATACCTTGTCAGGCGGGTTCCCGTCGCGGAAGGGGACGACTCGCCTGGATCCTCTGGGGTTGTCCTGGTTGCCTGTGATACTCCTCAGCCACAAGGCTACAGTATCAGGCGGCACTTCTTCTGGATGGACCCGAGCGGTGTCGTCCGGTCCAGAATACAGCCACATCGGGTGATCGCGGGCCTGGAGAGGCTGAATGCGTCGACTGAGGAACACTTCCAGCGGATCCAGGCCCGTAACGCCCTCATTGATGAGCTGGACCACCCTATCTACCAACATCCTCGTCTCCATGGTCCCATCAGCGGTCACTTTCAGCGGAGCAGGGGTCTGAACACGGTCAAACGAGAAGTGGGGAAGACCAGTCGACTGGCCTGGAGCTGCGATGTCCTGGCAATAGAACCAGGTCGACTGCCAGCCTCTAACGGAGTCAAGGAGAGTCATGGCAGGAAAGGCACTCCTATTCCTCTTTTGGATACCTAAGCCCCCACACATCTGGATGACATGGGTTTTCGAGTCAGTCGACTTTGCCTTTTTTACCAACTGTGAACGAATGGTGAAGATGTGTCTGAAGAGACCCCGGTGCGGTCGACATCCTAAGAAGTTCTCGCACATCGATACAAACACAGCTAAAACGTGATGGTGTTGGGAGAGAAATGGTGGAGTTGAGCACCGAAAAAGTTCAAGAACCCCCGGAAGAAAGGATGCAGAGGAAGCGAGAAACCGCGGTCGACGTGGGTGGCGAGCAGAACACACTCACTCGGTCGAGGCTGGGGACTCATCTCCCCCTCCGGCAGTCTTTCTGCTCCCTTGGCGATTAATCCAGACTCCGCCAACTCGTCCAGATCCGCCCGCCGAATCGAAGACCGGATCCAATCGCCCTGGATCCAGCCCGGCGGCAGCCCCGCGCGCGATGACGACCCGCGTTGCTGCTTCTTGCCCTTCGCCGCCCCCGTCGCCTTCTTAGCGCGCTCCAGCGCCGCCGTTTTGTCCTTCACCATGGCGTGGGAGCAGCGGCGTCGAGAGCGGAGGTGCTGGGAGCGGCGGAGAAGCAGAGGAGAAAGAAGGAGGAACAGGCGTGCACAGTGCAAGCGCCTCGGTCCCGGCACCTTATAAAGGGCCACTTCCGAGTGACTGACGCGTGGACCCAGGCAATCCCGTCAAATCCTCCAGCAGTTGCGCGCAGCATACGTGGCGAAAAAGGTGGTGCGATAATCGAGGCATTGCTACTTATCCGAGCTTCCTGTTCCGGCACTCTCCGGCCCGCGCGCTTATCCGAAAATTCGTATCCCACGAAATCCGGGAGGCGCCGCAGACAATCACGCCCAAGATCTCGTGCTCTAACACAGCACTCGACGCTTGATGTCACCAGTTCAGTCGACGGCTCATTGAATGGATCAAGGCGACTGAGTCAACACCGAAATACCGACGCAGGCGTTCAGATTTACAGAAAGCACTCGCGAAGGCCCGAAGCTCGGAGCAGGGTCAACTTCAGCCTACTTTCCACTCGCACCTTAATCCATTCGGGGGCTACTGACGAGGATATAGACCTGGGGTAGGGTCATATGCTCGGCCCATACGTCATACCCAAGGTCACTACCCCAGAAGATAAAAATACCAAGAGGCAACAGAAGAACACCTTTCAAGTACGTCAAGTGCAATCCACTCAACGATCACATCACTCAACGACCACCCCCTACTGTCACTCGACCATATGGGAAGTCACTCGACTATATCAAAGATCAGGAGTCGGAAGAGCACGCAATGGCCGGACATTCACTCCTTAGTCTTTATGAGCATTAAGAGTATTTAAGACTGGCGTTACTAGTAACGCCCCTTACTTTATGTACATCAAGCCCCTTGTAATGGAGGCGGGCTGGGGTCTTGGCGCACTCTATATAAGCCGCCCCCTCCTCTGGGACAAGGGTTCGCACCCCCTGTAATTCAACACACACAATCCAATCGACCGCCTCCGGGCTCCGAGACGTAGGGCTATTACTTCCTCCAAGAAGGGCCTGAACTCGTAAACCTCGTGTGTACATCTTCGCCATAGCTAAGATCTTGCCTCTCCATACCTACCCCCTTTCTACTGTCAGTCTTAGGACCACGACAGCCGGTACCGTCCACGACAACCATCGCCGCCTGTTGTTGACCAGATGGTGGTTGACGGGACCGTTGAGGAGCAGGTTCTGTCAGGACAGGCTATGGAGGTGGTCTCGGCGCTTGCCTCTGCTGAGATTCTCGGAAATGAGTCCGGGATGACAGAGATAGTAGAGGCGACTGACAGGACTGAGTCTGAGAGGGCGTCCAAGTGGGTGCGTAAGAAAGAAAAAATGTTGTGCTATAGATGTGGTGGCAAGGGACACTTTATTGCTGAGTGTGTGGCTGAGCTATGTGGCACTTGTGGCAAACCGGCACACAATTCGGGGGACTGTCCGTTTTTGAGAGATCAGGCACCATCACTCATGATGTATGGAGTGTACTGTGCTGAACTTACTTTCTTTGAATATCCAACGGAGATGGAGGTTACTAACGAGACTTTGAGTTTGACGACTGGGTTAGTCAAAATTTCCAGAGGAGACATCTCATAGGCATAGATTGTTCAGAGGCTCAAGGAGTTAGCTCCTGGGGATTTCTAGTGGGAGCTTGTTAGTATCGAGGACAAACTATTTTGGGTTGAGTTCCCGTCAGTTGAGGATCTTCAGAGACTTCTGAGTTTCGGGATGTGCAAGGTGCCGGGTACTGATGGTGCTCTTGAGTTTCACGAGTGGAAGAGGATTGAGCCTACGGGCAAGCCTCTGACCCAGGTTTGGTTGCGGTTCTCCGTGGCTCCCTCCAAGCCGATGCAGGATGCCCGGGTCGTGGATAGTTTGGGTATCATGATGGGAAGACCAGAGCGAGTGGATATGAACTTTACCAGAGCCCACGGGGTTGCCCATCTATTGGTCAGTGTGCTGAACATCGAGTATGTGCCTGAGGTGGTAAAGTGGGCATATCGAGGCCACATCTATAACCTAGTCACTGAGTTCGAGGATGAGAGTCTGCTCGCCGAGGTGGCCAATGGGACTGATACTGATATGCATGAGGGTGATGATAGTTCAGCACTTAAGGAGGCACCAACGGTGACAAAGCTTAGAGTTGTCCATCGCACCGGTGCAGTCTTGACTCTCGACGTCATGGATGGGATGACACCACTACAAGAAATATGTCAACTTGCGACCACCACTATTGGTCACTGACAGGCCATGGTTTTTCATTTGCGACCTTTTTGTGACCAAAAACTGAAGGTTAAAAGCTGGCAGTCGTAAACTGACTATAGCGACCTTTCTTCTGGAATGGTCAAAGACGTTTATGACCAAAATACGTCTACTGTGGCGTTTTGGTCACTATCAACCTCCCCAGGCCACGTAGGCATCCTGCGTGGCAAGCTGATATGGCACAAGATTCTGCCCAGTCTAATTCGGTTTTCTACATGGGCCTAGCCCAACAATTCGGCCTTTTTACTATATATTTTCTCTATTAATTTTCTCCAGCTACATGGGCCTGGCCCAACAATTCAGCCTTTTTATTTCTAGATGTGGCCTTTTACAGCGTATGATGTTTTACTTTTTGCTATTTTATTTTCCACTGTTTTACATTTGTCCCAAATATCATAATATCATACACTGGTCCCACATGTCAGAAATTTCAAATGTGCTCAAATTATTTTGATAAGTGGGTCGCATGAGTCATGTTTTCATTGCACACATTTTCAAATCACATACATATTTACTATTTCGTATGAAACAGGAATTGTAATTCTGAAACATACATGAAATTCACAGAGAGAAGATACATTAAATCACATACATAATTACTATTTCATTCACAAACAGAGAGAAGATACATTAAATTCCTAGATAACCCTTCCCCTAGTGCTGCTACTTCTGATGTACAAAAGCAGGATCATTAGGTTTTACAAAACGCCAACACTCTCCTACTCCTTGTGCTCACCCTTCTGATGTACAGACACCTTTTAGATGAATTTGTCTGCAGAAAACATCAAAGAATCTAGTAAAAAAACTGGAATCATCAGGTTCTAATAGACTGAAAGCAACACTGAAATATATTTAGATCAGGGTAAAAACAGTAAACCAACAGGAATACAGAGTTAAAAAGCATTGGAAATACACAAGAAAATAAGGGCGTTAATGTAGCTGCAATTTACAATGTCAGAAGACTAGGAAATTAGAGATAAAGCATGGAGTATGATAAATGTGGGACTTTACATTGTAATAGAAATTGAGGATATACAGTGAAAAAATAGAGGAATTCCACTGTAAATACCTGCAGTTTATACAATGTATAAAATGGGTTATTTACAGTGTAACTCCCTAAAAAAATCTTAGGTATTCCACTGTAATACCTACAAGTTTTACAGTGACTATGCAGTAAATTACACTGTAAAACTGGGCGATATTACAGTAAAATGAAACTGAAAAAGCACACTATAGGAATGACAACAATGAAGTAGGCACACAGACAACATTTTAGACACATCAGAGAAAATTAACTGAATAATAAGTCAACACTCTTAAGAAACCATTTTAAACGACCAATGATCCACCACTCATGATGTAACTGGGTCTACTTCCAAGTGGATGCATGATTCACTTGGTGTATTGTTGCAGAATTGAAGAAAACAAACCCACGGTGGATGACCGACAGTTGGCACTTGATGTGCGCACCCACCCTAGCTGAACAATCCAGCTCAATCGGGTCTACTAGAACAGAAGGAAAAACTAACACTGTAAATCTACGGAGGATCACCAACAACATCCCACACTTGGATGCACACCCATCAAGCAGATAGACAACAACAAATGGACATTCTATATGAGAAAAAAACAATATTGATCAAGCAGATGTTACGAGGACAGATATGTGACTGCTACAGATGAGTGAATTGTCAAAAAAAGGAAGAGCTACAGATATGCATCTGCCTGCCAAATACACAAGACTAGTGCAGCTAAAGGATGATGGGAAATTTGCTTCTAATGCTACCAATTAATTTCAGTGCATGACAAGACAAAAAGCATGGCATCAACAACATCATCAGCAGCATACTACCATCGTAAATAGCAGCACAAGAGCAACAGTAGGTAGTAGAAGTAGAAGAGTGAGGGCGCTATCGTGCACAGGGGCACGACCAGGAGTCGGGGAGGACGGGGCCGGAGTAGGTGAAGAGGCCATCATCCTCCTTGTGGTGCATGCCGGCCGTTGTGACGGCCTTGACTTGCTGGCCATCGCCTGATTTTGCTCCCCCACCCGCTGCTCCGCCTGCAGGAATATATACCAATAAAACGAGGTAAAATGAGAACCAACAGAGCACTTTCTGTATTACCAGAACAAAACTGAAATTCAAACAATAACATGGCCCTTGGTATGGAAACAATTCTGAAGGTATATACCAATAAAATGAGGTGAAATGAGAACCAACGGCACAATGTCCAAAAAAGGCCAGCAGGATGAAGCTATAGCCAGCTAGCTATGCACCATAGGTGTCTGTACGGCCAGGTCAGAAGAATAACACGGCTAACATAAGGAGCGACACAACAGTTGTTGTGCTACCACAGAAAAATTGGGATTCAAACCTACTGTAACTATCACTCCATCCATTATTTAAACTACCAAAACGTCTTTATATTGAGAAACATAGGTACTGGTTGCATATATAGACTAGTAGCAGTACTATGTGTGGCAGTTTTAACAAGTCAAATAATTTTACTGTAGACAAGTTGCATATATAGACTAGTAGTAGTACTGTAATCTAACATTGGCTAAAGCATACAAGAAACATATTGCAGTGTACTCTAGCCCAAAAGAATTCCCACCCATGCCTTGTTTCAGATTAGACACTTTCTTACAACTGAATTCCAGATACAATTGGTTTAAGCTCCATGTGTACTAATTAAGAAGGAGGCGACAAGTAGCCATTGCATGTGATGGCAGGCAGACAGGAAATGGTTAGGAAGAAGAGGAGAAATTCATTGGAGGCCCTGGTCTTGTCCTTCTTGAAGACGACCCCGAATCCCCGATGCACTCGCCGTCAACCACATTGGAGGCATTGACTGAATACAAACAAGAACATAAGACAAATAGTACATATATTAGTAATATAAGCAGCTGTAACATAACAGGAACTGGAACGAACAGTGAGCCATATGCCTGGACCTGAACCTCGAAGAAAGCAGTACAAAATAACTGAATACTGATCCTAGAATGCACAAGGTGGTTACTGATCCTAGTGTTAACTGACAATTTCTCAATAAAGTTTATGTACAACAGCACAAGGTGGTTAACACAAAGGGGAAACAAAGAATTAACATGGCAGCAGAGCAAACCAATACAACTTGCAACTAATAAGCACAAGATATTGCTTGGCAAATCAATTAAGCTTTGGTTAATTATTAAGCGGTGATAATTTCTTATTTGCACGTTCATGTTGATAAGCAAGTTCTAGTGTTCTACTGAACAATGACATGTCATTCGCTATGCATCTATACGTGAGACAAAAGTTGAAGGCAGGAAGCATGATGGATGGATGTATATGCGTACCTGAATCCAGGGGAAATGCCGGAAGGAGACGGAGGGTGTGACAGCGGTGTTCATGTGCGCGCCAGAGATGTGGCCGGCGGCATAGATCACTGCGGTGACAATGAGGCCGCCGATGACGGAGTGGCCGAGCTGGGATACACGCGTCACGTCGGCGTCGTAGATTGAAGCCGCCCCACACATCACGAACACCAACAGGAACGTCGGCACCACCTCCAATATCACCTGCACACACGCAAGAACCCCTCAGACTGGATACTCGAACTTGTATCTTTGAACCCTATTAATCAACTGCAATTTGCAATTTTAACACTTTGCACGCGTCGATCAGAGGACGACCGGCGAGGTCCCCAAACGGAAGAGGAGCGACGGGAGAGGTAGGCGCCCAGGCACGTACCTTGGTATGCGGAGCTGCCACTGGCGAGCGGGGGGCTGAGAGGATGGCGCCACGGTGTGCTCGCGGCCCTGCGCGATCCGCCGCTTGCATACCGCTTACATAGCTTCAGAGACAAACGAGTGTGGCGGTGGCGGGGGACGCCGGACGCGCAAGCGGTGGAGGATGTGGAGGCGGCGACTGCTCTGCTGCCACTACTGTCGCGCTCGATCTGCTGCATAGCCGGGGCTGGGGGAGAAGGGGGCGGCTGATCTGGTCTGAGGGGAGGATGGAGCGGAAGGGACGGGGTCACGGTGGTGTGCTAGGAGCCGCAGATTGCCGCCGGAAGTTGCCGGGATCGGCCGCCGTAGGTGGCGGCGGCGAGGAGTCATGGGGAGAGAGCGATGGGGTTCACAAGAGGATGGGGGTGTCGCGGGAGGTAGGCGAGACGGAGACGGGCAATCAGGTCGCCGGTGGAGCAAGGTGGCTGCCAGATCGGCGGCGGTGGGAATCACAGAATGAGGGGCGGCCTCGATCAGATCTGGAGGAAGGGTGGGTGGGTGGGTTGGGGAGTTGGGGGAGGAGAGGGAGCATGAGAAGGTGGAGAAGGGAGCGACGCGCTGGCGGGGAGGGTGCGGCGTCGCGAGAAAGAAGACGGCGGGGAGGAAGGGGACGGGATCGAGAGGAGCTCTCCCGGATCGAGAAGGGCGCGATGGAGGACAAGAGAGCGAGGGGAAGAAAGGAGGCGGGGGGTGGATGGAAAATGACCACAGAGCTAGGGTTTCGGGGTTAGTGTGGAAGGGCCGACGACTACCGTTGGATCCCCGAGTATCCGACGGTGTCTGATGCACGATCCGCGTGAGATGTCCACGGACCAATCAGAAAGTAGTACCACGTTATGACCATTTAAATTGGTCGTGGTTGACTAAAAATAACGTGTTAAAATCATATCAACTATTTTATGACCTGAAAAATTCAAAAAGGAAATGGAAAACCTTCTCATTGTGTCACCAAATGTGAATAAGTTTTTAGGAAAAATAAAAAACATGAAATAAGATAAATATCTTTAAAAATGTGTCGTGAGAAATGAGTTTTTTGGCAAAAAAAAACATTTTCCATTTTCCGAGTGCCCAAAATGAGTTTTTTTGTGAAGGACCTACCATATATTTGTTTCAAAATTGTACCAAATCAATTTTATAAAATACTAGGACATATTTAATGCACAATTGACCAAATGGTCGGGTGTCAAAAGTTTTGAGCCACCTCTCGTGAAAAAGACAAATTTCCGCCGATTTAGTAGGAAGCGGGTGAAATTTGAACTACAGCCGCCTCATAGTTTGCTCTTTGTTTTTTCAAAAAATCATTTCTAGGTACATAAGTGTCTATTTAATCACAAAAATATCAAAAGTTTTCCAAGATTCAACCACTAGCTAGGAACGGTCATTCCCGCGTTTTGACCGCATTTTGAGACGGGCATAAAAAATTAAAAAAAAACAAAAAATTGGGAAACCTTCGCATTGTGTCATGATATGTGGCCAAGTTCCCAGGAAAAATGATAAACTTGTAATACGGCAATTATTTTAAAAAAGTGTTATCAGAAACGAGCTATCACGTGTGGAGATCAATGGCTTTCAAGCCAAATGATCAATCTTATGGCCACATTCATGGCATAGTTTGTTCAAATGATCTCATATTGTGCACAAGGGTGCATATTGGAATGGCAAACAATGTTGCCTAAGGAAGTTTTCTTTTTCTTTGGACGAAAGAACCATTTTCCATTTTTCGAGTGACCAAAAGGAGGTTTTTTTGTGAAGGACCTCCCAAATAATTGTTGCAAAAATTGGACCAAATCATTTTTCTAAAATACTAGTCCATATTTAATGCACAATTGACCAAATGGTTGGGTTTAAAAACTTTTTATCCACCGCTGGTGAAAAAGACAAATTCCCACCGATTCAGCTGGAAGCGGGTCAAATTTGAACTGTAGCTACCTTGTAGTTTGTTCTTTATTTTCTCCAAAAATCATTTCTAGGTACATATGTATCTATTTGATCAGAGAAACACCAAATAAATTTCAAGATTCAACCACTAGCTAGGAACGGTCATTCCCGCCGTTTTGACCGCATTTTGAAACAAGCATAAAAAATAAAATAAAAATTAAAAAATTGGGAAACATTCGCATTGCGTCATTATATGTGGCCAAGTTCCCAGGAAAAATAATAAACTTGTAATACGACAATTATTTTAAAAAAGTGTTCTCAGAAATGAGCTATCATGCGTGAAGATTCATGGCTTTCAAGCCAAATAATCAATCTTATGGCCACATTCCTGGCATAGTTTGTTCAAATGATCTCATATTGTGCACAAGGGTGCATATTGTAATTCCAAACAATGTTGCCTAAGGGAGTTTTCATTCTGTTTGCACGGAAAATACATTTTCCATTTTTTGAGTGCCATATATTTGTTGCAAAATATGACCAAATCAATTTTTTAAAATACTAGGCCATATTTAATGCACAACTGACAAAATGGTTGGATGTCAAAAGTTTTGATCCACCTCTGGTGAAAAAGACAACTTCCCGCCGATTCAGTAGGAAGCGGGTCAAATTTGAACTGCAGCTGCCTCATAGTTTGCTCTTTATTTTTTCCAAAAATCATTTCTTGGTAAATAAGTATCTATTTAATCAGAAATACATGGTTTGATGGCGAGACATCGAGGTTTGGACTGTGGCCGAGGGCCCCAACTCTAGAGCGCGTAAGCTCGCATGCCCGCCGCGTGGTCACCGCGTAACCGTGGCGTTGCCATGTGTTCTTGGCGGCCTAGGCATGTCTAGTGGGTTGGGCACTTCCCAGGTAGGTGCTAGGAAGAAAATCACAACATAAGATTCTCACGAGGAGACCGATCGATGCTAAAACATGCATAAGCAGCCTAGTGTTTGATTTGCGGTACGGGAAATGCACATGGCTAATGGGCATGAGTTTTGGCTGATGATGATCAGTTACTAAGAAGACCGTCTTCACAAATTTTCACCTCAAAAGGAGGAGCCTAGGTGGTACTTGCTTTACAAAGTACCACACTGGACATAAATATGAATGTTGAAGCTGGGCTCAAAATAATGAATGGATTGAGCTGGCATTTGGTGGAGGATGGTTATTTGGGCATAGGAAAGCACTGTAGAAAATGGACACCATTTGGCCATGCCAAAGTGGTACTTCCTTCACAAAGTGCTGCTCTTAACAGAATAGGAAAATGAATATTTTCGAATTATTTTGAACTAGGCAAGGAATGTTTTGACATATTTGATGAAGATATGATCCAAAACATTTATGAGAATTTTTGGGAATTTTGGAATAACAGAAATATAGGTTGCTTCACAACCTAGGGCAAAAACTGCCACATGGACATGACACATAGGCAAAACTGATGAGATGGCGCCTAGTCATCACAACCCACCACAATCGACAAGGCTATGACCATATATATTGCTCATTAACAACTGGAAATAAGGCAGCGGACTAGCACTGTTTTCTTTGTGACCATTTCGTGTAAGGAAATTACGACTTTTCTGACCAAAATGGTCGCAATGGTTTAGGGTTTGGAGCCCCCCGAACAACTTTTGACCAATTGGTCTGAAATGGTCATAGATCTATGACCAATTCTTCCAGGGTCACTGACAAAAGGTCACTAGTTGACATATTTCTTGTAGTGCACCACCTTGTACGGTGCCTACGAATGCTCTCAGATTCGGGTCTTTCGAGCTGGCATCTGCACCCCCGAGACTTTGGAGTGAACGGATGGAGTCTGATGAGGTGTTTGAGAACTCGCTACCGGTCCTGGAGTTTGAGGAGTCTGTGGTTCCTCTTCTTGGGGCGTCGCCTATATCTGTCAGGGCTGAGGCGGAGGAGATCGTTCTCGCTGGCGGGGGTCCGGAGATGGTGATTTTGGATCCCTCCACTATGGACGTGGTACCTCAGTTGCAGGAGGCGGTGCCATCTGCTGATGGGGGCGTGGGGTAGGTGGCCTCGGCGCTCTCATCGGGGCTTGCAGAGGTCGAGATCCAGACAGTGCAGATTGACTCTTCGGGAGGGGGGTCGAGGCTGCTAGCCCCGACACCTTCCTCCCCTTTTGCCGGGCCGACGTTGCTTTTCGAAGAGGGCTTGGGGCAGGTGGCCACGGGGCTTTCTTCTCTGGGGGCGCCTAGGGGGGCCAGCCTGTCTTCGACGCTGGTGACGCTGGCTGGCCGTTGGGCCGGGGTGGATGGGGAGCTCGGGCAGGAGGCCCAGGTTCTTGCTGAATGACTTGGCTAAAAGAAGGTTTCTTGCTGAGGCTTCTGTTGAGCATAAGTTGGACTTTATCGCTTTGTCGGAAACGGGTAGAGCCAACTTCTCGCCACAATTTCTAAATACTCTTTCGGGGGGTATTGATTTTGATTGGCATTGTCTACCACCGCGAGGAAGATCGGGTGGGATTTTACTCGGAGTTAGATGTGATTCGTTAGAAGTCCGAAGTGTGGTCATGGGAGATTTCGCTGTTAAGTTTAGCATGCGTTAAAGACCGATGGGTTTAACTGGGCTTTGGTGGCGATATATGGTGCCGCACAACCCGAGCTTAAACCAGAGTTCTTGGCTGATCTGGTTAGGATTTGCGATTCTGAACAACTTCCTATCCTGGTGGGGGGTGATTTTAATATCATCAGAAGGCATGATGAGAAGAATAATGACAATTTTGATGGCATATGGTCGTTCATGTTTAACACAATCATTGAAAGCCTGGATCTGCGTGAGATAGAGCTTTCGGGCAGAAAGTTTACCTGGGCTAACGCCTTGCCAAATTCGACGTTTGAAAAGCTGGATCGAGTCCTGGCTAGCGTTGAATGGGAGCATAAATTCCCATATGTAACAGTCCAGGCACTTACACGGGGTATTTCTGATCACACGCCATTATTCCTTGACTCTGGGGAGGCCACCACATTGGGAAATAAAAATGTTTTTTCTTTCGAGCTTGCTTGGTTTGAGAGAGAAGGTTTCTTGGATCTCGTAGCCAGAGAATGGGCTAAGGATGCAGGAGGTGGGACTGCTCTTGAGCGTTGGCAGAATAAAATTAGGCATTTGAGAAGTTTCCTACGTGGGTGGGCTAAGCATCTCAGTGGGATTTATAAGATTGAAAAGGAACAACTCCTTACGCTTATTCAGTCCCTGGATGTAAAAGCCGAAACCATGATCCTGCTAGTCTCGGAGCTTCATGCCAAGCTTGATGCGAAAATGAGGCTGAAAGAGCTCCTTCGTGAGGAGGAACTAAAGTGGGCGCTTCGGGCTAAGGTCAGTAGAGTCGTCCAGGGGGACGCGAACACACAATTTTTTCACATGATCGCCAATGGTAAGCATAGAAACAAGAGGATCTTTCAGCTTGAACAAGACGAGGGAAAGATTCTTGGTCAGGAGAACTTAAAGCTTTATATTACTGAGTATTACAAGCAGCTGTTTGGGCCTCCAGAGGATAACTGTGTGTCGCTGGATGAGTCTAGGATTGAGTATGTGCCTCAACTTATGGCTGTTGAGAATGATATTTTAGTTGCTCCTTTTTCTGAGAAAGAGGTGTTTGAGGCCATCTCCTAGATGAAGAATAATAAGACTCCTGGCCCGGATGGTTTCCCGGCGGAGTTCTACAAGAAGTGTCGGCATATTATTAAATGAGATCTCTTGCCGTTGTTCAATGATTTATTCTCTGGCCGGCTTCACCTTTTTCAGATGAATTTTGGAACGATAACCCTTCTTCCCAAGAAGACAGAGGCAGTGCGGATTGAGCAATTCCGGCCTATCTGTCTTCTCAATGTTAGTTTCAAAATTTTTACCAAGGTTGGGACGAATAGGATCACACAGATTGCGCATACTGTGGTGCATCCTACTCAGTCTGCTTTCATGCCGGACAGGAATATCCTCGAGGGGGTTGTGGTCCTGCATGAAACGCTCCATGATATTCACACGAAAAAACTTAATGGAGTTGTTTTCAAGGTGGATTTCTAGAAAGCGTACGACAAAGTCAAATGGCATTTCCTTCAATAGGCACTACGCATGAAGGGTTTTGATGAAGCTTGGCGATGCCAAGTTGAATCTTTCACGCAAAAACGGAGTGTTGGAATTAAAGTGAATGTCGATATAGGTCCTTATTTCCAGACACGCAAGGGCCTGAGACAAGGTGATCCAATGTCTCCTATTATGTTCAACATTGTCGTTGACATGTTGGCAATCTTGATAGGTAGGGCAAAGGAGGCCGGCCAAGTAGGTGCCTTGGTACCTCATTAGTTGATGGTGGTGTGTCCATCCTACAGTACGCCAATGATACAATCATCTTTATGGAGCACGACTTGGCAAAGGCGAGAAATATGAAGCTGGTGTTGTGCCTTTTCGAGCAATTGACCGGTCTGAAGATTAACTTCCATAAAAGCGAGTTGTTTTGTTTTGGTAGAGCCAAAGAGGAACAAGATGCATATAAGCAATTGTTTGGTTGCGAATTGGGAGCACTATCGTTCACTTACCTAGGTATCCCCATTCACCATCGTAAGTTGACAAACAGCGAATGAAAGTGTCTCGAGGATCGGTTTGAGAAGAAACTGAGCTGCTGAAAGGGAAAACTCATGTCGTATGGAGGACGATTGATTCTCATTAATTCGGTGCTCATGTGTCTGCCTATGTTCCTTTTGTCCTTTTTGAAGTACCAGCTGGAGTTAGGAAAAGGCTGGACTTTTATCAGTCCCGTTTCTTCTGGCAGAGTGATGAACTTAAGAGAAAGTACCGTTTAGCCAAATGGGACGTCATCTGCCGACCAGAAGACCAAGGGGGTCTTGGTCTTGAGAATCTTGATGTCAAGAACAGATGCCTTCTCAGTAAATGGCTATATAAGTTAGCAGCTGAGACTGAAGCAACTTGGGCACAGATTCTTCGTAACAAGTATCTGCACTCTAAGACTTTGTCGCAGGTGACAGTCAGGCCGACTGATTCGCCGTTCTGGAAAGGGTTAATGAGGGTCAAAGCTACTTTCTTTAATAGAACAAAGTTTATTGTTGGTGATGGCAATAACACTCGCTTCTGGGAGGATACTTGGCTGGAAAGAACGCCGGTGGCGCTTCAGTATCCGTCGCTATGTCATATTGTGCAACGACGTGATGCTCTGGTTGCAACGAGTTTGCAGTCCACTCCCCTTAATATTCAGTTTAGGAGGGTACTTGTTGGAGACCGGTGGGAAGCTTGGCTTCGTCTGGTGAGTAGACTGATGGAGGTTCAGCTTACTCATCAGCCCGATCAGTTCTGTTGGAAGCTTACTAGATCTGGGGAATTCGCAGTCAAGTCGATGTACATTGATGTCATCAATTCTAGTGTTATTCCTAGTTCCAATCATGTTTGAAAAGTTAAGGTTCCTCTGAAAATCAAAGTGTTTATGTGGTTTGTACATAAACAAGTCATCGTAACGAAAGATAATTTGGTTAAGCGCAACTGGACAGGCTCTACTAGGTGTAGTTTCTGTGATCGGGATAAAACTATCAAGCACCTTTTCTTTGATTGCCTGTTGGCGAGGGTGTTGTGGCGCTCAGTGTAAATTGCCTTTAACATTACTCCTCCGAATTCGGTCAGGTCGTTATTTGGAACGTGGCTTGTTGGGATAGAGTCCGAAACAACTAGACAAATTTGCGTAGGAGCATGTGCGTTGTTATGGGCAATTTGGAACTGCAGAAATGATTTGGCTTTTAACAAAACAACAACTATTCATTTTTCGCAGGTTTTGTTCCGGGCTACTGCGCTAATCCTTATGTGGTCTTTACTCACTCCGACGGAGGCCAGGGAGCGTTTGGTTACTGGATCTCTTCGGTGGGAGATGGTAGCACGGGATATCTTCAGCCGGTTTGGATGGCGGTCATGTAATAGGATAGGCGATTAGTTTACCTATCTATCTTATGCCAGCCGGTTGTGGCTTTTGGGCCTTTTTTGTTTGTTTTTGTTGTTATTTAATTGTGAGCCAGCTTCTCATTTTTTTGCAGACTGCAAGACTTTGTTGAACTAATTTATTTATTTATAAGTGTGACCGTATGCATCATTCTGATGCAGAGGCCGGGGAGTCCCCTTTTCAAAAAAAAGCGATGAAAAAAAAGCGATGAAAAAAAGCGTTGTGGTTGCTTTAGAATTTTTTTCCTTCTTTTTTTCCCACGGCTGTAAACTTTCCTTTTTCTTTTTTTGGCTGGAGGCGCGTAACATGTGAACTGAGGTTTTTGAGACCAAGTTGACAAAAAAGGGTTTCCCCCGTTTTTTATATATATAAAGCAACCAACACCGAGTACATAAAAAAACCGATACAAACACACCCCACTACCGCACACAACACACACTCAAGGCAAGATACAAAGTTGTCAGGCATCGACACACCACCCTACCTACACCAAGCAAACTAAAGAGATCGCTTGGCACCGACAGAGACCTCCACCGCAAAAATCCACAGCGGAGCAGTGAGACAGACCCCAACGGAACCAGGTCTCCAAAACGGTGCGTCCTAGAAGGTACGCCCATCGAAGTCGCCACCGCCTGATCCAGAGAATTTGGTTTCGACCTGGAGCAAACGGACGGAGTGAGAACGCCGTGACGGGCCTTCAGGAAGGGTACGACGTCGACTATCATATCCACCATCGGCCAGTAACGGTACTGGGCAAGTAGAATACCCGAATACTCACACACCATCATGCATCCAAGCTCCGTGAACCTCCTGCCGCCACGCCATCGCTCGTAGACAAGGTTGCTCGCTCGCACCCATGACGTATGCTATGCACATAAACGCCACGCGTCCCATCATGAAGGCCGTCACCCTACAATCCAACATCCCCACGACGCACCAAGGCACTGGCTTCGGCCTTACCAGCACCCCAACCACCGGCGCACTCGAGATAGAGCAACTCGGCTGAAATTCCAATATATCTATAAACTAGAATGGTTATTTCCGCCTGGTATTCCATCGAGCATGGAGGGTAAATTTTTATATTTCATTATCATAACTTTCAAAATACAAGCATTTATTTTTTTTGTTTTCACTATATTCAAGATAATATTAATTTAGGAAATTGCAAGGATGTGTTTTTCCATTTTGTTTTATTTTATGATGTGATGGAACGGTAAAAGACTGGTTCGTCCAGTTTGTATGGTTCAGTATTCTTCATTACACATTGCAAGACTTTCGATGTAAAGTATTCATATATTACTTGATTGAGAAGTTTTTAATATACTTGCTCAAACATCGTGCGAATGAGGCTAAAAATAACATTTCTAACATTGTGCAAAAATTTCTTAAACGTATAAGTAGATCTTAATGTGTAACCGATTTTTAGTTGGATCATCACTCTATGTATACATCGTCAAAGTGCATTTTTATCAATTTACATTACATGTGAAGTAGACTTCAATTATTATCAGATTGTGCTTGTGCTTTTATTTTCTCTACATGTGAAATTTAACATGCATTGTATTTATATAACATCATAAAAATATTTTAAAAGTCCGTAGCAAAGCACGGGCATTCCACTAGTATCCAATAAAGTACGATTACGACGTTCGGACACACCACTATGATGTGGTGTTCCTAGTGGCATGAGTTGTGAAATAATTCCACATTGTCTTGTTAGGATCAGATCATAGAAACCTTATTTTCTTATTTTGATGATTCTCCACTTCATTCTGAAATTCCTTTAACTTTTCAAATGTTTCAGACTTTTGTTTCATTAAGTAAATATACCCATATCTACTCAAATCATCCGTGAAGGTAAGAAACTAACAATATCCACCACACAGTTCAACACTCATCGGACCGCGAACATCGGTATGTATTATTTTCAATAAGTCACTTGTCCGCTCCATTGTTTCAGAAAACGAGGTTTAAGTCATCTTACCCATGACGCATGGTTCACATGTATGAAATGATTCACAACCAAGTGATTCCGAAAGCTCATCAACATGGAGTTTCTTCATGCGCTTTACACCAATATGACCTAAGCAGCAGTGTCACAAGTATGTGGTGCTATTTTCATTGACTCTGTATCTTTTGGCATCAATATTATGAATATGTGTATCACTAAGATCGAGATTCCACAAGAATAAAGCATTCACAAGGGGTGCATGACCATAAAAAATATTATCCATATAAATAGAACAACCATTATTCTCTAACTTAAATGAATAACTGTCTTGCAATAAACAAGGTCCAGCTATAATGTTCATGCTTAACGCAGGAACCAAATAACAATTATTTAGGTTCATAACTAATCCCGAATATAAACTTAGACGGAGCGTGCTGATACGTCTCGGTCGTATCTATAATTTTTGATTGTTCCATGCCAATATTATAGAACTTTAACATACTTTTGGCAACAATTTGTATGATTTATTGGACTAACCTATTGACCTAGTGCCCAGTGCTAGTTCCTGTTTTTTGCATGTTTTTTGTTTCGCTAAATATCCATATCAAACAAAGTCCAAATGCAATAAAATTTTATGTAGAATTATTTTGAAATATATGTGATTTTGGGACTTGAAATTAACGCAAATGGGGTCCCACAGCCCCCACAAGACACCAGGGCGCGCCCAGCGGCCACGCGCGCGGAGGTGGGTTGTGCTCCCCTCGTACATCGGTTCGAGCTCTACTTCGGGCGCAAGGAATCTTATATCCGGAAAAAAGTCATGTTAAAATCTCAACGTAATCGGAGTTACGGATCTCCAGGAATATATGGCAACCATGGACGAGAGGGGGAATTCTCCTCCCATCCATGGCGATGCCAAGGAAGAAGAAGAAGGAGGGGGGCTCTCTCCCCCTCTCTCCCGGTGGTGTCGGAATGCCGCTGGGGCAATCGTCGTGTGACGGTGATCTACTCCATCAACTCCGTCATCTTCACCAACAACTTCATCACCTTCCCCCATCTATCTATAGCGGACAACTCTCCGGCAACCCGTTGACCCTCTACTTGAACATGGTTCTTTATGCTTCATATTACTATCCAATACTAAGTTGCCATCCTATGATGTCTGAATAGATCTATTTTGTCCAATGGGTTAATCATGGTCTTTGTTGGTATGACCTCTGTTGGAAAAGGCAGTGCCTAGGAGGCGCTTAGGCACGCCTAGGCGCTAGGCAACGGCCAAACGCCTCGCTTAGGGCATAAATGGAGGTCTAGGCAGGGCAAGTAAGGAATTGCCTACCCAAGCAAGAAATCATGCCACGTACTGCACTGGTATGTCAAACGAGTTATATTCCAATGGCAGTAGATGGTAGTTAACTTATTTATATGCCCTAAACTAATATCAACACCCATATAATAATCACAAATACACTATGAGTAAAAACTATATTACCGCCTAGGCCGCGCCCAGGGCGCTTAGGCACCGCCTAAGCACTAGGCGAAGGCCAACTGCCTCGCTTACGCCTTCCGCTTTTTCCATCCTTGGGTATGACTGTATATTTTATTATGGTGCTGCCCTATGGTTCCCACTGTCTCGCGCAAACGTGAGGGTTCCCCGCTGTAGAGTGTTGCAATATGTTCATGGTTCTCTTATGGCGGGTGGCGTGAGTCACAGAAGCACATACCCGAGTTTGGGGGTTATGGCGTATGGTAGTAAAGAGGACTTGATACTTAATGCTATGGTTGGGTTTCACGACCTTAATGATCTTTAGTAGTTGCGGATGCTTGCCTCTCCCTCATAAGTCCATATGATCCAAGTATAGAAAGTATGTTAGATCATGCCTCTGCCTCATATAAAATTGCAAGAATGATTAGCGGTCTAGTTATCAATTACCCAGGGACAATTACGCAAATCCTATCACCAATCTTCCACACTCGCTTTATTAAATTCCACTTTTATTAAAATAACACCTAACTTTATTTTCACGTTCTTTATTATCTTGAAAATTTATCCTACCACACCTACATACAAAGTACTTCTAGTTTTATTCTTGTTCTAGGTAAAGCAAACGTCAAGTGTGCGTAGAGTTGTATCGGTGGTCGATAGAAGTTGAGGGAATATTTGTTTTGCCTTTAGCTCCTCGTTGGGTTCGACACTTTTATTTATCGAGAAATACTACAACTGATTCCCTATACTTGTGGGTTATCACGTGCCGACGGTGATCACATCAACCTTGGAACCATTTCCGACACACATCGTCACCTCGTCCTTAGATAGTCTCCATTTATTCCGCATTTCCTGTTTCGAGTTATAAATATTAACAAACAAACCAGTATCAAATACCCAGGCGCTACTACGAGCACTAGTAAGGTACACATCAATAACATGTATATCAAATATACCTTCTTTAATATTGCCAGCCTTCTTATCTACCAAGCACTTAGGGCAGTTCCGCTTCGAGTGGCCCTTCCCCTCGAAATAGAAGCACTCAGTCTTGGTTTTGGGTCCAGCCTTGTGTATCTTTATGGGAGCGGCAACTGTCTTACCATTCTTCTTGAATTTTCCTTTCTTTCCCTTGCCCTTTTTGAAACTAGTGGTCTTATTGACCATCAACACTTGATGCGCTTGATTTCTAACTCCACGGCCTTAAGCATCGCGAAGAGCTCAGGGATCGTATTTTCCATCCCTTGCATGCTATAGTTCATCAGAAAGCCTTTGTAGCTTGGTGGTAGTGACTGAAGAACTCTGTCAGTCGCTACTTCATCCAAAAGATCAACTACCAACTGACTAAAGCGGTTGTAGTACCCAGACATTGTGAGTACATGCTCACTAACGGAGTTGTTCTTATCCATCTTGCAGCTAAAGAACTTGTTGGAGGTGTCATACCTCTCAACCCGGGCATGAGCCTGAAATACCAATTTCAGCTCCAGGAACATCTCATATGCTTCGTGGTGGTCAAAACCTCTTTGGAGCCCCGGTTCTAAGCCGTAGAGCATGGCACACTGAACTATCGTGTAGTCATCATTTTTTGTGTGCCAGACATTCATAGCGTCCAGGTTTGTGGGAGCAGGTGGCACACCTAGTGGTGCTTCGGGGACATAAGCCTTATGTGCAGCAGTGAGGGTAATCCTAAAGTTATGGACCCAGTCCGCATAGTTGCCTCCATCATCTTTCAACTTTTCATTCTCTAGAAACACATTAAAATTCAGGGGAGCTACAATGTGAGCCGTTGATCTACAACATATATTTGCATAGACATTAAGCCTATGTTCATGATAATGGGTTAAGTTAATCAATTTACTAGTGAACTCCCACTTAAATCAACATCCCTCAAGTTGTCAAAGTGTTCACACGATCCATATCAACGAACTCTTGTCCGGTCATCACATGAGATGGGGTGGTCATCAACAGTGAACATCTCCATGTTGATCATATCTAGTATATGACTCGTGTTCAACCTTTCGGTCCTCTGTGTTTCGAGGACATGTCTGTACATGCTAGTCTCGTCAAGTTTAACCCAAGTATTCCGCATGTGTAAAACTGGCTTACACCAGATGTATGTGAACGTAGAGTCTATCGTACCCGATCACGAGGTGCTTCGAAACAAAAACTTTTGCAATCGAGCATACTTCGGGAGAACACATTTATCTTGAAATTATGTAAAGGGATCATCTTATAATGCTACCATCGTCCTAAGCAAAATAAGATGCATAAAAGATAAATATCACATGCAATCAAAATATGTGACATGATACGGCCATCATCATCTTGTGCTTTTGATCTCCATCTCCAAAGCACCGGCATGATCTTCATCATCACCGGCACGACACCATGATCTCCATCATCATGTCGTCACGTGGTCGTCTCGCCAACTATTGCTTCTACAACTATTGCTAACGCATAGAAATAAACTAAAGCAATTACATGACGTTATTTGTTGACACGCAGGTCATAGAATAAATTAAAGACAACACTATGGATCCTGCAAGTTCCTATACTTATCGACATGCAATTCGTTAACATATTACAAAACATGATCATCTCATACATCAACATATATCACATCACGTTTTGGCCATACCACATCACAACATGTCCTGCGAAAACAAGTTCCACGTCTTCTACTTTGTTGTTGCAATTTTTACGTGGCTGCTAGGGCAAACTATAAGAACTGTTCTTATCCACAGAAAACCACAAGGGTGATATACAAGTTTCATTTTAACCTTCTACAAGGACCGCCCTTGTCAGACAAGATTTAACTAAAGTGGGAGAGACAGACACCCGCAAAGCCACTTTTATGCAATACAAGTTGCATGTCAAACAGTGGAATCAATCTCATGTGCGAGGACATATAAGGTTGGTCTGAGCCGCTTCATCCCCGAATACTGCCAAATCCAATAAATACAAGGGAAGTAAGCAAGTTTAACATCAACGCCCATAAAAACTCTTTGTTCTACTTGTGCATATACATCTACGCATAGACCTAGCTCATGATGCCACTGATGGGGAATGTTGCATGAAAAAAAAAATCCTACGAAGCACCCAAGATCAAATCTAGGAGATGCATAGAAACGAGAGGGGAGTGTGTCTATATACCCTTATAGACCGAAAACGTTAGCATCGTAACGTTGTTGATGTGGACGTACTCTTCATGATCCAATCACGATCCAATCCGATCTAGTGCCGAACAGATGACACCTCGGAGATTAGCACACGTTCAGATTGATGGCGTCCTCTACTTCTTGATCCAGCAAGCGAGGGGGACGAGGTAGATGAGATCAAAACCAGCACGACGACATGGTGGTGGTGGCAGCAGCGGAATACCGGTAGGGCTTTGCCAAGCGTGTACTAGAGGGACGTGGAAGGAATTGGGAGCAGGAACGGCCAGGATCAAGGGGTGGCTGCCCCATGTGCCTCACCCATCTATAT
This sequence comes from Aegilops bicornis, assembly GCA_021605145.1. Classification (NCBI taxonomy): domain Eukaryota; kingdom Viridiplantae; phylum Streptophyta; class Magnoliopsida; order Poales; family Poaceae; genus Aegilops; species Aegilops bicornis. The sequence goes on along the minus strand of CM038675.1, from coordinate 848,439,896 downwards.
ATAGAGACTAGAGGGTAGGGGATGGCGTCCAAAACCCATCTAGGGCTGGCCACAAGGTTAAAATCCCTTTAAACATGGAGATAACATCTTATCTCTAGATTCAAACTTTTAAATTTATGGATACGACCTTATCTCTAGATTTAAACAAGATGTGCCTTGGGGAATCGGGCGTCTAGCTCTGTAGCCCGATCCCTCGGTCCATGTGAGCCCTTCCTATGTTGTTGGGTCCCACGGTGGAACCCTCAGAACCTTCTAGAACCTTCCTGGTATAATACCAAAAAAGCAGAAAAATTTCGGGAACCGAAAATATGACTTCCCTTATGTAAATCTTTAACTCCGGACCATTTCAAAGCTCCTCATGATATCCTGGATCCCATATGGGACTCCGAACAACCTTTGGACATTTCGCTATTAATATCTCAATACTACCCTAGCGCCATCGAACGTTAAGCGTGCGACCCTACGGGTTCGAAACATGCAGACATGACCGAGACTCCTCTCCAGTCAATAACCAATAGCGGGACCTGGATGCCCATATTGATTTAAAGGATTTAGTCAATCCCGTATGCAATTCCCTTTGTTCGAAGATATATTACTAGCCTGAGATTTGATCGTTGGTATCTCCATACCTAGTTCAATCTCATTACTGGCAAGTCTCTTTACTCGTTCCATAATACAAGATCCTGTGACTAACTCATTAGCCACATTGCTTGCAAGCTCTTTATGATGCTGTATTACCGAGAGGGCCTAGAGATATCTCTCTGTCACACGGAGCGACAAATCCCAGTCCCGATCCATGCAACCCAACAAACACCTCCAGAGATTTCTGTAGAGTACCTTTATGATCATTCAGTTATGATGTGATGTTTGACGGCACACAAATTATTCCTCCAATATCCGGGAGTGGCATGATCTCATGGTCGAAAGAACATATACTTTGACATGAAGAAAGATACAACAAATAACTTAAATGACCCGATGCTAAGTTTACAGTTGGGTCTAGTCTATCACATCATTACCCTAATGATGTGACCCCATTATCAAATGACAACCCATGTCTATGGTCAGGAAACCTAAACCATCTTTTGATCAACAAGCTATTCTAGTAGAGGCTTACTAGGGACACGATGTAGTTTATGTATTCACACATGTATTTAAGTTTCCGGTCAGTATGGTTCTAGCTTGAATAATAAAGATTTATCATGAACGGGAAATATAATAATAACCATTTTATTATTGCCTCTAGGGTATATTTCCAACAGAAATATGAAATCTTCAAAACTAAGTCGGTCGGCTCAAAAGTCGAAGTTCATTGCGGCTTACCTTAGTATCTATCCAAAATCCAACCAATTATGATTTCCAGAAAATCCAACCATTTTTCTTGATGATCTTCATTGTGGCTTGGCATTCAACTCTTCCATATTTGAATTGTTTCGGTTTTTGTTCCTCGGTAGAAACCAACAAAACCTCTTTTAGAGAAAGAAAATTACACCAAACCTTTGTCCCAGAAATACAAGGGCATGCACAATGGCAGGGAAGGAAGCCTTACTTAGCATTTCATATGTTTAGACATGGTAGTATCAACATGTTATAAATTTTAAAACTTATTGTGTAATTAGGGGAAATTTCTCCTTGAGTAAACCGTCGTCTCCCTTCGATCTCTTGGAACCGACGCCCCCTCAAGGGATCATCGTGTCTCTTCGGGACATATAAAAAGGGTGCCTAAAACCATCAATCAGTGAATTCGATCCTTCTGATTCAAAACACATTATCACGCACGTAGAACAGCCACCGAGAGCAAAGAGAAACAACAGAGAGAAAGGAGAAGAGAGGGAGCACTCGCTGCTGGTGAGATGCCTAACCTTGTTTCCTTCTTCCTCCGCCTGATCCGCCAGGATGGTCGTCGCTACCATGGAGTGGGTGGACTCTGGCGTTTCCGTCAACGGATGCAAGCCATCCGTCGATTTGGCCCCAGCGCCGCTGGACGTGGCGCCCCTGGCCGCAACCGCGCCGCTGGACGTGATGCTCCTGGCCGCCACCGCGGCGCTGGATGCGCCTCCCGCGGTGCTCCTCTCGCCCCTGGACGCGCCTATGATGGTGCTCCCTACGCCTGTGGCCAGGCGCCCATGGGGTTCGACCCCTAGCTAGTGGCCGGCCCAAGCGACTCCATGGTGCACAGGGCTGCTGCCGCACCTGCGCCGCCCCCTGGATCTCCGCCTCCACCACCACCTCCGTTGGCCGTGTGGCTGGCGCCATCGACGCCAACATCCGCTGCCGGCCCGCCCGGATACTTCCCCGTGCCGATGCGCGCCGTCGTGAACGAGGAGGAGGCACTCGCCTTTGTCTCGGCGCCGACTGGTGCCTCCGGAATCGTCCGCCTTGGAGCACGCATGGAGGGCGCTGACGCCACCGCCACGCCTCAACAGGAGAAGGCCGCAGGCTCGAGCTGCCGCGCTGAGCAACGTTTCGGCCGCCTATTCGGGCGCACCGTCGCAACCCTCAACTGTCGTCCCGGCCGCCGCGCCGGCTCTTGGGCTCCGGCGAGCCTGGGCCTCACTAGTGCCGCGCCTCCAGGAGGCCGCCTGGACCCCGTCGTCGTTGCCTCTTCTTCGGACGAGGAGAGCTCGGCGGGGCTGCGCCGGTGACCACTTGAGAAGAAGGGATGCGGCGGTGGCCACTCCTCCCCGCGGTGGCGCTGTGAACAGACGTTGGGATCGAGCATGTGGTGCGGGGGCCAGAGTATCCGACCTGTATCCGTAACTGCTCTCCCCCTCTGCCTTATGCGGTGCGGCGGCAGATAGGCCGGCCAAAGGCCGTGCAAGCCTAGGCCAAGGCGAGGGAGTCCTGGATTAAGGGGTCCTCAGACAGCCGGACTGTTGGGCTATGAAGATACAAGATAGAAGACTTCGTCCCGTGTCCGGGTGGGACACTACTTTGCGTGGAAGGCAAGCTTGGTGATTCGGATGTCTAGATTCCCTTCTCTATAACTGACTCTGTGTAACCCTAGCCCCCTCCGGTGTCTATATAAACCGGAGGGTTTAGTCCGTAGGACAACAACAATCATAATCATAGGCTAGCTTCTAGGGTTAGCCTCTATGATCTCGTGGTAGATCAACTCTTGTAATACTCATATCATCAAGATCAATCAAGCAGGAATTAGGGTATTACCTCCATAGAGAGGGCCCGAACCTGGGTAAACATCGTGTCCCCTGCCTCCTGTTACCATTAGCCTTAGATGCACAGTTCGGGACCCCCTACCCGAGATCCGCCGGTTCTGACACCGACATTGGTGCTTTCATTGAGAGTTACACTGTGACGTCGAAAATAGGCTTGATGGCTCGCCTTGTTATCAAGGACAACATCACCTCTGGGGGAGCCCTGGCCTCAGGCCAAACCCTCTGACTTGGAGGCTTCGTTATGACCGCCCGCTCGGCCGCCGGGCCGACGATTACTTCTCGGGTCATCGAAAATCGCCTCCACATCAGCTCGGAATACACTGAGCAGATGGATCCGACATAATTATCGTCCTTGAATGAGCTCCTGGATCGCATCGCCGCCTTGGGAGTCGCTACGGACTATGATCGGATTGGGCTCAAACCCGATCAGAGAGAGATTAACTCTCCGCTGATCACCCATCAGATAGCAGTGGTGGAGGAGCCATGCGACAACTCTTCCCCTATATTGAGGACGAACTATGTCCGGATTACCGAGCTCATTGAGCCGGATACCCGCTCGCGGGAGGACATGCCCCGAACTCTGAACTTAGAATCAGACTGCAGGCCAGAAAAATTGGGTAACATCCCGGAACCCGAACTATTAAGTTCGGAAGCTTCTCAAGCTCTGGGTCCCGGATCGGGTCAGGGTTCGGACTTAAATCCACCCACCCACCCAGATACAAGCGATCTTTCTCACATCAGACAACAATACCAAGAGACAGTACATCACTTTTGGGCCAGATTCCTCCTTGTTATGAACAAGGGTAAAGACTGTCGCGATGAAGACGCAATCCCACTCTTTTGCAAAAATTGCATAGACCAAGAAAGATCTATGGAAAGGGATATGAAACTATTTTAGATGGGAATCCTTAACGCCATAAATCACCGTCATGTGTCGCACTTCGCTGATCTGGCGGCCATAGTACAGAAGTACTGCGCGATGGAAAGCGCTTGGAAAACTAAGGCGGCCTTTTGGGACCCACGGGCTCTCACTAAACCCTTCGTCCGAACAAAAAGGGTGCACCATCGCAAGTCACCCGATCCAATCATGATGAAACCGAAGCCCACTACAGGGCGCGGAACTGTGTTGGAGGGATGGCTCGATAGGATATGCAAAATACACACCAGACCGTATACCGTACCAACACATAGCCTTAGAGCATGTTGGATACTTCGGCAGGTGGCCAAGAGCGGCGAGGATCTCCTCATTAACAACATTGCAGAGCATCATCCCATTGAAAACAGCAATACTACAGTATTGACAGTCTTCAAGACTTTCGCCTCGAATAACAGGCGCAAGAGAGCACTCCGCAGCCTTGCCGAATTCTGCCACATTGCAGCAATAAACCCCTCGAACGATACGGCTATAACTTTCAATGCTAGTGATGAACCTCAATTTAGAATAGTCCGGGCACTGGCCGCTTTGGTCCTTAGTCCAATTGTGGACGTCTTCCGGCTTACCAAAGTTCTCATGGACATCGACAATGGACTAAACCTCATTTATGAGGAAACTCTCAACAAAATGAAAATAGACAGGAGCCGCATTGAGCAAAGCAGCACGACCTTCCGAGGAATTATTCCCAATCGGGAGGCACGATGTGCGGGAAAAATCAGACTCGATGTGGTATCGGCACGCTAGAAAATTACAGGTCCCAAGAGATAACATTTCAGGAGGTCCCCTTAAGTAGTGGATACCACGCCCTTTTGGGGTGGGACTCATTCGCGAGCTTCCAATCTATACCCCATTATGGGTACATGAAGATCAAGATTCTTGGGCCAAATGGAATCATCATTCTTGCCAGTGATCCGGACATAGCACTTCGCGCCAAAATAAAACCGCCGCCCTGGCCCTCGAGGCATTATCTGAAGCCCTCGCGGCTGAAGAATTAACTACACTATGCTCACAGTCGATAGGGACGACGTGATACTCGATAACCAATCCAAGTCCACCTCCTTCAAACCAGCGGGTGAAATAGTCAAATTCCATGTCTACCCAACGGACTCCACAAAAACAGCATCCCTCGGGGCACAACTGAACCCCACAATCGACGCCACACTGCGGGCGTTCTTTCGCGAGAATTGGGATATCTTGGCCTGGCGCCCTTCAGATATGCCAGGGATCCCACGCAGGCTGGCCGAGCACAGTCTTAACATATTGAAGGGTTATAAGACGGTCAAGCAGACACTACGACGCTTTTCAAAACCCAAAAGACAAGCTATGGGAGAGGAGCTGGCCAAGTTACTCGAAGCCGGATTCATTAGAGATAAATCACCCGGATTGGCTAGCAAACCTGGTGATGGTACCAAAAAAGGATAAATCCTGGCACCTATGTGTCGATTTCAAGGACCTGAATAAGGCTTGCCCTAAGGATCCCTTCCCTCTCCCCCGCATTGATTAGATTATCAATGCTACCGCAGGACACGACTCATTGTGTTTCCTCGATGCATACTCCGAATACCATCAAATTAAGATGACGGAGTCCGATCAAGCCGCAACGGCATTCATCAACCCATACGGCCCCTTTTGCTTCAACACTATGCCTTTCGGGCTTAAAACGACGATGCTACCTACCAACGCATGATTCAAACATGCCTGGAGAAACAAATCGGCAAAAAAGTTGAAGCATATGTGGACGACGTGGTCATCAAGACCAGACATGTCGAGTCTTTAATAGACGATATAAGGCTCACATTCGACAACCTCCGAATATATGACATCAAGCTCAATCCAAAAAAATGTGTTTTTGGCGTTCCCGCCGGAAAGCTGCTAGGCTTCATTGTTTCCAATAGAGGAATTGAAGCAAACCCGGCTAAAATCTAAGCTTTGTCACAGTTGGCTACCCCAATAGATCTCAAGCAAATCCGGAAACTAACTGGATGCGTGGCAGCCTTAAGCCACTTTATCTCCAGATTGGGAGAAAAGGCATTACCGCTTTATCGTCTTCTGCAACGAACCGAACACTTCGAGTGGACGGACGCGGCGACGGCTCTTCTGGCGAGCAACCCAATCCTGGCCGCACCAAACGTTGGCGAACCCATGTTGTTATACATAGCTGCAACAAACCAAGTTGTAAGCGCAGTGCTCGTCGTCGAACGAGAGGAGGACGGACACAAGTTCCCGCTTCAAAATCCGGTATACTACCTATCCACTGTCCTCACACCATGCAAATCTCGGTACCCCCATTATCCAAAAATAGCATACGCGGTCTTCATGGCATCCCGGAAACTACGACACTACTTTGAAGAGTGTTCAATCATGGTGGCCTCTGAAGTACCACTAAATGACATAATAAATAACCGTGATGCAACGGGCCGGATTGCTAAGTGGGCCATTGAGCTCCTCCTGGTCGACATTACATATAAACCACGACGAGCCATTAAATCGCAAGTACTGGCTAGATTCGTCGCCGAATGGACAGAGGACGAACTCACTAAGGAGTACGGCGCATACTCCAATTGGATCATGCACTTCGACGGCTCTAAAATGCTGGCTGGTCTGGGAGCAGGTGTTGTCCTAACATCCCCGACTGGAGATACAGTCCAATACGTAATCCAAATATTATACACAGACTCCAACAATGCAGCCGAATACGAAGCTCTATTGCATGGTCTGGATGCACTACAAAAAAAAAGACACATCCATGACATTTTGGGCGGAACAAATTTTTTTCTGTCATACATCTGACACTTCTATGACGATAATTGTGACAAAACCCGGTATCATCATAGATGTGGTGGGCTCCTACTTCTATGACAAAAAATCATGACAGAAAATGGGCTTTTCGTCACGGCGGGCGGAGATGCAGCTGCATGACATTCTTTGGGCCGTCCATGACGGAAAAAACCGTGGTAGAAGCGAGGGGAGGAAAATTTCAGGAATTGCGGTTACGGTGGGAGGTCGGGGCGGAGCGACGCGTTTCTCACGTCGTCTGCAGCGTGTGTGCGGCGTTAGCTCTAATCAAGCCGAAGCGAGGCGTTGGGCTCTAATCGAACCCGGCGATTTCACTGCAGTTACAGCGTTATCGAACCCGGAAGCGATCGATCGATGGTCGTTAATCGAACCCGATGGAGCGATTCTTCGCCATCACTGCTAATCAAGCCGATCGATGCCGCCTTTGGGATGAATAGTGAGCGTTGCGCGGGGGCGGGGGGGGGGGGGTGTTTGGATGAACAGTGAGCGGTGACGTTGCCTCTGGATGAACAGGAACCCGTGGTGTGGAGGGCTAGATGAACAGTAGATGGTGGAGGGGTGGCCGTGGAGGGGTGGTTGAACAGGACCCCGTGGTGTGGAGGGCTGGATGAACAGTAGACGGTGGAGGGTGCCCGTAGAGGGGTGGTTGAGCGATGGCGGTGGAGTAGCGCGCGATGGAGGCTGGATGAACAGGAGCCCGTGGAGGCTGGAGGAGGTCGATGGTGGAGATGAACAGTATCCCGTGGAGTCCCGTTTTGTGGTATCCCACACCCCTCTTCCCGTTTCGACCGTAGCGCTCCAACACAAGTCCGTTTCGTCCGTTTTGCGGTACGCCACACCCCTCCCGATGAACATGACCCCCGTTTCGACCGTAGCGCTCCAACACAAGTCCGTTTCGTCCGTTTTGCGGTACGCCACACCCCTCCCGATCAACAGGACCCCCGTTTCGACCGTAGGAGGTCCGTTTCCTCTGTTTTGCGGTACGCCAGGCCCCTCCCGATCAACAGGACCCCGTTTCGAACGTGGCCGGTCGAACACAAGGTCGTTTCCTCCGTTGTGCGGTACGCCAGGCCTCATATCCATCGCCTGTTCCGTCCAAGCCCCCTCCGATGAACACGACCACGCATTCCGTTTCGACCCAGCCGGTTGGCTCCCCATGAACAACGACGATGCTGTTTCTCCGTTTCGACCCTGCCATGTATGTATGCGCGAGTAGGCGTTTGAGACCCTGCCCGTATGTACGTATGTGGCCTATTTTCTTTCTTGCACCCTCGTCGTTGTACGTACGTGTACATGCTACGTGCGCGCCTCTACTACGACACGTGCGCGCCTCTACATCTACGACATGTGCACACCTCTACATCGACCAATATGTACGTACGCATTCGCGACCAGAATTTCAACGCTACATACGCTTCGACCAGGTGGGTCCTGACTGTCAGGCACTTCCTTGCGTGCGAAGATGTAGCTGGTGGCTCCCAGCAGTCAGGGGGCGAATCGGTTTTTTTTTGCCCGGACGCACTTCCTTGCGTGCGAAGGTGTAGCTGGTGGGTCCCAGCAGTCAGGGGGGAAACGTTTTTTTCGTGAAATATGGTGGCCTATCCGGTGGGTCCCCACTGTCAGGTGGAGGAATAATTATTTTGCGCGTAATAAGGAGGCACTTCCTTGCTGCGGCCATGGATCCAGCTGTCAGCCTCTCCACGTACAGTCCACGTCGGATGGAAGCCGTTCCTTGACCACGTTGACCACGCCGCGCTGAGAGCACCAGGGCGGTGGACGACGGTGGGGCCTAGGAAGGGAACGACGCGGAGCCGGGGAAGATGCGGCAGTGGATGCCCACGCGTAGAGGAGTACAAGGGATAACTGGTTTGCAGCGGTGTGAGGCTGCCGTCGCCGCAGAATAACAGGGGGTGTGGGTGAGTAGAGGGATGGCCTGGCCAGCGGTGGGAGTAGTAGGGGGCGGTGAGGCCTCCGCCGCATCGCAGCCGGCCACAGGAGGCAGGAGCACAAGGCACGACCGGCGCTGGTTTGGGCGGCTGGAGCAAGAAGACCAGAGGTTGAAGAAGCATTACGGCCGTTGGATGGACATCGTACAGTCACTGGAGCTAGGATCGTGCATATTGACTAAGTTGACAAAGCCCTCCGTCCCTGTCAACTTAGTAGGCCCACAAGTCAGCCTGCCACTATACTGGGTCCCAGCTAACAGGGGAGTATTCATTTTTTGTGCGTAATAAGGAGGCACTTCCTTGCGTGCGAAGATATAGCTGGTGGGTCCGAGCTGTCAGCGGCGGTAACATTTTTTTCGCGAAATACAGAGGCCCTTCCGGTGGGTCCCAGATGTCAGGTGGAGGAATCATTACTTTGTGCGTAATAAGGAGGCATGTCCTTGCGTGCGGCCACGGACCCAGCTGTTAGCCTCTCCACGTATAGTCCACTTCAGATGCATGTCGGTCGTTGCCCACATTGACCAGCCGCGCCGAGAGCACCGTGGCGGTGGACGACGGCGAGGCCTAGGAAGGAACGACACGGAGGCAGGGAAGACTCAGCAGTTGTTTCCCACGCGGAGGAATCTGACTGAACGAGGGTTTCTTGGTTAAATGCTGCCGTCGCCGAAGAATAACAGCAGGTGTGGGTGAGTAGAGGGATGGCTAGGCCAGCGATGGAAATGCACGGTGGGCGGTGAGGCTCTTGTGATAGCACAGCCGGCCGCGGGAAGGAGGGAGCAGGCAGTCCCGCCGGCGCTTGTTTGAGCGGCTGGAGCAGGAAGAGCAAAGAGTGAAGAAGCACGACGGCCGTTGGATGGCCATCCAACAGTCACTGCTTGTGCGTCAACCTGTTTTTTAGGAAAGCCTCAAATCTGTGGAAAACAGCATACAACCCATCTGCCATTATTTCTAATAATTTGCAGCCCATTTGCTAATTCTTAAGGTTTTGTTTGGAGCCCATATTCTTTTTGTTAGCATTACAACCCATATTGTGGCCACGGTTAAAAAATTATACGAAATTTTGCATATTTCGGTGCGGTCCAAACTTTTTTTAATCCCGAAATTTCGACTCACATTCAAACTGAATTTAAAACTAAATGTATATCAATATAAAATCCAACAAATTCTCCACGCATAAAAATTAATGTAATTTAAAATCTCGAAATGAAAAAAAAAGATATTTGAAACTAATTGCTGCTTTGATGTGTTTTAAAAATGTACAGCCCATTTCTCATTACTGATGGGCCATTTTCTCGGCGCCGAATGAAAGCTCTCCTCGTCTTGAAATATTTGCAGCCCAACAGGCCTGACAAAGCGACTTACTTGGCAAATCACAAAAAAACTATGTTGTGGCCGTGGACCCAGCTGTCAGCCTCTCCACGTACAGTACTCTTCCGATGGAAGTCGTTCCTTGACCACGTTGACCACGCCGTGCGGAGAGCACCAAGGCGGTGGACGACGGCGAGGCCTAGGAAGGGGACAACATGGAGCCGGGGAAAACGCGGCAGTGGAAGCCCGCGCGGAGAGGAGTACGAGGGTTCACTGGTTCGGCTGCGGTGTGAGGCTGCTGTCGCCGCGGGGCCTGGCCAGTGATGGGAATAGCAGGGGGCGGTGAGTCCTCCACGGCAGCACAGTCGGCCATGGGAGGCAGGAGCATGAGGCACGACCGGCGCTGGTTTGGGCGGCTGGAGCAAGAAGACCAGAGGTTGAAGAAGCACAAGGGCCATTGGATGGACATCGTACGGTCACTGGAGCTAGAATCGTTCATATTGACTAAGTTGACAAAGCCCTTCGTCCCCGTCAACTTAGTAGGCCCACAAGTCAGCCTCCCACCAAGGTGGGTCCTAGCTAGTAGGGGGTATTCATTTTTTTGTGCGTAATAAGGAGGCACTTCCAGTGGGTCCGAGCTGACAGAGGGGGGGACGTTTTTTTTGCAAAATACGGTGGCCCGTCAGGTGGGTCCCAGCAGTCAGGGGGCAAACGTTTTTTTCCGCAAAATACGGTGGCCCGTCTAGTGGGTCCCTGCTGTCAGTCGGAGGAATCATTATTTTCCGCTTAATAAGGAGGCACTTACTTGCTGCAGCCGTGGACCCAGCTGAGACTCTCCACGTACAGTATACTTCCGATGGAAGTCGTTCCTTGACCACGTTGACCTCGCCGCGTTCCGTTGCATGCATGCGCCCATGGGCGTGGTGCGTCCCCACTGTCAGCCTCTCACGTACAATCATCTTCCGATGACTCTCGGTTGTTGACCACGTTGACCATACCGCGTCGAGCGCACCTGTAATGGAACGACCCGGAGATGGGGAAGACGGGCGGTGGAGTCGCAGATGGAGAGGAGTGGGAAACTTCCTTTGGTTGGTCTTGGCGGCACAAGGCAGCAGTGCCGCCATACGGGAGGCAGGAGCAAGAACGAGAGGATGAAGAAGGAGCACGACTGTTGGATTAACATCCAACGGTCCAGCTACTAGAATCATTTTTGATTAAGTTGACAAAGCCGTGCGTACCGTCCGCTTAGCAGGCCCACAAGTCGGTCACCAAATCGACGGGTCCCGGTGTCAACGAGATGAATAATTTTTTTTGCAAAACAAGGAGGCACTTCCTTCCGTGCGAAGATACAACCGGTGGGTCCCAGCTGTCAGGTGGAGGAAACATTTTTTTAGCTTAATAAGGAGGAACTTTCCTTGCGTGCGACCATGGACCTCGTGGGTCCCAGTCGTCAGGCTCTCCACGTACAGTCCTCTTCCGATGACTCTCGTTTGTTGACCACGCCGCACCGAACACAGTGAGGCGATGGACGACAGCGAGGCCCCTGACGGGAATGACTCGGAGATGGGAAAACGCGGCATTGGAGTCGCAGATTGAGAGGAGGGGAACGGTTATAACTGGTTCTGTTGCAATTCATATCAAATTCAGGTTCACAGGACACGTTCATATTCATATCCAACATTCACTATCAACAACTCAAAAGATTCATATATACACAAGCTCAGCATATCTATGCATCCAAATGATTGATAGATCACACAACAATATTCATACATAATTCACAAAAAGATTCAGATATACACATGTTTAGTATGTTTATGCATCCAAATGATTGAGATCACAGCCAATATGATCCATGGACGAACTTTAATTACCTAGGGTACAGACTGGTAAATGGTGTTCAATCAGAGGTACTTCTTGCTAAAATTAGTTCTTGTACGAGTAAACTTTCGAGTACATAAGAGGCAACACAGACAATCTGAACTTTCCTTGTAGGTTTATCCTCAAATAATGGCCTCGTCTTGTGGAGGTTTGAGCAAATTGGCCACTACTTTCATCCAACTAGTTCTTGGCTCATCTTGGTCCTGTATCTCGCCAAAATTCTACATTGCGCATTTAGAAAGGAGGCGGTTGAGAAAATGAACCACCCAAATTTTTGTGCAGTTCAAGCTGAAATGGAGCATCCTTGGCGTGCAGATCGATTAAGTCCCAGATGAATATATCGCGTCAACCAACTTGTCCGGAATCTATAGACTCCATGCCATATAGTTCGCTACCATGTGCCGATAACCAAAAGGCACAAGTTGGGACCAAAGACTGGACTGCCTTTTTTCCGGGCTATGCACCAAGCAATATTTTGGCGTTCACTCTCCTAATACTTGAGTTTGACAATTGGTTGACGCCGGTTGATACTCGAATGAGTATAGGCACTTCTTGTCAACATCGATGCTTGCCTGAGTGAACTTTGGAGTACATAGCAGCAACATAAGTACCTATCCATCTGATCATTTTGTGCAGTTCTACTGAAATCACCCGATGTAATGATTTGCCTGCGAGTTCAGGCTCCAAGTTACTCCTTTATGAAATCGGCAAACAGTAGCACAATACCAAATTACCAATACATATGACAGGCACAATAATCAGGATTAAGACTAGTACCAACCTGTGTGAGGTAGCATATCAATTACTATTTCCTTTGACTGGAAGCCGAGATAAGCCAAGCGATCGACAAAGAAAGGAAGAAAGCAAGCGGAGATTAGCGACTGACAGGAAAGGACGGAAGCCGCCGAGGCAATGAAGCACCCAAAGTTTTTGTGCAGTTCCACCAAAATCGAGCATCCCTGTTGGCACATATATTGAGAGAGTGAGATTACTGTAATAGTGGGACTAGTTGATGAAACATATACTAACAAATAGAAGCACCCTCATTATCTTAATGGGTAAAGTTAGCAACATAGTAGTCTTGCTTAAAGAGAGGTATTAGTTTATTTAATCGGTGCCAATTAGCTCAACTCAACACTCAAAGCATTGCCATTTATCATAGGTTGCAAAACTTAAAAGTGCAAAGATAAAGGAGTTTCTCATGAGATGTACGATACAAATAGAGATGACAACAAACTAATATGGATGAAGGCCTTAGGCCCGTACCAACCTGAGAAAAAAAGCTTATTCATGTAGTCCCATAAGAGATGATAAATCACTCACTGGAATCACACAATAGTATATATTTTTGTGCACTTCAAATGTATCGAAAGATTATCAAGAACTTCCAGCAGAGTTAAAGCACTGGCTGGGATACAGTTCATTGTATTGTCTTGTGTAGTTCCACTAAAATGTATGATTGGCACAACATGATCCCTGTTTGCACAAGTAGGAACAAGGTGAAACCTTCATTAGCTTAGTGAGAAAGGATAGGAAGACATTAGCATATTACTCAAACAGTAGTATCAAATTCATGATGGACAATACGCAAAACATTGCCTCATTGAACCAACGGCAATAAATTGACATGCAAAACAATAGCACTATTATGTCATGACACTAATAATATTCCCTCCCTGCTCCACCACATGATTCACCTCCATAGACAAACATTCACACGTACATCATTAAGCATAGGGTCCTACTAAAGATTTGTTTAACTCCAACAGGAAAATTAGACAGTAATAAATTAGTGGTACTTAAGTGCTCCTAATTAATTAAGTGAGACAACAGAAGTGGAAGGGCTCCCTGGAGGATCGTCTCACATGTAAGGTAGTCGTTGCCGGAGCCCTTGAATAGCCTCGACTGAGGCCTCTGGCTTCAGCAAGATCACATTGGCACTGTTTATTCGTCTTATTCTTCCTCTTCATGCTATGTTCCTCTTTCTCCTCACCAGTTGGTGAAACCAAGTACATGATTGGCCTTCTAATTTAGAATTGGTTTTGTCAGTGAGGGAGTACAAGTGTACTAGTAAAAAAACAACATTATTTTCTCATGGCAGTGGAAAATAGAGATGAACACATGCATTAAATATCATTCTTACCTAAAGGAAGGTTATGGCGCCAATATGGATGATGAGGATTGGAACACAGATCTCCCTTTGTGCAGTTCCACCAAAATGAACCAACTGTTCCATCTGACATTCCAGTTAAACAGCACAAAAGTCACTTCTTTTAAGAAGAGTTTTGTGCAGTGCAACAAAAGGTCACAACAACAACCAGGTGAATTGGATATCCCTGTTTGCACAAAAAAGCACAGAGGAAACAGTCAGAGTCTCAAACAATTACAGGCAAAAACATTTGGCTAAACTTGTCAGGGTCTCAAACAATTACAGGCAAAAACATTGGCATGGCTTCATTTTTACCAGGGACATTATATTAAGAACAGCTAAGGTTGCGTTCGGTTCACAGGTTTGGTGCATGATTTTCGTAGGAACACAATTCCTACCATATTCTTTCCCTTCCAACCGTTCGAAACACGGGAAAGGTGAATAGTGTTTCATAGGAAATCTGGTCTGGTAGTACTGATTCCATCGGATTAGAAACATCCACGCGCTGCTCATTTTTTGGGCGGAAGCCCAAGGCAGGCGCTCGCTGCCACGCGTTAGACAGGTTGCTATGCTGTGTTTGCCGGAATAAAAAAATCAACCTATGTGTGGTACGTGAGGTGAGGACAAGAGTAGTCACTGTGCAGTTGAATAAACAAATAGCATCTGATACTGCCAAGCATGCTACTCTAAAAAAACAAATCTGTACATTTCGTAGTCCATCCGAACACATTCTCTTGAGAGTTTCCTCCGGTTCGCTGTTCCATAGTTTTATACCTACATTCCTTTCCTATTCCTCTATTTTCATCAATACCTATGTTTTCTGCCCCTTTATTCTGACCGGAGCCTAAATATTTGGTATAAGTGCATGGGACAGTGGGTGCACCAGCAGTACAGCACCATGTACGTAAATAGGGGCATAAAGTGGTGATTCATTGTTTGTTGCCCCGAGAAACAAATATCCAAGAAACATATCTGGGCTGGTCCCATTTTTGTTCACTCTAGCCACCTACTCCTATGTGTGGATAGCAAATCTAGTCCTGGTCATACCACTGTGTACAGCGTTACCTCTATATTTCCCTTTTCGACCAAGAGACCGGTTGGATGACCAGTCTGTACTACTTTCATCCCCTTTCCTTCCTGTTTGTACCAAGTCCGATGTACATACTAAATTCTCCCACCCCCACTTTATTTCAATGACAAGTATTTTCGGACGGAGGGAGTACAAGATTCGACTCCATGAAGTAGATTTACCTCTAACAATAGAAGAAAAAAAAAGGTGACATTGGACCATCCGATCGAGAGGGGCTGAGAGGTAGAAAATGATGCACATGCAGCGACGTAGCGAGCTGGGGAAGTAGAACTAAGGCGGTTTCGAACGAAGATATACCTGAAGGTCGTCGGGATGTGGATAGGTGGGAGGCGGGAGGCCGTATCCGCCCACAGGCAATGACGAAGGGATCAGAGAACCTCCCGCGCCGGCGCTCGACCAGAGATAACGGTGCGGCCGGCATTGGATCTCCTCCTCGCTGTCGACGACGGCCTAAACGCTGCCCCTCCTCCCCTTCACCGGCGGAGGGGGATACGTCCAGATCTGTAACCAGCGGTGAGGATAGAAAGCCAGTGTTACTACCCCTATCTTGTTTAGATCTGGAGAGGATGAGAGTGTGTGAATAGAGCAGCCCTAGCAAGCAAGCGCGGAGGCTCCGGCCTATATATAAGTAGTGGGGTAGTTTTCCTTTTTCACTCCATCAAAACAATCGTTTAAAATTGTGTACTATACTACATGCCAGGTCGCGGTTTTTTTAGTTGCTAATTGTTTTTTGAGGTAGCTACCCGCTGGTTCCAAGTGGTGTTACAGTGTGCCAGGTCGCACTTTGTATCGTTCAAGTCTGGTAGTACTACAAGTCCCTCCATTAAATGAGCAACCACCCCGTCGTAAAAATTGTGAACAAGCCCACGGCTAAAATTAGCGGAAACGTGGGTTGCCCCAACATGTATTATTATTTATATTTTCTACTCCCTTCGTTCCTAAATATAAGTCTTTTTTATTAGACACACCTAAGACAAGAATTTTTTTATTAGCAGTGAACCCCACATGTCATAGACATAAAAATTGTGGCAAGATTTCCTTAGGCAAGCCAAAGTGTGTCTAACAATTTGAGCAACTCAGGTTAGGCAAGTGTGGCAAGTGTGGGAAAAATAATGTGGCAACATAAGACAAACATAGTCACAATCCAAACAGCCCGTGATTTTTTGTGACATGCATGAAAATTTGGTTAGTTAAATTTATAGTCAAAATTTGGCAAGGTGCATCAAATCAACACATGCAAGTATCAAAAGGAAAGTCACGGCATGCATGCATGCGTTGTACTCCCTCCGTTTCCAAATATAAGTCTTTTTAGAGATTGCGACAAGTGACTACTCCCTCCGTTCCTAAATGTATGTCTTTTTAGGGATTCCACTAAAAACTACATACGGATGTATATAGACATATTTTAGAGTGTAGATTCACTCATTTTGTTTCGTATGTACTCCAGTTCATAGTGAAATCTCTAAAAATACTTATATTTTGGAACGGAGGGAGTACATCTGGCAGAATATGTCTACTCCTACATACGAAGTAGCCCATTTGAAATGTGTAAAAAGAGTTTCATCGAATGCAGTGCTTTGATGTGTCGCGTCAACTCGTACAAGCCCGAGAAATTTGATTACTATGATGCCCTCTCCCTCGCGGACTGAGCTCCGGTGCCTTAACTGCACCTGCCTTTGGCTGCATGACAGGTGGGGCAACCACCTGTTGGGCCCACCTGGCATGGACGCAAAGGCAGGAGCAGTAAGTAGAAGCTTTCGCTACACGCTATCCCTCCCGCACGAGGTGGACGGACATGCAGCAGTGGATTCGATACTGTAGAAGTAGGAGTAACATCATTGTTCGTCTTCTCGAAGAGGCGAAGAGCCAAGTGCAAACCGAACGTGGCAGTTGCGAACGCTCGCGTGGTGCGGTTCCTTGGAGTACTAGCCAGGCTCTTGCATGAGACAAAATTGCTATTGTTTAACAATTAAACTCCATTATCCATTGGTTGATACTCATTCTGCATAGGTCCACGCGCTTAGCACCGTTTCCTCCTGGGGTCACCAATATTTATTTGCTAATTAATAGCATTCCATGCAATGAACTATCCATTGCAAGTCATTAAAAGCGTGCACACCTCTCATCTCTTATTGGTTGATACGTATGTCAAGAAACAAGAAACAAGGTAGAAGTTAATGCACCGCCCCTAAGTGTTTTGGGACTATTTGGTTTTTGTAAGATGACTTACACACCTAGACGGAGGGAGTAGTATAGACCTGTAAACCAGAAAGGAGTATTTGCCTTTCTAGAGATTTCAACAAGTGACTAGACTTCGGCTAAAAAAACAAGTGACTAGACTACACCGTGTGCAGTACCCGCTCCCCTCCGGTTTATAGGGCTCAAATCTCAAATCTCATGAACCAAGGGATTTTGTGATTGGAGGAATGTATCTCGTACTTTACAAAACTACCCTAATTAAACTCATGCATTAATTACGCAGTTCTCTCGTTTTCCTCTCCGCCTTGGTCACGGTGCACAATATTGAGGCTAGCCATAGTGGGAGTAACTTAGGTAGTAACTTAACACATCCCAAGACAATTTTGCTTATGTGGCAAGTATTTAATGAGGAAAGAGGTGCTTGTGGTAACATAATATGTTACTCTAACATAGCGCTTTCCGAGGCAAAATGAGTCTATGAGATAATAAATGAAGCAATCTATGATACTACTACTGTGTTACTTTGCACTATGGAGGTAGTAACTTACACTAGTGTCATATG
Source organism: Aegilops bicornis (assembly GCA_021605145.1). Lineage (NCBI taxonomy): Eukaryota > Viridiplantae > Streptophyta > Magnoliopsida > Poales > Poaceae > Aegilops > Aegilops bicornis. The sequence goes on along the minus strand of CM038675.1, from coordinate 848,421,855 downwards.
CATGACACTAGTCTAAGTTACTCCCCACTATGACCAGCCTGAGAGAATGCTTCGATACGTTTTAGTCTCATGTCTGAAAGTAGTGGGACTAAAACTTGTTAGCCTCATCCATGCTTGGATCCAAATAATAAAGAGACTAAAATCAAGTTAATGACATTTCAAAGCATCCGGGCCCGCGTGCCATCCACCAAATCACGGTGAGGTGCTACAGTCGAGACTCACCTGTCACCCCGGTGTGGCCGTCATGACCCGTCATATCACAAAACCCACACCTTTACCAGCAGTGGTAAGGTGGCCTCCAAGTTGGACTGGACGAAGCAACCATCTTTCATTGGAACGCTCGTTCAAGCCCTTCCTTCCCTTTCTTGAAGAAAACCTCACCTGTGCTACTCACTTCTGCCATTTTTCTTCTCTACCGACGAAGGAAAGGTGGGCGAATCAGTTATGCTGCTATATTTTCATTCCAATAATCTTCTTTTGCGAAGCTTCACCCATTCTCACATCCTATTCTTTTCCCATTTTCATTGCGATTGTAGTTTCCTTTCGATTGCTTTTTGTTTGCCAGTTCATTGATGGATCACGGAGCACTAGGCAAAGAGTTGCCGGCGGACAACCCATTGGAGACAGCGATCTCCAGGAAGCGAGCACCGACCAACGAGTTGACCATGTTGGCGGGCCAACCCATGGAGACGAAGAACTCCAAGAAACAAGCACTGGCCAAAGAGTTGAGGACGTTGGCGGACGAACTCCTCAAAGAAAGTTGGAAGAACAGCAAGGGCCCCACCGTGCCTACCCCAGGAGCTCTGATTTCCACCTATGTGAGGCTCAAGACCGAGTTTGAGGAGATAGTCGCCGTTGAGAAGCAGTATTCTCCTGGCAAGGTGATGGCCCCCATCGAGGACGAGGAGATGGCCCTCGGAGGGATGAGATCCCTCGGTGAGCTGCACAAGGTAAAAAATAATGGCTTATTACCATAGTTGTGGTTTTTGATTATTTGCAATGTGCTTGCTTTTTGATTATTTGAAATGTGCTTGCTAATATGTTAGTGTTGTGCAGGTGCCGGTGGTTGTCCTTGATGATTCCGATGTCGTGGCCCGTCCTGTTGGCATCGCCCCGGAGATCGATTCCGGTACCGCTCTCCATCCTATGGACATCACCCCAGAGATCGATTCCGATGTCGCGGTCAGTCCTGTGGACATCGCCCCAGAAATCGATTCCCATGCCGCCGTCTTTGTGGTCATTGCCCGAGAGATCGATGACAAGAAATAGCTGGTCGCGCTAATCCTTCAGGGTAGTTTGCATTGCCCTGTGTTTAATTACCAGAATGATGCGTGTTATCAAACCATCTTAGGGCCAGTGCACTGTCTTGTGCGGGCAGATCTTGCTACTTTTATTTGATAGTGAATCATGCGATGAATCATGCGAACCCTCTCCGAGTTATGGAAACAGATGTATCCTCACCAGCTTTTGATGTAATATATGGCATGCTTAGATGTAAGTTTGAACTGTTTATCATATCAGCAGGGCTTGTTTGATGATTCTTGGTGTTAGGAGGCTAGCTACTGTGCGAGCTATAGTACTTGCAAAACACTCACCGAAGAGAAACGTTGGGGCTGATGAGCTCGTGGTACGCTTATACTTATCCCTCGTCGATCGACCAATAGCCCTAGCTCCTAAAATTAAATTGTAGGCTTAGCGATCGATCAGACAATAGTCGACATACATTCATGCCTCATTTGGTTCATATGGTAGGAAAATCATAGCAAAAGTATAGAGAACGTGCAACACAAAATCATAGCAGTGCAGAGACGTACTCCCTCTGTTCCAAAATAGATGACCTAGGCGGGCTAGTTTGGCCTAGTGGGTTTCAGTGATATGATGTGGTACAGTGCCGTCCAGTCTTCGCGTGTGGTAGCAGTATTGCGGGTACAGTAAGTTTTCTTGAAGAAGCGGAATTCAACGAAGTCATGATGGTTCCTTCGTCCGAACAACTTACAGTGGGAAAGGTTGGGCCTGCGATACGACCGGGGTAGACCAGGATAATTTTGTGCACGGCAGGTGGACCAGGATGGTCGACGTCCCACATGTCGGCGAATGAAAGTATTCTTTCCGATATAGAGGACGAGCAACGAGTATTCATTGTTTATTTTTGATGAAAGCTATTGTCTCCACTGTTACTCCTTGACTTTGTCAATGCCTCTCTCCTCCACATAAGCGGGGACTACTTGCTATGCATGCAGCGGGCAGCTGGCGTCTTGAGGGGCCAGGGCGGTGAGAGCGGGCTCCGGAAGCGGTCTGGACTCCAGCATGGCCCACCTCACATTATCACCATATATTTCTTGGAGTCCGTGCGCGGCGGGCGGGCGATCTCTTCTCCCTCCCCCGTTTCTCTCTTCTCAGCCAACGCCCGCCGAGCGATTAGATTTCGGCTATCGACGGTTTATTCAATTACGGTCCCACATATCAGTGAAATTGCAAGACAACGCGTGTCCCCTCTGGTGAGCGGCGTGCGAGCCGGACTGTCGGGGTTGCGACGCGTACGAGTCGTAAGTGTGCCGCCTTTTCCTTTAGAACTTGCGAAGCGTAACATTTTCGCACGATCGATCGATAGAAATCCAGAACAAAATGACGAGGGCGGTGCTTTCCCGCTCGTTAGGCGGGCTAGTTCGAGTGATATGATGTGCTACAGTGCCGTCCACTTGCTCCATTTTCATGTAAGCAAGAGTTTACACTTACGCGGGAGGAGTGCGAAACACCGCGGATCTGATTTTGATCGAGGGATAACTGTTCCCTGCCAAATAATGGAGGATTGTTAGCGATTATAGCATGATAGTTAGGGCATCTCCAGCGCTGGCCCACAAATTTACACAGGCATCTGTCCGAGGACACTGATGGATGCAATCCGATGTTGCCCGCATACCTTTCGACAACCTTATGAACTAACCGGACGAAATTCGTGCAAACAAAGCAAATTTCAAATTAACCGGATGAAATTCATTACATTTCGAAAACTTTTCCTACAAACTGGACGAAATTCATTACATATTTCGCACAAACCGTACTAAACCTACTGTAAACCTAATCTAAACGATCGCCGGCGCCCGACCACCAAGTCCGGCCATGAACCCGAGAAAGCCGGCCATTGCCTTTGCCTCCTCCTCATCCGCCTTGATAACCTCCTCCTCCGGCCGGAGCACAAGGTTATGAAGATTTCCGCCTCCACGTCGCCGTCAAGCGGCTAATCGGCCACCGATGTTTACCCCACCAAGCTTGGCGTCGACTGAGTGGAGTAGCGGTGACCTTTCCGGGACCAGAGCGGCGGCAACCTACCGTGTACTACTCTTCCTCGCTGCCAGCTGCGCCCGCGCACGCGCGCCGGCTTCGTGGTCGTGGCGGCGGAGGGCGGCCCGGGGGGTGCCGACGATCTCCTTCGTTTGCTCCTGCGATAGTACGTTGAAGAGAGCTTTGGAGCGTGCCCAGAGCGGAGCCGCCGATGTCCCTCGTCTGCTCCTGCGACAGTACGTCCAAGAGAGCTTCGGAGCGCCACGAGGCCATGGTTGAAGTGGTGCCGACAGAAGGAAGGGACCGGAGGAGAATAAGTGTGGGTCTTTGGCTATGGCTGGGAGCTGGGGCTCAAGTTAATATAGCGGGCGAATGGCAATGAGCCGTGGCAGACGGATGGACAACTGGCGCCGGAGTAGGTTCGTCGGGCGTGAATGCGGACGCTGCATCAGTGACTTAACTGCAGATGCGTTTGGGCGACTGACATGTGGGCCCAACGGGCGTCTGGCCCGCATATCAGTGACACACAATTTGCACCTGCAGTTAAGTCCAGTGAATGCGGCATTGACATTCTGGAGAGATGGTGACCGTTTCAGGCGCATGCGGACTGTTTGACTGGTCAACCATACAAATACGGAGCTATACACTGAGCCAGTGACCGTATAATCACCATATCTCGTATACAATGATCAAAGTGAGCTATCAAGACAAGTTCGATGACCACCAATGCATTTTACTCGGTAATAAATGACCAGGATTGAAGGGGAATCCTAATTTGCTTCGTCTTCTATCCTTGAGCTCTTGACATACCAATGCACTATACGGTTGTCCGGCCACTCCACCCCAGAGCTCTCACCAAGCGTCGTTCATGCCACCGCGCCGCACACTAACCGGTAAGGTAGCGATGGCATCCCGCCGCGCCGAGTTCCTCGCCGCCCACGAACGCACACAAAATGGTAGTGAAGCGATGGCATCCCTCCGTGCCGAGTTCATCGCCGCTCGCGACCTCACAACTATGTGGGAGGAATTTGAAGATGCCAAGTTCGAATGGGCGGTAGAGCAAGAGGCGGCCAAAGCCGCACAGAGGGAGCGGAAAAGTCAGAAAGCACTCAAGAAAAGAGAGGCCCGCCGCCGCAAGAAAGAAAAGGACGCACGCGCTGCTGCAGAGAGGTCGGCGGAGATCCAAGCACGGTGGGGTGTCGCCGACAAAGCCGGGAAGGAGAACGACGGCGTCTGGCCAGCATGTGAGAAGTAGTAGTACTAGTAGTTAGTGTGTGTGTCTGTGTCTGAGTACGAGCATGTACCAGTACTACTAGTTACTACTGTAGTTTCTAGAGCAAATTACCATTACATTAGCCTAGACTAAGTGGAAAAATTCCTATCCTATGCATCAAATGTCTTCTCTTTCTCTATAGGAATTGAGATGCATGCCATCTCACTTCCTATGATATTCATATTCCTATCCTATGAATGAAAGGAGGCCTCTGTTGGAGTAAATACTGTAGCTAGCAGTACTGATGGTACAGTAGTTTTCTTCAAGAAGCGGAATTCAACGAAGTCATGATGGTTCCTTCGTCCAAGCAACTTCAAAGTGGGAAGTGGGCCTGTGATTTGACGGCTCATTAGTCATTGTTACTGCGGCTTGACGACCTGGGTGACTCTCCCTTGGAGTTCTGCGTGCATTGCAAGTGGACCAGGATGGTCGACGTCCCACATGTTGGCGAACGGAAGTATTCTTTCCGATATCGAGGAGCAAGGAAACCGCGTGGTATAGTATCACTGCTGATTGGTTCGCAAAAAAATAGTATCACTGCCGATTTATAATTATTTTTTATTTCTGATGAATGCTAGCGTTTCAACTCTTACGACGAAGGGTGCCAAACACGGCACGTGCTGGATGTCCCACACGTCAGCGAAAGGAGTGGGACATGAACAGCGTGGTAGAGCCCAGCGTAAATAAACATCGTGGTAGAGCGTCTCCACTTCTTCCACTTCTGGGTCGGAGACCATATGTAGTAGTACTTAGCTGTATGAACGATACAAAGTGCGACCTGGAGAGAAAGACACGTCTAGTTGGAAGGTCTCGGGACATACACGTAAACGAATATAAAAGTTAATATGTGCCTCCAACTAATATAGTAGTAGTAGAGTACTTAGACACGTACTCCATAACATCACCGTGCATTGCACGTACAACATTTAGTGGTAGTACGTCGTAAGAGACAAATGCCGCCCAAGGGTTTCCTTCTCGACTTACTTTTGGTTGTTTGGTAGAGTGTATGGAGGGTGCATGAGTCCATACTAGTTTAGCACAAATACACTAGAAGCATGGATGAAGAGAGCATGCATGAAGAGGGGTGTTGAGTTGAGCATGCATGAAGAAGGAACAACTATGCTGAGACGAGAACGCAACCAAACACACCCTGTATGCCACGCATGTTCATACCATTTGTGCCTTTCTACTCCACTTACTGCGCTACATTACTCAGGTTCGTACGTCCACTCCTGGGTATATGTCCGTCTCGTAGTTCCAGTGCCACGTGTTCTTCATATAGATGGAACAATCGTGGCATAACACGTGCGCCTTGATGCTAGATGTCTCGCGTGTTGGCAAAAGGATGAACAAAGCTCATGTAAAAAAAAGAGTGGAAGAACATAGATTCCGGACGACCGAGAAGGAGCAAGGAACCTCGTGGTGGAGCGTCTGCACTCATAATATTTAATATTATGCAGCGATATAAAATTAACCAATCATCTCCACAGTGGACTGGGAGAGTACGAAACACGGCAGCCCAGTGTAGTTACATCATACTAGTACATGGCTAAACCACGCTATCACCATATTTCTTGGCTTCCGTGCGACACCTATCTCTAGTAATCCAGCAGCCTGTATCGCTTCTCCCTCCTCGTCTCTATCAAAGTGCGGCGGGCTGGCATTTCTGTCGTCTATTGAGGTCGGTTAACTATCACATGTTAGCGACATGCCAAGAGCATTCTAAAAAAATTCCTTTCACGTTCTGTTTTTAAAAAGAAAAAAATCCTTTCATGTACGAATTTGCCTGTATGCTTTGAGCAACTTGCATGTCCTATACTGCTCCTATTTGATACTCTAACTTAGATAGAGGTTAGACTAACTCATGACTAACCCTGAACTAACTGTAGCCAAAGACGTGTGTGGGTGACAGGGTTAGATTGACAATAAATGCACTTCATGGAGAGAGAAAAGCGATTTTTCAGTGGTCCCAATGAGAACTATCTCCAGTTAACACCTCTTGGGTGGGATAGGTTTTTTTGGTGGGTTCGGTGCAACTTGCTCCAATTTAAACCATCATGCTTGGATACTTTAGGGCTATTTGAGCCCCAACTAGCTCAAACTAACTCTAACCCATGGATCCAAACAGGGCCTATGGCCAGTCTCGACGCGGAGCAGTCGCGTGCACCGGGAAGCGGCGCTCTCTCGGCCGTCGCGCCACTTCAAAGCCGGCGCCAGTGAGAGGTCGCCTCCGCTCTGGCCGGGCATTAATGCGGCACTGACGCTCCAGGCGACGCTGACCGTTTCACGCGGGAAGCGCGCGCTGGCAAGGGAGTATAGGTTTTGAACCGTTTCAGGTGTAGTAGTAATGGTAGTTTGCAAAACTACTGAATTATTGCACTCAGTTTTCTAAGAAATTGTGGTAAAAATGTTACTCCAAAGCCCGCTTCCCTTCTCCTTCCTGCTCGTGATTTACGTGGCCATGTTAACGTGGTTGTGTCAAAAAAATGTCACTTCCTGCTCGTGATTTGCGTTATATAATTACAAGCAAGATTCTCGTGCATTGCACGGAACATCAATATGCATTTTTTACATAACACCTATTGTGATTGACCCATGCAGGAGTAATCCCATGTGTAAAAACTAATGATATCTCGAGAATTTTATCGGAAAACTGGTATCTCGAGAATGTCATCGAAAAAATGAAAGATGAGAGATAAGGCGAGGAGGAGTGGGGCATGGTGGTGACTGGTGGTCGGAATGGGCGGAGGCATGGGGATGGGCCAGGCGCCCGGCAGGCGCTGGCGCCACCATGCATGCTAGATTGTTCCAGAGACTTATTCCTTTTTAATTGCTGAGCAATGAGGTTGCGGGAGATAATGATGTGGAGAGAGGTGCGGGTATCTTTTGTAAAATTATCATAGTTTGCTTCCTATCCGTCAGATATAGATCATACGAACTGTATTACAAGATGGCAGGGACACCATCATCGCCGACTCGTTTTTTTATAAGGGTATACAGATGATAAGTTTGCTGACTACTAAAGTAAAGTGGAATTTGTCCATGTTATGCAAGTAAATAAAGGTGATTGTTTATCATACGGGTAAGGTTGGATGAAGGGTGGTAGGAACAAATGCTCCGCCTAGAGCATGTATGTGTGAGATGGAGTCTTAGTGTGTGTGGTGTGTCTGTGTGTGTGTGTGTGAGAGAGAGAGAGAGTGAGAGAGAGAGAGAGGAGAGAGAGAGATGGAGTCTTAGTTTGTGTGTGTGTGAGAGAGAGAGATGGAGTCTAAGTGTGTGTGTGTGGGGGGGTGCGTGTGTGTGTGTTTGTGTGTGTGTGTGTGAGAGAGAGAGAGAGATGGAGTCTTAGTGTGTGTGTGGGGGTGGTGGTGCGTGTGTGCGTGCGTGCGTGTGTGTGTGTGTGTGTGCGTGCGTGCGTGTGTGTGTGTGTGTGTCCCATGGTCCTCTGTGGTGGATATAATTTAAGTGTGCATGGCTTCATCATAGAGAGATGATGTGTATGGCAGAGGCCACCAACGATGGGGTGCGAGAGAGAAAATGCCCGTAGGAGGGAAGAGAAGGTGCGTGCGCATGAGAGGAGTCGACATCGAGATAACGTGTTTGTTCGAGAGACACCACGGAAGACTACTATATATCGATGGTGCATGTAGGCGGGAATTAAACAAAGGGATGGTCTTATTGGTTTCGGGGATATAGGGGAAGAGTGAGAGGCGCGAGGCGGGGGGGGGGGGTAGCTAGAAGGAGATTGTTAAGTGTGAGTGTGTGTTTTGCCCATCCAGGCGGAAGTTATGTGCACAAAAGAGGAGAACGATTCGATGTGGCATTAGGATTGAGGGTAATTAACTACGTAGGAGACATAGAGACCTTGAACGTGCATGTGTGAGAGGTATACATGTATACGTGGGATCTGTGTGTCCGCGCGCGCATGATCGAGATAAAAGAAAGAAGACATAAGTCCTAAGATCAACAACATGGGAGAGACGGATCGGTATGACAATATGCATGCATGTGAGAATGCAGGCAGGGGCGGAATTTGGCCTGGGGCAACTGGGGCTATAGCCCCAGGCTTGGCCCAACTGGTAGGTATATATTTAGTAGAATTTTTTTTTTACATTTGTAGACTTACAAAGCCCAGCCCCAGGCGTCCAAGCACAGCCCACGTAAGTTCCCAGTTCCCAGCCCAACTGAGCTGTCCTACGGGCTTGGTTGGAAGAAAAAGTAGACACCTGCGCCACAACCCCCGTTGGTTTTGGTAGTAGCGATTCATCAGGAATCAATCGTCCAGCGTCTCGCCTGATCGATCAAATATCTCTCGTTCACAGCTGCGCCGCCTCAGCTGCGATGCATCAGCCGCCCGCCGTTTCCCACGAGAACTGAGACCGGCGTCCCGCACCCAGGCGGCTGGCGCTCGCCGCTCGAAGCACGGGTCATCTCACCTCGTCCGAGCAGGAGCAGCCCCCTCCAGGCTCCAGCCCTTTCTGTTCCTTTTCATCTTCACAATCGGCTAGACTGACAACATGACAGGTAATCTTCAGTTTACTGTATTTGTCATCTAATTTTCCCTAGTCTCTTTCTATTAGCTGAAAATCAACGAGTTTGTGACATTGAATTGAATTACTTTAATCACTTCTGTTTCATTGTTATTTGTTAATAGCCAAAAAAAATCCAAGATGAAGAGGATTCGGACAATTGAATCTTTTTTTCAGTCAACATCTGGCCAGCCTGCAACCAACACCAATTATTCGCCTACTGACAATGCACGTGTGGAGCTTAATCCAGATGACATTAATCCAGACCCCGGCCTCCGAAAACCAATTGAGGAGTTGCATGTGAGTGTGAGAGATGCTGCTAGAAGGGAGTATTTGGCCATGGGACCATGCCAACCAACATGACATGTCTACGAACAAGAAAGAAAAGGGAAACAAATGAGAGGCTTTCGTGAAGAGTGGTACAAGTCACATGATTGGTTGGAATATAGTGTTGCTAAAAAAGCCGCCTTTTGTTTTCATTGTTTTCTCTTTAAGCAACCAAGAGCTGAAAACTATGGAATAGAAGCATATACAAAGAAAGGTTTTAGTAATTGGAAAAATGCTACAGCATCTTTTGATACTCATGTTGTCAACGTTAATAGTGCTCATAATAGAGCTAGAAGACATTGTAAAGCTTTTCAAAACCCAAGGCAAAATGTTGAACAAGTATGGGCTGGTTCAGATAAGAAGAAGGAGGAAGAGTATTTGGGTCGTCTCACTATTATGTTAGGTGTTGTGAGGTTCCTTTTATTGCAAGCTCTTGCTTTTCGTGGACATGATGAGTCAGCTAACTCAAGTAATAAGGGGAATTTCTTAGAGATGGTGCAATGGTATAAAAGAAGGATGAAAATGCTGCGAAGTTGTTAGATTGCGCTCCTGGAAATAATTTGTTGACTTCTGGAGAAATACAAAAGCAGTTGTGTAAAGCTTGTGGAGAAGAGACTACGAAAGCCATTGTGAAGGATATTGGGGATAAAAAATTCGCTGTCCTTGTTGATGAGGCTCGAGATGCATCTATCAAGGAGCAAATGGCTGTGGCCTTGAGGTTTGTATGTCATGAATTGAAATTTTTATTGCTTCTTCGTTATGAAGTATGTTTGTATTAAGTTTGTTTCTTATCTCATCTAGGTATTTGAACAGTCAGGGGGAAGTGATTGAGAGGTTTCTCATGATTAAACATGTTGCCGACACAACATCATCTTCATTGAAGGCAGCCTTAGATGCTCTGTTTCTTAAACATGGTGTATCTATCCATAGAGTGCGGGGCCAAGGATACGATGGAGCATCAAACATGAGAGGTGAATTCCATGGGCTGCAAAGAAGGGTACTAGATGAGAATCCTTATGCTTTTTATATTCATTGCTTTGCCCATCAGTTGCAGTTAGTGGTAGTTGCTGTTGCCAAGTGTTGTCCTTCTGTCTTGGATTTCTTTAGCTACACTTCTATGATTGTCCATAGTGTTAATGGTTCTTGCAAGCGACATGATCAGTTAGCCCAAGCACACCATGATAATCTTGTGCAGAAATTGGAGAGTGGAGAAATTTTTACAGGGAGAGGGAAGAACCAACAAACTAACCTTACAAGACCGGTGATACTAGGTGGGGCTCACATCACAAAACCTTGTGTCGTCTTCATCAGATGTGGTATGCAGTGCTAGAGGTATTGGAAAATATGTCTGATGATGCCACTAACACATCACAAAAAACCACATCACGAGGTTTGATAAGTCATATGGAGAGCTTTGAGTTTGTGTTTATACTGCATCTAATGATCAAATTGTTGGGAAAAACTAATGATCTATCACAGTGCTTGCAAAAAAAGAACCAGAACATTGTTCGTGCTATGGGCTTGATTAAGACCACATTACAGAAACTCAATGAGATGAGGCATCAGGGTTGGGATGAGTTATTTGAAGAGGTAAAGGCCTTTTGTCTCCAACATAACATCATTATTCCAAACATGATGGAAACATTAGCTATCGGGGGCCGTTCCAGAGGTCGCGGCGGCCAATTGGTAACTCACTTGCATTATTACAATCATGAAATATTTAATGTGGTGCTTGACCAGATTATTGTTGAGTTCAACAATCGCTTTGCTGAGAAATCTACTCAACTATTGAGATGCATTGCTTGTCTTGACCCAAGAAATTCTTTTGCCAACTTTGATATAAATAAGCTGGTTGAACTTGCTCAGATGTATGGTGCTGATTTCTCGGAATATGAGTGCAGAGTTCTTAGGGACCAACTTGAGACATTTGTCACTGAAGCTAGAGCTGATACTGAATTTTTAAGATGCATTGATCTTGGCCAGCTTGCTACGAAGATGGTTCAAACAGATAGGCACACACATTTTCAATTAGTATATCGTCTCACTGAATTGGCCTTGATTCTGCCTGTCGCAACAACAACCGTAGAAAGAGCTTTCTCAGCTATGATCATTGTCAAAACTGAGTTGCGGAATAAGATGAATGATCAATGGATGAATCATCGTTTGGTGTGCTATATTGAGTGTGATGTATTTGCAAGCATTGATGATATTAAGATTATACAGTGCTATCAAAAAATGAGGAAACGCAAGGGGCTACTACCTCGTGCACTTCGTGACAATGTTTTTTTTTTCAAAATATCATACGGACAATTGATTTTAGTATATGTCCAGTGTCCTAATTTTAAATACTCGATTTTATATTTGCAGCTCTAGGTCCTTCTACTATTGCTGGTGAAGAAACAATGGCCTAGAATTAACCAAGTCTTCATTAGTTTGGTACCAAACAATGTTTGCAAAAATGCACTTTGTTAAATTATTTGTTTTATCAAATTTTCTCTCGTGGTAATAATGAATTTATATTTCATCTTTAATGTGAATTTGTGGCATACTTCTAGAACACGTTGGTGTGCATGTCATTTGACATTATTTTTAGTCAGTTAGTTTTAGCCCTAGGCTTTGAGAAATCCTGGCTCCGCCTCTGAATGCAGGGAAGAAGGCCCAACAATTGAGCATATGTTTTTGTCTTTATGAGATAGTGGCATGGGCTGGAGCATGCATCTATGGCGAGCAGAGGGGGTGAGGCGCAACGATTGTGTAAAAGAGATCAACCTATAAATGCATATGTATGGATAGACACATATAGTGTGGGTGATAGGAAGCAAGACTCCGCGCGAGAAAAAAATGTTGACGGAGAAACTACAGATAGATACAGAGATGGAGATGCTAGCTAGAGAGACATTCGATATAGTTTGGGTGCCGGAGATGACCGTCAGGTGGTTCAAAGGGTGAAGTTATATATGTGTGTGAGAGGGCACTTGACTGCATGCATGTAGAGAGAAACATATGTAGTGTGCGTGATAGGAATCAAGAGTGAGGGCGAGAAAGAAGGTTGATGGAGAAACAGATAAATAGAAAGATAAAGATGCTAGCTAGTGTGCGCTAGAGATAGGAGTCGAGTGGATCAGAAGGCTGGGTTATGTGTGTGGGTGTGAGAGAGATAGAGAGAGGGTGCATGTGAGTCACATACAAACAAATATCAGAGAGAAATGAGATCCAGAGAGACGGAGTTTTGTGTCTGCGAGAGAGAAAGATATTTCACAACGAGATTGATAGCTAGAGAGACATATGAGGGAACACAAGATATCTCTAGGGAGGGAGGGTGTGTTTGAGCGACATACAAGAGAACAATGGAGAAATATGAGACCCTGGGAGACAGAGTTTGTGTTTGTGTGTGAGAAAGAGATATTGAAGAGGAAGATTCGTAGGTTCTCATATCTAAGGAGCGAAAGACATCTCAGTATGAGGGGTGTGCGAGTGGCACACATGGGAATAGTTGAGAGAAATGAGACCCCGGGAGACAAAGTTTTGTGTTTGTGTGACAGAAAGATATTCCACATGGAGAATCATAGCTAGAGACACATAGCAGGGAGCGAGATATACTTAGAAAGAGATAGAGTGATGAAGGTCAATGGAGAGAGTACCGTCAGTGTGTTACGAAGATAAAAGATCATTGTCGACATACAGGTAGCACGAGAGATGCCTGAGAGACGATGAACGCGTATAGGTCCAGAGAGATAGTCCTATATAAGCATGAGTGATAGCTATATGAGACGAATATCTGGATTGAAGGGGATTCAAATATTTAAACTGGAGATCACGACATTGATAATATCATAACGCAAATTGGTGTATCAAACATGCATATTCATTTGAATTTGGGCACACGTGTAATTTTATACAGTTTATCAATATTGGTGATCCATAGATTCTTCAATTACAAACAATGCATGGTTTATATGCAATTAGTGTCTAAACGGGATTACACTATATGTTGCGTGTGTGAAACACATTACACATGTTTGAGAAGTTAAAAAAACCCGCATGAAACACACATTAATTGGAGACAGTTAGCGAGGAATGCATACATTGGATTTCAACTTAAAGTGGTTACAAATATTTGAAAATCCAAATTGATGGATACAACCTTATGAATCTGAGATCATGCCATTTGTAAACCATATTTATGTATAAATGGTGTTGTACTTTTGAAAGTATATATGTAAAAAAATGATGTATATAGAATGTAATTCCAATTGAAAATGGATCCCGCCCGAAAAAAATAGTAGAATACAAACGAGATTCGAATTGAGTTGGCACGGTAAACGTGCACTGTGCAAAATTTGAACGAAGCGGGGAAAGTCGTAGTAACCGCCCGAAACCAAAATCTGCGAGATGGAAATCACTACTGCCTATCCCTGCCGCGCAAAGCCTATCTGCTGGATTTCTATAGGTTTCGATAGGGGTAGGTTTGTAATTTCACCCAAACGTGACGTAACCGCCTCTCACCCGGATTCATACACGGTGGGCGCCAAAAAACACAGTGTGCCCTCGGCCGAAATTGACTCCCTCCCCTATTCATATTCATACACGGTGGGCGCCAAAAACAAACTCTCGTCGGCAAATATTCGGTGTATGCGAGATTACCGTCCTATCCCCAACCGACTAATGTTGTTGTGATGTACGTAGTAGAAATTTGAAACTGGGGCTAAGTTTGTAAATTTCCTCGCATTTGAGACAAGCGCGCCCTGACTACATGGTTTCCCCCTTCCTCTCTACCTCCCTTTTCCCCATTCGTACTCCATGGGCGCCAAAACACCCTCTCCACCCCACCCTCCTCCATCCGCCGCCGTCCTCCACCCCATCCACCGCCGTCCTCCTCCACCATGCCGGAGCTAATACCCCGACGCCGCCGTCCATTACGACCTCTCTCATCCACGCCTTCGGACCGGGATCCTTGCATCCCGTCCCCTCGCTTCATCCCCGCCGTCGTCCACCTTGCCGGCGCCGCTCCTACGACCGTCTAGTCCACCGCGCCCCGCCGCCACCGTCTACCCTCCTAGATCTGCTTCCACGCCGCCGACAGCCATCGCTACTGCAACACCGTCAAATTCTCACCAGATGCGTACACGGCGCCGCACCAGAGGCGGTACTCTTTCGTATCTCCTCAACTTATTTATCGCAGAAAGAAAATAGATCGCCACTGCTTTACTCTGATTTCTTGTCTTGGTTGCGAAGTTGTCTTTGTCCGGTTTGCACCTTCAGATCCGCCATGGCACGCTCAACACTATACTCCCAATGCTTATGGTTTTCCCCTTTTATATTCCACACTAGTTAAATCACAGTAGACTAAATTTCAAAATTGGGTCAGTTGATTTTTCAGAGCTCGCCGGAGTTCGCCTGTGCGAACCAAGGGGCTCGGGTGGTTGTGGGGCCTCGCCGAATGAAGAAAACTCGACGCGGGTGGGGGGGGGGGTTGGCGGGAAGGAACCTGGCGGTGAGGGCGGTGGTTCGGCGGCCCGTCACGGTGTTCTGTATGGGAAGAATCACAAACGAGGAAGAAGAAGGGTTAGGAGACGTAGGATCTTCATCCAACTGCCTGAAATGGTTGAGAGACAACTGGGAGTTGCATTCTTAATGCACTCTGGTTCATCATGTGTGGGCACTGCGCAACCAACATTTTATTATCCAAAATCTGCTTGCTCTTCTTTACCATGTTCGATAGTGCTGGCCTATACGCGATCGATAGGATTTCAATTACTAGCGGCAATACAACACCGTATTTTCAAGCCAGTTCCACTTTCCCGATTTATATATCGTGGTTATGGTGTACCCCTGTTATGTACACTATGATCTGCCTAGTTGTTGTGTGCTCTTGTTATCATGGTTTGGCAATAAACTATCTATACAGTATATTATGAACCTATCATCTGCCAGCTATCCTTACTTCTGGAGCCTATTTTTTTGTGTACTTGTGCCAGATTATATAAATGCACGCACGATATTACAGCACACATGAGCTCTCTCATCAGAATCCAGTGATAGCACATAAGTGTTTACAGGGGCGCCCCTATATTAGAATATCATCTGCATTACAAAGATAATCTCACAACTATTTATGTTTTCATGGTTCTCAGATATTATACGCAATTACAGTGAATATCAGAATCCGCGCATCAAAAGAATATTGTGGAACACTGCAATGACTTACAAAATTGGCACCAAGGCATTGAGTGCCATTTTGGAAGCAATGAAACTCGTACGCTCCCCACCTGTTGATTCTTGTTCAGAATATCATTCTAATGACTATTCTAACCTCGAGGAGTCAAAGGCAAATGGCCTATCCTGTTCACCCATCAAGGTGCCTGTTCTAATTTGGCAAGGTTTTATTGATTGCGCGTATCTTGTATATGTTGTCTTGCATTTCTTCTACTTTGTTGCACCACCATCTGCTTAGTTTACTCATCATATAACTCGAGATGCTATGCCCATCCATTATCAATACATATTCCATCTGTCGTCATACCATGTTTTTCCACTAAAATGTTGTTCTTGTGCATCAGACATCAAAAAGGAAGAGGGTGATTGCCGAACCTGAAGGAGCACCAGCAAAGTCCTTGAAAACGTGGTGGTGCCGGAGAAATCAGACAGCGCCCCACTTATATTGGCTGTACAACCAGTGACACAAAACATAGGACCGACTCAAGCAGACTGTACCCATACTTCACTGGCCACACCACTAGCCCCACCACACAGGACCTGCACTCCAGCAAAAGGTATACCGATTTCATTTGCCATAGCACCAGCCGTACCATAGAAAAATCCCACTCCAGCAAAAAGAACAGCAAGTCCACCGGCTGAAGACCTATCCCAACTGCAGAGACGGCCAATTCCTGCATATTGGAACCCCATTCCATTTATTTCCAGTTTAAAAGACAATGCTTTCAATGTTTTTAGGGACTACGTGCATATATTCCCATCATTTGAAGATTATAGTGAAGACAAACACCATTTTCACATCTTCCTGTCCAACTTACGTGTAAGTGCTATTATTCATGGTTATTATTTTCCTGTTTTCTGCTGATCGAACACATCAATGATTTACATTACATTGTTGTAATTAGGTGAGGGTCAATCTGGATAGTCATGACGAGCAAAGCTTGCTTGTGCTTTTCAAGGAAGCATTAAGCAGTATCGGTGTTACCTGAGGAAATCACACTTTGATGGCAAGTCTATAAACAAATTTCCGGTGAAGTCTCCTGTGCTAAATTTAGAAGACATTGAATGGAAAAACCTTGTTATGCACTGGTCTCGTTCCCAAGATGAGGTATTGTCTATGAAATCACATGACAATTTGAACTTCTACTTTTCCGCATGTGCCTTGCTGATCTTTTTTGCAGGAAATCAGCTCGAAGAAGAATTCCGGTTTGAAAAGAACGACATGATATCGCAAATATGCTGCCCACTGCTTTGCTCTTGTAAGTACATGTTGTCCTTTATCAGTGTACTTATATTGACAGGTAGTTGTTCACGTACCATCACTCTGGAGCTTATTTTCCTTTGCCCTCCATTTTCTACACATCAGATCTATATTTACTCTTACCATAAGGTTGGTACTGAAGAAGTTTAGCTGTGCATTGCTCTTGGTTGTGCCTTTTGCCTGTATCGCTGCACATACATTTATAGCTACTTGGTTATGTAGCATCACTCTTCATCTTATCTTAAATATTCTCCATTTTTTCGTATATTATCACATCTATATTTACTCTTAACAAAATGTAGAATAAAGGCAATGCTTATGAAGAACATTCTATGGTAAACTTCTTGAATTGCCCCCCCATCAGCATGGACAAGGGCTCTATAGAGCCTGTCTTCACCAGTAATGTAAGTTTGTCCTTCTCAAGCCTTGAAACTTTGTTGTGTATATTTGGTTAGGCATGACTGCAACAGCTGTTGATTTTTGGTGTTTGCATCAAATTGCATGGTTAAAGTTTATTATGTAGTTCATAAACAAAAGTTTGTCCTTCTCAATTTAAGTTTTCAGTTGTACAACCAAGTTCCTTCTTCATACCATGTAAATTAAACTACTATGAGCAAGTGATCTTCTTTTGCACTTTGCATGTATGCTTCTGTTCTTCATCCGTAATCCAGTGGTGTGGTGAACCTACCCACTACAGCACAATGTCATATTCTGTAATGTCTTAACTATGAACAATGTCATATCATTCTACTATTATTTAAAGCGCCTCTTTATTTGCCAATCTGAAATGGGATAAATTGACAGCACACTAACCATTGATACTTATGAGTTCTTGATCTGTAATCCAGTGGTGTCGTGAAGCTGCCAACTCCTTCACAATGTCAATTCCTGCCATGTGTTGACCTGAACAATACCATATTGTGTTAATGCAATTTTAAACTATGTCACTTTATTCCTCAGTAAGAAATGTGATGAATTGTCAGCACTGATAATTTTATGTGCAAAACCTGTCATCTGTCTGCTTGTTCATCTTTCAGAGCGAGGAAGATATAAGTGTTGAACAAGTGCAGTCTCATCATCTTGCTCAGCTGCTTGCGCTGCAGCTCCCAATGAGGCTAACCTTTCTTGAACTCTATTGAAGTGTCGGTTTTGTATATTATTTTGTCGGCGTGTTTATTTGCAATCGGTGGCGATCTTTGATGCCAAGTGTATGTAATCTATGCCGCTTGTGCTTTATTATCATAGTGGCGAACTTTGATGCCCAGTGGATGTAATATGCCGTAATTTCTTTATTGTATAGTCTAGGTTTTTTCTTATTCACGATGCTGCAGTTATTTTACTGTCTATATATCCTGTCTTCGCAGTAAACCGACCAAACCGTAAAATTACGGTACATAATAGGGCCGACATGCAATCACGATGTATGATCCGCATCATGGGCCCCGTCAAACTGGCCCACTAGTAGATTCGGGCCTTTAATAGGCCGAGTAACCCCCGGCCCTCTTTTCGCAGGAAAACTCAATGGGCTTTTAGGAGGATGAGAAGTAGGCTGGGCCTGAAACGTGCCGAATAGCTCATGGGCCGGCGGCAGCCCTAAATGGACCCCGGCCCATGATTGTGCGAATCAATTCACGGGCTTTTAACAGGCCAAAGTTGTCTCGGTCCTTGTTTGGCCTAATCGAGATATCCATGCGTAGCAGGCGGATGCAAACCGGCCGTAGTTAGGCCCAACTATATGACGGGCTTTTAACATGCGAAATTAATATAGGGCCGAAATGTTAAATGGGCCCTTAACAGGCGAAACTAATATCAGGCGAATTACTAAATGGGCCTTTAGCAAGTGGGCCCAAAAGCATAGCGATCCAAATAACGGGCGAATCGATATGGGCCATATAATTGACCCAAGCCTCTTAAAGGGCCAGACCTGATCTGGGCCGTGATTTGGCCCAGAAAGTGTGGGAGGCTTTTAACGGGCAGGAACTTATATGGGCCATTACTAGGCCCAGAACATGGCAGGCCATTAATGGACCGGTTCAATTATGGGTCGGCATTTGGCCCAAAACACGGCAACCAGTTAATGGGCCGGCCTACTAGGGTCCTCAAAATCTTGTGGGCCTACAGCTGGGCCGACCCATTAATGTCGGCGAAATCTCGTGGGCCTTTAGCTGGGCCGGCCCATTATGATCCGCAAGAATTTTGTGGGCCTTTACAGGCCGCCCATATGGCACACAAAAAATCTTGTGGGCCTTTACTGGTCGACCTATTATGGCCCGCAAAATCTTGTGGGCCTTTAGCTGGGCCAGCCCATTATAGTCTGCAAAATCTCGTGGGCCTTTAACTGGGCTGGCCCATTATGGGCCGCCAAATCTTGTGGGCCTTTAGTTGGGTCGACGTATCATAGGCGCCTTCTGTCCAATGAGTGGATGACATCTGTCCCAACTATGAGCCGACACGTGTTTCCTCCAGCCAATGATGATTTTACACGTGGAAAATCCCCATTGGTCTGGGCTGTTAACGGGTTATCGGATCCAAAACCCGACCCGATAGCTTAACGGCGTTCCGTTACGGTGGATGCCACGCGTGTCGGTCACCCTTGACGAAAAGCACTTCGCGGACGCTACGATTTATCGTCATGGAAGTGGACACTTCCATGATGATAATTTTGATAATGTCATCGAACACTTCTACGACAAAGACAGTATGACTATCTTGATTCTGTCATAAATTTGTCATGGATGTACATGCATGACAAAAAACGCGACCTACTGTGACAAACACGTGTCATCACGGAAGTGTATGTTTTATGTAGTGATGGCTGTCTCCATGGGCATCCAGCGCATGGAAGTGAATGGGGATTCAAACCTCGCAATATCTCAAATAAATGGAAACTTTGATGCTAAGGATCCAAAAATGGCGGCTTATCGTAATGTCGTCCTTCAAATGTCAGCTCGATTTGAGGGGCTTGAATTTCATCATGTGGTTCAAGAAAACAATTAGGCGGCGGATATCCTTGCCCGCATTGGATCTAAGCGCGACCCCGTCCCACTTAATATCTTTCTGGAAAGGCTTTTCAAGCCATCTGTGGTGTGGCAAGCGGAGACCGACAATACTAGTTCGGATCCTACCACAACCCCAGATTCCGAACACGCTGACATAATCGGGGGCTCTGTCACCGAAATAACACCTTCGGCCCATCTCATCATGGCTATTATCGCCCCATGGACCGAACCCTTCTTGGCCTCCCTTAATAGGCAAGAACTCCCCAAGGATCATAACGAGGCACACTGCATAGTGGGGTGCTCCAAAGCCTACAAAGTCCATGAGGGAGAGCTTCATAAGAAAAGCGCTACCGGAGTACTTCAAAGATGTATCTCTAAGGAGGACGGGTGACAGCTCTTGGCTGAAATTCATGCAGGACTCGGTGGCCACCATGCCGCAGCTCGGGCCCTTGCAAGCAAGGCCTTCCGTACAGGTTTGTACTGGCCGACGGCCCGAGCAGACGCACATGACCTTGTCCAACATTGCGTCGGATGCCAGCTTTCGCCAACCAAAGCCATATGCCGCCGACTGCTCTCCAAACAATCCCCATAACGTGGCCCTTTGCGGTCTGGGGGCTTGATATGGTCGAACCCCTTAAAGGAGGAAGCCATAAGAAAAAATACCTGTTGGTCATGGTAGATAAATTCACCAAATGGATAGAAGCCAAACCGGTTAAAATGGCTGAATCCGGACCGGTGATAGACTTCATATCAGGTGTCGTGCAACCGTCATACCACAGCATCATCACCGATAATGTCTCCA
The DNA here is from genome assembly GCA_021605145.1 of Aegilops bicornis. Lineage (NCBI taxonomy): Eukaryota > Viridiplantae > Streptophyta > Magnoliopsida > Poales > Poaceae > Aegilops > Aegilops bicornis. The sequence continues at coordinate 848,401,166 of CM038675.1, read as the reverse complement.
ATTTTACAGCCGATGAGGTGGAAACTTGGTGCGGCAACATGGGCATTAGGCTCGATTACGCCTCCGTCTATCACCCTCAAACAAACGGTCAAGTTGAACGAGCCAACGGTCTTATTATGAGCTGCATTAAACCCAGACTAGTGCGATCCCTAAAATAATCAGACACGCAGTGGGTTGAAGAGCTCGACTCCGTACTCTGGGGGCTGCAGACCATGCTGAATCACACTACTGGATATACACCCTTCTTCATGGTGTACGTCGCAGAGGCCGTATTGCCCTGCGATATTATTCATGACACACCTCGAGTACGCATGTATGAAGAGAGAGAAGCCGATCTAGATCGGAAGGACAATTTAGATGTCCTGGAGGAGGAGTGCGATGTCGCAAAAGCCCGTTCCGCATTTTATCAGCAACAGGCTCGCAGGTATCAAAGCAGAGAAGTACGGGCCAAAACTTATAATATTGGCGAACTCGTTCTACATCTACCGGAGAAGAAAACGGACAAGCACAAGCCCAAGTGGGAGGGTCCCTTCATTATTGAAATTTTTCTCATCAGAGGAGCGTACCGTCTGCCTGATGCATCAGATAATCAAGTCGAGCCGAACCCATGGAACGCGGCCAGACTCCGAAGATTCTACGCCTAACGCCGAACTCGTTGTTCGTCTCCTTCCCTTCGTTCTTTTTTATTTATTTTTTGATCTCTCTTTTTTGCTCTTTCTTTCGTAGCTTTAAAGCTTTAGTGTGGTTGGACCACACACTCGCGACGCACTAATCTTCAAGTACGTGCGATCATTATACCTGGGGGCTTCTTATACAAAAGCTTATTGCAAACACGTTTCGAGCATAAAACTCGTCGCATATGTGTCCTTTTTCCCATATGTGCCTTTTCTCTGCCATTATATGCATCGATATGACTTAAGTTTTGGCCAAGCGGGGTTGCCTGGCTCCTGTGCTTATGCCCTATGTTCCTGTTAGTTCGGCTAGGGCATAAAGGGAGCACATCTGTGATTGTTACTGCCAGGTACTCTGGATGTGTACCTCAGACTGGGTGAAGCCGAAAGCTAGTGTTCTTAAGGGAATATTCAGTCGGCGGACTAAAGACGTGTCTTATTTGTAACACTATGAACCCCCAGATGTCAAAAATATTGTGGTTTATTAATCACAAACAAGACATGCACGTTAATGCATGCACACCCAGCGAAAGAAACCCTTAACAGAACAATTCTCTTTGGAAGATGTTTCTTACTATCGATGTAATATAACATAGCTAGTTGGGTACTTGTCTGTTCAAGCAACTATGACCCCTAAGTCTGGTTTCCACACGTACCCCGGTTTTACATTACTGAGCGGGTATACGGAAACACTCTGGACTGTCGGACCGGGAGGCTGAAGCGAAAAGGTCCGCCATGACAAATGATTTATAATCCGGCTAGGGACAAACTTGTCCTTTGAAGTACATAGTCACTTTGACTTAAAAAATTCCTCTTCTATGCCATCCAACAGGTTGTCTAGCTTACAATCCTGTTGGGAATACTTGGCCGCTAATTCTACCTGGTCGTATGATAGACTAACTGGAATTTCTTTCCCATCTGACCCTACAGGTCCAACCCGTGCCATATGATTCGGATCGAGCTTGGTGTACTATGTTTTCACCATGGCCCAAGCCTCCCTCGCACCTTCTCGACAGGCTGATATTTTCCATAGTCGGAACCGCCGCTGTGCTCCCTTGGATAGCTATACAAGCTCCTCCATACTTCATGGTAGGGAGGCGGATGGCCACAAGGCCTTGGCCACACTCCGCATCGCCTCCCGAACTTGCTCGTGCAGTTGCGAAAGCTCTTGTAGCAGATCGCCTGAGGATCCGGGCATCTCCTCTTCGGGACGGCCGGTCAGCATACCTACAGACATAACTCTGTTAGTCCATTTCTTCGCCGTACTATATCAAAGTTTGTTTGAGCACATACTAAAAATACCGCGTTGAAGCCTTCTATTTTCCTACACGGAGTCAGCCAACTGGGCCCGAACATCTTTCAATTCTACACCCAGCCGGGTATTAGCATCTTGGAGATATTTTTTCTCCCGCCTGACCCGTGTAAGTACACGCTCGCCAGCGTCTAGTTGCCTTTGAGCTCTTTGTTCATCCTCTTGTAGGATCTCCGGATTCACTCCGGGATTATCCATGAATCTGTTATCAAATCTGCGATGTGTCAACACCACAGAGGAGAAGATGATATTGGAGTTGCATGTTGCGGATGTCGTCGATGATCACAAGATCAAGATGGATGCAATGCGCTTGAAGATTAGAAAGATTAAAAAATATGCCATTCATACCGAGGCTGGGTATCATTATGCCGTTGGATCAGTTGTTACCTTGGTTGCGATTATGATCGCATTTGTTTTTGCATTGAGATGTTTTACATAGTTTCAATGTATGGTTTAATTAATTTAGATGCTCTGCAGAGCTTTATGTTGTTCTGTAATGATTTTCGCTTGAAGATGATAACTATGTCACTAGTGCAGAACCGGCCTTTAGTGCCAGTTTGTAACGGCCTTTAGTGCCGGTTTGCCAACCGGCACTAAAGAGTGGGGTCTAAAGGCCCCCCCCCCTTTAGTACCGGTTCGTCACGAACCGGTGCTAAAGTGACACCACGTGGCACGAGCCAGACCCGTGTGCGCGTAGGACATTAGTACCGGTTGGTAACACCAACCGATACTAAATGTTTGGGGGGGTTTCTGTCTTTATTTTCCATTCCATTTTTTTTGTTTGCTGGTATTTCACAATACTACAAATTGTACACGTTATGCATATATATAAATAGATTTTCTCGTATGTAGAATCATATATATATATATATATATATATATATATATATATATATATATATATATATATATATATATATATATATATATATCATCGAATGTCTCACAACCAACACCATTAATTATTCACACATACACATGTATATACATATACAAATTCTCCTACATATGTTGCGTTGGTGCCTCCGGAGCATGATGACAAGTGGTTCATGGGGGCGGTAGCGGGTAATAGTATTCTCCTTTGGGATCTATGACCTGGTCGAGCAAAAATCCGGCTATTTCCTCTTGAAGTGCTAGTATGCGGTCCGATGGTAGGAGCTTATCCCGCACCTCTCTGAACTGTTAAGAAGGAGATCAATATGCATGTGTGTTAGTTGTGTGACTAGATATCGATAATGGTGTGAATAGTGTTCTGACAAACGTACCCAGTCCTGTCTATCAGATCTGCTCCTTTTGGACGCCCTCATGCGAATGTTCTCGCAAACGTAGAGAATGGAATTGAATCAGATAATGATTAATCAAGCATGATAATTAATTAATGATATTGAAACAAGAATTAAAGAGATGGTAGCTAGCTAGTACTACTTAATTACTTACCTTTGGTTGATGCCAAAACAACTTTTGAGCCCAGTCGCCTAGAGTCACCTTCATGAACTTTGCCCATGCCCTGCCCGCCGGCAAAGAAAATTAATAAAGGGGTTATTAAATAGTTCATATCAGGAAATGACGAACTAATAATAGGCCGAGATATATATAGTTAATAATGATTGAAATTACCTGTTGACTATCCCCTTCACGATGGAGAAGTCTTTATCTTCTTTAGTTAGTGAGTCCAGTAATTCAACTTTTCCTTCCTCAACTTTAATGTCTATCAAGACCCAGTGCCAACTACATGCGCACATGTTTGCATGTTTTAATTAAGTGGGCATGTGCATAAAATTAATCAACTACCGTAAACCGTATACACTTAATTATTAACATCTAGCTAGCTAGTAAGCAAAAACATAATTTGTAGTACAAGACAGTGTAAGGAAGTAGTATATCTTCATTGCTATTGAGGCGCTTCAAGAACTCTAGCATGCTTTCCTCTACACCTTCATGATAAAATGGAAGCTTCCATATATCCCCATTAATGGTATTTGGGTCAATGAACCCAATGCCATAGCGTCCAGATTTTTTCATTTCATACACCTTCATCCTGCATATAATACCACAGAAAAGAATATAGTGAGGATAATTACATGTAATGATTGATCAAAATTATCACTACATAACTAGCTTGAGACTTAAATTACAGAAAGAAATCACTTCCAGACAATAGCAACTGACGATAGACTTGTCGAGTGCATCTTGATTGTATAACTTAAATAGTTCTGGATACTCAATGGCCAGAGCTTTCTCATGGTAATAATGCTCATGCTTGACATTAACCATGAGGGACTCTCGATTGGAAATCTTGGTAATGTTCATGTACCATTGATGCAATTCATACATTCTCGTTGGGAGGTCCTTGAACTTGTCTGGATGGACCAAAGGTTGGCCCCGGACATATTTCCATTTTCTTTCCGATTCTCTAAGCGGAGACATGGGCTCGATTTCGAGGAGTTGTCCAACAGAGATCTTGAGCATTTCAGCCTGCACTATATGCTCCTCCGTTATTACCACATCGCCCTGCTGGGGAACGCTAACGGTTTGCCCACAATAATATTTGGCGCGCGTACTCCTCTCATGTTTTGTTGGCACAAGAAGCGTGGGGATCGCTTGCGCCGCCTGTTCTCCCAACTGCGGAACGGTTTTCCCGCATTTTTTGCCAGCTTCTTGTTGGCTCGAGCTCGCTTCCTTCTGTAGCCGTGCTCGATGTAGCTTCCTGATTTGACGCTCATAGTCTGAGTCAACAGGCTTGGGAGCTGGTGCTCTAGCCATACGAATGAAGTGGTCAATCGTTTTCTCAGGCACTTTCTCCTTTGGCGGCGGTGCCGGTTTCGGTCCAAAATGGGCGTCCACTTGGGCCTGCACTATGGATGCGTTTTGCTCCTCGGTCATGTCGTAAGGCCTCTGAGGAAGAGGAGCGAGGCTTGGACCATATTTATATCGCTTGTCTCCGCCTGTACTTCCTGTACTACCTCGACTCGTACCGCTACGCACCATAGCTGCGGCGTGTCTCTTCTGCGATTGCTGAGACGGCGGAGACGGCTGACGTGGCTGACGCTGTGCCGGACTTGAAGCAGGAGGAGTGGCCTGACGCTGTGCCGGACATGAAGGAGGAGGAGTCTGCTCAAGCATTCGGAGACTTGGAGGAGGTGGCGGACTTCAAGGAGGAGTCGGCTCACGTGTTTGTGGACTTGGATGAGCGGGAGTGTGCTGACTCGGTGGCGGACTTTGAGGAGGAGTCGGCAGACGACGCGGTGTCGGTGGACTTGGAAAGATGATGCAATCCTTTCTCCATAGGATGATACGATGTACGGCCTATCCCAGTGTGCGCTCGCCGTCACCTCCAGCAATGTCAAGTGCTAGCATCGAATATGCTCCACCACTTCATCAACCATGACACGAGAATAGCCCTCTGGAATCGAGATGCAATGGAAGGTTGCTTCAGGGGTAATAGTGAAAGCGACGCCGTCCGCCACCTTCATGGATATGTTCTTCATTTTGGAGTGTAGCTCACAGTTAGCATTCTCTATGATGTCATCCACAGGGTGGTATGTATCCAGCAGTGTGTCGCCCGGGGCAGAACCAACGCTGCTTCTCGGCATGGATGGGACGGTGCTATCCAATGATGGACGATCATCCGCTTGCTGCTGCCGCTGCTGAGACCCCCTTTCCTGGCTAAGTGAGTCGATCTGCTGCTGCTGCTGCTGGAATTTGAGTGCCAAGTCAGCGTGCCTTGCTTCTAGACCTTGAAGGCGTTCTGCGTCCTGCTTTCCCTGCTCCTCCTCCAGCTTCCTCTTCTTCTCCTCCTCCATCTTCTTTCTTGCACGGGACCTGCAGTCGTCGTTCCAGTCCGAAAAGCCCTCATACCAGGGAATAACGCCCATGCCTCGTGTTCTTCCCGGGTGTTCAGGATTTCCCAGGGCACGCGTAAGCTCGTCGTTCTCTCTGTTGGGCGTGAACACCCCCGCTCCAGCTTCTTCTATTGCGTCAAGTATCTTTTTTTCGGCTCCTTTTAGACTTGCTTCTTCGACACCAGGCCTGTCTTCTGGTCCAACGCCCCCCATGCGCATAGAACCAAGTTCTGCACCTGGGGGGCCATCTCCTAGTAATCGGAGTGACCCCTGCACCCTCCATCTCTTGCTCAGACTTATCCCACTTAGGCATTCCCACCGCGTAGCCACCTAGACCCAGCCTATGGAACTGCATCTTTTTTGCGGCATTGGCCTTGTTTTTTATTGACCGTTCCTTAGATATTTCTGAATCCTTGAATTTCACAAAATCTTCCTAGTGTTCTCTTTGCTTCTCCAGTGTTCCCTTGAATTCTGGAGTCTTCCTTTCTGCAGTGAGGTAGTTGGCCCATACAGTTTTCTTGTGGGTGTTGAATGCAATTGCCATCTTCTTAAGAGCAGCTCCCTTCACATTGTCCACATCTGCTTTAGTGAAATAATCTGGTAGGGTGAAATGTTCCATCAGTGAATCCCAAAGGTCTTGTTTGGCTCTGTCGTCGACCCAAGTAACACCTGGACGTTTAGTCTTTGGCTCTTTCCATTCTTGAATGGAGATCGGGAGTTTGTCCTTCACAAGAACTCCGCACTGACGAGTCCACTTGTTTGCAATGTTCTTAGGCGATCGGGGTTCGCCACTAGGTTTGACGGAGTCGATGTTGTACTTTACACTATCCTTCAACAATCTGCTCGGGCCTCGCTTTGTCCTGCTGTCTGTAGAAGCAGATTTGCTCAACCCGGAGGGCTGAAAAGAAGGAAGATCGATTCGTTCATATATCTTAAAACAAAAAAAACATGTGATGATCACCAGATGCCTTCTTATATAAATATACCTCGCCAGTAGTCTTTGTTATTTGAAGATCAGCATTCTCTGTGTCATCATAAACATTGTTTGTGTTATCATAATCAGAATCATAGTTCATGACTTCATCAGCTCGGTCGTCGAGATCGAATATCTTTTCATCACCCTCTCCGGTATTGTTCAGATATTGGGAGCCGTCATCTGCTTCATTCAGATCATCTAGCCTGCCAAGGCTGCGTATGATGTCGAACAATTCCTCTTCTCTGTCTCTGTCGGTGTTGTCCGCCATAGCTTTTACTTAACTAATACATAAGAAATATAGAAAAATTTAGTATTCAAATTAATTACAATGCATGGATGCAATCAATAAGGAAAAACTAAATCATATAGTACATAATATGTATGCATCATCTCGATTAATATATAATCTCGAATACATTATCGTCTCGAATAATATATATAATCTCGAATAAAGCGTCTCGAGTATTATATATCGAATACATCACTGGCTAGGTACGTAATAAAGATCGAGTACTACAGAAGAATCTAGGGCGCCACTCATGTTCCTGGGGCACGGGCGGTGGACACCCAAAGAGAAGGAACCATCACAGGATCATATCTCCGGTCATCTGCCCAAAGAACCTGCCAAGTAGTGGAGAACCTAACGTCGTCCATAGCAGCCATGTAGCGATGGACGTGCTCGTCTTCCTCCCTGACACGGCGACGCACCACCTCCGGCGGGGCCGGCTGCCTCTGCACCAAATGTGGCCCACGCGAACGCCACCAAAGGAGATCAGAGTCGACGATGGGACCCGAGGCCGGGTTCCTCACCAAGCGGCGCGCCCCTCCAGGTAGCACCTCCCAGTGCCAGCCGGATGGAGCCCAGTCCCGGACATGGGTCCTCTGAAGCATGACATCGTCACGAACGGGCGACGGCGAGGATGCGGGCCGGGCATATCGTCGAGAACAAATACTATATGCCCGCAAAAAGTAACCTTAATCTAACATTCTATATGCAAATTCTAACAATTTGACATTAATCTAATTCATCTAACTAAAACAAATTCGAAAATTTCTAACATTTCTGATTGTATAATTAACATTTCTAATAATTCTATAACTAAAAAACAGAAAAATTGCTAACATTTTTATAAATATTTCTATAACTAAAAAACAGGAAAAAATTATAACATTTCTAATATTTTTATGACTAAAAAACAGGAAAAATTTATAACATTTCTATATAACTAACATTTCTAAAAATATCTCTATAACTACAAAACAGAATAATTTCTAACATTTCTATAACTAAAAAACAGAAAAAATTCTACAAATAAAATTCTATAATGTGTGTGTATGTGTGTGTGTGTAGTGTGTAATGTGTGTGTCTATGAACATGGCGGCCGGGGTGAGCTCACCGGCGAGGCGAAGACGGGGCGACGGGACGGGGCAGCGACGGCGGGGTGACGGGACGGGCCGGCAGCGGCGGGCCGGGCGCGGGCGACGGGACAGGGGGACGGGGCAGGCGGCGACGCAGCGACGGGGCGGGACGGCCGGATTGGTGACGAGGCGGGGTGGCGGCGAGACGGGACGCAGCGTCGATCGGGCAAAGGCGCTTGTGACGGAGGGAAGAAACAGAGAGGGAAAGTGAATTTTTTCAACTGTTGTATATATAAATGGACCTTTAGTACCGGTTGGTGCCACGACCCGGTACTAAAGGCCTGTTTTGGCCAGGCCAAACGGCGGGAAGCGCCCCCCTTTAGTACTGGGTGGTGGCTCCAACCGGTACTAAAGACCCCCCCCCTTTAGTACCGGTTGGTGCCACGACCCGGTACTAAAGAATCTTAAGCATGATGCGGTGCGGCAAGTTTAGTCCCACCTCGCTAGTCGAAGGGCTACCACACTGGTTTATAACCCCCGAGCGGTAGCTCTCTCGAGCTCCTCTCCTAAGCAGGCCTACTGGGCCTACATTCGATGCTGCCTGTGGGCCTCTGGGCCTTTTATGGCCTGCATCCCGCCCAATGAGAAGGTTGTCTTTCTAGTCGTATGCAGGCCGCTTTGGCCCAGTAGGCGGGCTTTTTTATTTTCTTAATTTTTTTTGCTTTTTTTGTTTTATTTATTTTTGAGTTGTTTTTTGCTGTATTTAGAGTTTCTTTCTGAATATTTTTGCTTTAGGTACAAAAAATTACAAACTTTCTGTTAGTGCCGGTAGTTTTCAAATTTGAATAGTTTAAATTTTGAATTATTTGAAATTGGTGTGAATCACTAGTTTGTGAATAACTTAACTTTGAAAAAAGATTTTTCAGTGATTCTTTTTTCTTATGTTTAATATTATTGTGTTTTATCATTATATTCAATTTGGTCTGCTTAGGTTATTTAAAAAATGAAATGCCTTTGTAACAGATGAATTTTCATCCGAAACCCTGATACATCGAAAGAGATAGTAAATGCATGAAAGAATTTGTTTGCACATAAAATTTCTTCGCGTTTTAAATGCCAAAACACATAACTACCCTAACTATTACAGAGATTCCCTCCTGGGTGTGGAACACAGAAGAAAGTGATGATAGTGAAGCCGATCACATACCGGATCTTTGGGTGTGAAACTTTTTCTTCGCGTGTGTCCCTTTGCACCGTAGCCATGGAAAATCTTCATCATTTAACTGGATGCTCGGGTCAATATTCACTGCGAATGGAGCAATTTCATCAAAATTTTCATAATCTTCTGACATGTCTGTCTTGTCATCCACTCCCACGATGTTTCTTTTCCCTGAAAGAACTATGTGGCGCTTTGGCTCGTCGTATGATCCATTCGCTTCCTTATCTTTTCTTTTTCTCGGCCTGGTAGACATGTCTTTCACATAAAAAACCTGCGCCACATCATTGGCTAGGACGAATGGTTCTTCTGCATACGCAGGACAGTTGAGATCCACTGTTGTCATTCCGTACTGCGGGTCTTCCGTTACCCCGCCTCGTGTCATCTTGACCCATTTGCACCGAAACAAACGGACCTTCAAACCACCTGCATAGTTAAGTTCCCATATGTCCTCTATGTAACCATAATATGTTTCCTTTCCCGTGTTGGTTGTTGCATCAAAGCGGACACCACTGTTTTGGTTGGTGCTCTTCTTATCTTGGGCCATCGTGTAAAATGTATTCCCATTTATCTCGTACCCTTTGAAAGTCATTATATTCAAAGATGGTAACTAGGACAGCGAGTATAGGTCATCTTCAATATCACCATCGTGCACGGCACGTTTCTGCAACAAACCGGCAAAAGTCCTCGTTTGTTCACGTGTAATCTAGTCGTCAGACTTCTCCGCGTGTTTGGGTGTAGAAAATTCTTGTGTTCCTCCATATACGGAGCCACCAAGGCGGAATTCTGTAGAACTGTGTAGTGAGAGAATGCCCGTCCATACATATTATTTGATGCCCTCCTAGCATGCCTTTTCCATCCAGTCTGCCCTTATGCCGCGATTCAGGAACACCAATCGGCTTAAGGTCAGGAATAAAGTCAATACAAAACTCAATGACCTCCTCATTTTCATGGCCCTTCGCGATGCTTCCTTCTGGCCTAGCACGGTTATGAACATATTTCTTCAAGACTCCCATGAACCTCTCAAAGGGGAACATATTGTGTAGAAATACGGGACCCAAAACGTTAATCTCTTCGCAAAGGTGAACTACGATGTGCATCATGATGTTGAAGAAGGATGGTGGGAACACCAACTCAAAACTGACAAGACATTGCACCAAATCATTCTGTAACCTTGGTATGATTTCTGGATCGATTACCTTCTGAGAGATGGCATTGAGGAATGCACATAGCTTCACAATGGCTAATCGAACGTTTTTCGGTAGAAGCCCCTCAATGCAACCGGAAGCAGTTGCGTCATAATCACGTGGCAGTCATGAGACTTTAGGTTCTGGAACTTTTTCTCTGCCATATTTATTATTCCCTTTATATTCGACGAGAAAACAGACGGTACCTTCATACTAAGCATGCATTCAAAGAAGATTTCCTTCTCTTCTTTGGTAAGAGCAGAGCTGGCAGGACCTTCATACTGCTTTGGAGGCATGCCGTCTTTTTCGTGCAAACGTTGCAGATCCTCCCGTGCCTCAACTGTATCTTTTGTCTTTCCATACACGCCCAAGAAGCCTAGCAGGTTCACGCAAAGGTTCTTCGTCACGTGCATCACGTCAATTGAAGAGCGGACCTCTAGGTCTTTCCAGTAGGGTAGGTCCCAAAATATAGATTTCTTCTTCCACATGGGTGCGTGTCCCCCAGAGTCATTCGGAACAGCTAGTGCGTCAGGACCCTTTCCAAAGATTACCTTCAAATCCTTGACCATATCATGTACATTAGCACCAGTACGGTGGCGAGGCTTTGTCTGGTGATCTGCCTCACCTTTGAAATGCTTGCCTTTCTTTCTTACGGGATGCCTGCTCGGAAGAAATCGATGATGTCCCATGTACACATTCTTCCTACAACTCTCCAAATATATACTGTCAGTACCATCCAAACAGTGTGTGTATCCGCGGTATCCCTTGTTTGTCTGTCCTGAAAGGTTACTGAGAGCAAGCCAATCATTGATGGTCACGAACATCAACGCCTTTAGGTCAAATTCTTCCTGTCCGTGCTCATCCCACGCACGTACACCTGTTCCATTCCACAACTGTAATAGTTCTTCAACTAATGGCCTTGGGTACACATCAATGTCGTTGCCGGGTTGCTTAGGGCCTTGGATGAGCACTAGTATCATAATGAACTTCCGCTTCATGCACAACCAAGGAGGAAGGTTATACAAACATAGAGTCACAGGCCGGGTGCTATGGTTGCTGCTCTGCTCCCCGAAAGGATTAACGCCATCTGCGCTTAGACCAAACCATACGTTCCTTGGCTCACCTGCAAACTCCTCCCTGTACTTTCTCTAAATTTTTCTCCACTGCGAACCATCAGCGGGTACTCTCAACTTTCCGTCCTTCTTACGGTATTCTCTGTGCCACCGCATCGCCTTCGCATGCTCTTTGTTTTGGAAAAACGTTTCAACCATGGTATTATAGGAGCATACCATATCACCTTGGCAGGAATCTTCTTCCTGGGGTGCTCGCCCTCGACATCACCAGGGTCATCGCGACTGATCTTATAACGCAATGCACCACATACTGGGCAAGCTTTCAAATCCTTGTACGCACCGCGGTAGAGGATGCAGTCATTAGGGCATGCATGTATCTTCTGCACCTCTAACCCTAGAGGGAAGACAGCCTTCTTTGCTTCATACGTACTGTCGGGCAATTCGTTGTCCTTTGGAAGCATATTCTTTATCATTACCAGCAACTTTCCATATCCCTTGTCAGATACACCATTCTCTGCCATCCATTACAGCAATTCCAGTGTGGTGCCCAATTTTTTTTAACAGCTTCGCAATTCGGGTACAACAATTTCTCGTGATCCTCTAACATGCGCTGCTACTTCTTCCTCTCCAAATCACTTGCGCAGTTTCTCTTTGCATCGGCAATGGCCCGACCTAGATCATCAGCGGGCTCATCTGATGCCTCTTCTTCAGCTTGTTCCTGCATTGCCGGCTCAGCTTCTTCCTCCATTGTTGTATCATCGTATTCAGGGAACCCATGGCCAGGATAGATGTCGTTGTCCTCTTATTCTTCATTGTCTTCCATCATAACCCCTCCTTCTCCGTGCTTGGTCCAAACATTATTGTGGGGCATGAAACCGGACTGGAATAGGTGGACGTGAATGGTTCTTGACGTAGAGTAATTGCGACCATTCTTACAGCCAGCACATGGACAAGTCATAAAACCATCCGCCTGCTTGTTTGCCTCACGGCAAGCAGAAAAGTATGCACGCCATTAATGAACCCGGGAGAGCATCGGTCATCATACATCCATTGTCGGCTGATATCTTCATTATACACAACACCGAATAGACCAAATTAATACAAGTTCATTCATAAAGTTCATACATAAAGTTCATATACAACACTTAATTAAATGCAACATACAAATAACTCTCTAGCTAAAGAATTTAAATGCAACAACAAATGCGATCATCGCAACTAAGGTAACAATTGATCCAAAAGCATAATGATACCAAGCCACACTATCAATGGCATATTTTCTAATCTTTCTAATCTTCAACCTCATTTTCTCCATCTTGATCTTGTGATCATCGACGACATCGGCAACATGCAACTCCAATTCCATCTTCTCCCCCTCAATTCTTTTCAATTTTTCTTTCAAATACTCTTTTTCTCTTTCAACTAAATTTAACCTCTCGACAATAGGTTCGGTTGGAATTTCCAGTTCACATACCTCCTAGATAAAAATATCTATGTCAATTTGATGGGCATAATTTGTCATAAACACGAAATGCAACAACTAGTTTTAAAAGAGAATATACCACATCGAATCATAACAAGGACGAGGGACGACGGGACGGATATCAAAACCAAGGCACTATGTATAACAAACAACATACAGGTAAGGTAATTATACGAGTAACTATATATCCAAATCACACAAACATCAATTTGGTAATGTAAAACATTCATGAACAAGAGCCTCACCACAAGGTCGTGCCGGCAACGGGACGGTGCGGGCGATCGATGGTGGTTACGACGGAGATTTAGAAGGCACTAAGTAAACAACACCTACATATGCAAACTAAGTGTTATTTTTGACCTCTAATTGCATATAAATCAAATACTAGCAAATATAATTCCTCCCAAATTAATCAATATACAAAGCATTGCAAGAGCTAATCTAGCAATGAGAGTTGAAAGGACAAAGTTGCTAACCTTTGTGATCATTTGAATGGATGGGAGCCTTCAAATCTTGACAAATTTTGGGCAAAATTTGTGAGGAGCTCGAGGAAGAGAGGGGAAGAACAGAGGAAGTGAGGGGAAAGGGGAAGAACAGAGTGGCTCGGGTGGATGAAGGGTTTATGTACGTCGACATTTAGTACCGGTTCGTTCCACGAACCGGTACTAAAGGTGCTGGACGAGCCCCAGACTGACAAATCCTGCCACCACTCTCTTTAGTACCGGTTCGTGCCACGAACCGGTGCTAAAGGCTCGCCACGAACCGGTACTAATGAGAGCGGCCGGCTAGCCGTTGGAACCGGCACTAATGGACACATTAGTGCCGGCTCAAAATCAAACCGGCACTAATGTGTCTAGATTTGCCCCTTTTTCTACTAGTGTGTATGTACTTTGGTTTTAATGTGATGATGAACTTCTATTAATTTTGTCACTTAATTATCTATTCATGATGTTCTGTAATGATTTTTGACACACTTAATTATATATAATGCACGCAGATGAACCGGCAATGGATCTACTGATAATGCATACACCTCCGAGTACATTAAGGGCGTGCATGATTTTCTCGAAGTGGCTGAGCCAAACAAGCAGAATGGTTTTATGTGTTGTCCATGCCCTATGCGTGGGAATACGAAGTCTTACTCTGACCGGAAAATTCTTCACACCCACCTGCTTTACAAGGGTTTCATGCCACACTATAATGTTTGGACGAGGCACGGAGAAATAGGGGTTATGATGGAAGATAGCGAAGAAGAAGAGTATGATGACAACTATGTGCCCCCTTAATACGGTGATGCTACTGAACATCAAGAGGAACCAGACGATGTGCACGATGATGTCAAGAACGGCGAAGCTGCTGAAGATCAAGAGGAACCAGCGATGTGCCCGATGATGATGATCTTCGCCGGTCATTGTCGATGCAAGGACGCTTAATGCGAAAGTCAAAAGGAGAAGCTGGAGTTCGATCGCATGTTAGAGGATCACAAAAAGGGTTTTACCTCAATTGCGAAGATGGCAACACAAAGCTCGGTACTGCATCGGAATTGCTGCGATGGAAGGCAGAGAATGCTGTGCTGCATAAAGGATTTGAGAAGCTACTGAAAATATTGAAGAAGAAGCTTCCAAAGGATAACGAATTTCCCGACAGTACATACACAGCAAAGAAGGTCGTATGCCCTCTAGGATTGGAGGTGCAGAAGATATGTGCATGCCCTAATGACTGCATCCTCTACCGCGGTGCGTACAAGGATCTGAACGCATGCCCGGTATGCGGTGCATTATGGTATAAGATCAGACGAGATGACCCTGTTGATGTTGACGGCGAGCCCCTGTGAAGAGGGTTCTGCGAAGGTGATGTGGTATGCTCCTATAATACCACAGTTGAAACGTCTGCTCGTAAACCGAGAGCATGCCAAGTTGATGCGATGGCACAGTGAGGACCGTAAGAAAGACGGGAAGTTGAGAGCACCCGCTGACGGGTCGCAGTGGAGAAAAATCGAGAGAAAGTACTGGGCTGAGTTTGCACGTGACCCAAGGAACGTATGGTTTGCTTTAAGCGCGGATGGCATTAATCCTTTTGGGGAGCAGAGCAGCAATAACAGCACCTAGCCCGTGACTCTATGTATGTATAACCTTCTTCGTTGGATGTGCATGAAGCGGAAGTTCATTATGATGCCAGTTGTCATCCAAGGCCCTAAGCAACCCGGCAACGACATTGATGTGTACCTAAGGCCATTAGTTGAAGAACTTTTACAACTGTGGAATGGAAAAGGAGTACGTACGTGGGATGAGCACAACAGGAGGAATTTGACCTAAAGGCGTTGCTGTTCGTGACCATCAAAGATTGGCCCGCTCTCAGTAACCTTTCAGGACAGACAAACAAGGGATACCATGCATGCACGCACTGTTTACTTGACACCGAAAGTATATACTTGGGAAGCTGCAGGAAGAATGTGTACCTGGGCCATCGTCGATTTCTTCCGACCAACCATCAATGTCGAAAGAAAGGCAAGCATTTCAAAGGTGAGGC
This sequence comes from Aegilops bicornis, assembly GCA_021605145.1. Lineage (NCBI taxonomy): Eukaryota > Viridiplantae > Streptophyta > Magnoliopsida > Poales > Poaceae > Aegilops > Aegilops bicornis. The sequence continues at coordinate 848,385,518 of CM038675.1, read as the reverse complement.
AGATCAACGGAAGAAGCCCTCCATGCGTACCGGTGATCACGTACTTTCTATGGTCAATGATTTACACGTAATCTTTGGAAAGGGTCCTGACGCACTAGCTGTTCCGAATGACTCTGGGGGACACGCACCCAAGTGGAAGGAGAAATCTATATTTTGGGACCTACCCTACTGGAAAGACCTAGAGGTCCGCTCTTCAATTGACGTGATGCACGTGACGAAGAACCTTTGCGTGAACCTGCTAGGCTTCTTGGGCGTGTATGGAAAGACAAAAGATACAGTTGAGGCACGGGAGGATCTGCAACGTTTGCACGAAAAAGACGGCATGCCTCCAAAGCAGTATGAAGGTCCTGCCAGCTCTGCTCTTACCAAAGAAGAGAAGGAAATCTTCTTTGAATGCATGCTTAGTATGAAGGTTCCGACTGGCTTCTCGTCGAATATAAAGGGAATAATAAATATGCCAGAGAAAAAGTTCCAGAACCTAAAGTCTCATGACTACCACGTGATTATGACGCAATCGCTTACGGTTGCATTGAGGGGCTTCTACCGGAAAACGTCCGATTAGCCATTGTGAAGCTATGTGCATTCCTCAATGCAATCTCTCAGAAGGTGATCGATCCAGAAATCATACCAAGGCTAAGGAGTGATGTGGTGCAAAGTCTTGTCAGTTTCGAGCTGGTGTTCCCACCATCCTTCTTCAGTATCATGACGCACGTCCTAGTTCATCTAGTCGACGAGATTGTCATTCCGGCACCGTAATTCTACACAATATGTACCCCTTTGAGAGGTTCATGGGAGTCCCAGAGAAATATGTCCGTAACCGTGCTAGGCCAGAAGGAAGCATCTCCATGGGCCATCAAACAGAGGATGTCATCGGATTTTGTGTTGACTTCATTCCTGGCCTTAAGAAGATAGGTCTCCCTAAATCGCGGTATGACGGGAGACTGACTGGAAAAGGCACGCTTGGAAGGGACTCAATAATATGGAGGGACGGATATTCTTGGTCTCAAGCACACTACACAGTTCTACAGAACTCTACCTTGGTGACCCCGTATGTCGATGAACACAAGAACAATCTGCGCTCCAAACACCCGGAGCAGTGCAACGACTGGATTACCTGTGAACACATCAGGACTTTCAGAAGTTGGTTGGAAACACGTCTCAGAGGTGACACTGTTTGTGATGAGCTGTACTTGTTGTCTAGGGTACCATCTTCGACTGTTACGATTTGGAAAGGATATGAGATAAATGGGAATACATTTTACACAATTGACCAAGATCAAAAGAGCACCAACCAAAACAGCGGTGTCCGCTTTGATGCAACAGCCGAGAGGGGAAAGGACACGTATTATGGTTACATAGTGGACATATGGGAACTTGACTACAGACATGATTTTAAGGTTCCTTTGTTTAAGTGCAAATGGGTCAATCTGTCAGGAGGCAGGAGTGGGAAACTTCACTGGTTCGGGTGCGCGGCAGCACAATCGCGGTGCCGCCCACGGGAGACAGGAGCAAGAACAGAGGATGAAGAAGGAGCACGACTGTTGGATTAACATGCAACGATCCAGCTACTAGAATCATTTGTTGATTAAGTTGACAAAGCCGTGCGTACACGTCCGCTTAGCAGGCCCACAAGTCAGTCACCAAATCTGACGGGTCCCAGCTGTCAACGGGATGAATATTTTTTTTCGCAAAACAAGGAGGCACTTCCTTCCGTGCGAAGATACAGCCGGTGGGTCCCAACTGTCAGGTGGAGGAAACATTTTTTTCAGCTTAATAAGGAGGAACTTTCCTTGTGTGCGACCATGGACCTCGTGGGTCCCAGCCGTCAGGCTCTCCACGTACAGTCCTCTTCCGATGACTCTCGTTTGTTGACCACGCCGCACCGAACACAGTGAGGCGATGGACGACGGCGAGGCCCCGGACGGGAACGACTCGGAGATGGGAAAATGCGGCAGTGGAGTCGTAGATTGAGAGGAGGAGAACGGTTATAACTGGTTCTGTTGCAATTCATATCAAATTCAGGTTCACAGGACATGTTCATATTCATATCCAACATTCACTATCAACAACTCAAAAGATTCATATATACACAAGCTCAGCATATCAATGCATTGTCAAAACTGAGTTGCGGAATAAGATGAATGATGAATGGATGAATCATCGTTTGGTGTGCTATATTGAGCGTGATGTATTTGCAAGCATTGATGAAATTAATATTATACAGTGCTATCAAAAAATGAGGAAACACAAGGGGCTACTACCTCGTGCACTTCGTGACAATGGTATTTTTTTTTCAAAATATCATACGAACAATTGATTTTAGTATATGTCCAGTGTCCTAATTTTAAATACTCGATTTTATATTTGCAGCTCTAGGTCCTTCTACTATTGCTGGTGAAGAAACAATGGCCTAGAATTAACCAAGTCTTCATTAGTTTGGTACCAAACAATGTTTGCAAAAATGCACTTTGTTAAATTATTTGTTTTATCAAATTTTCTCTCGTGGTAATAATGAATTTATATTTCATCTTTAATGTGAATTTGTGGCATACTTCTAGAACACGTTGGTGTGCATGTCATTTGACATTATTTTTAGTCCGTTAGTTTTAGCCCTAGGCTTTGAGAAATCCTGGCTCCGCCTCTGAATGCAGGGAAGAAGGCCCAACAATTGAGCATGTGTTTTTGTCTTTAAGAGATAGTGGCCTGGGCTGGAGCATGCATCTATGGCGAGCAGAGGGGGTGAGGCGCAACGATTGTGCAAAAGAGATCAACCTATAAATGCATATGTATGGATAGACATATATAGTGTGGGTGATAGGAAGCAAGACTCCGTGCGAGAAAAAAATGTTGACGGAGAAACTACAGATAGATACAGAGATGGAGATGCTAGCTAGAGAGACATTCGATATAGTTTGGGTGTCGGAGATGACCGTCAGGTGGTTCAAAGGGTGAAGTTATATATGTGTGTGAGAGGGCACTTGACTTCATGCATGTAGAGAGAAACATATGTAGTATGCGTGATAGGAATCAAGAGTGAGGGCGAGAAAGAAGGTTGATGGAGAAACAGAGAAATAGAAAGATAAAGATGCTAGCTAGTGTGCGCTACAGATAGGAGTCGAGTGGATCAGAAGGCTGGGTTATGTGTGTGGGTGTGCGGGAGATAGAGAGAGGGTGCATGTGAGTCACATACAAACAAATATCAGAGAGAAATGAGATCCAGAGAGACGGAGTTTTGTGTCTCATGAGAGAGAAAGATATTTCACAATGAGATTGATAGCTAGAGAGACATATGAGGGAACACAAGATATCTCTAGGGAGAGAGGGTGTGTTTGAGCGACATACAAGAGAACAATGGAGAAATATGAGACCTCGGGAGACAGAGTTTGTGTTTGTGTGTGAGAAAGAGATATTGAAGAGGAAGAGTCGAGGTTCTCATATCTAAGGAGCGAAAGACATCTCAGTATGAGGGGTGTGCGAGTGGCACACATGGGAATAGTTGAGAGAAATGAGACCCCGGAGACAAAGTTTTGTGTTTGTGTGAGAGAAAGAGATTCCACATGGAGAATCATAGCTAGAGACACATAGCAGGGAGCGAGATATACTTAGAAAGAGATAGAGTGATGAAGGTCGATGGAGAGAGTACCGTCAGTGTGTTACGAAGATAAAAGATCATTGTCGACATACAGGTAGCACGAGAGATGCCTGAGAGACGATGAACGCAGAGTATAGGTCCAGAGAGATAGTCCTATATAAGCATGAGTGATAGCTATATGAGACGAATATCTGGATTGAAGGGGATTCAAATATTTAAACTGGAGATCACGACATCGATAATATCATAACGCAAATTGGTGTATCAAACATGCATATTCATTTGAATTTGGGCACACGTGTAATTTTATACAGTTTATCAATATTGGTGATCCATAGATACTTCAATTACAAACAATGCATGGTTTATATGCAATTAGTGTCTAAACGGTATTACACTATATGTTGCGTGTGTGAAACACATTACACATGTTTGAGAAGTTAAAAAAAACCGGCATGAAACACACATTAATTGGAGACAGTTAGCGACGAATGCATACATTTGATTTCAACTTAAAGTGGTTTCAAATATTTGAAAATCCAAATTGATGGATACAACCTTATGAATCTGAGATCATGCCATTTGTAAACCATATTTATGTATAAATGGTGTTGTGCTTTTGAAAGTATATATGTAAAAAAATGATGTATATAGAATGTAATTCCAATTGAAAATGGATCCGGCCCGAAAAAAATAGTAGAATACAAACGAGATGCGAATTGAGTTGGCACGGTAAACGTGCACTGTGCAAAATTTGAACGAAGCGGGGAAAGTCGCAGTAACCGCCCGAAACCAAAATCAGCGAGATGGAAATAAGTACTGCCTATCCCTGCCGCGCAAAGCCTATCTGCTGGATTTCTATAGGTTTCGATAGGGGTAGGTTTGTAATTTCACCCAAACGTGACGTAACCGCCTCTCACCCGGATTCATACACGGTGGGCGCCAAAACACAGTGTGCCCTCGGCCGAAATTGACTCCCTCCCCGATTCATATTCATACACGGTGGGCGCCAAAAACAACCTCTCGTCGGCAAATATTCGGTGTATGCGAGATTACGTCCTATCCCCAACCGACTAATGTTGCTGTGATGTACGTAGAAGAAATTTGAAACGGGGGCTAAGTTTGTAAATTTCCTCGCATTTGAGACAAGCGCGCCCTGACTACATGGTTCCCCCCTTCCTCTCTACCTCCCTTTTCCCCATTCGTACTCTGTGGGCGCCAAAACACCCTCTCCACCCCACCCTCCTCCGTCTGCTGCCGTCCGCCACCCCATCCACCGCCGTCCTCCTCCACCATGCCGGAGCTAATACCCCGACGCCGCCGTCCATTACGACCTCTCTCATCCACGCCTTCGGACCGGGATCCTTGCATCCCGTCCTCTCGATTCATCCCCGCCGTCGTCCACCTTGCCGGCGCCGCTCCTATGACCGTCTAGTCCACCGCGCCCTGCCGCCACCGTCTACCCTCCTAGATCAGCTTCCACGCCGCCGACAGCCATCGCTACTTCAACACCTTCAAATTCTCACCAGATGCGTACACGGCGCCGCACCAGAGGCGGTACTCTTTCGTATCTCCTCAACTTATTTATCGCAGAAAGAAAATAGATCGCCACTGCTTTACTCTGATGTCTTGTCTTGGTTGCGAAGTTGTCTTTGTACGGTTTGCACCTTCAGATCTGCGATGGCACGCTCAACACTATACTCCCAATGCTTATGGTTTTCCCCTTTTATATTCCACACTAGTTAAATCACAGAGACTAAATTTCAAAATTGGGTTGATCGATTAGAGCTCACGGAGTTCGCGGTGCGAACCAAGTGGCTCGGTGGTTGTGGGGCCTCGCCGAACGAAGAAAACTCGACGCTGGTGGGGGGTGGGGGTGGCGGAGGAACACAGGCGGTGGGGGCGGTGGTTCGGCCCGGCGGCTGTCACGGTGTTTTGTATGGGAAGAATCACAGACGAGGAAGAAGAAGGGTTAGGAGGCGAGGATCTTCATCCAACTGCACGAAATGGTCGAGAGACAAGCTGGGAGTTGCATTCTTAATGCGCTCTGGTTCATCATGTGTGGGCACTGCGCAACCAACATTTTATTATCCAAAATCTGCTTGCTCTTCTTTACCATGTTCGATAGTGCTGGCCTATACACGATTGATAGGCTTTCAATTACTAGTGGCAATACAACACCGTATTTTCAAGCCAGTTCCACTTTCCCAATTTATATATCGTGGTTATGGTGTACCCCTGTTATGTACACTATGATCTGCCTAGTTGTTGTGTGCTATTGTTATCATGGTTTGGCAATAAACTATCTATACAGTATATTATGAACCTATCATCTGCCAGCTATCCTTACTTCTGGAGCCTATTTTTTTGCGTACTTCTGCCAGATTATATAAACGCACGCACGATATTACAGCACACATTAGCTCTCTCATCAGAATCCAGTGATAGCACATAAGTGTTTACAGGGGCGCCCCTATATTAGAATATCATCTGCATTACAAAGATAATCTCACAACTATTTATGTTTTGATGGTTCTCAGATATTATACGCAATTACAGTGAATATCAGAATCCGCGCATCAGAAGAATATTGTGGAACACTTCAATGACTTACAAAATTGGCACCAAGGCATTGAGTGCCATTTTGGAAGCAATGAAACTCGTACGCTCCCCACCTGTTGATTCTTGTTCAGAATATCATTCTAATGACTATTCTAACCTCGAGGAGTCAAAGGCAGATGGCTTGTCCTGTTCACCCATCAAGGTGCATGTTCTAATTTGGCAAGGTTTTATTGATTGCGCGTATCTTGTATATGTTGTCTTGCATTTCTTCTACTTCGTTGCACCACCATCTGCTTAGTTTACTCATCATATAACTCGAGATGCTATGCCCATCCATTATCAATAAATATTCCATCTGTCGTCATACCATGTTTTTCCACTCAAATGTTGTTCTTGTGCATCAGACATCAAAAAGGAAGAGGGTGATTGCCGAACCTTAAAGAGCACCAGCAAAGTCCTTGAAAAACGTGGTGGTGCCGGAGAAATCAGACAGCGCCCCACTTATATTGGTTGTACAACCAGTGACACAAAACATACGACCGACTCCAGCAGACTGTACCCATACTTCACTGCACACCACTAGCCCCACCACACAGGACCTGCACTCCAGCAAAAGGTATACCGATTTCATTTGCCATAGCACCAGCAGTACCACAGAAAAATCCCACTCCAGCAAAAAGTACAGCAAGTCCACCGGCCGAAGACCTATCCCAACTGCAGAGACGGCCAATTCCTGCAGATTGGAACCCCATTCCATTTATTTCCAGTTTAGAAGACAATGCTTTCAATGTTTTTAGGGACTACGTGCATATATTCCCATCATTTGAAGATTAGTGAAGACAAACACCATTTTCACATCTTCCTGTCCAACTTACGTGTAAGTGCTATTATTCATGGTTATTATTTTCCTGTTTTCAGCTGATCGAACACATCAATGATTTACATTAAATTGTTGTAACTAGGTGAGGGTCAATCTGGATAGTCATGACGAGCAAAGCTTGCTTGTGCTTTTCAAGGAAGCATTGAGCAAGATCGGTGTTACACGAGGAAATCACACTTTGATGGCAAGTCTATAAACGAATTTCCAGTGAAGTCTCCTGTGCTAAATTTAGAAGACATTGAATGGAAAAACCTTGTTATGCACTGGTCTCTTTCCCAGGATGAGGTACTGTCTATGAAATCACATGACAATTTGAACTTCTACTTTTCCGCATGTGCATTGCGGATCTGTTTTGCAGGAAATCAGCTCGTAGAAGAATTCCGGTTTGAAAAGAACGACATGATATCGCAAATATGATGCCCGCTGCTTTGCTCTTGTAAGTACATGTTGTCCTTTATCAGTGTACTTATATTGACAGGTAGTTGTTCATGTACCATCACTCTGCAGCTGATTTTCCTTTGCCCTCCATTTTCTACACATCAGATCTATATTTACTCTTACCATAAGGTTGGCACTGAAGAAGTTTAGCTGTGCATTGTTCTTGGTTGTGCCTTTTTCCTGTATTGCTGCACATACATTTATAGCTACTTGGTTATGTAGCATCACTCTTCATCCTATCTTAAATATTCTCCTTTTTTTCGTATATTATCACATCTATATTTACTCTTAACAAAATGTAGAATAAAGGCAATGCTTATGAAGAACATTCTATGGTAAACTTCTTGAATTGTCCCCCCCCCCATCAGCATGGACAAGGGCTCTATAGAGCCTGTCTTCACCAGTAATGTAAGTTTGTCCTTCTCAAGCCTTGAAACTTTGTTGTTTATATTTGGTTAGGCATGACTGCAACATCTGTTGATTTTTTTATTTTGCATCAAATTGCATTGTTAAAGTTTATTATTTAGTTCATATACAAAAGTTTGTCCTTCTCAATTTAAGTTTTCAGTTGTACAACCAAGTTCCTTCTTCATATCATGTAAATTAAACTATACAGAGCAAGTGATCTTCTTTTGCACTGCATGTATGCTTCTGTTCTTCATCCATAATCCAGTGGTGTGGTGAACCTACCCACTACAGCACAATGTTATATTCTGTAATGTCTTAACTATGAACAATGTCATATCATTCTACTATTTTTAAACCGCCTCTTTATTTGCCAATCTGAAATGGGATAAATTGACAGCACACTAACTATTGATACTTATGAGTTCTTGATCTGTAATCCAGTGGTGTCGTGAAGCTGCCAACTCCTTCACAATGTCAATTCCTGCCATGTCTTGACCTGAACAATACCATATTGTGTTAATGCAATTTTAAACTATGTCACTTTATTCGTCAGTAAGAAATGTGATGAATTGTCAAGATCGATACTTTTATCCGCAAAACCTGTCATCATCCGCTTTCGTTTATCTTTCAGAGTGAGGAAGATATAAGTGTTGAACAAGCGTTAGCCTCATCATCTTGCTCACTGCTTGCGCTGCAGCTCCCAAAGAGGCTAACCTTTCTTGAACTCTATTGAAGTGCTGTTGGTTTTGTATATTATTTTGTCGGCGTGTTTATTTGCCTTTGGTGGCGATCTTTGATGCCGATGTATGTAATCATTGCCCGCTTGTGCTTTATTATCATAGTGGCGAACTTTGATGCCCAGTGGATGTAATATGCCGTAATTTCTTTATTGTATAGTCTAGGTTTTTTCTTTTTCACGATGCTGCAGTTATTTTACTGTCTATATATCCTGTCACCGCAGTAAACCGGCCAAACCGTAAAATTACGATACATAATCGGGCCGTCATGCAATCAAGATGTATGATCCGCATCATTGGCCCCGTCAAACTGGCCCACTAGTAGATTCGGGCCTTTAATAGGCCGAGTAACCCCCGGCCCTCTTTTCGCAGGAAAACTCAATGGGCTTTTAGGAGGCTGAGAAGTAGGCTGGGCCTGAAACGTGCCGAATAGCTCATGGGCCGGCGGCAGCCCGAAATGGACCCCGGCCCATGATTGTGCGAATCAATTCACGGGCTTTTAACAGGCCAAAGTTGTCTCGGTCCTTGTTTGGCCCAATCAGATATCGGCTGCGAGCAGGCCGGATGCAAACCGGGTCGTAGTTAGGCCCAACTATATGACGGGCTTTTAACAGGCCGAAATTAATATAGGGCCGAAATGTTAAATGGGCCCTTAACAAGCCGAAACTAATATTAGGCCGAATTACTAAATGGGCCTTTATCAAGTGGGCCCAAAAGCACAGCGTCCAGTCAACGGGCCGAATCTGATATGGGCCATAATTGAGCCCAAAGCCTCTTAAAGGGCCAGACCTGATCTGGGCCGTGATTTGGCCCAGCAAGTGTGGGAGGCTTTTAACGGGCCAGATCTTATATGGGCCATTACTAGGCCCGGAACATGGCAGGCCATTAATGGACCGGATCAATTATGGGCCGGCATTTGGCCCAAAACACGGCAGCCAGTTAATGGGCCGGCCTACTAGGGTCCTCAAAATCTTGTGGGCCTACAGCTGGGCCGACCCATTAATGTCGGCGAAATCTCGTGGGCCTTTAGCTGGGCCGGCCCATTATGATCCGCAAGAATTTTGTGGGCCTTTACCTGGGCCGGCCCATATGGCACACAAAAATCTTGTGGGCCTTTACCTGGGCCGGCCTATTATGGCCCGCAAAATCTTGTGGGCCTTTAGCTGGGCCAGCCCATTATAGTCCGCAAAATCTCGTGGGCCTTTAACTGGGCTGGCCCATTATGGGCCGCCAAATCTTGTGGGCCTTTAGTTGGGTCGACGTATTATAGGCGCCTTCTGTCCAATGAGTGGATGACATCTGTCCCAACGATGAGCCGACACGTGTTTCCTCCAGCCAATGATGATTTTACACGTGGAAAATCCCCATTGGTCCGGGCTGTTAACGGGTTATCGGATCCAAAACCCGACCCGATAGCTTAACGACGTTCCGTTATGGTGGATGCCACGTGTTGGTCACCCTTGACGAAAGCACTTCTGTGACGCGCGATTTATCGTCATGGAAGTGGACACTTCCATGATGATAATTTTGGTAATGTCATCGAACACTTCTCTGACGACCACGGTATGACTATCTTGATTCTGTCATAAATTTGTCATGGATGTACATGCATGACAAAAAACGCGACCTACTGTGACAAACACGTGTCATCACGGAAGTGTATGTTTTTTGTAGTGATGGCTGTCTCCAAGGGCATCCAGCGCGTGGAAGTACATGGGGATTCAAACCTCGCAATATCTCAAATAAATGGAAACTTCGATGCCAAGGATCCAAAAATGGCGGCTTATCGTAATGTCGTCCTTCAAATGTCAGCTCGATTTGAGGGGCTTGAATTTCATCATGTGGTTCAAGAAAACAATCAGGCGGCGGATATCCTTGCCCGCATTGGAGCTAAGCGCGACCCCGTACCAATTAATATCTTTCTGGAAAAGCTTTTCAAGCCATCTGTGGTGCGGCAAGCGGAGACCGACAATACTAGTTCGGATCCTACCACAACCCCAGATTCCGAACACGCTGACATAATCGGGGGCTCTGCCACCGAAATAACACCTTCGGCCCATCTCATCATGGCTATTATCGCCCCATGGACCGAACCCTTCTTGGCCTCCCTTAATAGGCAAGAACTCCCCGAGGATCATAACGAGGCACACTGCATAGTGGGGTGCTCCAAAGCCTACAAAGTCCATGAGGGAGAGCTTTATAAGAAAAGAGCTACCGGAGTACTTCAAAGATGTATCTCTGAGGAGGACGGGTGACAGCTCTTGGCTAAAAGTCATGCCGGACTTGGTGGCCACCATGCCGCAGCTCGGGCCCTTGTAAGCAAGGCCTTCCGTACATGTTTGTACTGGCCGACGGCCCGAGCAGACCCACAGGACCTTGTCCAACATTGCGTCGGATGCCATCTTTCGCCAACCAAAGCCATATGCCGCCGACTGCTCTCCAAACAATCCCCATAACGTGGCCCTTTGCGGTCTGGGGGCTTGATATGGTTGAACCCCTTAAAGGAGGAAGCCATAAGAAAAAATACTTGTTGGTCATGGTAGATAAATTCACCAAATGGATAGAAGCCAAACCGGTTAAAACGGCGGTATCCGTACCGGTGATAGACTTCATATCAGGTGTCGTGCACCGTTATGGTGTCCCCCACAGCATCATCACCGATAATGTCTCCAATTTTACAGCCGATGAGGTGGAAACTTGGTGAGGCAACATGGGCATTAGGCTCGATTACGCCTCCGTCTATCACCCTCAAACAAACGGTCAAGTTGAATGAGCCAACGGTCTTATTATGAGCTGCATTAAACCCAGACTAGTGCGATCCCTATAATCAAACACGCAGTGGGTTGAAGAGCTCGACTCCGTACTCTGGGGGCTGCAGACCATGCTGAATCACACTACCGGATATACACCCTTCTTCATGGTGTACGGCGTAGAGGCCGTATTGCCCTGCGATATTATTCATGACACACCTCGAGTACGCATGTATGAAGAGAGAGAAGCCGATCTGGATCGGGAGGACAATTTAGATGTCCTGGAGGAGGAGTGCGATGTCGCAAAAGCCCGTTCCGCATTTTATCAGCAACAGGCTCGCAGGTATCAAAGCAGAGAAGTACGGGCCAAAACTTATAATATTGGCGAACTCGTTCTACATCTACCGGAGAAGAAAAAGGACAAGCACAAGCCCAAGTGGGAGGGTCCCTTCATTATTGAAATTTTTCTCATCGGAGGTGCGTACCGTCTGCCTGATGCATCAGATAATCGACTCGAGCCGAACCCATGGAACGCGGCCAGACTCCGAAGATTCTACGCCTAACGCCGAACTCTTTGTTCGTCTCCTTCCCTTCGTTCTTTTTTATTTATTTTTTGAGCTCTCTTTTTTGCTCTTTCTTTCGTAGCTTTAAAGCTTTAGTGTGGTTGGACCACACACTCGCGACTCACTAATCTTCAAGTACGTGCGATCATTATACCTGGGGCTTCTTATACAGAAGCTTATTGCAAACACGTTTCGAGCATAAAACTCGTCGCATATGTGTCCTTTTTCCCATATGTGCCTTTTCTCTGCCATTATATGCATCAATATGACTTAAGTTTTGGCCAAGCAGGGTTGCCTGGCTCCTGTGCTTATGCCCTACGTTCCCATTAGTTCGGCTAGGGCATAAAGGGAGCACATCTGTGATTGTTACTGCCGGGTACTCCGGATGTGTACCTCAGACTGGGTGAAGCCGAAAGCTAGTGTTCTTAAGGGTATATTCAGTCGGCGGACTAAAGACGTGTCTTATTTGTAACACTATGAACCCCCAGATGTCAAAAATATTGTGGTTTTTTAATCACATATAAGACATGCACGTTAATGCATGCACACCCAGCGAAAGAAACCCTTAACAGAACAATTCTCTTTGGAAGATGTTTCTTACTATCGATGTAATATAACATAGGTAGTTGGGTACTTGTCTGTTCAAGCAACTATGACCCCTAAGTCTGGTTTCCACACGTACCCCAGTTTTACATTACTGAGCGGGTATACCGAAACACTCCGGACTGTCGGACCGGGAGGCCGAAGCGAAAAGGTCCGCCATGACAAATGATTTATAATCCGGCTAGGGACAAACTTGTCCTTTGAAGTACATAGTCACTTTGACTTAAAAAATTCCTCTTCTATGCCATCCAACAGGTTGTCTAGCTTACAATCCTGTTGGGAATACTTGGCCGCTAATTCTACCTGGTCGTATGATAGACTAACTGGAATTTCTTTCCCATCTGACCCTACAGGTCCAACCCGTGCCATATGATTCGGATCGAGCTTGGTGTACCATGTTTTCACCATGGCCCAAGCCTCCCTCGCACCTTCTCGACAGGCTGATATTTTCCATAGTCGGAACCGCCGCTGTGCTCCCTTGGATAGCTATACAAGCTCCTCCATACTTCATGGTAGGGAGGCGGATGGCCACAAGGCCTTGGCCACACTCCGCATCGCCTCCCAAACTTGCTCGTGCAGTTGCGAAAGCTCTTGTAGCAGATCGCCTGAGGATCCGGGCATCTCCTCTTCGGGACGGCCGGTCAACATACCTACAGACATAACTCTGTTAGTCCATTTCTTCACCGAACTATATCAAAGTTTGTTTGAGCACATACTAAAAATACCGCGTTGAAGCCTTTTATTTTCCTACACGGAGTCAGCAAACTGGGCCCGAACATCTTTCAATTCTACGCCCAGCCGGGTATTAGCATCTTGGAGATATTTTTTCTCCTTCCTGACCCGTGTAAGTACACGCTCGCCAGCGTCTAGTTGCCTTTGAGCTCTTTGTTCATCCTCTTGTAGGATCTCCGGATTCACTCCGGGATTATCTGCGGAATCTGTTATCAGATCTGCGATGTGTCAACACCACGGAGGAGAAGATGATATTGGAGTTGCATGTTGCGGATGTCTTCGATGATCACAAGATCAAGATGGATGCAATGCGCTTGAAGATTAGGAAGATTAGAAAATATGCCATTCATACCGAGGCTTGGTATCATTATGCCGTTGGATCAGTTGTTACCTTGGTTGCGATTATGACCGCATTTGTTTTCGCATTGAAATGTTTTACATAGTTTGAATGTATGGTTTAATTAATTTAGATGCTCTGCAGAGCTTTATGTTGTTCTGTAATGATTTTCGCTTGAAGATGAGAACTATGTCACTAGTGCAGACCGGCCTTTAGTGCCAGTTTGTAACGGCCTTTAGTGCCGGTTTGCCAACCGGCACTAAAGAGTGGGGTCTAAAGCCCCCCCCCCCTTTAGTACCGGTTCGTCACGAACCGGTGCTAAAGTGACACCACGTGGCACGAGCCAGACCCGTGTGCGCGTAGGACATTAGTACCGGTTGGTAACACCAACCGGTACTAAATGTTTGGGGGGTTTCTGGCTTTATTTTCCATTCCATTTTTTTGTTTGCAGGTATTTCACGATACTACAAATTGTACACATTATGCATATATATAAATAGATTTTCTCGTACGTAGAACCGCATATATATATATATATATATATATATATATATATATATATATATATATCATCGAATGTCTCACAACCAACGCCATTAATTATTCACACATGCACATGTATATACATATACTAATTCTCCTACATATGTTGCCTTGGTGCCTCCGGAGCACGATGACAAGTGGTTCATGGGGGCGGTAGCGGGTAATAGTATTCTCCTTTGGGATCTATGACCTGGTCGAGCAAAAATCCGGCTATTTCCTCTTGAAGTGCTAGTATGCGGTCCGATGGTAGGAGCTTATCCCGCACCTCTGAACTGTTAAGAAGGAGATCAATATGCATGTGTGTTAGTTGTGTGACTAGATATCGATAATGGTGTGAATAGTGTTCTGACAAACGTACCCAGTCCTGTCTATCAGATCTGCTCCTTTTGGACGCCATCATGCGAATGTTCTCGCAAACGTAGAATGCACACAGCTTATTCCCCGGCGCCTACTTCAGGGCCTTTATGAGAATGGAATTGAATCAGATAATGATTAATCAAGCATGATAATTCATTAATGATATTGAAACAAGAATTAAAGAGATGGTAGCTAGCTAGTACTACTTAATTACTTACCTTTGGTCGATGCCAAAACAACTTTTGAGCCCAAATACCGGAGTCACCTTGATGAACTTTGCCCATGCCCTGCCCGGCCGCAAAGAAAATTAATAAAGGGTTATTAAATAGTTCATATCAGGAAATGATGAACTAATAATAGGCCGAGATATATATAGTTAATAATGATTGAAATTACCTGTTGACTATCCCCTTCACGATGGTGAAGTCTTTATCTTCTTTAGTTAGTGAGTCCAGTAATTCAACTTTTCCTTCCTCAACTTTAATGTCTATCAAGACCCAGTGCCAACTACATGCGCACATGTTTGCATGTCTTAATTAAGCGGGCATGTGCATAAAATTAATCAACTACCGTAAACCGTATACACTTAATTATTAACACCTAGCTAGCTAGTAAGCAAAAACAGAATTTGTAGTACAAGACAGTGTAAGGAAGTAGTATATCTTCATTGTTATTGAGGCGCTTCAAGAACTCTAGCATGCTTTCCTCTACACCTGCTTGATAAAATGGAAGCTTCCATATATCCTCATTAATGGTATTTGGGTCAATGAATCCAATGCCATAGCGTCCAGATTTTTTCATTTCATACATCTTCATCCTGCATATAATACCACAGAAAAGAATATAGTGAGGATAATTACTTGTAATGATTGATCAAAATTATCACTACCTAACTAGCTTGAGACTTAAATTACAGAAAGAAATCACTTCCAGACAATAGCAACTGACGATAGACTTGTCGAGTGCGTCTTGATTGTATAACTGAAATAGTTCTGGATACTGAATGGCCAGAGCTTTCTCATGGTAATAATGCTCATGCTTGACATTAACCATGAGGGACTCTCGATTGGAAATCTTGGTAATGTTCATGTACCATTGATGCAATTCATACATTCTCGTTGGGTGGTCCTTGACCTTGTCTGGATGGACCAAAGGTTGGCCCCGGACATATTTCCATTTTATTTCCGATTCTCTAAGCGGAGACATGGGATCGATTTCGAGGAGTTGTCCAACAGAGATCTTGAGCATTTCAGCCTGCATTATATGCTCCTCCGTTATTACCACATCGCCTTGCTGGGGAACGCTAACGGTTTGCCCACAATAATATTTGGCGCGCGTGCTCCTCTCATGTGTTGTTGGCACAAGAAGCGTGGGGATCGCTTGCGCCGCCTGTTCTCCCAGCTGGGGAACGGTTTTCCCGCATTTTTTGCCAGCTTCTTGTTGGCTTGAGCTCGAGCTCGCTTCCTTCTATAGCCGTGCTCGATGTAGCTTCCTGATTTGACGCTCATAGTCTGAGTCAACAGGCTTGGGAGCTGGTGCTCTAGCCATACGAATGAAGTGGTCAATCGTTTTCTCAGGCACTTTCTCCTTTGGCGGCGGTGCAGTTTCGGTCCAAAATGGGCGTCCACTTGGGCCTGCACTATGGCTGCGTTTTGCTCCTCGGTCATGTCGTAAGGCCTCTGAGGAAGAGGAGCGAGGCTTGGACCATATTTATATCGCTTGTCTCTGCCTGTACTTCCTGTACTACCTCGCCTCGTACCGCTACGCACCATAGCTGCGGCGTGTCTCTTCTGCGATTGCTGAGACGGCGGAGACGGCTGATGTGGCTGACGCTGTGCCGGACTTGAAGCAGGGGGAGTGGCCTGACGCTGTGCCGGACATGAAGGAGGAGGAGTCTGCTCAAGCATTCGGGGACTTGGAGGAGGTGGCGGACTTCAAGGAGGAGTCGGCTCATGCGTTTGTGGACTTGGAAGAGCGGGAGTCTGCTGACTCGGTGGCGGACTTTGAGGAGGAGTCGGCAGACGACGCGGTGTCAGTGGACTTGGAAACATGATGCAATCCTTTCTCCATAGAATGATACGATGTACGGCCTATCCCAATGTGCGCTCGCCGTCACCTCCAGCAATGTCAAGTGCTAGCATCGAATATGGCTCCACCACTTCATCAACCATGATACGAGCATAGCCCTCTAGAATCGGGATGCAATGGAAGGTTGCTTCAGGGGTAATTGTGAAAGCAACACCGTCCGCCACCTTCATGGATACGTTCTTCATTTTGGAGTGTAGCTCACAGTTAGCATTCTCTATGATGTCATCCACAGGGTGGTATGTATCCAGCAGTGTGTCGCCCGGGGCAGAACCAACGCTGCTTCTCGGCATGGATGGGACGGTGCTATCCAATGATGGACGATCATCCGCTTGCTGCTGCCGCTGCTGAGACCCCCTTTCCTGGCTAAGTGAGTCGATCTGCTGCTGCTGCTGCTGCTGGAATTTGAGTGCCAAGTCCGCGTGCCTTGCTTCTAGGCCTTGAAGGCGTTCTGCGTCCTGCTTCCTCTGCTCCTCCTCCAGCTTCCTCTTCTTCTCCTCCTCCATCTTCTTTCTTGCACGGGACCTGTAGTCGTCGTTCCAGTTCGAAAAGCCCTCATACCAGGGAATAACGCCCATGCCTCGTGTTCTTCCCGGGTGTTCAGGATTTCCCAGGGCACGCGTAAGCTTGTCGTTCTCTCTGTTGGGCGTGAACACCCCCGCTCGAGCTTCTTCTATTGCGTCAAGTATCTTTTTTTCGGCTCCTTTTAGACTTGCCTTCTACGACACCAGGCCTGTCTTCTGGTCCAACGCCCCCCATGCGCATAGAACCAAGTTCTGCACCTGGGGGGCCAGCTCCTAGTAATCGGAGTGACCCCTGCACCCTCCATCTCTTGCTCAGACTTATCCCACTTAGGCATTCCCACCGCGTAGCCACCTGGACCCAGCCTATGGAACTGCGTCTTTTTTGCGGCATTGGCCTTGTTTTTTATCGACCGTTCCTTAGATATTTCTGAATCCTTGAATTTCACAAAATCTTCCTAGTGTTCTCTTTGCTTCTCCAGTGTTCCCATGAATTCTGGAGTCTTCCTTTCTGCAGTGAGGTAGTTGGCCCATACAGTTTTCTTGTGGGTGTTGAATGCAATTGCCATCTTCTTAAGAGCAGCTCCCTTCACATTGTCCACATATGCTTTAGTGAAATAATCTGGTAGGGTGAAATGTTCCATCAGAGAATCCCAAAGGTCTTGTTTGGCTCTGTCGTCGACCCAAGTAACACCTGGACGTTTAGTCTTTGGCTCTTTCCATTCTTGAATGGAGATCGGGAGTTTGTCCTTCACAAGAACTCCGCACTGACGAGTCCACTTGTTTGCAATGTTCTTAGGCGATCGGGGTTCGCCACTAGGTTTGACGGAGTCGATGTTGTACTTTACACTATCCTTCAACAATCTGCTCGGGCCTCGCTTTGTCCTGCTGTCTGTAGAAGCCGATTTGCTCGACCCAGAGGGCTGAAAAGAAGGAAGATCGATTCGTTCATATATCTTAAAATAAAAAAAACATGTGATGATCACCAGATGCGTTCTTATATAAATATACCTCGCCGGTAGTCTTTGTTATTTGAAGATCAGCATTCTCTGTGTCATCATAAACATTGTTTGTGTCATCATAATCAGAATCATAGTTCATGACTTCATCTGCTCGGTCGTCGAGATCGAATATCTTTTCATCACCCTCTCCGGTATTGTTCAGATATTGGGAGCCGTCATCTGCTTCATTCAGATAATCTAGCCTGCCAAGGCTGCGTATGATGTCGAACAATTCCTCTTCTCTGTCTCTGTCGGTATTGTCCGCCATAGCTTTTACTTAACTAATACTGAAGAAATATAGAAAAATTTAGTATTCAAATTAATTACAACTAGTCATCAACCCGTGTAGGTATTGCACGGGCTAGTAAATAGAAAATAGTTTTTCATTGTGTTATTTAGAGTGTATGTTCTCTTTTGGTAGCAACAAAATTGAATTCCTTACAGAAGTTACCAATTTTGGTTAAGATGTATATTGTATATATGGATTTTATTCAGGTCTTTACAAAATACAGAAAACTATGCTCAAAACAATTACAGAAAATATAAAAAATTAGGTATCAAAACTTTGAAAGACTGCCCCTAGATAATGCATGATAGTGGCAATTGGTTTTCCAAAGAAAGGAAATTATAATGTTTCGGTCACATCCGTTATATAATAAAATAGTAATGAAACTATTTCAAATAGATTGTTATACCTTCACAACGTTATGGTCCATGGATTGTTTTTACAGAACATGTATTAACGTAATTTATATTTGTATATGTTCTCTTACCTAACATATACGTACTTGGATATGTGTTGAAAGATACTAAAAGAATATAGATTTTCTCGTTGAATGCCACTAACTAACATATATTAACCAAATGGAACCACTGTTGATTTTCTTGAGAGATCCACTAATTAGTACTCCCTCTGTTGATCATGGCGCTATTTCCACTTAAA
The DNA here is from genome assembly GCA_021605145.1 of Aegilops bicornis. Classification (NCBI taxonomy): domain Eukaryota; kingdom Viridiplantae; phylum Streptophyta; class Magnoliopsida; order Poales; family Poaceae; genus Aegilops; species Aegilops bicornis. The sequence continues at coordinate 848,366,466 of CM038675.1, read as the reverse complement.
ATCTGGCCCGTGATTTGTATGCTATTGTGAATCGCCGGATGTAGTGCTGATTTAGCCGGAGATCATGCTGATTAGGCTACACTTTCGCTGGATGGGAGGGCTGCTGCTAAATCCTTCCTCCGGTGATTTTAATCGTTGGTTCTGACAATTTATGATTCCATGCACGGACATATATCTATACTTGTATAAGCATTAGCACTGCCTTTGTAATTCACAAATTAATAATCAAACATAGTCATGCCCTATCCAAGACTACATGATATGTCAATGTCATTAACTTTGTAGCTTGAAAGGCTGCATACAAAATCACATGTTGTGTGTCCATTGACGGTCTACAGAGATATATTTGTGTATGTCAGGAGCAATTACCTGAGTTAGTGTCTGCCAATCTCATTTGTGGAATTGGATGATGCCATCACCAGGCAAAACGGTGCTGATGTGTACCTTTTCTCTAGCAGTAAGAAGTTAGTGCCAAACAGCAATCACATATAAATCTTTCTTTATATCCGGCAGCCATATGTGCTTGCTGGTGTCTCTCTCCTGTGTAGCGGGACCATCCAATTGATCTCCGCCACAGGAGATGATAGTATTGGACGGCGGCAGTAATAGAAGGATGCAGAGCAGAGTTTTCTCGGAAAGAGGGAGAGAAACAAACTGCAGGGGTTAGTGACCCGTGACCGCCCAGACCTGCAACAGCGAACTCGTAGCCTAGGACGTGGAAGATTAAAGAGGGGATGAATAATGGACTGTCTGTGGGCGGCCTCGGATCGATCGGGTAGGATAGCATGTGGAGGCGTGGAGAAAAATTGACTGAGGAGGAGGGATGGCGGCGGCTCCATTGAGCACGTGGAGGAGGAGGAGGAGAGATGGCATCTCCAATGAGCTCGTGGAGAGATTGGAAGGGTTACGCTATGCACTCTGGACGTATATTAAGGGGACTTTTTTTAATTGAGGTTCGTACTGTTGAGGGAAATTATGGTCAAAGGAGCAATCTGGACTGTTCATCTCTTGATCTAACGGTGAATTACAGTTTAACGCGAGGATTAATGTGGAGTCTCGCATGGTGCCTCCAATTAGTAAATATAAGATGCATGGATGCCATTAATAAGGAAAAACTAAATCATATAGTACATAATATATATGCATCATCTCGATTAATATATAATCTCGAATACATTATCGTCTCGAATAATATATATAATCTCGAATAAAGCGTCTCGAGTATTATATATCGAATACATCACTGGCTAGGTACGTAATAAAGATCGAGTACTACAGAAGAATCTAGGGCGCCACTCGCGGTTCCTGGGGCACGGGCGGTGGACACCCAAAGAGAAGAAACCATCACAGGATCATATCTCCGTTCATCTGCCCAAAGAACCTGCCAAGTAGTGGAGAACCTAACGTCGTCCATAGCAGCCATGTAGCGATGGGCGTTTCAAATCTTCCTCCCTGACACGGCGACGCACCACCTCCGGCGGGGCCGGCTGCCTCTGCACCGAATGTGGCCCACGCGAACGCCACCAAAGGAGATCAGGGTCGACGATGGGACCCGAGGCCGGGTTCCTCACCAAGCGGCGCGCCCCTCCAGGTAGCACCTCCCAGTGCCAGCCCGACGGAGCCCAGTCCCGGACATGGGTCCTCTGAAGCATGACGTCGTCACGAACGGGTCGACGGCGAGGATGCGGGCCGGGCATATCGTCGAGAACAAATACTATATGCCCGCAAAAAGTAACCTTAATCTAACATTCTATATGCAAATTCTAACAATTTGACATTAATCTAATTCGTCTAACTAAAACAAATTCTAAAATTTCTAACATTTCTAATTATATAATTAACATTTCTAATATTTCTATAACTAAAAAACAGAAAAATTGCTAACATTTTTATAAATATTTTGATAACTAAAAAACAGGAAAAAATTATAACATTTCTAATATTTTTATAACTAAAAAACAGGAAAAATTTATAACATTTCTATATAACTAACATTTCTAAAAATATTTCTATAACTACAAAACAGAATAATTTCCAACATTTCTATAACTAAAAAATAGAAAAAATTCTACAAATAAAATTCTATAATGTGTGTGTATGTGTGTGTGTGTAGTGTGTAATGTGTGTGTGTGTGAACATAGCGGCCGGGTGAGCTCACCGGCGAGGCGAAGACGGGCGACAGGACGGGCGGCGACGGCGGGTGTGGACGGGCGGGCGACGACGGGCGGCGGCGGGCGCAGCGACGGGACGACGGGGACGGGGGACGGCTGGGCAGCGACGTCGACGGGGCGGGACGGCCGGATCGGTGATTTAGGGCGGGGCGGCGATGTCGACGGGGACGGCATCGATCGGGGCAGTGCGGCGCGATGGAGGGAAGAAACAGAGAGGGAAAGTGAATTTTTTCAACTGTTGTATATATAAATGGACCTTTAGTACCGGTTGGTGCCACGACCCGGTACTAAAGGCCTGTTTTGGCCAGGCCAAGCGGCGGGAAGCGCCCCCCTTTAGTACCGGGTGGTGGCTCCAACCGGTACTAAAGACCACCCTTTAGTACCGGTTGGTGCCACGACCCGGTACTAAAGGGGTGCGCTGGCGCAGTGCGGTGCGACAAGTTTAGTCCCACCTCGCTAGTCGAAGGGCTACCGCACTGGTTTATAAGCCCCAGTGCGGTAGCTCTCTCGAGCTCCTCTCCTAAGCAGGCCTACTGGGCCTACCTGTTCAGTGCTGCCACAGGACACAGGCCTTGCGGGCCTGCATCACAGCCCAATGTGAAGGTTGTCTTTCTAGTCGTATGCAGGCCGCTTTGGCCCAGTAGGCGGGCTTTTTTATTTTCTTAATTTTTTTTGCTTTTTTTGTTTTACTTATTTTTGAGTTGTTTTTTTGCTGTATTTAGAGTTTCTTTCTGAATATTTTTGCTTTAGGTACAAAAAATTACAAACTTTATGTTAGTGCCGGTAGTTTTCAAATTTGAATAGTTTAAATTTTGAATTATTTGAAATTTGTGTGAATCACTAGTTTGTGAATAAATTAAAGTTGAACATAGATTTTTCAGTGATTCTTTTTCTTATGTTTAATATTATTGTGTTTTATCATTATATTCAATTTGGTAATGCTTAGGTTATTTAAAAAATGAAATGCCTTTGTAACAGATGAGTTTTCGTCCGAAACCCTGATACATCGAAAGAGATAGTAAATGCATGAAAGAATTTGTTTGCACATAAAATTTCTTCGCGCTTCAAATGCCAAAACACATAACTACCCTAACTATTACAGAGATTCCCTCCTGGGTGTGAAACACAGAAGAAAGTGATGATAGTGAAGCCGATCACATACCGGATCTTCGAGTGTGAAACTTTTTCTTCGCGTGTGTCCCTTTGCACCATAGCCATGGAAAATCTTCATCATTTAACTGGATGCTCGGGTCAATATTCACTGCGAATGGAGCAATTTCATCAAACTTTTCATAATCTTCTGACATGTCTGTCTTGTCATCCACTCCCACGATGTTTCTTTTCCCTGAAAGAACTATGTGGCGCTTTGGCTCATCGTATGATCCATTCGCTTCCTTATCTTTTCTTTTTCTCGACCTGGTAGACATGTCTTTCACATAAAAAAACTTGCGCCACATCATTGGCTAGGACGAATGGTTCTTCTGCATACGCAAGACTGTTGAGATCCACTGTTGTCATTCCGTACTGCGGGTCTTCCGTTACCCCGCCTCGTGTCATATTGACCCATTTGCACCGAAACAAAGGGACCTTCAAACCACCTGCATAGTTAAGTTCCCATATGTCCTCTATGTAACCATAATATGTTTCCTTTCCCGTGTTGGTTGTTGCATCAAAGCGGAAACCACTGTTTTGGTTGGTGCTCTTCTTATCTTGGGCCATCATGTAAAATGTATTCCCATTTATCTCGTACCCTTTGAAAGTCATTATATTCAAAGATGGTAACTGGGACAGCGAGTATAGGTCATCTTCAATATCGCCATCGTGCATGGCACGTTTCTGCAACCAACCGGCGAAAGTCCTCGTTTGTGCACGTGTAATCCAGTCGTCAGACTTCTCCGGGTGTTTGGGTGTAGAAAATTCTTGTGTTCCTCCATATACGGAGCCACCAAGGCGGAATTCTGTAGAACTGTGTAGTGTGCTTCAGTGAGAGAATGCCCGTCCATACATATTATTTGATCCCCTCCTAGTGTGCCTTTTCCATCTAGTCTGCCCTTATGCCGCGATTCAGGAACACCAATCGGCTTAAAGTCAGGAATAAAGTCAATACAAAACTCAATGACCTCCTCATTTTCATGGCCCTTCGCAATGCTTCCTTCTGGCCTAGCACGATTATGAACATATTTCTTCAAGACTCCCATGAACCTCTCAAAGGGGAACATATTGTGTAGAAATACAGGACCCAAAACGTTAATCTCTTCAAGAAGGTGAACTAGGACGTGCATCATGATGTTGAAGAAGGATGGTGGGAACACCAACTCAAAACTGACAAGACATTGCACCAAATCATTCTGTAACCTTGGTATGATTTCTGGATCGATTACCTTCTGAGAGATGGCATTGAGGAATGCACATAGCTTCACAATGGCTAATCGAACGTTTTCCGGTAGAAGCCCCCTCAATGCAACCGGAAGCAGTTGCGTCATAATCACGTGGCAATCATGAGACTTTAGGTTCTGGAACTTTTTCTCTTCCATATTTATTATTCCCTTTATATTCGACGAGAAGACAGACGGTACCTTCATGCTGAGCAGGCATTCAAAGAAGATTTCCTTCTCTTCTTTGGTAAGAGCGTAGCTGACCTGACCCTGATGTATGCCGTCTTTTCCATGCATACGTTGCTGGTCCTCCCGTGCCTCTGGTGTATCTTTTGTCTTCCCATACACGCCCAAGAAGCCAAGAAGGGTCACGCGAAGATTCTTCGTCACGTGCATCACGTCGATTGCGGAGCGGACCTCTAGGTCTTTCCAATAGGGCAGGTCCCAAAATATAGATTTCTTCTTCCACATGGGCGCGCGTACGTTAGTGTTCTTCGGAACAGGTTGTCCGCCAGGACCCTTTCCAAAGATTACCTTCAAATCCTTGACCATATCATGTACATCAGCACCGGTACGGTGGCGAGGCTTTGTCTGGTGATCCGCCACACCTTTGAAATGCTTGCCTTTCTTTCTTACGGGATGCCTGCTCGGAAGAAATCGACAATGTCCCAGGTACACATTCTTCCTACAACTCTCCAAATATATACTGTCAGTATCATCCAAACAGTGCGTGTATCCGCGGTATCCCTTGTTTGTCTGTCCTGAAAGGTTACTGAGAGCAGGCCAATCATTGATTGTCACGAACATCAACGCCTTTAGGTCGAATTCTTCCTGTCCGTGCTCATCCCACGCACGTACACCTGTTCCATTCCACAGCTGTAATAGTTCTTCAACTAATGGCCTTAGGTACACATCAATGTCGTTGCCGGGTTGCTTAGGGCCTTGGATGAGCACTGGCATCATAATGAACTTCCGCTTCATGCACAACCAAGGAGGAAGGTTATACAAACATAGAGTCACAGGCCGGGTGCTATGGTTGCTGCTCTGCTCCCCAAAAGGATTAATGCCATCTGCGCTTAGACCAAACCATACGTTCCTTGGTTCACCTGCAAACTCCTCCCTGTACTTTCTCTCAATTTTTCTCCACTGCGAACCGTCAGCGGGTACTCTCAACTTTCCGTCTTTCTTACGGTATTCTCTGTGCCACCGCATCGCCTTCGCATGCTCTTTGTTTTGGAAACACGTTTCAACCGTGGTATTATAGGAGCATACAATATCACCTTGGCAGGAATCTTCTTCCTGGGGCGCTCGCCCTCGACATCACCAGGGTCATCGCGACTGATCTTATAACGCAATGCACCACATACCGGGCAAGCGTTCAAATCCTCGTACGCACCGCGGTAGAGGATGCAGTCATTAGGGCATGCATGTATCTTCTGCACCTCTAACCCTAGAGGGCAGACAACCTTCTTTGCTTCATACGTACTCTCGGGCAATTCGTTGTCCTTTGGAAGCATATTCTTTATCATTACCAGCAAGTTTCCAAATACCTTGTCAGATACACCATTCTCTGCCTTCCATTTTAGCAATTCCAGTGTGGTGCCCAAATTTTTTTTGTCAGCTTCGCAATTCGGGTACAACAATTTCTCGTGATCCTCTAACATGCGCTGCTACTTCTTCCTCTCCAAATCACTTGCGCAGTTTCTCTTTGCATCGACAATGGCCCGACCTAGATCATCAGCGGGCTCATCTGATGCCTCTTCTTTAGCTTGTTCCTGCATTGCCGGCTCAGCTTCTTCCTCCATTGTTGTATCATCGTATTCAGGGAACCCATGGCCAGGATAGATGTCGTCGTCCTCTTCTTCTTCATTGTCTTCCATCATAACCCCTCTTTCTCCGTGCTTGGTCCAAACATTATAGTGGGGCATGCAACCGGACTCAAATAGGTGGACGTGAATGGTTCTTGACGTCGAGTAATTGCGACCATTCTTACAACCAGCACATGGACAAGTCATAAAACCATCCGCCCGCTTGTTTGCCTCAGCGGCAAGCAGAAAAGTATGCATGCCATTAATGAACCCAGGAGAGCATCGGTCATCATACATCCATTGTCGGCTGATATCTTCATTATACACAACACCGAATAGACCAAATTAATACAAGTTCATACATAAACTTCATACATAAAGTCCATATACAACACTTAATTAAATGCAACATACAAATAACTCTCTAGCTAAAGAATTTAAATGCAACAACAAATGCGATCAAGATCGCAACTAAGGTAACAATTGATCCAACAGCATAATAATACCAAGCCACACTATCAATGGCATATTTTCTAATCTTTCTAATCTTCAACCTAATTTTCTCCATCTTGATCTTGTGATCATCGACGACATCGGCAACATGCAACTCCAATTCCATCTTCTCCCCATCAATTCTTTTCAATTTTTCTTTCAAATACTCGTTTTCTCTTTCAACTAAATTTAACCTCTCGACAATAGGGTCGGTTGGAATTTCCAGTTCACATACCTCCTAGATAAAAATATCTATGTCAATTTGATGGGCATAATTTGTCATAAACACGAAATGCAACAACTAGTTTTAAAAGAGAATATACCACATCCGAATCATAACAAGGACGAGGGCCAACGGGGACGGATATCAAAACCATGGCACTATGTATAACAAACAACGTACGGGTAAGACAATTATACAATTACACAAACATCAATTTGGTAATGTAAAACATTCATGAACAAGAGCCTCACCACAAGGTGGTGCCGGCTGACAGGCAGTCTTGAGCGATCGGCGGTGAATTCTGACGGAGATTTAGAAGGCACTAAGTAAACCACACCTACATATGCAAACTAAGTGTTATTTTGACCTCTAATTGCATATAAATCAAATACTAGCAAATATAATTCCTCCCAAATTAATCAATATACAAAGCATTGCAAGAGCTAATCTAGCAATGAGAGTTGAAAGGACAAAGTTGCTAACCTTTGTGATCATTTGAATGGATGGGAGCCTTCAAATCTTGACAAATTTTTGGCAAAATTTGTGAGGAGCTAGAGGAAGAGAGGGGAAGAACAGAGGAAGTGAGGGGAAAGGGGAAGAACAGAGTGGCTCGGGTGGACGAAGGGTTTATGTACGTCGACCTTTAGTACCGGTTCGTGCCACGAACCGGTACTAAAGGTGCTGGATGGGCCCCAGACTGACAAATCCTGCCACCACTCTCTTTAGTACCGGTTTGTGCCACGAACCGGTGCTAAAGGTTCGCCACGAACCGGTACTAATGAGAGCGGCCGGCTAGCCGTTGGAACCGGCACTAATGAACACATTAGTGCCGGCTCAAAATCAAACCGGCACTAATGTGTCTCAGATTTGCCCCTTTTTCTACTAGTGTGTATGTACTTTGGTTTTAATGTGATGATGAACTTCTTTTAATTTGGTCACTTAATTATCTATTCATGATGTTCTGTAATGTTTTTTGACACACTTAATTATATATAATGCACGCAGATGAACCGGCAATGGATCTACGGTAACAGACACACCTCCGAGTACATTAAGGGCGTGCATGATTTTCTCGAAGTGGCTGAGGCAAACAAGCAGAATGGTTTTATGTGTTGTCCATGCCCTATGCGTGGGAATACGAAGTCTTACTCTAAACGGAAAATTCTTCACACCCACCTGCTTTACAAGGGTTTCATGCCACGCTATAATGTTTGGACGAGGCACGGAGAAATAGGGGTTATGATGGAAGACAGCGAAGAAGAAGAGTACGATGACAACTATGTGCCCCCTGAATACGGTGATGCTACTAAACATCAAGAGGAACCAGACGATGTGCACGATGATGCTGCAATGGACGAAGCTGCTGAAGATCAAGAGGAACCAGACGATGTGCCCGATGATGATGATCTTCGCCGGGTCATTGTCGATGCAAGGACGCAATGCGAAAGTCAAAAGGAGAAGCTGGAGTTCGATCGCATGTTAGAGGATCACAAAAAAGGGTTTTACCCCAATTGCGAAGATGGCAACACAAAGCTCGGTAACATACCGGAATTGCTGCAGTGGAAGGCAGAGAATGCTGTGCCAGACAAAGGATTTGAGAAGCTACTGAAAATATTGAAGAAGAAGCTTCCAAAGGATAACGAATTTCCGATTACATACGCAGCAAAGAAGGTCGTATGCCCTCTAGGATTGGAGGTGCAGAAGATACATGCATGCCCTAATGACTGCATCCTCTACATGGTGCGCGCATAAGGATCTGAACGCATGCCCGGTATGTGGTGCATTATGGTATAAGATCAGACGAGATGACCCTGTTGATGTTGATGGCGAGCCCCCCAGGAAGAGGGTTCCTGCAAAGGTGATGTGGTATGCTCCTATAATACCACAGTTGAAACGTCTGTTCAGAAACTGAGAGCATGCCAAGTTGATGCGATGGCACAGTGAGGACCGTAAGAAAGACGGGAAGTTGAGAGCACCCGCTGACGGGTCGCAGTGGAGAAAAATTGAGAGAAAGTACTGGGCTGAGTTTGCACGTGATTCAAGGAACGTATGGTTTGCTTTAAGCGCGGATGGCATTAATCCTTTTGGGGAGCAGAGCAGCAATCACAGCACCTGGCCCGTGACTCTATGTATGTATAACCTTCCTCCTTGGATGTGCATGAAGCGGAAGTTCATTATGATGCCAGTTCTCATCCAAGGCCCTAAGCAACCCGGCAACGACATTGATGTGTACCTAAGGCCATTAGTTGAAGAACTTTTACAGCTATGGAATGGAAAAGGAGTACTTACGTGGGATGAGCACAACAAGAGGAATTTGACCTAAAGGCGTTGCTGTTCGTGACCATCAACGATTGGCCCGCTCTCAGTAACCTTTCAGGACAGACAAACAAGGGATACCATGCATGCACGCACTGTTTACTTGACACCGAAAGTATATACCTGGGAAGCTGCAGGAAGAATGTGTACCTGGGCCATCGTCGATTTCTTCCGACCAACCATCAATGTCAAAAGAAAGGCAAGCATTTCAAAGGCGAGGCAGATCGCCGGAAGAAGCCCTCCATGCGTACCGGTGATCACGTACTTTCTATGGTCAATGATTTACACGTAATCTTTGGAAAGGGTCCCGACGCACTAGCTGTTCCGAATGACTCTGGGGGACACGCACCCAAGTGGAAGAAGAAATCTATATTTTGGGACCTACCCTACTAGAAAGACCTAGAGGTCCGCTCTTCAATTGATGTGATGCACGTGACGAAGAACCTTTGCGTGAACCTGCTAGGCTTCTTGGGCGTGTATGGAAATACAAAAGATAAAGTTGAGGCACAGGAGGATCTGCAACGTTTGCACGAAAAAGACGGCATGCCTCCATCGCAGTATGAAGGTCCTGCCAGCTCTGCCCTTACCAAAGAAGAGAAGAAAATCTTCTTTGAATTCCTGCTTAGTATGAAGGTCCCGACTGGCTTCTCGTTGAATATAAAGGGAATAATAAATATGCCAGAGAAAAAGTTCCTGAACCTAAAGTCTCATGACTACCACGTGATTATGACACAACTGCTTCTTGTTGCATTGAGGGGGCTTCTACCGGAAAACGTCCGGTTAGCCATTGTGAAGCTATGTGCATTCCTCAATGCAATCTCTCGGAAGGTGATCGATCCAGAAATCATACCAAGGCTAAGGAGTGATGTGGTGCAAAGTCTTGTTAGTTTCGAGCTGGTGTTCCCACCATCCTTCTTCAATATCATGACGCACGTCCTAGTTCATCTAGTCGATGAGATTGTCATTCCGGGCCCCGTATTTCTACACAATATGTACCCCTTTGAGAGGTTATTGGGAGTCCCAGAGAAATATGTCCGTAACCGCGCTAGGCTAGAAGGAAGCATCTCCATGGGCCATCAAGCAGAGGATGTCATCCGATTTTGTGTTGACTTCATTCCTGGGCTTAAGAAGATAGGTCTCCCTAAATCGCGGTATGACGGGAGACTGACTGGAAAAGGCACGCTTGGAAGGGACTCAATAATATGGAGGGACGGATATTCTTGGTCTCAAGCACACTACACAGTTCTACAGAACTCTACCTTGGTGACCCCGTATGTCGATGAACACAAGAACAATCTGCGCTCCAAACACCCGGCAAAGGTAACGATCGGATTACGTGTGAACACATCAGGACTTTCAGAAGTTGGTTGGAAACACGTCTCAGAGGTGACACTGTTTGTGATGAGCTGTACTTGTTGTCTAGGGTACCATCTTCGACTATTACAATTTGGAAAGGATACGAGATAAATGGGAATACATTTTACACAATTGACCAAGATCAAAAGAGCACCAACCAAAACAGCGGGGTCCGCTTTGATGCAACAACCGAGAGGGGAAAGGACACGTATTATGGTTACATAGTGGACATATGGGAACTTGACTACGGACATGATTTTAAGGTTCCTTTGTTTAAGTGCAAGTGGGCCAATCTGTCAGGAGGCAGGGTACAGGTAGACCCACAGTACGGAATGACAACAGTGGATCTGAAAAATCTTGGGTACACTGACGAACCGTTCGTCCTAGCCAATGATGTGGCACATGTTATCTATGTGAATGACATGTCTAACAAACCAAGAAAAAAAAGATAAGGAAGTTTAATACATCATACTATGAGCCAAAGCGCCACATAGTTCTTTTAGGAAAAAGGGACATCATGGGAGTGGAGGGCAAGACAGACATGTCTGAAGATTATGAAAAGTTTCATGAAATTCCTCCCTTCAAAGTCAAGGCTGACCCCACCATCCTGATAAACGATGAAGATTATCCATGGTTACGGCGCAATAAGCAAATGACACAAGCGAACAAAAAGTGAAGACTTTCTCCATAACTATTATGATGATACCATGCCAACTTTGTAGCAGACGAGTATGATACCATTGTCCGCTTTTGTACATGCGCATGCTATGTGGGTGAAATTATGATACCATGCCAACTTTCAACTTTTTCAGAGTTCATTTGAAATGCTTTAATGTCTTATGGTTCGGCCCTCGTAATACCATTAATCCCGGTTCGCTCCTTGTCAACTATGTTCTCACCAAGAACACTCTCAAGAGGGTAGCCACGTGGGCCATTGGTCCTGGTTCGTCTGGACCTTTTTTCTCTATAGGCGCATCTATGTTCATTTTTTTAGTAAAGTTAATCACAAACTTGTGATTCACACAAATTTCAAAGAATTCAAATTTTAACTATTCAAATTTGAAAACTAATGGCACTAACAGAAAGTTTATAATTTTTCTAAAACTAAAAGCAAAAAGAATTAAAAAATAAAGCAAAAAACAAAAGAAAATAAATAATGCAAAAAACAAAACAAAAAAACTGGAAAAAAACTAATTCACACAAATTTCAAAGAATTCAAATTTTAAATATTCAAATTTGAAAACTAATGGCACTAACAGAAAGTTTATAATTTTTCTAAAACTAAAAGCAAAAATAATTTAAAAAATAAAGAAAAAAACAAAAGAAAATAAATAATGCGAAAAACAAAACAAAAAAAGCTGGAAAAAATAAAAAAAAAATGCCACCTATTGGGCCACCACGGCCTGAATACGACTAGAAACCCAACCTGGGCCAAGATTCAGGCCCGCAGAAGGCCCAATAAGCCCACAACAGCATAGTGTGAGATTAGGCCCGAAAGCCTGCAGTTGAGAGGAGCTCGAGAGGGTGGGCGCAGCAGCGCTTATAAACCACTCTCGAGCCCTCTCAACTAGCGAGGTGGGACTAAACTTTGGGCGCGACGCGGGCAGCACAGGGGCCATTGGTTCCGGTTGGTGCCACCAACCGGGACTAAAGGGGGCATTGGTCCTGGTTCGTGCCACGAACCGGGACCAATGCTCTTGCTATATATACAACACTTAGCAGTTTCGACCAAATCCCCCACTTCTCCCCTGACGCCCCTGCTCCTCCTTGTCGCCGTCGCCGCCGGACGACCCTGCTCCACCTTGCCGTCGCAGCCGCCACCGACGCCGTCAGGCTGCTCGCCTTCGCCGTCGCTGCCGCCACCGACGCCGTCAAGCTGCTTCGCCCGTCGCCGCCCGCCACCGACGCCCGTCGAACTGCTTTCGCCTCGCCGTCGCCGCCGCCCCTGTGAGCACATGCTCCGCGCCCCTCGATCCAGCGCCCACAATAGCCACAGCGCGCCATACATCTGCTTGGCGGCTGCGCCACGCCGCCCTGCGCTGGCGCCGCGCGCCGCCCCGCCGCCCCTGTCCTGCATTTTTCATAGCATTTTTTGTATTTTTTTGTGTATATGTGTTTGTATGTGTAGATATGTGTACATGTTCATAGTATTTTTTTAATAACTGTATTTTTTGTTCATTGCATTTTTCATATATATAATGTATATATGTATCTGGTAGCTATATGATGAATGGATGTGGCTATCTATGTATTAATATAAAGTTCATAGCATTTTTTTGTTTATATATGTTTTTTAATATATGTATTAATTTTTTATTTAGGTTATTAGTAGATATCGATTTTAGGTTAGTGCATTTTAGGGTAGTGTAGAGGAAAAAGTAAAATAAGGAAAAGGAAGAAAAGAAGAAGAAGAAGAAGGAAGAAGAAGAAGAAAAAGAAGGAGAGGAAAAAGGAAAATAAGAAGAGGAAGAAAGGAGAAGAAGAGGAGAGGAAGAAGAGGAGAAATAAATAAGAAGAGGAAAAAAGAAGAAAAAGAAGAGGAGAAGAAGAAAGGATTAGAGAAGAAAAAATAGAAAATATTCTATTTTTTCTTCTTCTCCTCTATTCCTTTCTTCTTCTCCTCTTTTTTTTCTTCTTTTTTTCTTCGATCTTCTCCTCTGTCATCGTCGATATACCCCTTCCGATAACTTCAACATGAGGGGCGGTCGATATATATATACCCCCTCCCAGATAACTTCGACATAAGGGGCGGTCGATATATACCCCCACCCCAAACCCTTGAAGCGTTGTCTAGGCCACCCCAAACCCTAGAGAAGCAGCGTTGAGGCCACTAACATGATTCCTTATTGTGATTAGCTAGCTAGTCCTACGTTTGCCACTAATATGTATCCATATGTACCATGTTTGAATAATAATTGACATGTTGTAAATATTTGCGGAAACTATGGAGCACTCCCGAGACGAAGCAACAGAAGTGATGTTGGGGGAGATAATCGCACAAGGAAGTGATGTTGTTGCGTCATTTCTCAATGAAACCGATGGTCAGGAAGGACTGGGTGAAGAAGAGGGCTATGTTCATGATGGCTCCGGCCCATTAATGCCGGTACAAGAAGAGGGCTATGTTAATGATGGCTCCGGTGACCCAATGGAGGTACAAGAAGGAGACCGTGCTGACTGCTCCGGTGACCGAACCGAGTCCGGCCAGGTATATATATATATATATATATATATATATATATATATATATATATATATTAGTTAAGCCCGTGCTGACTAGTTAATTGATGCATTCATTGTTTTGGTATATGTACACATATTAATTAACTCTCGTCTTTCTTCCTTTTTCTAGCCCTCCGGATCGAGCACAACTTCGGTAAGGAGACGAGGCCCGAAGAAAAAGTTGAGCTCGGATGAAAAGTTCGAGATCACAGCAATCGCGTGCGACGGCGAACCGATTGAACCCATCCGGACAAAGAATGCATTTGCTGCTCAGTGCGGGGTTCTTGTTAGGGACAAGATCCCGATGAGCATCCACCAATGGTATAAGCCTAAGGAGGAAGACCCTCAGGTGTCTTATGTCAATGATATGCAGAAAGATGATCTTTGGACCGAGCTAAAGGCAAATTTCACCCGACCGCCAGAGGAGGATCCGAAGAAGCCAGTTAAAGAGCAATTAATCAAGTCTTATGCTCTTAAGAAGATGGCAGACCTATTTAGGAGGTGGAGGAAAGAGCTGAAAAAGTTTGTCGACAAAGAAGAGACCCCAGAATTCATCGGAAAATATGAGAAGATCAGATATCACTGGCCCGCATTTGTGGCCTACACGACATCGAAAAAGAGTAAGAAGATGTCGGCGATAAACAAGCAAAATGCTGCGAAGAAGAAGTTTCACCATCGCACGGGGTCAGGTGGCTACCTCATAGCCCGGCCTAAGTGGTCCAAGGCTGAGAATGATCTGCTTGATAAAGGGATCGAACCAGAGACAATGAGATGGCAAGACCGTTGCCGGACTTGGTTCTTCAGGGCTGGCGGAACCTTGGACCCTGTATCAGGGAAGTGCCCTTGGACGGACGAGCAATTGAAAACACCAGTCAACAAGCTTCGGCACTATATCGATGCAGCGCAGCAAGGGACGTTCGTTCCAGACAGGGAGAAGGACGAGCTCACAATGGCCCTCGGGAATCCTGAGCACCCTGGACGGACACGAGGAACGCCAGGCTCCATTCCATGGAAGGTTGGTTTTTTGGACGTAGGGGGTTACAAAACCCACGAGAGGAGGAAGAAACTGGAGCAGAGCCAACTGCAGGCGCTGCACGAAAGGGTAATGGGGCTAGAGGAACGAGAAGCAGATGGCAACAAACGACCTGCCGAAGCTTCCCCCGAAGCTACCCCGCCATCTCAGCAGAGAAGCAGCGTGGCTTCCACTTAGCTGCTTCAGCCGGAGCATGTCTTGACGGCTCCTGCCCGCTATCCCGTGGATGCTATCACGGAGGCTCAAAGTTGCCACCTTATGACGCGATGGATGAATTTGAAGGTCAAGGCGGCTGTTGGCTCTGTTTATCCTGCTGAACACGGCACAAATTTTCACTGCCGTCCTATTCCAGAAGGATATGCTAGGGTGATGGTGGATGAAATAACGGAGGGATTTGAGTACCTCCATCTTGACTACCCTATCGGTGAAGGGGAGACTAGGCTGGGTTCTGCTCTGAAGACTCCATGCCTATGGCGGAAGGAGCTCATCAACCTTCCGAACTGGACGCCTCCGCCTCCTCCTCCTCCTCCGGCGAGTCAGGGCACTCCGCCTCCTCCACCGCCTCCTCCTCCGGTGAGTGACGATCAGGGCACTGGGCCTCCTTCTCCAGCGCATGGCGGCACTCCGCCTCCTTCTCCGCTGCTTGGCCAAGGCCTGAGCAGCCAGCAGCCTCCTCCTTCTCCGGTGCGTGGTGGCACTCCGCCTCCTTCTCCGCCTGCGCCGGCGCGCCCAAGCAGCCAGCAGCCTCCTCCTTCTCCGCCTCGCCAGCAAGGGCGGAAGAGACCCACCGCCGCCCCGGCTGCTCCGGCGTGTCATAATCCTTCTCCTCCGCCTCGTAAGAAAGCACGAAAGAAGACATGCGCCGCAGCCGATTCGTCTGCTCCGGCGTCTAGCAGTACAGCCAGCAGAGGCGGGAGGCAGTACAGATACGGTCCTTTTCTCAAGCCTCTAGAGAAGTTACCGTATGAGAGGACCAAGGAGGAAAACGCGAAGATCGTGCAGGCCGAAGTGGACGACTTCTTTGAAGGGTTGAAAGCAAAGAGACATCCACCTCCGGAGGAGAAGGTAGATCCGGTGAAAGCAAAGCGCACTATCGATGCCCTGAGGAAATCACCAAATTCTCCACCGAGAACCAACTATGAGCGCATTACTGAACAGGCATATCTCGAAGCGGAGCGGTCGGGAAGTACTGTCAGTGATAAAAGGTTAAAAGAACGAGCAGCTGGGAAAAAAATTGCCCAGCTCGGCGAACAAGCAAAGCAATCGTGCCCCCCGCTCAATGTGTCTAGCGGCGACATCGTCGCTAATGCTCCGGGGACGGTGGCCGGTTATGGCAATCTTGGAGATTACCTGCCTGACGATCAACTTCCTGATTTCTTGGAGGTGGACGAACACGAATCTAGTATCGGGAAGCCTCTCATCAAAGATGAAAAATCTCTAACAACGATGATGCGAAGATTCCATAAATTGGTACATGAAAACCTGCAGAGAGTCTGGGGGGACGAATGCTTTGTATCTGAATATTAAAGAGGAGCACGACCTTGTTGGAACTGATCTGTTGACTGTTCCATTTGACGAGTTCTTCGAGTTCTTCAATCAAAAGGCCCTCGATAAACTAACGGTCTTTTGCTATTGTCTGTAAGTACTATTTCTGTCATTAAGTCTCTATATATAGCTCGGCTCTTTCATTGAATGTATTTATAATTAATTATCCTCACTATACTATGTAGATTGAAGATTGTCGAGTGCAAAAAACAAGAAATGTATGATATTACGTTCATTAACACAAATCTCATAGATGAAATTCAGGTTACAAAGCACGCCGAAGAGGCCCATGCCAACTTGCTACAATCATTGATCAAAAATCAAAACAAAGATTTAATACTCTTTCCTTACAACTTCCAGTGAGTGTTACTGTCGTGTGCATATTCGGTTTCCCTTATTACTCGAGCGAGGTTATAGTAATGTAATTTATGAGATATGCATGCGTGCGCAGATACCACTATGTTCTTCTGGAGATTAAGCTTGAGTGGGGAGTAGTAAACGTCTTAGACTCAAGACGAAAAGATCCCCAAACCTATGCGGACATGACTAATTTGCTCAACGAGTAAGTTCAATCGATCATTATCGCACCATATCGGCAACTTTTTGTTCATTTTCTGATATTTCAGGTAATAATAATTATTTTCTTTGTCTTGCAGGGTTTGGAAACAGTTCACCGCAGAACTTCCGGGACTGCCGAAGGAGCTGTGATATACATATCCGAAAGTAAGTACTACTAGCTAGTTAGTTGCGCGCATCTCCCGTTGATTCTATAGCTGTACTTTCATCAATGCCATTTATAATGCTTCATTATCAGTTTGATTGACATCTATTTCTCGTAAAGTGCTTGTGGCAGGAACAAGGGAATGATTTCTGTGGAAACTACGTGTGCGAGTTCATCTAAAACGCGACTTTGAAAAATAAGCGGGGCTACTCTAAAAGACAATATGAAGTGCGTAAGCAATAATATTCACAATTTCACTTTATTACACCATCATTTCTGTTGAGTTTCATTCATATATATGTTAAACCCCTTCTTCAAATTAGACGTGGCAGATGCGGGATGAACTCCTAGAACAAGATCGCATGAAAGCAATTTAAGAGGAATTGGCGGGATTCTTTCTTGACCACATCATCAATAAAGCCAGAGAATACCATGTGGAAATTGATTTCAATTGCTAGGGGATTGTAAGAGATCTTACATATTGTACATGTATGTAGCCAGTAGCGTTGGATAGAAAATAGGAAAACTTGTTGTTCGACCCATCTCTCGGAGAAGGAGAGGTCGATCTATCACTTCTCTTGGTATGCATGACGAATTTATGTACTTAATGGTTTCCTTCATTTTCTTACTAGCTAGCGTGTCGAGGGCCTCCCTATGTACAGTACGTAGCGTCGACCAAGCACGGACATAAGAGAGGACACTTCTCTCTATTAATTAGCTAGCTAACACAATATATGAAACACCTAAATTAACCCGCCAAAACCCCCAAACCACCCCCCCCCCCTTTTCAAAAAAAAATAAAAACCCCAGCCAATGAAATGCTGACGCGTGGGTGCCTTTTGGTCCTGGTTGGTGCCACCAACCGGGACAAAAGGCCCTCCTGCCTGGGCTTGGCGCACCGGCCACGTGGAGGCACATCTGTCCCGGTTCGTGTTAGAACCGGGACTAAAGGGGGGAGGCATTAGTAACGACCCTTTAGTCCCGGTTCAAGAACCGGGACTAAAGGCCCTTACGAACCGGGACAAATACCCTGTTTTCTACTAGTGCTTTGACTACCGAGTCGTGATTTCTAAGGTGAAACCCAAGGTCTGGCTTTTATTGACTGTTTCTAGCAGTGACCTTTTTGAAGGCATTGTTTTGGGAACGCTTGTGCATGTTTTCCTTCTAGGTGGTGTTGCTTTTGAAGAACCTTCTTTCTAGTCCGTGTGCTTTCTTGGTGGTGGTTAGAGTGTTGATACTACAGATGATTGATCACCGTGGCATGATCTTTTATGTTCGGTTTTCTTGTTTTTCTTTTCATTTTGGATGTGTGCAGCTTGGATGTTTTTAGACATCTTGTTGGTACAAGAGGTTGGGTGTAATTGATATCTACTTGATATTAATATATTATCCTTTTCGAAAAAAATCCATCATCCGTTCCTTGAAGAATAGCGGAGTGGACTATATTGTTCAACTTTAGTAGGCGTAATCAGTTCGAGCGAACATTGCTAAACGAAACATGGCAGTCCGCTCTAGCTAGGAATGACTAGACTTGGGGATGGATCGAGGTGGTACCGAAATAAACTTAATTTCATTACCTGATCGATGGAGTCTCCGTTTACAATAACCTAAGGTTCTCACATGGAGTTTGTGGTGTTGATGAAGAATACTGGATTTCAATCTGGGATAATGAAAGTCAACTAACTAGCCTAACAGATGGCTTAAACAATTGAGCACCCTTACACACGTCTCATACCAGCTAGCTGTGCATCTCTACTAACTTGCTCGATCTGAATCTTATGGCCAATGACTATAGTGGATTTCAATCTGGGATAGCTTGAATGACAAATGAAAGTCAACTAACTAGGCTAACAGATGGCTTGAACAATTGAGCACCCTAACCCGCGTCTCGTACCAGCGAGCTGTGCATCTCTACAAATTTGCTAGATCTGAATGTTATGGCCAATGCCCGACGCTACCATTACCAACTGAAGCTAACTTTTGTGTATATTTCTGCAAAAAATAATCTTTTGTGTATATTAATCCCCGTGACTATACTACTATACAACTCATGCATATATTTACTTTAAGTAATTAGTTGTTGTTGAGTATATGTGTTATGTGCATATATGTATATTTGGCTCACCTCCTAGTTTCTTATATAGTTGATGTCGTGCCCCACCTTGTACATCGTATATACATGAGATTGCACCTGATCAATACATTATGCAATTCCATCATCCAACATAGTATCAGTTTTCAAGTTCTAAACCCTAGCTTCCGCATGCCGCCGCCACGCCCCTACCCTCGCACCGCTGTCGCCTCGTCACCCTACTGCCACGGCCGCAACCCTAGCTAATGCTGCCACCGCAACCCTAAAGCCGTTGCCGCACTAGCCATGCCGCCGCCAAAACCCTATGCCGCCACTGCACTCTAGTCCCGCGGCCGCCACCCCCTCAGCCGCCGCCGCAACCTACGCCGCCGCCGCATCCTCACCCCGCTGCCGCCACACCCTAGTTCACCATGTCTTACGTCACCTCCTCTGCCTCCAACCCGTTCGCCGATGCCACCCCTTCCGATGCCGCCAACATCCGCAACCTCAGTATTTACGAGCGGGTTACGGTACATCTTGCTCAGATGGACTCCTCCTACTATGCATGGAAGACCTACTTCTCCCTCGTGTTCCGGGAGTACAACCTCCTTGACCACGTGGAGGTTCCGTTGACTCAAGCCTCGTGCCCGCGCATCATGAGTGGTTCACCATAGACGAAAAGCTCATCTGCTGGTTCTTCCTCACCATCTCGGCAGACCTGTTTCATACGGTCATGCATGACGCTAATGATGCCACTCGACGTTTGGACCAAGCTGAATGGACTTTTCACCGACAATCGTCTCCAACGCCGAGTTTTTTTTTGCAGCAAGAGTGTTTTGGGTGCCACCAAGATAACTCCTTTCTTTGTTGATGACTATTGTCGGCGTCTCAAGACCCTTGCTGACAAGCTTCGCGACATTGGCGCGAAGATTGATGATCATCTCCTTCTCAGCACGCTTGCCGCCGGTCTCAACAATGACATCGGCAACGCCGCAGCAAATCTCACGCTCATCCCTGAGCCCTCCTTCGCCAATTTGGTGACCTATCTCCGGTTGGAGGAGCGTCAGATGAAGCAAGTGAAGGACCAGGCCATGCATACCGCCCTCGCCGCCAGCACCACTCGTGGCGGCCCTCCACCACCGCCCGCCGCTCCTCAATAGCAGTGGACCCCTGCGACCTACCAGCCGCAGCAGCAGCCGCCGCCGCTGCACCTGCCGATGGCCCCGTATGGCGCGCCCGCTCCCCCGGGGCCACCCGCTCCCCCTACCGATCATCGCCGAGGCGGCCCGCGTGGTGGCTGCAAGCATCAGCAACAACAGACGCCCACGGGAGGCGCCCCTCGGCAGCAACAGCGCGATCAGCCCCCTCCGCCTTGGGCCGGTGGCTACAACCCATGGACTGGTGTCGTCCACGCGTACACCATGCTGGTCCCCAGGCGCCCGCTCTAACTCTCCGCATGTCGTGGCCCCCGGCGCATCAGGCATACTATGTCGCGCCGCAGGCGTATGGAGGGTATCTGCCTCCTACACCACCACAGCTGACAGGCACCTACATCATCCCCATGGAGTCTCCATCAACACCGTCGGCGCTGCCTCCGGCACCATGGGACCCGGCGCTCCTCGCCGCGCTGCACACCGCTCCTTCGCTCAACAACTACGCTGGCGGTGGCGACTGGTACATAGACACTGGGGCTACTGCTCATATGTCTGCTCATCATGGTAATCTTGCCTGCTTTTCTCCCGTCACCACCGCCACCCGCATCACTGTCGGTGACGGTTCCGCAATTCCGGTCACACATGTTGGGCACACCTCATTTCCTTTAAATTTCATGCCTTTATCATTGTCTAACATACTTGTTTCATCCAAGCTTATTAAAAATCTTATATCCGTTCATTGTTTCACTTGACGGTTGTCATCCAGGTATGAAAATGGGACTCAAATGTATCTTTCAGCACAATTAAGAACGAAAAGAGGGAAGGACCGTACCGAGGCCTTCTATTGGGCAAGTGCATGTCCCGACTGCGGCAAAGCCCCCACGTTTGTCTCGGATTTGCAGAAAAGCGGACGTCCAGAGCACTTTGCGGACTGACGAGGGTCCCCATCGGATGAAAAAAGTTGATACACATGGTCCAGGCAGCATAATCCGGACATATACCAGATGCTACTGGGGTTGATTGATTGACCTACACACAACTAGCAACATACATACAGTTGGTAATATTGCAAGTTGTCTTGCAAAGTAGTACTGGTACATACATACTAGCATTAAGGCGTGTCCTGTGGTTAACCTATAAATAGCACGTCTTCACATCACGAACGGATCCCCCCATTTCCCGCATCTCCCCCCCCCCCCCCCCCCTCCTCTTAATTTCTTCCTCAATCTGTCTCAAGGAGCAGTATGGTTTCAGGTTCAACATCCCCGCTGAAGGTGCTCACCGTGGTTTGTGTCATCTCCCTAGTCGGCCTCAGCTTGAGCAAGCTGGCATCGGCGTCAGGCTGCGACGACTGTGCCAACGACCCTGATTTTTGTGGGGGGTTCTGCAACCTTTATGCTCCAAGTGGATGCTCTGGTTGCCAGTCGATAGGCGATATGGTAGTGGACGGTGGCTGCTCGGCGGACTGCTTCTTGGGTTGCTGGGAAATCTGCCCTAAGTTCCACTGGTAGGAGACGGTGGGTGCTCGGCGGAATCCTTCTTGGGTTCCACTGACCGAAGCATGCTTGGATTGATGACGGACATGCAATCTTTTCCCGTTTACTTTTTCTATTTTCTTCTTTTCGTTTGAATCATATCGTGCTTGCATGCGATCGATGTGCAAGCATACATATGTCATGCATGTTAACTTGTGTTATGCAAGGTTGTAAACTTGTAATAATAAGTACGTAATTAAGCTCCATTGGTCTGAATCATAGTAACGTACATATTGTATGGACTTTCTTGCGGTACTTTAATTTTACATTTACGTATATGTGTATAACCATGCAAAAAAAGTATATGTGTATCATTGTTCAGAATACTGTTTGAGGTCTGCTTCAGTACGTCTCCCCTAGAAAATTTAAAAATGGTAATTTGTCTTCTCCTGGTAAAAAAACTACTAATCGAGAGTAAACCGTGTTGGCCCACTTCGGCTCCAAATCTAAACCCTACCCGAGCGGTCCTGGCAGTCATACGTCGTTTGACATTGTATAAGAACGAGATACTACGGCGCATCCCTTCTACCAGGAAGAAAAAGAGATAATATGCCGCGCTTGTCCCGCTGGACGAAACCGGGTGGCCAAGAAAGCGTTTGCAGTAGAACCCTGGGTGTTTGCAGTAGATCACAAGGTCTGTTTATACAATAATAATAATAATAATAATACGAAGGTGTTTGTTTTAGAGATTTTTGCCCGTCACCTGTTTACGCCATAAAGTGAAGACATTAACCCCCCCCCCCCCTCGAGTCCAGCACCGGCACCTCCCTGACCCCCTTTGGGGCCCCTCGGCCTCCCTCACAACATCTGCCTTGCCACATGTGACGAAAAGGGTTTCATCTGCTTTATATATAAAGAAACCATCATCGAACAAGCCGATACAAACACACACCAGACACCAACACAACACACACACCCAAGGCTAGATAGAAGGAAGCTGAAAACAACAACAACACCCCTAACTACTTCAAGCAAATATCGTATGAAACACTAAGCTCTACTATGAAGATGTCGGGGCCCTCTTCCGTGGATAAGCAACCGCGATGAGAAGAAGCATGACGAACAAAGGGCTCCAAGGCGGTGCCTTTAGAAAGGGAATGATATTGGAGTGCCTCCACCGCCCAATCCAAGGATTAGGGTTTCCCCAGAGCACCATGGCGGCAAGTGAGATACCGACGACGCCTTCAAGAAGGAGACAACGCTAGAATGCCGCCGCCATCGGCCTGACAAGTCAGAGCGGGTTTTCACCCCAGCCAACACTCATTGTCACCAAGTTAGGGTACGAACTACCGCACCACCACTTGACACACCCCGACCACCATGCCGCCCACACGGCCATGGTGACTAGACAGCGCCCGAGCTCTATGCTCCGCCCATGAACACCCTAGCACCACCATATTGGCCGCCGTCCAAGTATCCAAGCCCAACCATCGTCTACAGATAGACCCGTCTTGTGTGACGCCGGCCGAGAAGGGTAGAAGACCCTCTCCCCTTCCACCCCAAAGCGGACACCTTGGTAGGGCTGGTGGCCTTGGCGGCCTGATTTGGGCCAGGGAAGCGGGCGATAGTCAACTCCTTCCAGGAGTAATGACGGCTGCCTGGCGAACAGGAAGAGTTCCCTACAGAGATTGGAGCAGCCAGCGGTGCTTGTGATCAGGGAGGGCTAGCGGCACTTGAGATCGGAGGTGGCCTACAGTTCACATGCTCGGGACGGACGGTGGCTCACAAGTTCCGAGCGGCCAGCAGTGCTTGATTTAGGGAACGACTGGCGACGTTTGAGCTCCTGGCCATTTACGGGAAGATGGTGGCCGGCGAGCAGCAAGGCCGAGCAAGAGCAGAGAGATGGTAATCGTTTCCATTACATGCACATGAACTAAATAAACTTTAAAAAAACTCACTAGACCTCCTTAAACTCTATGATCTGGTTATGTTAATATTACCGTTACCAAACACACCTGGTAAAAATATTAACATTACACTGGTATCCTGAATCAACTATCCAAAGTTGGATGAAGAGTATCAATATTTAGCAGTCAGTCCTCTGCGATGAGCGGTACACTGGTACTTGGCTTTAGGGAATACTATTGTGACTGAATTGAGGTCATGATAACAGGAACTATATTGTTAGGCGTTAATATTCTTTTATAGATCCGTTGGTTAACCCTAAAGTTAAATTATTAGTAAATCTTTGATGATTACATTACATGCCTTTTCTTTAAAAAATTATATACGACGACTTCTATGAAATCAATGCAGCATTTTATGAGTTCAATGTTAATTGTTGTATTGTTTTGTAACAATTTATCCAAACAATGTTTTATCTTACTAGCTGTTAAACTTTAATCACTAGTCGGGTGTTTGCTCCGAAGTCACCTGAAGGGGCTAGTACATCTCCATGGCTATTTGTGGTAATATATATATAGAGTTATAGACACTAGCAGCTGGCCGGTGTCTTAACATGATGGCTCGACTGATCAGCTGAAACCTGACTTCCTTAATTATTTGGACGTCGATCCAAGTCTAAGTCTTGCTGTACAATGTCTGGATGTATTTATTTTAGCATATACATATCTGGCTGGTGAATATTTTGATTTTGTGGTGGAGTACAATGCAAGCAGGAAAAAAAGGGTACATCCATGCCTGACTAGGCCTGATCCCGGAGATAAATATGTGCAAATGTGAACTTAATTTGGGGATGGTAGCGTTGGGCGTTGGCATCACATTCAGAGCGTATTAGTAGGGTATATATGCAGAACTAGTATGGGTTTTGGGTCAAGGATGCTATTTTTTCTCACAAGAGGATGCTTACTTATTTAATCTGTTACGTAGTTGACTTTCAGTTGTGAAGCCATGATTTGGCCGATTCGAACTATCCTGGATCAATGCCACAAAACCATGTGAGGAGGTGCTAGTGGCGAATGCCATGTTCGGTTAACGTGAACAGAGGATCCATCGATCGGCTAATTAAATCAAGTTTATTTAGTTACGACTTCGATCGATCCCCAAATCTTGTCATATAACTATAGCTAGATCTGCCATACCTTGATTACCAATGTGTGTGCAGCAGAAAGTTGACGAGCCTATGTGCAGAAGAACCGTAGTTATTGTTTTTTCTTAACACAGTATAAACGTAAGCGCTCATATACACGTGCATACACTCACCCCTATGAATGTACACACACACCCTACCCCTATGACCACCTCCGAAAGACTGAGCCGGCATATCATCTTGAAATTCTGAAGTCTCCGTAGGCACCTCGTCATCGACAGGAACGTCTCCTCCCACTGAATGTGCATCCCCGGAAATCTTAAAATAAATCCAGGAATAATTGCGAGCATCAGGACTTGAACTCTGGTGGGCTGGGGATACCACAGTCCCTCTAACCATCCAATCACAGGTTGGTCCGCAACTGTAGTTATTGTTGGTGATCTCACTGGTTGGCTCATCTCTGCATGAACCTGCTGCTTAGAGCATCTACAACCGGATCCTCCATACCCACCCCAAATGCCCGGATAGACTGCCCAGTCAGTGCTAAGACGTTTTTCGGCCACCAAACCGGGCTACCCATAGTCGGCCCGAGCGTCTGGATTGACAGGCACTCACCATATCGATGCGGATATGTGATGCCCGCATGCGCCGGCCATGTAGGCCTAGCCCACTATGGACTGCGCCACCCCCACCTTGTCCCCACGAAAACTAGAGTTGACGAACCCTACCCTCACTCCTTTGTCTCGCTTTCTCCGCTTCTCCTCCACTCCCTTCCCCATCTCTCCCGCCGCCTCGTTCTCCCTCCATGCATTTAGCGAGCACTTTGGATGAGGAGGAGCTTATGCATCGCATTGCTCTCGACCGCTCGCATATGGACCATGGTAGGAGCTCCTCCTCATCAGCAACGGGCTCGTTGCAGGTGGGCTGCTCCTCGTACACCGTACCTCGCTCCCGTCGACGTGCTCCGTGCCATCAAAGGCCAGCCATCACGACGAGCATCCCCGCCTGGCACGGCCATCAGATGCCCCTCCCCCCCCACGGTAGCTGATGCGAATTGGGGTCGGTGGCTCTCAGCTTGCAGCCGCGGCCATGGCTACCGGAGAGCGAGGGACGGGCTTATCGGATGTCGTTGAGTCAGCGGCAGAAGCCGCTGGATGTTCGGCGTTGATGGAGACAGACGCCCACTGCCAGTGTCCTAAGAAAATTGCGGCCCTTCATTGGCCATTGTAGGAGTCTAGGAAGCTCGCACGGAAGAAGTCCAAGGCTTCAGACAGACTCACATATCTCCCGGCGGAGCAGTGTTGCACTGCCCGACACCTGTCCAGCTTCCTCTCCTCCGAATCCAACGAGGACAACGGTAGGACGGCGGACGAATCCGTTGAATGGAAGTATAGCAACTATGGACTTAATCCTTGAACTCTAGTCCTATGGGCTCAACATGTTATAGCACATATCCTAATCCACCAACCTCCTATGCTGCAGATCTGTGATGTCTCCGTTTCTGATGCAACAAGCATCCCATTCAAAAACAGATAATGACAGATAATGTCTCAAATAAATCGATTTTGTGACATTTCAAATCACTTTGATTCCATTTTTTCCCACTTCGGCACACCCCCCTTACAAAACATATAAAGGGCAATATGGTCCTTTCATCAAAAAGTAAAGGTTGATATCTGCGGGACACGAACCTACAATGCTGCTCTTTCAAGACTCAAGGCGCAAACCAGTAGGATTGTCTAACAGTTGTACCAAAGTACTTGTTTCCTACTTCTTATACAACAATAACACTAGTATAAAAAGGCACATTTGTCCTGGTTCATGAGGCCTATTTGTCCCGGTTGTCGAATCGGGACTAAAGAGTCGGTACTAAAGCCCAACACCTTTAGTCCCGGTTCGCCCAGGAATCGGGACAGATGGGGCTCCACGTGGCCGTTGCGGCTTGCCCAGGCAGGAGGGCCTTTTGTCCAGGTTGGTGCCACCAACCAGGACCAAAAGGCTTCCACGCGTCAGCAGTTCATGGGCTGGGGTTTTTGATTTTTCTGAAGGGGGAGGGGGGGGGGGGTGTGGTTTTTGGGGTTTTTGTAGGGTTAATTTAGGGGTTTCATATATTGTGTTATCTAGCTAATAGAGAGAAGTGTCCTCTGTTATCTCCGTGCTTGGTCGATGCTACATACTATACGTATAGAGAGGACTCGGCACACTAGCTAGATAGTAAGCAAATGAAGGAAACCATTAAGTACAGAAGATCGTCATGAACATATCTGAGAGAAGTGATCGACCTCTCCTTCTCCGAGAGATTGGTCAAACAACAAGTTTTCGTATATCTATCCGACGCTACTAACTACATATATACAATATAAGATCTATTAAAATCCTTGAAGTCTGAAGTCAAGTGCCCCATGGTATTCTCCGGCTTCTTTGATGACGTGGTCAAGAAAGAATCCCGCCGATTCCTCCTGAATTGCTTTTATGCGATCATGTGGTAGGAGCTCTTCCCGCAGCTGCCAGATCTGAATCGAAGAAGAGGGTCAATACATGTGTATGAATGAAACTCAACACAAATGATGGTAATAAAATACAATTGTGAATATATTTTTATCGTGTATTCATGTATGACATTTGGGTTAATGAACCCAATGTCATAGATATGTGCTTTTCTGCATTCGACAATCTTCAATCTGCATAATATAGTGAGGATAATTATATATACATGCAATGAAATTGCTGAGCTATATATAGAGAGACTTAATTACAGAAACTAGTACTTACAGACAGTACCAAGCCACAAGTGATTTGTCGAGGGCCTTTTGATTGTAGAACTGGAAAAACTCGTCAAAATCAACAGTTAACAGTTCTTGGCCAATGAAGTTGTGGTCCTCTTTAATCAGCATCGACAAAGCATCCTTCCCAGACTCTCTACAGGTTTCCATGTACCAGTCATGGAATCTTCGCATCATCATTGTTAGAGCAAGAGTATCTTTGACGAGAGGCTTCCCGTAATGGTATTTGAATTCGTCCACCTCCATTGTTTCAAATTCGTAATCGTCGGGCAGGTAATCACCCATAGTGAAACCGGGCAGCAGCGGCTGATTTGCGATGATATCGCTAGACACCTTGATCTGGGGGAATGATTGGTTCTCATGTTCTCCGAGCTGGGGAATTTTCTTCCCACTTCTTCGTTCTTTTAACCTTTTGTCGGTTGAAGTAGTTCCCGACTGGCGTGCTTCTTGCACTGTCTTTTTAAGACAGCGGAGATGGTTGTTATCCGGCGCACGCGGTGGTGCTCGCTGCAGGGCATCCAAAGTGCGCTTCGCTTTCACCGGATCTATCTTCTCCTCACGGAGGTGGATGTTTCTTAGCTC